>CM053757.1:41392283-41410268 GCA_028658305.1 Pachyuromys duprasi
TTTAATTGGATTACTTGATTTGTTGCTTTTTAACTTCTTGATTTCTTTATATATACTGGGTATTAGCCCTCTGTCAGATGTAGGGTTGGTGAAGATCCTTTCCCTGTCTGTAGGCTGTCGTTTTGTTTTGATGACAGTGTCTTTTGCTTTACAGAAGAGAAAAGAAAATCTTTATTGCTGGCCTGTAGCTGCATTGGGAACTCTCCCAAATCATGCCTTTGTCTTTTATGCACAAACCACATTCTGGTTGTCACACTTCAGTTAGCAGGAAACAGAACCACAGAAGCCAAAAAGGAAGATTAATCCATTTAGGGACTTTCCTGGAATAGTAGACTAGGTCTTTGATGGATAATTTTTATTCCTGTTTTGGCAGGTATTGTGGCCTACATGCTGGGTTTTAAGGTCAGAATGTTGCCTCTCATGTGGTGTCAGTTGTGCTATGGTCTAGGGGTCTGTTACATTAGCTATATTCAGAAGTTGTGACAAGTTGTGCTTTGATTTTCATTTGAATCTAGGTATTTTTACATTTCCTTCTTGACATCTTCACTGGTCATTCATGATTGCTTAGCCCTCAGTACCATTCAGAGAGAAGAAAACAAACTACTGTTAGCAGCAAACTGTGCATCAAACTATGCACAGTCAATATACTTTGACTGAAGCCCACTGATGTCACCAGTTAATTATCACAAGACAGAAAATGACAAAACTGCATATAATTTGCTGTGAAGCTAAAAATTATTTAAGGTTAGTGTGGATATAGTTAGTGAATGAAATAATAGAGGAAGTCAGGGAAAGGAGAAATAGGTTAAACGGGAGAAAGGAAAAAGAAGGAATAGGAAGAAGAGAACAGGAAATTAGAAAAAAAATTTAAGTGAAAAATAAAAAAGATTTTCCAGTAATGATTAATGCAAGAAAGGGAGTAAAAACATAAGAATATCTAGAGTAGTTTAGAGTACTGTTAAAAATAATATGGGAACAGAGGAGGGATATGAGGCAGAATGGCGTAAGAGAAAGGAGAGAAGAATATTGCTCAATACATTTCTGTGCATTAGGCCTGCAGAGGGTCAGTTAAACTGTGGGTTCCTGTCTTTCCTAGAGCTTATGCCATTGCTGCCTTGGGAAGATGTGTGATGTCTGGCACTGCTGTCTTCAGTGATAATATTTTCTTGTGTGAGCACCAGTGGCCTCTGATGGCTGCATTTAGCATTGCAGACTGAGGCAGGTTCTCTTTTCCTGAGACTTAAAAAGCTCAAACCTGGCTGAGGTTTTGTGGGAATGTTTCATGTACATCAGGAGTGTGAGAAGCAGTCCCAGCACTGAGAACTAAGTAGGTAAAGGAGATGCCTTCATACTTTAAAGAGCTCCTGAGTATCAGTCACTATGGTAGATGGATATTTGGGTAGCTGTTTGGTACATAATGACCTTCAGCATTCTCAGGCACTTTGGAAGTTGGGCAGATACGTGGCTGCAGAGGTTGATGAGCTACTGACCTCAGGCTATCAAACTCCAGAATTATTTCAGTTGATGAGCCATTAGGGAGGGGTTGGGGGAGAACATTGCTGACTATCATTCCTTATATACTTGCCTGCTTGGGTGCCCCAATACCCCTCATCCTTCAGCTTGTCATCCTCTATCTGGCTCCCTGTTCTCTACATCTGTTTTCCTGGGCCTTCCTTCATCCTGTGACTTTGGCAGGACTGATTGTAGTTCCTAGTCCTGTGGTTCCCTATTCTCAGCTTAATGATAGGTTCCACTTCAAGATGGCTCCTGGCCCTGCCCTTGGAATATCATTTAAAGTGATGAAAGGGGTTTATATTAACTTTTCTACCAAAGAAATTTGTTTATCACCAAAACCTCCAACAGGATTTGAAACCAGGGCTTTGGACTTTTCCTGAGAACATATGCCTTCCGCTCTGCTTATCTCTTCAGGTGCTTATCCCATACCCCACCTGGAAGCTATGCCACAGATGCTGTGCTTGCCTACTCTTTTTGGTTGATTACATTCGTTTTTCTCAGCATTTTCAGATAACCTTTCTCTATGAATTTCCAAAACTCCTGTCTTTTGTGTTTGGAATAGTCTTCTGACTCCATCTGTTCAAACACCTCTTGCAAGTTCAGGATTGTTTTTATTGTTGTCATCATGGTTCTGTGAAGTGTCAAAGGTCAGTGGGATTTTGATCCAGATTCCTTTGAGTCACTAGATCACTTCAGAAAGCAGAGACATTTTAATTATATGGAATGTTTTCTACTTTGCGTATGTACATGTGTGCGTGTATGTGTGTACATGTTCATATGTTTGTGCATTTGCCATACATGCATATGCTCATTAGTATTTTATGTATTTGGGTGCTCTGATATTGACTGCATATAAATTTAGGAATGTCTTTCTGCTGAATTAATGTTATCATAATACAGTGGTCTTCCTTGTCTCTTTCTACTATTTTAACTTATAGTTGGTTTTGTGGTTCTTTTGGATTCCACTTCAATGAAATATGTATTCTGTCCCTTTATTTTTCATCTGTATGTTTCTTTAGGGGTGACCTGTATTTCTGATAAGTATATATCAGTAATTCTCTATTTAATTGCTCTGTGTGTGGTCGGGGTTTTGTTTGCTTGCGTATAATGCTGAGGATTGAACCTGGGGCCTAGTACATGCTAGGTAAGTACTATGTCTATATCCCCAGGCAGCTTAACTGGAGAATTTAACTCACTTAGATTCAAAATAATTATGGAAAGATATGTTGTTGCTCTTTTCTGTTTTGTTTTTCAAGACAGGGTTTCTCTGTGTAGCCTTGGCTGTCCTAGACTCACTTTGTAGACCAAGCTGACCTCAACCTGGGACTCACAGAGATCGCCCACCTCTGCCTTCCAGAGTTCTGGAATCACAGGCATGTGCACCACACCTGGCAGCTTTTTCTCCCTTTCTTGTAGTCTTTCTTGATGGTTTAATGCTTTTTCTCTAGTGTTGCTTGGCTCTAGTCTTGCTCATTATTTTTGGTTTGTACGTGAAGAGTTTCAAATGGTTTTTATGACACATACAGCTTTTGGTTAACTCTTTTAAATTGTAGCACCTTAAGATGGCCATAAAGATAAGAACAAAAACAAAGGAACAAAAACAATTGTTTAATCCAGACAAGAGTAGGATCATACCAAAGATATATATATAAATATATATATATATATATATCTCTTGTGCACTTTTCCTAGCAATATTAGAACATCTTGATTTTTCTGTGTAAGTACTCTTACTAGTCATTTTTATACTTTCCCATGTTCTCTTATTTGTCAGTCTCTTTTAGTTTGAAGAACTTCCCTTTAAGATGTATCTGGTAAGGTACATCTTTTTGCTTTTGTTTGTCTAGGAATGTTGTTATCTTTTCAGTCTTTGCAGTTGAGCACAATATTCTTTTTTAAAGCATTTACATATATTTGTGTATATATGAGGAGGGCAGATCATCTTTTGACTGTGCAGATATGGAGTCAGAGGACTACCTGGCAGAGTTGGTTTTCTGTTTTCATCATGTGGATTCCAGGATGGCATTCAGAATTCAGATTGTCAGGCTGGGCTACTGGCAGCTGTTTAACATTTCCCTGGTCCTGGGCACAGTATTCTTGACTAATGGTGGTGGGTTTTGTTTTTGTTTTGGTGATGTGAATTTTTGATGCCACTTTTTTCCTGCCTTGTAAGGTTACTGTTAAGTTTGTTATCATGTAAATTAGGATACTTGTGTATGTTACTGGTATATTTTCACATGCAATCTTTAGGTAACTGGTTACCTTTAACCTTTTGGTATATATGGATATTTGTATCCTAATACAGATTTGGAATGTTTCTGCTATTTCACTCAACAAGTCTTTCTATTTCTTTGGCATTTGTAAGTTCTTCTTGAAACCCTGTAACTTGAAATATTACTTATTTTCTTTACCATCACAAAGTATCCATACATTTTATTCTTTACACATTTTTTTCAGGTGTGCGTGCATGTGTGTATGAGTGTGTGGTAGGGGACATGTGACTTTGCTAACACTGGGTTTCACCATGGCAAGCCTGGTACTGAGTATCAAGGCTAAGATGTGGGTTTAATTTCTTCTCTGTATCCTAATCAAGAGGCCTCTCTCTCCATGCTCTGGAAGGGTAATACAGGTAACTCTTTGCTTCCTGCTTTCTCCAATGTGTCTTTTTATGTTGTTGCATTGAAAGCAGATTCTAGCTGAGAATGATGGTGTGTGCCTATAATCCCAGGATCCAGGAGGATTTTAAGTTAGAGGTTAACCTCAGCTACATAGAAATTCTGTTTCAAAACAAAAGAAAGCAAAGCACAGGCACTATGGTGTCTAACCCAATTTTCTTATCTCTTCTGAAAATTATTTGGTGCATGAGTAGTTAATTAGATGATTATGGAAGTTATTGCTTAGTCTTACTCTGCCTCATCTATTTTAACTTTTGCTTTATAGTGTATTTGGAACTTTGGTAGCACAATGCCCTGCTTTGTTTTTTTACTTAAGATTTCTTTGGTTTTTTGTATTTTGTAATTCCGTATGATTTTAGGATTGTTCTTTTTTTAATGTTACTAAGACTGCTGCTGGTATTTTAATAGAGGTGGTATTGAATCTGTAGATTAGTTTGGGTAGTCTGAACATTTTAACAATATTGATTTTCCAAGCTGTGAACACAGGGTGTCTTTGCATTTCTTTGTGCCCTCTTATGATTTTATTACAGGTCTCTCATTCCTTCGATTAAATATATTACTGGGTACTTTTTCTTTGAGTGTTTGAGTTTCACGTTGTTAGCCTTCCAAGTGTGAATTGGACATGATTCTGTGTCATAACATTTCATTATAGAGCAAGAGCTGTGCAATGTACAGAATCTGCTCTGACCTTAGGATTCATCCTGAGAGAGTCTCATTGTTAAATTTCCTGGCATGTACTTGTTTTATAGGTAAAAGAGAGACTGAGTAAATATTTGGGCTAATGAAAGTTTAGCGTAATTATTTACTGAATTTCACCAATTTTACAAGGTGAAAAGTGAGGACTGACACTTGACGTCTTCTGACCACACATGCGAACTCATACGTAGACACATATACATATCATGCATATATATAAAATAGATATCTTACAAGAAACTAACTAATTTCAGGTTTTAAGAGATATAAATTTTCTTTAGATCGCTGAGTGTTTTTAGTTGAAAATATTTTTTCGCACAATATATTCTGATCACAATTTTCCTTTGTCTTGTCTCCTCCCACACCCTCCCAAATCTCCCTACCTTGCCACCTATCTAATACCATACCTTCTTTCTTTTTAGAAAACAAACAAAAACAAAACAAAATAAAACCCAGAAATTTTTTAAAGGAGGGAGTCACAAAGCACAGAAACAAAATTGGAAACTCTACAAGCAAAAGACAAGATTAAAAGAAACAAAAACTCAAACAAAGCGATATGAGACAAAAAAAAAATCCATAAAAATATTGAGTTCATTTTGTGTTAGCCATCTACTGCTGGACACAGGTCCTTTTTAATGTTATATACCCAGTAAGGCTAATCTTCCCTTTGCAAGTGACTGTCCAGGTGAAAATAGCTTCTTGGTTAGGGGTGGGATCTTATGTCCCCTTGCTCCCTCTCAGCACTAGGATCCCATCTGCCTTGAACCTGTGCCAGCCCTGTGTATGCCTTCATAGTCTGTGAGTTCTTATGTGTGTCAGACTTGTGTCTAGAAGACACTGTCTCCTTGGTGTTATTCATTTCTTCTGGATGTTACTATCTTTCCCTCTTCCACATAGTTCCTTGAGCCTTGCAGGGAGAGGTTATATGATAGTATTTCTTTAAGAACTGAGTGTTTCAAAGTGTGTCACTTTCTTCACACTGTCGCCATCTCCCAGACTCATTTGTGGGTCTCTGTATTAGTTCCCATCTACTGCAAGAAGCTTCTCTGATAGTGGTTCAATGAGATGGGTATAGCTAATGTTAGGAGTCATTTTATTGCTATTTTCCCTTGGCAGAATAATAGTATTTGGTTTTCTCCTAAGTAGCATGCAGAGTACCTTCCGGTATCATAAACACTAGTCAGTAGGGATGAAGGCTCTAGTTAGAAACCAGCTCTACTTCTCCGTGTTGAGATATGTAAATGTTATCTTCAGCAACAGAACCTTACCATCAAATCGTGGAGAGGAACCAATAGCCTTGGCAATTGCCTGAGTTGTTTGGAGGTTTTTATGGGGCCCCTTTGGCCAATAAATTAATTAGATGTAAACTTCCATTTCTAGTACTAGAAGTTTCTTTTGGTGATGAAAGATATCTAATTGAGGCATTCTCTCCCCCATTATTTGGTGACTCCACTTAATTTCTTCTCATAGATGTGTTTTAAGAAACTTGTACGTGAGTATGTTTCCATATGATCCCTCAAAAAGTAATTTCAGATTGAGTTTTTGAAGTATTAGTTGATGTTGTGAGAATCTACACAAGCCTCATAGACTTGGGCGATAGCTATTCAGAAAGTAGCTTGTTTTGTAGCACAACATTGCACATTAAGGAAAAAGGGCAAGTCCCAAATGTTAATGAGAAATCTATGTTCAAAATAGCCACTCATCATACACACACACACTCACACACACACACTCTCTCACACACACTCTCTCTCACACACACACACACACACACTCAAATCGCTGCCACTAGTCCGGAGGAGGCTAGGTGTCCCGGGAAGCAGAGTGGGAGTTGGGAGCTGCGAGGGCTTGTCTGGTATTTATGAGGAATCTGAATCCCAGCATAGCCAAACAACATATTACCCTCCCCCCAATTCTTTAACTACTTAGGAATTTAATATTTCATATAACAGACTTAAATCAAAAGCCCATAGAACATAGGTAAATGCTGTAGGTTTGGATTGTTTGAAGTATACAGAAGAGCTTGTTTGTTTTAGTATTTGTATCCATCACCCACCTTGACTCAGAGAAGTCACTGATCAGTATTAGAAAGTCCAGTAATCCTTTAGTTAACAATGGGGATAAATTCTGAGGAAAGCATCATCAGGCAATTTTGTAATTGTGTGGACACTGTAGTAGGGTACTTTCACAGACCAACATAGTACAGTCTAATCATTTGATGCGGCTTCTTACTGTAGTCAAGAAAAGCAGTAAACATGAGTGAGGCTTTTGTCAATGTAACATGGCATATATTATTTTACAGTGAATTTTAATTTATTTTGACAGTGTTAGGGATGAAACCTAGGATGTTATGCATGTTAGTTGGGGACTTTACCCCTGAGCTATATCCCAGCCCTTGAACTTTTTTTTCTTAATGAAAGTGGAAGTATTCTTTCAAAGAACCATGTAGAGGATGGAAAGAGATTACAGATTTCAGTGCTTACCTTGCTTACAAGTATGAGAACCTGAGTTAAATCCTCAGAACTCATGTGAAGAATCATGTGTGATGATGTTTGTAGGATTCTTATTACTAACCAATCAGCCAAGAAGCCTTAGTGAATTTTTCAGGGCAATGAAGGAGATCTTGTCACCAAGAATAAGTAAATAAATAGACAGTGGCAAAAAAAAACAGCACTCAGGGTTGTCCTTTGGCCTACAAATGTACCAATGTGTGTGCGTGCATGAACATATACAGCAGCAAAAAGGTATAGCAAAACTATTTAAACCAGTGATGGAGTCATTTATCATCATCAAGTACTGGTTATTATGTGGAACTGAATTGCTGTGTTTCTGTATAACTGGCAGGTCTTTTTACATAAGAATCACACAGGTATATGAGTAATATATTGCTCTATGATGTTACAGCTACAATAGGAATTACAATATGGCTTTACAATAGGGATTTTTCACTGTGTATATAGTTTGTTGCTATTTGCTTTTTTGTTGCTAATGACTTTTTTTTTTTTTTTTTTTGCTTAGGTAAAACCTTATTTTATTCCTAGTCCTCAACTGGTCTTTGTTCTAATGCCTTGAAAACTGTCTGCAGTGTTTCCTTGGTAAGGTTAAAGAAACAGATGCCAGTGATTTAGGTTGTTGTCCTGTCTCAGATGGTTAGTTTCTGTCTTCACTGCTACTTCTTTCAGGCCCCATCACATAGCTTTCAAGTACACTCTGTAAGTGATTAGCATCTCCTTTCTGGTATTTGAATTTGTGACCGCAAACAAAATTCTGTAAGATTTTCAGTCTGCCTCTATTGGTGTTTCTTCATTTTCTTTTTCAGAGGAGCTAAGTGGGATTTGTTAGGATAGATTTTGTTTCTTTTGCATACACCTAAAAAAAAACCCTAATAGACCGTGTATTTCTTCTAGCTTGTTTTATAATGGTTAAATGTTATGAAAGGCCCAAGAAACTCCTTTCTATTTGTGTAAAAAATAAAATAAAATAAAATACTACCCACATAGTCTGAAAGTGTCTTTATTTTTGTTTGTATTTTGTTTTTTGAGAAAGGATTTCTCAAAACCCTTGGCTGCCTTGGACTCACTTTGTAGATCAGGCTGGCCTTGAATTCACAGAGATCCACCTCCCTTTCTCTCCCTGAGTGCTGGGATTACAGGCACACGGTGCCACTATGCTGTCTGGAAGTGTCTTTTTTTGAAGACTTAGTGTTTTGTGAGTTTTAAGCTTGGTATATTGGAAGAACTGGCATTTAGTAAATATCCTAGTTCTTGTTTTCTTACCTAATTAGTATGTTACTAGACAAATAATCTAGCGTGACGGAGTGCCTGCTTGTAAACCAGTGCCTTCTAAATATCAGTATTAAGTAGAACCACCTGTAGGATTTGTTGAACCAGACTAAGATTAGGTTAGGGCCTGAGAATGTCTTTTCTCTGCTAAGCTTCCAAGTGTTGCTAGTTTAGGAACTCATAGGGCTATTACTTAAATACAGCAGAACTCAAACTCAGGTCTGGCCTCCCCTCCCTGCTGCCTGGGTTGAGCTTTTACGATAGTCTTATTATAGAACCTTGGCTGACTTGATATATGTAGTGTAAGATAGACTAGTTGTGAATTCAAGGGTTGATTCCAGTACCACTGTGGATAGTACATCGATAGATTCTCAAGTCCCTTATATATAACACTGCTATACTGCGTGTACCCTATATGCAGTTTCCTATATACTTTGTACTTTCTCTAGATGACTGATGAATAAAAAATGTAAATACTATATTCTATTCTACATTGCAGTACTACATAAAAGCAGCTCTATTTCTCCCTGCTGATAAAGACCAGTTTTTTCTTCCCAGGCAGCAGCTGCCCTTGCCTGTTGCTCCTTAGACTCTGAAGTTTAAAGTTACTCTGTTGGCAGCTGTAGCTTGTAGTTCAGTGAGAGTCTTGTACTTTTCCCCCAAAATGTATACACCCTTTGGAATCAGTATCTCCAAATCTGCAGGCTCACACTTAGAAATATAGATGTATTTCTTGTGGAATGAACTTTTTGCTTGGCTTCTTTCTTGAAGTGGTTTTCTCTTAGTATAGTTATTTTTTACCTGCCCCCCCCAAAAAATGCCTTTATTGTTTGCCTTTTGTTTTTCCCATTTTGAGACAGGATTTCTCATAGCCCAAGCTGACTTCAGGCACCTGTGTAGCTGAGGATGAACTTGAATTCTGATTCTCCCATATAGTAATGTGCTACCGTATGCTGCTCTCTCTGTTTTTTGTTCTCCTTTTAAATCTAACTTTACATTTTTTTCATATTGTGACCATTGTGTCTTCAAGACTTTAAAGGAACCTTTTGCAGTTTCTAGAACCCACTTTCAATATAGCTTACTCCCCATTTCCTTCCTGCTTTGCAAATTTCTACTCCCTACCTGCCAATTCTTTTCAAGGCAGTATGGTTTGAATAATCATATGTGTCACCAGATAAGTATATTTCTGTTTCAGGAGTCACTTGCCTTTTTTCTTGATTCATTCTCTTCAGAAAATCCTTTCACAGGGCAAGTAATGTTTAGCCTGTAAAAAGTGCTTGCAGCCAAGCTTGAAGACCTGAGCTTGGTCCGCAGATTGCACAAGGTCAGGGAAAGACCCTATCCCAAAAATTGTTCCCTGCCCCCTACCTGTGCACTGGAACATCTACAAAATAAATGGAACTATAATAATAATAATAAAGTAAGTCTTTAGTGTGTTGGTTTTATTGTTAGAAGTTTTAGGTGTTGTGGTTGGTTGAGCCTCTTTTACTCTGTCTTGACCTAAGCTTGAAATCTCAGCAATTTTTCCCTTTGGAAGGAATGTCCTTATGTACCCAGGGTACCCCTAAAGTGAAGTTCACTGAGATGGCAGGTTCCGTCTTACAGTGTTTATTTCCCACGTTCTGGCATTTACATTACCAAGTACCGCAATGTACAAAGTACCTCTGACGCATTCCTTTGTTCTTTCAGCAGTATGATATCACATGTAATTAGGAGATCTAGATACATTAGAAACATTAAACTAGCCCTATGGCAAAATCATAAGCAGTAGCACCCCACATAAGAGCAAACTGTTTATTAGAATCAAAATGGGAAAGACTGCGCTAACTAGTTCAATACTAGCCGAGGATACCTAGTCCCAGCAACTGTTATGTATGAAACTGCAACTGTGATGGGGTCTAGAAATGGTTCACACAAATTGAATACAGTATGGCAAGGAGCATCGTTACCTGCTATATAAGTGTGTCCTGGTGTCATTAGTCCCTTACTTCAACTCCCCCATACATATAGACCTTCTGAAGAAATCTTGTTTTTGGTTCTTTTGTCTTACAGAGCTTTGAACTGGAGTCGTTATCTTCGATCCATTCAGTTGGGGGTGGGCAGGACTAAGATGACATCACATATCTGGTACCTTGGTGCTATCCATGTGGTTTTCCCATATCTGAAGCAAGCATGGGCTTTTTAATAACATTAATGGGCTTCTTTATCTAATTGTACTTGCATGTCTGAACCTTGTTCCTGTCCCATTCTACTGATTAGAACAAACCATAAAACTAACCCAAATCAGTGGAGGAACACATAGTTTCCATTTCTTGATGGAAGTTGATATAGTCCTATTGCAGGAGAATATGTGAGATAAAAAATATCTTTATAGCTGTATTAGAAGTTTAATTTGCTGTATCTGTTCTCTTAAATATCTTTGTATAACTTTGTATAACATGGTTTCCTCTTTTAATTTAGCTATCTGCTTTATACACTTAAAAATCTTTTTCACTTGTCATTTTAATAAAGTTTAATCAGAGATACTATAAGTTCAACTCTCCATAGTAAGTTGGAAATTGTGGTCTTCGGATTCAGGGTTATTGTTGCTTTTTCTTAGTGTCCCTATGTCACCTTATTAACTTACTGGAAAGCAAGTTGTGTTGTTGTCTTTCTGTTATTAATATTTGGCAAGTTGCACATCAGTGTGTAAGAGTAGTTAGCAGAGGTTTGTGCAGATACAAATACATTTTTTAACAAGAGAATAAGAATAGAGAGAATTTACACTTACTGCTTTTTATTAATACCATACACCAGTAATCTTAAATAACATTAGTAGCACAGCACACCTTTCTGTTGGGGATCTAGACTGTTGTGAAGCTCTCATTTTAGTAGGCCCAGGTGCTTAGTTAACATTAATCCCAGCGCTCATTGGGGCAGAGGCAGGCAGATCACTGTGTGTTCCAGGACAGCCAAGACTACAGAGAGAAACCCTGTCTCCAAAAAAAAAAAAAAAAAAAAAAAAGGAAAACCCAGATCCTTCATAAGTGTTAGATAGGATACCTAAAGCTCCATAATCAATAAACATTGAGACTAATCTAAGGAACCTGAAAACAAAGTGAGACCTAGTTGCCTGTGTGTTAACATTAAAATATGTTTATAGTGGATCTGAAATAAAAGGTATCTATTTAGAAATGAAATAATGAGGTAATATACTTAGATAAGAAGTAATGAGTTTTTTGGCTTTTGCATTGTTTTCAGTAGATGCTATGCTCAATAAGAAAAGAAGTTCCTGGAGGGCATGCCTCCTTATCTTTTTAAAACTTGTAATTCAGAGGTTTTTGTGGCTCTTGTATAGTTAACAGAGCTCTGTCTTGGAAATGATTGGGTGCTTAAAAACATTTGTGGGGTTTTTTTTGGGGGGGGATTCATTTTTTAGAATGTATATTTGAAAAGTAATCTAAAAACTTTTGTCTTCCACAGGATTTAAATACTATTTATTCTTACCTCCATGGAATGGAAATACTATCAAACCTCAGGGAACATCAGCTCAGGTATGTGTAACTGGTTTACTAGTCTGTGTTATATAGTTATGCATTTGTTCACCATATACTCATTAAGCACCTTTTAAAGTCATCCTGTTTTAGACATTAGAAATAGATGCCTAGTTTCCTAGAGTTTGAAAGCACAGTAAAAACTGTATATAGCCTGGGTGGAGGTGATACACCCCTTTAATCCCAGCACTTAGGAAGCACAAGCAGGCGGTCCATCTCTGTTAGTTCAAGGCCAGGTTGGTCTACAGAGGTGTTCCAGGACATCCAGAACAACACAATCTCAAAAAGCCAAACAAAAACAAAACAGTAAACTGTATGTTGTGTAGAAGTGATAAGTACTACGAGTAGGATGCAATATAGTAAAGTGAGGTCATCTAGTGGCTGCTTGAGTTTAGATGACTGCTCAAGATCTCTTGTAGGAAGTAGGTTTTGAGGAGAGGCCTCTGTAACAGAGCCAAGACAAGAGAGAGGACTTTGGTTTCTGTTGCAGAATGAAAAGAGGTAGAATAAACTAGTCTTAGGAGCCAGATCACTTAGGAAATTTTGTAAGTCTAGGTATAGAAATTTCTGTTTCTTATTCCCAGTTTTCCTTAGCCGTGATATCTTATATCATTATCATAGAAGCTGCAGGGTTTTTCTTCAATAAAATAGGGTGAAAGCTTTGTCTTTGTTATAATGCTTTAAAGCTGAATGAGAATAAACATTACTGGCCCTGTGAAAGGATTTTCTGAAGAATGAATGAAATGAATCAAGAAACAAAGGCAAGTAACTCCTGAAACAGAAATATACTTATTTGGTGACACATAAGCAAAGAACTATGCTCTTCATATGTGCCAGATAGTGTTGTTGCTCTAACTTTCTTTCGGTTGTTGTGATAAAGACCATAACCAGAAGCAGCTTGGGAAGGAAGAGGTTTGTTTATTTAGTTTGCAAGTTCCCATCACAGTCCATAATTGAGAGAAACCATGACAGGAATCTGAGGCAGGAACTGAAGCAGAGACGGTAGAAGTACATTGCTTGCTTGTTTCTGATGGCTTGCAGGTTCCTTTTTTATGCAACCCAGGGCCACCTGCATACAGATAGTACTGACCACAGTGATCTGGACCTTTCCACGTCAGTCATTAAATCAAGAAAATGCTTCATAGACTTGAGTGCAGTCTAGTCTGATAGAGGCATCTACTCAATTAGATTCCCTCTTTCTGATTATATCTAGGTTTGTATCAATTTGACATATACTAACTAGCATAGAACTCCAAACTCCTGTGTTTTCTTTTTAAAGATTCTCCTATTAGTTGTATCCAGTGCGTAATATGGGCACAGTATGTTTACCTGTCATGGGTTCCAGCAGCCAAGATCCATATACTTTATGAATCTCTACTTACTCTTTAAGATAGTCAGGCTTGCCAAGCAGTGGTAGCACAAAGCTTAATCCCAGCACTCAAGAGGCGGAAGCAGATGGATCTCTGAGTTCAGGGCTAACCTGGTCTACAGAGCAACTTCCAGGACACAGAGAAACCCTGTCTCAAAAAACAAAAACATAATCACATTTGAGATCATGAAGTTATATTATAGATACTTTAGAGTGTAAAGCATTAATTATTATGATTTTGTATATTTTCATTCAGCCTGCTTTCTTTTGATGACCCATTCTTTAGCTCACTGCTTTTCCTCAGTGTTCAAGGTTCTGATGATGAACCAAATTGTTACAATATAGTTTATTTTCTATTACATTCTGCTTTCTGTATAATGTAACTCAGGTGTTAGTATTTGTGAGTAAATCAAGAAAAATGAAATAAAGTTATTTGCTGTTACTTGACAGGTCTTGTAATGTACATAAAAATATTAAGTCCATGCTACTTAATATCTGTTGCTTTTTTTATTGGTTTTGTAGTTTTGTTTTACTTTGCTTGAGTTTTGGATACAAAACTATGAAACTTGTGCCAGTCTACGTTTATCTCTGCCTTACGTAACTGGCTTCTGTTACTTTTTAAAAAGTGAAGGAAATGCAAAATACTTTAAGATAAACCAAAATATTATTTGTTTAAAATGCTTTTATTTAAAATGTTGCTACATTACATATATTTCCAAGCTTAGTAAAAATTTAGCTATATGTCTAATAATTTTTCTATTGATGTGACAGTTTTTAAAACAAAATGTAAGATAAAACCTTAGCTTTTTACCCTTTTTATTAGGTTAATGTCTACAAGAGCACGCTATGAGAGATACAGTGGCAATCATATACTTTTCTGGTAAGTATTTTTATGATTACCTTAGATTAATATTTAAATCTGGACCTTTCACATTAAAGTTCATTTCGTAATCATAAATTAAAGTATAGTACATATAAAATATAGGAAATGGTCTAGTGCATCAAATGTTAGAAATATATACGACTGTGACAACTGTTGTTAAAGAGACTGGCTATCTAAAAGGTTCTACTCAGTGCTGTTTTAGAATGGTAATTACAATTGTGACTTTATTGTTATCTATTAATTTTACATTTTTTAAACCTCTTATTGATAGAACCTTTTGATCAGATTATTATGTTCCAGATGTTAGTCCGGATTCTTTAATGTTTTACTTTTGTTCTCTTTCACTGATATAGAGAGAATGTATGTTGTTATCTGTCCTACTGTATATTGGGGTTGCTTCCAGATTTTTACAGTGTGAACATATAAAATAAGTTCTCTGTGGGAATTTTGTTCACCCCTTTCATACCCTTACTTTTTCATTCCACTTGATCATCTTCATAAAAATAGAACTACTAGGCTTCAGTTTTAGGAGTGTCAGCCAGCTTCCTACTATAGTTATGGCAGTGGCCTTGACTGTGAGCTGTGTGTTAAGTCCTGGTACCCACATTTTCTGTTTTTTGTTTGTTTTTCGAGACAGGGTTTCTTTCTGTGGCCTTAGTTGTCTTGGAACTCGTTTTGTAAATCAGGCTGGTCTCAAACTCATGTAGATCCATCTGCCTCTGTCTCCCTACCATGCCTGGCCCAGGTACCCATCTTTAACAACCTCTGCAGCCTATTTTGTACGCTTGCTTCAGTTGGAGACATTCTGCTCATCACTTCATTATCTCACCATGATTTTATTCTATAGTGTCCTGCTTACTCATAATGATAAATGGTTCTCATACCTTCAGGTTGTTGGGCTAGCTTATAATGAAATCTTACGTTCTTAACCATTTTTTATTGTAATGCCTTATTTATATTGATTTGGGGAAGTTCTATATGGATTATCAAAGTCCATGATAGTTGTGCTTGCTGCAAATAACTTTTTCCATTATGATTTTTGTCTTTTCTACATCCTTTAAAGAATATATGCTTGGAGGCCAAAGGGTTCAGTTCCTCTGGAGCTGGATTTATAGGTGGTTGTGAGCTGCCGACCACTGACCCTGTAAGAGCAATATGCACGCTTAACCCCTGAGCCATCTCTGCAGCTATTTAGTGCTTTTTTAAATCTTCTTTAAAAACGTTTACAAATACCAACTCTGCTTTAAGATTGTAACGACCATGTTCTGTTTTTATTTAAAACCTTTGATATTTTGCTTTCCAAATTAAGCATACTAAGCCCATAATGAAAAAGACTAGTCATTGTTGCAAAATGTAATTCTTTTTTTTTACATTTTTATTTTATATTAATAACAGGTTATATACTTTGTATCCCAGCCATAGCCCCCTCCCTCATTCCCTCCCTATCCCATTCCAATCCTTCCTCCCTGCTCCTTTTCAAGTCCGCTGATAGGGGAGGTCCTCCTCCCCTTCCTTCTAACTCTAGCTTATCAAGTCTCTTCAGGACTGGCTGCAATGTCCTCTTCTGTCGCCTAGCAAGGCTGCTCCTCCCTTGTGGGCGAGGGGGTTGAAGAGCCAGCCATTGTGTTCATGTCCAAAATAGTCCCTGTTCCCCTTACTAGGGTACCCACTTGGATATTGAGCTACCATTTGCAGGGGTTCTAGGTTATAACCATACTTGCTCCTTGGTTGGAGAGACAGTCTCATAAAAGACCTCTGTGCCCTGATATATTTGGTCCTTGGGGAGCATCTGTCCTCTCCAGGTCTTACTAACTACCCCTTCTTTCATATGATTCCCTGCACTCTGCCGAAGGTTTGGTTACATGTCTTAATATTTGCTTTGATACACTACTAGGTAGAGTCTTTCCGAGGCCCTCTGTGGCAGGCTCTTGTCCTGCTACTTGTTTTCTCCTACATCCAATGTCCATCCCATTTGTCTTTCTAAGTGAGGATTAATCCTCTTACCCCAGGTCCTCTTTCTTGTTTATCTTCTTTAGGTGTATAGACTTCAGGATGTTTATCCTATCTTATAGGTGCATAATGTAATTCTCATTTTCCTTGATTTTATCATGTTTTCACAGTAAGTTCACAGTAAGCTGTATTATAGCAGTTATAAAACAAACAATTTTTATACATTAGATACAAAATTGTTGAAATTATGTAGGTTTTTATTTGATCTATTGTGTATATGCAGTTTAATGAAGGAAATATGGCTTGATATGGAGAAAAGGTTAAACTGAGTATTTTAGCAGCCTATTTAAATAATTTGTTTTTTCTTTGTAATATCAAATTGTTCTAAGTTTCTTATCGATTAGTTACAACACAAGGTTTTGAGTGAGATTTTGAATGCTTTAAAGAAAGTGTATTTAAAGAAAGTGTATTTAAATAAAGAATATTGGATACTTTATTTAATTGAAAACCAACTTTGGTTTGGTTTTTATTTTGTGGAGTATTTGGAGGCTTGAGACACTGTCTTTCTTTATATCACTGCCTACCTAGCTTGGAACTCACTTTGTAAACCATGCTATCCTCAAATTCACAGCAATTGCTAGCCTCTGCTTCATGAGTGCTGGGATTAAAGTATCATTTTGTTGTTGTTTTGCTTTTGAAACCTTATTACTCTGTGTAGACCCTGCTGTTCTGGAACTCTCAATGTAGTACCAGGTTTGCCTGACAGAGATCTACTTGCTTGCCTCTTCCTCCAGAATACTGGGATTAAAGATATGTGCCACCACAGTAGATAAAGTAGCTTTAATGAGTTATTTTCTTTCATGTGATTTTTTGTGGCACTTTGTATAAATTATTTGGAAAACATAAATGCTAATGAATTTTGTAGTTTTTCCACTTTTTTATTTTTTTTAAGTTTTTCCACTTTTAACACATTTTTATACATTATTTTAAAAATGTCATTAGCTCATGCAACCACTAGTTTCTTCCAAAAATCTTAGAAATGTTCCAAACTTGGTACATCTTCTAAAATTGAAATTTTTGAAAGCTTTAGTTTTGTTTTATAGTTGACAAATTTCTTTTTTTTTTAAGTAATTTATTTTTATATTAATCACAGGTTATGTACTTTGTAACCCAGCCGTAGCCCCATCCCTCATTCCCTCCCAATCTCCCCATCCCTCCCTCATCTCCTCCCTGCCCCTTTCCAAGTCCACTGATAGGGGAGGACATCCTCTCCTTCCATCTGACCCTAGCTTATCATGTCTCTTCAGGGCTGACTGCAATGTCCTCTTCTGGGATCTAGCTAGGCTGCTCCTCCCTCGGGGAGGGGCGGGGGGGGGAGGGGTTGTTGAAGAGCCAGCCATTGAGTTCGTGACAGAAATAGTCCCTGTTCCCATTACTGGGATACCCAATTGGATACTGAGCTACCATGGACTGTGTCCGAGCAGGGGTTCTAGGTTATATCCATACATGGTCCTTGGTTGGAGAAACAGTCTCATAAAAGACCCCTGTGCCCTGATCTATTTGGTCTTTGTGGAGCTCTTGT
>CM053757.1:41410768-41535995 GCA_028658305.1 Pachyuromys duprasi
CAATCCTCCACAGAGTCTTTTAGCTCCATACCCCATTTTTTAATTGGATTACTTGATTTGTTGCTTTTTAACTTCTTGATTTCTTTATATATACTGGATATTAGCCCTCTGTCAGATGTAGGGTTGGTGAAGATCCTTTCCCAGTCTGTAGGCTGTCGTTTTGTTTTGGTGACAGTGTCTTTTGCTTTACAGAAGCTTTCAGTTTCATGAGGTCCCATTTATTTATTGTTGATCTTAGAGCCTGTGCTGTTGGTGTTCTGTACAGGTAGTTGTCTCCTGTGCCGATGAGTTCTAGGGTCTTCCCCACTTTTTCTTCTAACCGGTTTAGTGTGTCTGGTTTTATGTTGAGGTCTTTGATCCACTTGGACTTTAGTTTTTTGCAGGGTGATAAATATGGATCTATTTTCATTTTTCTGCATATAGACATCCAGTTGGACCAGCACCATTTGTTGAAGATGCTGTCTTTTTTCCATTGAATGATTTTGGCTTCTTTGTCAAAAATCAAATTTCCATAGGTATGTGGGTTTATTTCTGGGTCTTCTATTCGGTTCTTCTAATTATGTTTTTGTGATGTGTAGATGACCCAGCGGCTATTAATACTGTTTACACTTGTCTGTGTCCACTTGGTCTTGAGTTTTGTGCAGGGTAATACATATGGATCTATTTGCATTCTTCTACATACAGATATTCAGTTAGACCAGCACCATTTGTTGAATATGCTTTTTTTTTTTTATTTTGGTTGAATGGTTTTGGCTTTTTTTTTTTGTCAAAAAAAGTGCCTATGGGTGTATGAGTTTATTTTTGGGTCTTTGATTCAATTCCATTGATCAACCAGTACCATGCATTTTTATTACTATTGCTCTGTAATACAGCATGAAGTCAGGGATAGAAATACCCCCAGAAGTTCTTTTATTGCATGGGCTTGTTTTAGTTACTCTAGGTTTTTTGAAGTTGAGAATTATTTTTTTCAAGGTCTGTAAAGAATATTGTTGGTATTTTGATGGGAATTGCATTGAAATTATAGATTGTTTTGGTAAGATGGCTAATTTGACTATGTTAATCCTACCAATCAGCATGGGAGATCTTTCCATTTTCTTATATCTTCTTCAATTTCTTTCTTGAGAGAATTGAAGTTTTTCACTTGCTTAGTTAGAGTTACAACTAACTATATTATTTGTGGCTATTTTGAAGAGTATTGTTTCCATACTTTCTTTCTCAGCCTCTTTATTGTTTGTCTAAAAGAGGGCTATTGATTTATTGAGTTAATTTTGTATATAGCCACTTTGCTGAAGGTGTTTATCAGCTGTAACAATTCCCTGGTAGAATTTTTGGGGTCACTTTTGTATGCTATCACATTATCTGCAAGTAGAGATACTTTGTCTTCTTCCTTTCTAATTTGTATCCCCATATCTCCTTTAGTTATTGCACTAGCTTGATCTTTAAGGATTATGTTGAATAGATATGGAGAGAGTGGACAACCTTGTTTTGTCCCTGATTTTAGTGGAACTGCTTTAACTTTCTCACAATTTAGTTTGATTTTGGCTATCGGCGAGCTGTATATTGCCTTTATTATGTTTACATATAGGCCTTGTATCCCTGATCTCTCTGAGACTGTTGTCATGAAGGGGTGCTAGATTTTGTCACAGGCCTTTTCAGCATCTAATGAGATGATCATATGGTCTTTTTCTTTCAGTTTGTTTATATGGTGGATTATGTTGATTGGTTTTCATATGTTAATCAATCCCTCCATCCCAGGAATGAAGCCTGCTTGATCATTATTGATCTCGTTATTGTTGTTTTGTGTTCTTGGATTCAGCTTGGGAGTATTTTATTGAGTATTTTTGCATCAGTGTTCATGAGGGATATTGGTGTGAAATTCTCTCTCTCTCTCTCTCTCTCTTTTTTTTTTTTTTTTTTTGGTTGAATCTTTGTGTGGTTTAGGTATCAGGGTAACTGTAGCTTCATAAAAAGAGTTTGGCAATGTTCTTTTGTTTCTGTTTTGTGGAATAGTTTGAGTTTTGGTATTAACTCGTCTTTGAAAGTTTGGTAGAATTCTGCACTAACACCATCGTCTCCTGGGTGGTTTTGTTGTTGGTTTTTGATGTGGTTTTTTTGTTTTTTTGTTTTTTGTTTTTTTGTTTTTTGGTTGGGAGACTTTTGGTGACTGCTTCTATTTTGTTAGGGGTTATAGGACTATTTAGACTGTTAACTTGATCTTGATTTAACTTTGGTAAGTGGAATCTATCAAGAAAATCTCCCATCTCTTTGAGATTTTCCAGTTTTGTGGAATACAGGCTTTTGAAGTAAGACCTAATAAATCTTTGGATTTTCTCAGTGTTTGTTATGTCCCCTTTCCCATTTCTGATTTTTTATTTTGGATATTGTCTCTCTGTATTTTAGTTAGTTTGGCCAAAAGTGTGTCTGTCTTGTTGATTTTTCTCAAAGAAAACCAGCTTTTAGTTTTGTTGATTCTTTGTATTGATCTTTTTGTTTGTAATGTATTGATTTCCTCCCTGAGTTTATTTCTTGCCATCTATTCCTCTTTGGTGTGTTTGCTTCTTTTTTTCTTTTTTTTTTTTCTTTTCTTTTCTCTTCTCTCCTCCCCACCCTGTCCTTCCCCTTCTTTTCCCTCCCCTCTCTTTTCATTTCTTCTGAGCTAGGAGTTTCTCTGTGTAGCTCCAGGTCTCCTAGAACTTACTTTGTAGACCAGACTGGCCTCGAATTCAAAGAGATTTGCCTGCCTCTGCCTCCCAAATGCTGGTAAAGATTAAAAGTGTGCATCACCGCTGTGAATTTCTTTATGAAGGTTCTAATTACTATGAACTTTTCTCTTAACACTGCCTTCTTTTTGTCCCATAAGTTTGGGCATGCTCTGCCTTCATTTTCATTGAATTCTAGAAAGTCTGTAATTTGTTTCTTCACTGCCCATTGAGTCATTGAGTAAGGAGTTGTTCAGTTTCCATGAGTTTGTAAGATTTCTGTTGTTGTTGAGGTTCAGCTTTAGTCCATGGTCATCTGTTAAGATACAAGGGATTATTTTCATCGTCATGTGTCTGTTGAGGCTTGCTTTGTGACGTAGTATATGGTCAGTTTTGGAGAAGATTCCATTAGGTGCTGAGAAGGTATATTCTTTTGTGTTTGGGTGAAATGTTCTGTAGATATCTGGTAGGTTCATTTGATTAATAACATTGGTTATCATTATTTGTTTAGTTTCTGTCTTATTGACCTGTCCATTGATGAGATTGGGGTATTAAAGTCTCCCACTATTAATGTATTAATGTGGGTTCAATGTGTGGTTTAAGTTTTAGTCATGTTTCTTTTACAAATGTAGGTGCTCTTATCATTTGGGGTATAGATGTTAAGAACTGAGATGTCATCTTGGTGAAATTTTTTTTATGAATATGAAGTGTCCTTCCCTATCTCTTTTTTATTATATTTGGTTGAAAGTCTGTTTTGTTGGATATTAGAATGGCTACTCCTGCATGTGTCTTGTGTGTGTCTGCTCAGAAAACCTTTTTCTAGCTTTTAACTCTGAGATAATGTCAATCTCTGTAGCTGAGGTGTGCTTTTTGTATGCAGCAGAATGATGGATCCTTTTCGCATCCATTTTATTAGCCTGTCTCTTTTTATTGGGAAATTGAGTCCATTGATTTTCAGAAATAATAATGACCAATCGTTGTTGATTCCTGTAACTTTGATGTTGGTGGTTGGTATGTGAGTGTTTCCCTTTTTGGGGGGGCAGGGGTTTGCTTGTGTGAAATTATTTCCTTTGTTTTCTTGGGTGTAGTTAGCCTCCTTGTTGCAGTTTTCCTAGTATTCTCTGTCGAGCTGAGTTAGGGGAAAGATATTGTTTAAGTTAGGTTTTGTCGTGGGGTATCTTGTTTTCTCCATCTATGGTGGCTGAAAGTTTTGCTGGATATAGTGGTGTAGGCTAGCATTGCTGGTCTCTTCGAATCTGCATGATATCTGCCCAGGCCTTTCTAGCTTTTAAAGTCTCTGTTGAGAAGTCTGGTGTAATTCTACTAGGTTTGCCTTTATATGTTACTTGACCCTTATTCCTTACAGCTTTTAATACTCTTTCTTTAATATATTTTCTTTGTTCTGTACATTTGGTGTTTTGATTATTATGTGGCTGGAGGATTTTCTTTTTTGCCCCAATCTATTTGCTCTTCTGTAAGCTTACTGTACATTTATAGGTATCTCTTTCTTTAGGTTCTAGAAATATTTTTCTGTGATTTTGTTGAAGGTACTTTCTGTGCCTTTGAGCTGGGAATCTTCTATTTCTTTTATTCTTAGGTGTGTGTGTTTTTTTTTTCATACTGTCCCAAATTTCCTGGATGTTTTGTGTTAGCAACTTTTTAGATTTAGCATTTTCTTTGATGTATCAATGTCTTCTATCATAACTTCTATACCTTGGATTCTGTCTTTCCTCTGTTATATTCTGTTGATGATGCTTGCATTTGTTGTTGTTCTCTTTCCTAGGTTTTTCCATCTCCAGGACTGCCTCAATTTGTGTTTTATTGCTCTAGTTCCATTTTTCAGGTGTTGAACAGTTTTATTCATTTCCTTCTCCTGTTTGTTTATGTTTTCCTGTATTTCTTTAATGGATTTATTCATTTCCTTCACCTGTTTGATTGTGTTTTCCTGTATTTGAGGGATTTTTTTTTTTCCACTTTAAAGGCCTCTATCATCTTTAGAAGATTAAAGGTTATTTTCTTGCTCTTGAGGTGTTTTAGGATATCCAGGGCTTGTTGTAGGATAGCTTGGTTCTGGTGGTGCCATATTTTCTGGGCTTTTTGTTTGTTTAGTGTGTTTTTACACTGGCCTTTAACCATCTGGTTGTTTCTTGTGTTGGCAGGCCTGGTGATCTTTGATGGCAGTAGGCTTCTGGGATTGCAGGTAGAACTGGTAGACCCCAATGGCCTCTGGTGATCCCTAATGGCTGACTACCTCCAGTAGTCTCTGCTGGCTACTGGCCTTTGGTAGTCCCTGATGACTGCTGCCTATGGGACTGAAGGTAGAGCTGGGCTCAAGAAATGTCCCATGGAGGTCACTGGGACTGCTGCTGGGTTTGCCCAGAGGAGCACAGCAGGGAGGCAGCTGGGGGAGAGATTTCACCTGATAGTCTGTGAGGGCCACTCATCTGGATTTCAGGTAGAGCTGGGGCCTGAGAAATGGCGCAGAGGGCTTGGGGCCGACCTCCCTGCTCTATGATTGGCTTCTTAACTGATTTCTCTGTTTGTTTGTTTTTCTGCAACTGACTTTCTGGTTTATATATTCTTGTTTGCTACTTTTTCTAGTCCTAAGTAAAACTCCAATGTTTGAATTCCTGG
Organism: Pachyuromys duprasi; assembly: GCA_028658305.1. Lineage (NCBI taxonomy): Eukaryota > Metazoa > Chordata > Mammalia > Rodentia > Muridae > Pachyuromys > Pachyuromys duprasi. The sequence continues at coordinate 41,416,102 of CM053757.1, forward strand.
GATGTGTGTATGTTTGATCTTTCCGTTTTAGGTTTTGATATATTTTTCATAGATTTCAGTGCTTAAGTATTCTACCTTGTCTTTTATTTTATTTTTTTATGTTGCTAAATATAATGGGCTTATTGTTGTTTTCTGTTGATTTTGTTCTCATCAGTCTTGGTAATTTTTGACTGAATGTCAGATGCTGCATGAAAAGTGGAAGACCTACCTTTCCCTGAGTGCATAGATACATGGTTTGTTTGTTCTCTTTGCATTTTGGTAGGCAGAGTGCAGATACCTTGACTCAAAGAATACTGAGTGGCGCATGTGTTAATTAGTGGAATTTTTCTTTTGGTTGCCTCTATTTTTTTTTCAGGGGTTGGGGAAGGCACAGACCATTAAAAATAAAATGAGTAAAGAGAATTGAGGGAATTCTTGAAAAGGTGAGATAATGGTAATGTTTAATTTTATAATAGATACAGAAGAGAGGGAGAGAAGGTGGTTAGATCATTATGGTATAGACAGATAATAGGAGTATAGGCAACAGTTGCAAAGAAGACAGATGGTGATGTTGATTGGCATCTTGAACTCTAGTTTACTGAAGATCTGATATCTTGTACTGATGCAAATATTCTGGTAAATGACTGGAAATTCATTTAAAGCAAACTAGAAGATCAGATCTCTTATAGTCTGGGCATGGTGGCTCACATGGAGAATCACTCCAGCAGTGGGAAACTCAGGGTAGCAGAAAGTTTCAGGTTAGACCCACAGAGTAAGACCCTGTCTAAAAAAAAAAAAAAAAAAAAAAAAGGTAAATAAATATTTTTAAAGAGATAAAGAAATTGAGAAGGGTGAATATCAATGTCAGTATAAAACCCAATGATATTAATGTTAGAAAGGATTTGTATCAGTTAAGAATTCTACAAGAAATGGGAAAATTGACCTTTAGTGTCTGTAGCTGATTACATCAGAGGACACTGACTCATATGATCTAATGATCTAATAGTTAAAGCTGGGAATTTTTAATAATGAAAGGAAAACAATGGTTTGATAGGAGGTATAAGGAGAGGACACTGAGCCATCTCTAGGCCCAGAGGCAGGAAAAATATGTGTGGGAAGCCATCTGCCATTGTAAAATATTTGTAGATGGCAGTTTCCTAGGAAATCCTGAGAGAACACACTGAGAATAAAAGATATCTTTCACATGTCTAACTGAGTATCCTATCCTTTTGCTTGGTTGTTAAGGCACGGGAGAGTTAATGAGTATCTGCAGTATTTAAGTTTTTACTGATAAGTGTAACTTTTTGATAATCCCCAGAAAATGAGTGGCAAATAAGGGAGATCTAAAAATACTAGGGCATTTGGTGAAAGTTGTTGGAAGTGAAAATCTTCACTTTCTCTTTCACACACTCACACTCCCAACCTCGGGCCTCAGGCATGCTAGACAATTGCTCTATCACTGACCTATACCCCCAACCCCTTCAGTGACTTGAAATTGGAATTTTAAATAAAGCTCTACTAGACTTGAAGTTTAGACTATAATATTATATGAAATTTTAAACTGTCTACAGATGTAAATGGTTGTAAGTAAATGGGTAGCATTTTGTTTTCCCACAAGTAGACTCTTTGAACACCCAATAATTTTAGTCTTCCTTAAATCTTAGTCATCCTTAAATCTTCCTGGAAAGTCATATTTGTACATAAGAATATGTTTTCTAATTTTCAATGGAATATTTCTAAAATAGATTGTCTAAAAACTTGCATTGATTGATAAATATTCCCTGAGACAGTATCCCTTCTTTTACCTTCCCATATTTCTTGACAACTGCTAACTTTGCACACTGTTGACCAGCTCTGTTCACTTGAACCTAAAGTTATCTCTAACAGTGTTTGTCTCATTTTTTTCACTCTTAATCTCATTTTCTAAAGCTGGGTGTTTTTTATACTACCTTTCATAAACATTTGGGGTTTTTTTTTGAGGGGGATGGTTTGTATTGCTTTGGTTTTTAGTTTTTTCAAGACAGGATTTCTCAGTGTAGCCTTGGCTGCCAGGCTGGCCTCAAACTCACAGCAATCTGCCTGCCTCCGCCTCCCTGAGTGCTGGGATTAGTGTTTGTATTTTCATATGATGTGGCAATCCATTATATAAATATATGTTATACATACCTTTTATATGACTGTACTTTGTAGTCATTGTGTGATTGACCATAATACACAGATAAGTTGACAATTAGAAAATATAATGAACAATAAGAAAAATGAATTTCTGAAACTGTTATGTAGAGGTAGAAAGGATAAAATGTGGAGCTGAAGGATAGAATGCCTTTCTGCCCTTTGTGGTATAGTACTATATATTAGTGAGGAGCTGTTTTTCTTGTCATTAAACAATGAATGTGTACAATTTTCATCAACCTCTAAGTTGGGCTAATTTATGAAAATTTCCTTAAAATATTTTTAGTGTTCTCATGTTTTCTGTTTACTAGTGAAATAAAAGGGTTTTTTTTTAAATCCCTGTGTGTGTGTGTGTGTGTGTGTGTTAAGAATTATCTGCTTTTCCCTTATGTAAGCATGCTTTTTGTAAAATATTAGGCAGCATGAGATAACTCAATATTTTTACTTACTTTTAAACCATATTTAGTATTGTCAGAATGATTCTGTGCTTTGTTTCATATTAAATCTGTACATATATAAGCATTTGTTTTTGTTTACTCTTTTTCTTATGTATTTAAACAGTTCAGAAACTATTGCCAGATGTTGGTATATCCTGCTGTCTGGATCTGTACTTGTAAAAGACTCTATGGTCCTTCCTCCTTGCAGGTAAGATACCATTGATACTGTGTAGTTTTGTTTTGTGGCTTGGTCTTACTATGTTTCCTTGAAGATGTGCTCCAGCCTCAGACTCAGTGCTGGGATTTTCACAAAATCTGTTCCACCTAGCTAGGCAAAATTAATATTGTAGCTCTTTTGTTTCTTTTAGATCTTATATGTATATTTTTTCTCAGTGGTTAATATGTTTTAAAGCATATTTTTCTATTGGTACCATTGAACATTTTTGGCAGGAGTCTAATACTTACATTTTTTCCTGTTTGAACCTTACTAAGTTATATGTCTTAGGTCAAAATTTACTTTTCTGTATGACAAAGGTAGTAATAATCATTGCTAAGTGTTGTCATGAGGTGCTAGCAAGTTCTGCTGCTCAAAGCTTTCAGAAGTCTGTAAGAACTCATATTGTAGAGCCAGATTGCTGAAGTATGTGTTTCTACCTAGCAGTTTTTTGGCAGATTATTTAACTCTCTAAGCTTACTCAGAAATAGGTAAAATAGTAGAAGCTGTTTGATAGACGGGGTCTGTGAAATAAATAAGTTAGCCAAAATAAATCTCCTTAGAACCGTTCCTGGCTATTTAAAATAGTTGTTAACAATCTTCATAATTACTTTTTGTTTTTTTAATACACCTTTAAAATGTATTCTTTCACAATTTATGTATATTTTGATTCTTTTCTTTCCCACTAAACACTTTTTCTCAACAAGTGTTTTTATTTCGTGTGTGTGTGTGTGTGTGTGTGTGTGTGTGTGTTACACACATGCTGTGTCATGGTGCACGTGTGGGGAAGCCAGAGGACAACTTGAGTCAGCTCTGTCCTTTTGTCATATGGGTTCAGAGGATGGAACTCTGTTCCTTGACTAGCAGCAAGTTCCTTTACCTGCTGAACCATTTCATTGTTCAAAGAAGACTTTTAAAGTGGGATGTGAGATTGCAGCTAAATTACTGTCATGATGAAATTTATTAAACTTAAATACAAGGGCACAGGGTATCTCAGTTTATATGCCATTTTAATAGTCGTATCTTGAATTCTAAAACTTTATATTGTTGGCCATGGGTTAAGTGAAATCTGTGCTTCTTCATGAGTAGAATAAAGCATGTTAACTTTATACAAAGACATCTGTTGGTTCTTGGTTACTTAAGCGTTTGTTATTCCATTCCCTATGTTTGTGAAACTCAGAATAATGAATTTGCATTGAGTCAGCTCTGAAACCACTACCTGTGGTTGTTTTTAGGATTAGTATTTTCTTTTGAATATTTTTACACTGTCCTGTGGTTTTTAAATAGTCCAAAATCTGTTGTAAAACTGTTTGCAGCCAATAACTGGCCATTAGTTTGTAATATAGGCAATGATGTTTGAGTTTTTAAAATAACTCGTAGGAATATTTGAGTTTTACAAAGTTAAAGTTATATTGGACATTAACTTAACCATTAAAAACACAGTAACATGATTATACTCATTTAGTTAATCTTTATATTAAAGAAAATGGGTAGCGTGTTTTTTATATTTTGTGTGACGTTCTTAAGGGTTATTGGACCCTTGTTAGGATTAATGAATGACTAGAAAAAGAAGTGCATAAAATGATAATTGGCATAAAATAAGCATCACATAATTTTTTGCTTGTGTGAATGTTGGGTCTGATCATTACGATACCAAAAGAATATGAACCCTCCATAGTGTAAGACTAGGGATGATAGTAGTATCCCAGTCCACAGAAATACAACCAGCTTCTCCACTGGAATAGCTTAACTTAAAGATATTAACTATTGAAGGACCTTGGTGCTATTAAGGATTAAAAAATAATTCACCCCAGCTGAGGGTGAGATCCCAAGTTAAAAACACACCTGAAAGGGGAACTGGTCTTCTCCCTATGACTGACTGGAATCTAGACTTTACTAGAAAATGCTATTTGTACTACAATGCAAGAGAACTTTAGAGTGCCTCTTGCCAAAAGTTGGTTTATACTGTCTGGGAACTGACAGTATGAACTGATGAACACTGATGGCAAGCAAGAGAAATACCCTAGTCTCATCTCATCTTCCAAATATAGACTGGCTCACAGTGGTGAAAGGCTCAGGGGCCCTGCCCTGCCCTGCCCTGCACTTACAACTGCAGAGCAGAAACCTTTCTTGGGTACCCTCTGTCCCCCTCTGGTGATGAAACTGCCTCTTTGCCATGTGGGATAGTAGAACACTATAGAATCCACAACTTTTATAACAAACTAGGACTGTGAAGGGTCAGTTTGAAGCAGAGAATCAATCCACTTAGTGTCGAGGAAGCAGGTGAGTGAAAGTTAACTGTCATGGCAGTTGAGCTTGCAATGAATGCTTCTAAATACATTGGATTTCCATTCAACAGCAGAACAACTCCTTTTGCCTAATAAAATACAACTATCCTTATTAACAGGAAAGGTTTGAAGAAAGATTTTTCTATTACTTGGCAACAAGCTAACAAAGTTATAAGGCAGTGTCCTATTTGTTCTTTTTATAATCAAACTCCTGCAGGAAGTAACTCAAAAGGTGCCCAATTTGACAAATGGATGTGTTTCATTTTGCAGAGTTTAGAAAATTAAAATACGTGCACCACAACATTGATACAAAATCAGGATTTCAGTGGGCAGTTGCTTTAAGTTCTGAAAAGGCTGATTCTGTAATTACACATTTACTAGAAGTTATGGCTATTAAGGGGACACCTGTATAAATTAAGACACACAGTGCTCCAGCATATGTCTCTAGTAAAATGAAACAGGTTTTGTTTTGTTTTGATTTGTTTTTTGACATATTATAACATAAAGCATATTGCAAGTAAACCTCACAATCCTACAGGACAGCAGTTAAAGAAAGATCAAATCACATTTTAAAAAATAAACAGAGAAGGGTAATAAAGACCCCCAGAGATAAAACACATAGTGTTTTATTAACTTTAAATTTTTTAAATGCTAATGAGAAAGGAACAGCTGCTTCAGAAAGACACTGGATAATAGAAAAAAAAACTTGCCGAATTAAATCAGCCTGTATATTTTTTAAATTTAGAATGGCTAACTTTATTTCATATGAATTTCATCTCAATAAAAATAAGTAAATTACAACGAAAAATTACATAGATATATATGTAAGCATCAAAAACTAAGAACAAAGGAAGCTAGGATATAGCTGATTAATAGAGTACTTGTCTAGCATGCGCAGGCCTGGCTTCCAACCCTGCAAAAGGAAATTTAAAGAGGAAGGAACTGGCTGGTCTTAAGAATCCTATCATATCCATATTAAGCTCTCCAAATGTCCTAAGTCACACCTCTCTACAGCTGTAACTGCCATCTGCTAAGGTCCTACAGTGCAGACCTCTGGATATCTACCATGAACACTAGATACCCACCATTGCTTGTGTTTTCCCTTTTCTAGCAATCTCATCTCAGATCAGAGGTTTGTGGGTAAAGACCAAATCTATAATCAAATTTTAGGCACACACTTTAGTCAGTAACAAATATTTTCCCAGGGACAGTGGATCATGTTTGTTAGTTTTGTTTTTCATTGTTGTTCTTGTTGTTTGTTGTTTCTACGATATCTAGCTATTGAAACTATAGCCTCTTCAACAACTCTGTCATGCAAGGGATTGAACGAATTCAGCCCTCAAAGCTATATATAGAAATAACAACAAAGAGAATTTGATATTTATGGAAAAAATCATTTTCAAAGAACTGGACAGTTGAAACAGGCTTCAGTAATATCTCCCGTCACTGGCATGGAAGGACTCCCACTCCCAAGAGTATCTATGCTTTTGATGAATACAGGTCTTATCCAGAATCCTACTTCTACTTCTACTCTACTCCTATGACTCCGCCTTTCAGAATAGCCACTGTGCCTGTTGGAATGAGTCCCTGAGCTCTTCTATTATCTCTGCTCTTTTCTTCTTCTTCCCTCCTGCTTGAGGACTTATGCTCATGGTTGGGTATCTCTTTCTTTGGCTCCCAATCAAGGTTCTCTGCTCTTCCCTGGAAGGAAATCCTGACATCAAAGGACTCTGAGTGATTCCTCTTCACCTCTCTATCATGAGACTTCTGCACTCTCTCTGAGCTCTTGCTGCTGTGCTTCTTTGGGCCATGGTCATCCTTTTCCTTGACTGTCTTGTTTCTGGAGGACAAAGAACAGGATTGCAGCTTTGCTTGTACGTTGCATTCAGTCTTCTCTTTTTCTTTCTTTTTCTCTTTGTTGTCTGGGTCTTTTTTGTGCTTTTTTGTGGGTTTGACATCTTCATCTTCAGAGACCTCAGGAGAACTTGATGGAGTTGTATTAGGTGCACAGCCCTTCTCCTGGAGCACTCTGGTCACATCATCCACATCTTCTGATTCCTGTGGAGCCCAGTAGTGTGACACATGGTCTACACGGATAGTTCTTCCTTTGATCTTAATTCCATGGAAATTGTCAACAGCCAGAACTGTGCTCCTCTGATCTTCATAGCACAGGAAACAGAATCCTTTGGATTTCCCAGTCTTTGTGTTTCTCACAAGATTAATGTTGACAATCTCCCCATATTGTGAGAATACACAGAGGATGTCTCCTGTCAATTCATAAGGAAGCCCTCCAAGAAAGATCCAGGCGCTGTCCTTGTATTCCGAGTGCCAAGACACCTTTTCTGCCACCTCAAGTTGAACCTCTCGCTCATTCAGTTCGTTGATCAGCTTCACCTTAGTTAAAGGGTTCATAGTCGCATCTTCGTGCTCCTCGCTTCCGGGTGAGGCTACGAAGGGCGCACGCAACGCCATCATCCAGCTCAGATTGGAGCCAGCAGAACTCGAGCCAGCCTGTATATTTTAAAGATGTGTTGACCTCAGAGTGGAAACTGGGATATTTATTGTGGTGGGGAAGAGGTTTTGCCTTTGTTTCCACAGGAGCAGAAAAGCTGTTGATACCATTAAAATTGATAAAGATTAGATTTGACAGGAGAGATCGGAATAAAGAGAAGCTATAGTTCATCAGATAGCATGGTCATTCAGTTCAATATTAAAGTTTTCTTTAATTTATTTATTATGTATACAGTATTTTGCCTGCAGGCCAGAAGCGGGCATGGGATCTCGTTATAGGTATAGATGGCTATGAGCCACCATGTAGTTGCTGGAAATTGAACTTAGCCAGTACTCTTAACCTCTGAGCCATCTCTCCAGCCCCTGAACTTTTATCCTTAAATAAAAAGGATATTTTTCTTTTTTGCGATTAAAAATACAGTTAAGAGATTTAAAATGCTTTAAGTAACTCCAGAGGATTACTACAGTTCAGACCTATTTTCTAAATCTCCCAGGAGTTGGAGTAATTTGGTGCTAAAACAAAAAATTTGAGCAGGACCGTAGTAGCCATGCCTTTAATCCCAACAGAGACAAGTTAGGTTTTTTTCTCAAGTCTAGAGTAACAATGGACAGGGTGGTAATAATTCACACCTTTAATCTCAGCACTTGGGAGGCCTATGCCTTTAATCTCAACACTCAGGAGACAAAAGCTCACAGATCTCTTAGTTCAAGGACAGCCTGATACTGAGGAAGTTTAAGTAGAGTAAAACCAGGTTCAGGTGTGGGGATTCACACCTTTTATCCCAGAACTTCAGAGGTAGAAGCAGGCACATAAGAATTATAGTGATTAAGCTTAAAAACTGCTTGCAAAAGGCAGGCTGAAATTCAAAGTGAATGTCCTTTGTAACCTATAAATAAGTTTCAAATTTTCAAAAGATTATTTTTCTCTAATCTTCAATTGAAAGATAATACTAGTTCTATTGCCAAAAAAACAAAAACAGTTTACCCTAAGGAAAGATATAAACCACGCAAAAAGAATACCTCCAGAGTTAGGGGTTGGGCAGGGTTTTGTTTTTATCTTTCCAGAATAAAGGAATCCAGACACCACCAGACAAATGGAACATCTGAAGTAAAAGGACAGATTATTAAGAGAAATATCACAAGAAAAGGAGTAAATTGCTCAGTCTCCAAATGTAAGGAGAACAGGGACTATCTCTGACATGAACTCAGAGGCTGGCTCTTTGATCACCTCCCCCTGAGGGGGTATCAGCCTTACCAGACCACAGAGGAAGCCAGTGCAGCTAGTCCTGATGAGACCTGATAGGCTAGGGTTAGAGGGAAGGGGAGGAGGACCTCCCCTATCAGTGGACTAGGGGAGGGACATGGGAGGAGAAGAGGGAGGGAGGGCAGGATTGGGAGGGCTATAGCTGGGATACAAAGTGAATAAACTGTAATTAATAAAATTAAATGAATAAAAAAAGAAAAGGAGTAAATTGACCAAGTGGTATCGTTTACCTCTGTCTTGTCTCTTCTGCTGCCTAAGTGGCAAATGGTCCCAATCAATTAAAAATTAAAGCTGGCTTTGGGGTTGGAGCATGGCTCTCTCCTTCTCTAAGCCTACACATGCTTGCTATCTCTGTCTTAGCAGAAGCACCACCTGGTATGGGACAGAGGAAAACAAAAAGTGAGGGACTATTCTATTGCCACTGATTTTATAATCTTTTGGTTTTTATTTGACTCTTAATTTTTTTAAGGTATAAATATCCCAAAATCTATAAGATTGTTATGTATATGTAAACTCTTTGTCATGATACTAGTAGTCCTACATAGTATTAACTAATTCTAAAATAAGCTTCATCTAGCTTCCTGTACATGTTTCCAGGTTTGAGTCTGAAGCAAGTAAGTAGAAACAAAGTTTATGTATCTCAGTATGCTAATAGATTATGGTCCTCAAATCTTTCAGAGATCTGCTGATTATGGCATTTTAAATGTTTAGATTTTCTATTGCTCCTAACAGTAACTTTGGAAGTTGATGGCCCCCCAACAATGAATCCACCATTGGGAAAAACTGCTTCATGCTTCTTTTGCTGCCTGGTTCTTCATAAACAGTAGACATCTTTGAGTTGACTGTTATGTTCTACCTAATCAGGATTGCCACTAAGCTGACAAACACTACCCAAAAATCAGCTTTGGACTACAAACTGCTTAGGACATTCAAAATGCTGAGTTCATTTGAGACTAAAATGAACATTTTATAGAGCTTTGAACTCAAAAATACTTAATCCTAAAACTGCCAAATACAGCCAAGCTGGACCTTGTGGAAAACTTACCAAAAATTGTTTCATTTTTGTAATTAGTGTTACTGTAGTAAAGTTAAAATTTTTCGCTTCTTTTAGACAAAGAGGGATGTAGAAATAATATAAATACAATAGGAGAAAAGGGTAGATTATTGAATCTCCTCTTAGATTGTTTAGTGATAAAAAATTTAAGGTTAAATTGGTTACATTGGTGTAGATCTTTTTATTGATATGAAATGAAGGTTATATTTTGTTTGCAGCATACTGTTTATCAACTCTTTTTAAGGTATTGTACCTATGTAATTCTTTAAAATGTAATTTGAAGTTCTAATCCTTTTGAAACCTATCACAGATTATTTTTGGATAAATAAGAAATGCAAGCTAAGCTTGGTTAGGTGTCTTTAATGCCTTCACTCCCAGCACTCTGGGAGACAGAGGCTGAGTTTGAGGCCAGCCTGGCCTACAAAAAGAGTCCAGGACAGCTAAGGCTATACAGAAAAACCCTGTCTCAAAAAGCTGAAAAGAAAAGAAAACTAATGACTATGAAACTTGTGGTTTTGTTACAAGGTACTAGTTTAGTTAATCACAGGCGTTTTCTAAGTTAATTAGTCAAATAAAGCTACTAACAAGAAATTCAGATATGCTTGAGATAGATAAGTGGTTTTCATAAACCTCAGATCTACAGAATATGACATTTCAAGATGTTTTATTAGAGAATTTTTGACAATGAGATATGTCAGTTCTTGGCAGCATCTCCTTTCTACTTAGAAAAAGGTGATGAGCAATATAAAATTCTCCTTTAGGAGATGGCTTTATATGTGGCAAGCTAGCCACTGTTAAAGAAAATGCCCTTGCTTCTGCTGTAGACAGAATGCTGGACAAACTGGATGCAGGAAAGTCGACTGCTTGGCTTTGCAAGGACAAGGTAGGCAAGTCCTTCGTAATACCTGCTTCACAGAAAATACTATCAAATAATCTGAGCCAGAGGGCTGAAGATGATGCTCCAATATTATATAGAAATTTAGGGAGACTGTCCAGGCAGCCAGCAGCTTCTCAATTTCTATAGTTTTGGAAGTTGCTTGCTCTGCGTTTCCTATTTATTCAGATAATATTTATCTTTCTTGGGTCTCTGATTGGGTTGAAGACTAGAAACTTATATAAAGAACTTTGAACTCACCAAGATAGGATAGATAGTAGAATACTTAATCCAAGGTTATCAAATACTAATGTACTAGACATTATAATTTTTTTAACCAGATAGTATATAGTTTATTGATGTTAGAGAAAAGTCTTTTATTTAGACAAAAAGAGAGAAATGTTGCAAGATAGTTGATCTTATTGTGAACACTGAAATTGTGAACTGTAAAAACCTATTTTTTATGTGTGGTTCAGCCCTAACACATACCAAGAACTTTCTGTTTATTGTAAATAGGTGATTATGGTATGGCTCAGCACTAGCATACGCCTTTAACCCAAGAGCTTTCTGTACACAGGAATTAGTAAAGTTAACCCTAGTTCAAGAGGCAGAGCAAGAAGCCAGTTGACTTTGAATAATTAACACAGCATGGAGAAGAGGAAAGAGCTTTTTGGCTTTGAACTTTTGACTTTTTTCCCTGGGCCGATTGGGTGAGCTAGCAGGCCTTTTCCTCCTGGGCTGTCACTGAGCTAGAAAACTCTTTGGCTTTTTTACTTTTTCCTTTGGAATATGAGCTGAGTAGGAAGGTCAGCTGGGTACTTTCCCTGCCTCTCTGAGCTAACAGGTTTTCACCCTAGCTTCTGGCTCTTGAGTCTTTATTAGTAAAATTGAACATTTGGGATTTTCTTTCTTTAAAACAACAATCCTTCAAGAAAGTACAGTCTGACCAAAGAAAATAAACTCTGACCCAAATGAAAGGTACATGGTCCTGGTAATCATTTCTTTTTCTTTTCTTTTTTCTTTCTTTTTTTTTAATTTATGCAGCGTTCTGTTTGCATGAACACCTGCATAACAGAAGAGGACACCAGATCTCATTATAGATGGTTGTGAGCCACCATGTGGTTGCTGGGAATTGAATTCAGGACCTGGAAGAACAGCCAGTTTTCTTAACCTGTGAGCCATCTCTCCAGTCCACCCTACCCCACCCTGTTAATCATTTCTTTTTTTGTTTGTTTGTTTTTTTAACATTTGTTCAACCATGTTCGTAGCAGCTTTATTTGTTTTTTTTATTAATTTATTTATTTTTATATCAATCACAGGTTAGGTACTTTGCATCCCAGGCGTAGCCTCCTCCCTCATTCCCTGCCACCCTCCTACTCCCTCCCTCATCTCCCTCCTCCCCGCCCCCTCCAAGTCCACCAACAGGGGAGGACCTCCTCCCCTTCCATCCAAACCCAGCTCATCCTGTCTCCTCAGGGCTGGCTGCAATGCCCTCCCTGGGTTCTAGCCCGTCTGTCATTCCCAGGCTTGTATGGGGGAGGGTCAAAGAGTCAGCCATCAAGATCATGACTGAAACATTCCCTGTTTCCCTCACTAGGGTCTTCAGTCCGACACCGAGCTATCATGGGCCCCATCTGAGCGGGGGTTCCAGGCCATATCCACACATGGTCCTTGATTGTAGAAACCGTCTCATACAAGACCCCTGTGCCCTGCTCAGTTTGGTCTTTGTGGAGCTCTTGTTCTCCCCAAGTCTCACCAACCTCCCCCAGATCTATCATTACTTCTCACCCTCTGCCAAAGTCTTGATCGCGAGTCTTAATATCTGCTCTGATACATCGCTGCATTGACCCCCCCAGAGGTCCTTCTTTGCATTCTCCTGTCCTGTTGCTTGTTTTCTCCTCCACTCAGTGTCCATCCATTTGTTCATCCAAACAAGCATTGATCATTATATCAACAATATGTTCCACCACAATGTCTCTGTATATTTTATTGACAAAGGTTGCCTTATAGAAGGTTCACTTCCAATACCTGTATGTATAGTAAATATAGGAGAGAGAATGGCATGTACAAACTAAAAAAGCTTTTGGAGTCCTTGTTTCTATAACCGGTCATAAGGGTAGTTCTTACCATCCTTTTAATAGTCATTTTAGAATTCTTGCCTTCAGCACTGGGTGCGCTGGCACACGCCTGTAATCCCAGCACTCAGGGAGGCAGAGGCAATCGAATTGCTGTGAGTTTGAGGCCAGCCTCAAACTGTAAGGCTCACAAAAAATTTTTTCTAACCACAATTGTGTGCTACAACCCAATTTCTCCTTGGTAATTGGAGTTAGTCACTTGTGACACAATAGAATAACATCTGTTTGCTGCCTATTGGCTAGGGAGAAATCTCTATTTTAATAGAATGATTGTGTTCTCCTAAGACTGCAAGTTCAGTGTTGATATGAAGCAAACAAAAATACTGTGACTAAGTTATTAGATAAAGCACTGAAAATACTGGGGAAAACAGAAAGTGTTACCAAAAAGTGAGTTTTGATTGAAGGTAATACAGTCTGCAGAGCCAGGTGGGACAAATACTTTGTAAAAGAATGGGTGATAGCACTACCAGAACCCAGAATGTCCATTGTCCTCACTGAATAGTCAGTGAAGACAAACAAAAAGAGTCTTCCATGGTAGAAGAGATCTACAGCTGGCATTAGCTACTTTGTGGGTTCTTCTTTCTTCCACCGTTCTCCACCCCATTTCTTCTACCCTTTCAACCTCCTAACACTAGATGAGAGTGGGGGTGGGGGGAAAGGATAGAAAAGAAAGGAAAGAAATCCCTGAATAAAGTCAGGGTTTGGAAAGGTGTCAATGCTATCATTAAACTACTTTGTGTTGATTAGGGATGTTGAGTTTCTTGGGTCAAGTTTGATCGGGATATCTAATTTCTTGTTTCTTCTTTGCAAATGACTACCTACACCCCACCTACTGGGGCTCTAGAATTTATTATATACTCTCTGAAAAGACCCCCTAGAATTCCAAACATCACACAAAACTATGTACAGCTGGCAAAATGATGCCCTTGCCCAAGTATGAGGCAAATCATAGTCAGCTTCTGCGAAGCAGCTTCACATCCCCATACCTCGGATTAAAATGAAAACATATAATATTTCTGTGTTTCTTCAAATCAAAAAACTTCCCAAATTCTTACTACCAAGATCCATTGTAAATTACCTGCCTATAGTAGTTGTCTGGTCCTCTAAAAGCTAGATACTCAGATGTAATTTGAGCCCCATCACATCTTCTCCCCTCCCCCTTGCTACATAGTATGTTTATAGTTCCACTGCACAAGTCCTGTAGAAGCTAGGAAAAGAGACTGATAGATGCCCTCTTATGCCTTCTTAATTATTTAGAACCTTTTCTGGGACTAGACGGATGGTTCAATAAGTAAAGTGCTTTCCACCCAAGCATGAGTGTTGGACCTGAGTTTGGATGCCTAGCAGACATAATAGGGGTCCAGATGTCTGTTTATAATACCAGTGTAGTGGGGTAGTAGTGGCATGGAATAGAGGGACAGAGACAGAATCCTAGGACTTGATGGCCAGCTAGTCTAGCCAAAACATTGAGCTCTGGAGACCCCAAGAGATGCTGGTTCAGAAAATAAGGTGTAAAATGATAAAGCAAGACATCTAATGCCTACCTCTAGCCTGTATACACATAAACTGCACACATATACTATAGAATAAAATAACAACCTTCTCCATAGCAGTTGTCCTTTTAGAGCTTGCATGGACACAGATATCTTTAGGTTCTGTGCCTGTTCTGAAAGGTGCACATCTACATACCTTTTCTCAGACTTTCTTGTTAACAGGCTTCCAATTCTGTTTGTTGCAGTCCCTGACTATTCAAAATTAATAACTGTCTTTTAAGATCAGTAGTTGTGGCCATCCATTTATGAGTTGAACAATCAGAGAAATCAATAAAGTTATATATAAAAACAGAATGCATTAGATGTGTTACCTCAAGTTCCGTTTCCTAGAAATAGCCATTTTCAACTTCTCTAGGATCAGCATTCCTTGGAATTATGGGTAAGAACCACAAGAAATAAATGGCAAGAGTAACAACTGCCTTTCTTCATCTTAATGTCTAACTTCATAGATAGTGTAATTTTAAGAGTTAATTTAAGGACTGGAGAGGTAGCTCAGCTGTTAAGAACACTGGCTACCTTTCCAGACAACCCAAGTTTGATTATTAGTACCCATATGCCAGCTCACAACCATCTGTACTGATAGTTCCTGGGGACCTGACACCCACTTCTGACGCCAGCAGGCACCAGGCATGTACATAGCATATACATGTAGGCAAAACACACACACACTAAGAGTAAAAAATTAGTTCATGCAAGTAGGAACAGAGACAGGTTAATCAAAATCTAAGTGTGATGGAAAAGCTCATAATTTTATATTGGCCTGATAAAGTAGATCAGTTGAGGTGGAAGTTGGAAGTTCTTTATTGTATGGTTCTTGGAGCTTCTACTATTTACTATTAATTGAGTAAAAGCACAGACTTAAAGTAAAAATAATGTTCTTCAAAGTAGAAACAGAAGCACTTTAAGTTTAGGAAAGGACTTTAAGTTTTAAAATACTTAGGAAAATCTTCAATTAACGAAGTTCCATTTGAAATGTTGTTTCTAAGACATTAAATTCTTAAAAGTTGTATGAAAAACCATGCAAGATTTAAAAATCTACATCTTCGCAAAGGTATGACTGATGTGACATCAAAGTAGGACTCTTTTGCTTATCTAGGGTATATGGTTACAAGGACTGAAAACTTACTGGAATATAACAGCTAGACATAGTAGAAATTACATTTGAATAATAACATAAAAGTCTTAGAAGCATGTCTACCTTTTAGCTTAAAATCTTTTCTCCCCCTGAGTATTTATACTTTTGTTTTGTTTTGGTTTGTTTCTTACTATGTAGTCCAGACTGGCTTTGAACTCTTGATCCTCAGATTAAGTTATCCAAATGGCGGGAATACAGGTAGGTAGCATTACACCAGTCCTGTCTTCAGGTGTGTGTTGGGGAGGGTGCTGTATGTGGCAGTCAGAGGACTACTGTTGAGAGAACATTTGATCCCATTATGAACCCCGATATTATGAACTGTAAAAACCTGTTCTAATTGTGGTATGGCTCAGTCTTTGATCCTAGAGCTTTCTATTTACTGTAAACAAGTACTTGTGTTATGGCTCAGCCCTAGAACAAATCCAAGAGCATTCCATAAACAGGATTACATAAAATTAACCCTAGGTTAAGAGGTAGAGCAAGCAACCAGATTGATAGGAAGTGAACATGGGAAAGAAACCATAGAGATTGAGAGGCAGTCCTGAGGATGGAGAAAGACCCACAGGAAGTAAAGAAGGGACATTGAGTTGAAAGGTTTTTAAGACAGTGTGGAGAAGAAATAACTTTTTCCTTCTGGGACAAGCAATGGGTAAGAAGGGCTTTTTTCTTCTGGGATGTTGGCTGAGTAGGAAGGTCATCTGGCTGCTTTCTCTTCTTCTTTGAGCTTCTAGGTTTTCACCCCAGCATCTGGCTCCTGAGTCTTTTTTGGTAAAATTCAACACTTGGGATTTTGTTTTTAAAAACAACAGACAACTTTCAGTGTCATTCCTAAGGAACCATCTGTTTTTCTAATAGGGTCTCTTGCTGTGCCCTAAGGCTATTTCACTAGGCTAGGATGGATGGCTAACAGCAGGCAGCAGGAATCTACTGGTCTCTACCTCCTTGGCACTGGTGTTCCTCATACTAGCTTTACAGGCTGCGCTATTTCTCCAGCTTCAGATGTTTTTGAACAGACATTTTAAAATAGAAGTAGAAGTAGCACTAAAGAAAAGCCTATATACCGTTTCAAGGGAGTAGGATGGTAGGAGAGTAAGAAAATATAATTTACTATAAAAGAACAAAATTAAAACAGTAAATGCAAAGCATGATATTAAAGGTTATCTCGGCTTAATAGTGAATGTAATAATGGGAGAGGACTTTTTTTTGTTTTGTTTTTGTTGTTTTTTTCGAGCTAGGGTTTCTCTGTGTAGCCCTGGCTGTCCTGGAACTCACTCTGTAGACCAGGCTGACCTGGAACTGAGAGATCCATCTGCAGCAGCCTCCCAGGTGCTGGGATTAAAGATGTGTGCCACCATTTTAATAGGAGAATTTTCAAATATAGAGACAGGAAATAGATTTCTGTGTGTTAAGGCTGATAAAATCTTGATTAAGGGAAAAAAAAACAAAGGAATTTAAATACAGGTTAACTAAGAAAATGGAATTCCCAAACATGAATATTAAATTGAGTCTGGAGTGTAGAAAACAGATTTAATGAATAGCCTAAGGTGTAGTCTTTCAGAATGTTTCAGCAGTTTAATATTAGAAAAATTAATTCATTTAATCGATTAAGAGAGCAAAGTAGAAAAATATATAAATCACTATAAAAGTGCAGGAACTTTTATTTTGAGAAATCATAATATCCTTTTAAGAATTTTTAATATTTAAATTGGCTTCTTTATTTTAGTTGCTGAAATGTATTTTATTTTTTGTGTGTGGTGTGTGTGTACATGTGCATATAGGTGTGTTCTGGCAGCCAGAGAATTGATGTCAGATACCTTTGTTATTTGTTCTCCCCCTTATATTTTCAGATAGGTTCTCTCAAAACCTGGTGTTCACCAACTGGCTAGACTGCCTGACTAGTGAGCCCAAGAGATCCATGTCGCCTCCTGCAGCTTTATGGTTGTAGATGTGTGTTAAAGTAACTTTTATTTGCCTCATTTAATTGTTTTGGAGGCTTACTGCCTCCATC
The DNA here is from genome assembly GCA_028658305.1 of Pachyuromys duprasi. NCBI lineage: Eukaryota > Metazoa > Chordata > Mammalia > Rodentia > Muridae > Pachyuromys > Pachyuromys duprasi. The sequence goes on from CM053757.1 coordinate 41,433,726, forward strand.
TGCTGACCTAGACCTAGTGATGGAAGCTTCTAACCTCCATACAATCTAATCTATACCTAGAATGTTTTCAATCTGAGACTTACTGCTGAATAAGCTCACCCTTTCTAGCTCTTTCTAAACTCTGGCTGTCTGGTTCAACTCAGCTGTTTAGGCTCAGACTCCTGCAAGCTGACTGAGGAAATCTGGCATTTCTCAGTTTCTCACAGAATTATTCTGCTTGCCCTCAAACTAATTCTATCAATCTGTTCTAATCTGGCCCTTCTCCTTCTCTGGATCAGTCTGTCTTCACCTGTGTCTAGCTTGTTCTCTCTACAACCTGTCTCCATAAAACTCTAAGAGTAAAACTGCCTCTGAATTCCACGAACTGAACTGCCAGGAACTCTACTCTTCGTCTGTCATTGAACTCTCAACCAAACTGCCTGAACAGCACTGACTAGAACTGAGAGATCTGCATGCCTCTGTCTCCTGACTGCTGGGATTAAAGGCGTGTACCACCATACTTGGAGCTAAACTTTTCTTTACCAGGCTGACCTTGAACTCAGAGATGTACTTGTCTCTGTCTCTTGGGATTAAAGGAGTGTCTGTATTCCAGCCGATCACACAGGTTGTCTTGTTTGTGCTCTCATTCCAGAGTACCCATGTTGTAAATTAAAACTGGGAATCCAAAATGAGGAGTTGTTTTGTTTGTTTGATTGTTTTTTTTAATGGTGGCAAAAGTTTATATTTAGAATTTGGCCAGCTGGATTCAGTTTTTAGATGATCCCAATCTTGTTGGCAATATCCAGAGCATCATCATCAGGAACCAACCAAATATACTCTGCCTTCTCTCTGGCAGGCCTTATCAGGGCATTAACTTTGGCCACATCAATGTCATACGATTGCTTTACGGCTTGTTTGATCTGGTGCTTGTTGGCCTTGACATCCACAAAACACAGTGTGTTGTTGTCCTCTGTTTCTTCATGGCTGACTCCATGGGCAGGGGGAATTTGATGATGGCATAGTGGTCAAGCTTGTTTCTCCTGAGTGTGCTCCTTTAAGGGTATTTGGGCTGCCTCCGGAGCCACAGGGTCTTGGGCCATCACACAGATGATGGGCAAATCTTTCTGTGGCTGTGGATGCCTTTCAGCGCTGCCTTCCCTTTTGTCTTCAGCCTTGGGAGGGGCAGGAGCTTCCTTCTTTGCTTTTGTGGCCATCTTAGCAAAAAGCCAAAATGAGGTTCTTATGCTTGTGTGGCACACACGTTACCCCAGCCCTATCCCTGGCCCTATGTCTGAAATTATTTAATTTTAAAATAAATTTAACTTTCTTTTGTAATTGAGTTTGCCTTTACTTTTCATAGTGAAATTTAACAATTGATCAAGAAAGCAAAAACCTTTATTAGATTTGATTTTAAAATAACAATAACTCATCAATTCATTTATTTTTTAATGAAAATCAAACATTTCCCTGTTTATTCACCAAATAAAGAACAGTTGAATGTCTTTTCATTATAAGACATGGGATGTAAAGGGTAAACTTTATTGTCAACTTCGTGTTAGATTTAGAATCATCATGGAAACAAACCTCTAGGCATGTCTGTAAGATATTCAGTTAATCGACATGAGAAGGACCCACCTCTCCAATGTGGGCTGGGTTTTAGTAGTGAAAGAGAAAACCGGCTGAACCTAAGTGTTCATTGCTCTGTCATGGCTCTAAACGCAGTGTCAAGTGGAAGTTAGTGAGTTGAAAAGAAAATTAAGTTAAAACCTAATTCTTTGAAAGGTCAACAGAATTTATAAATCTGAAATTTGACTATGAAAAAGGAAATAACATTACCAAAATTGAGCATGAGCAAGGTATATTATCATGAACATGATAATAATTCAAAGGGAAATTTAGGATAATTCAAAAGGGAATTTTAGGAACTTTACATCAACAAATTGGGCAACTCCTGCAAAGACTTAAAATTCTCAAAATGGTCTGAAAAGAAACTTTTGAGAAGTGCCTAGACAACACTGCAGTGGGCAGTGAACAAGAAGGTGGTGGAGGGATGGGAGAGAAAGAAGCGAGCAAATACGTGGTAGAGAAATGGAAGGTGAAGAGAAGCCGAGTGGTTTATACACTGTGGAGTTAGTGGAACTGGAGACACAAAAGCAGTTCCTGTTCTTGCACCTGGGAATGTTGAATTATTCTGCCCATCAATAAAGCCACTAACTGACACATGGGCCAGTGGGCCCATTTGAGAAAACTGACCACGGTGTGAGTCACTGTGGCTCAGCTGCATTCTATCCTAGAAAGAAGAACAGTACTTGCAGAGTGGAAACTCATAACTGACTGCTGTATTTACTTCTCATCATTGGCCTTTCTGCTAGTCTCTCTATTTGGTTGTGGTGACAGTTCAGACACGAGAATGGATAGCTCTATGTTGAATTAGTTTTACTGTGCTGTATTTAACTTTGGCCAGAGATCTGTTTGCTTAGGAATCTTTGGTGTTGGACAAACATTTGAAGATATCTAGAGTACCCACCCACCATGTGGCCCTCATGGCACAACTACTACAATGTGCAATTTGTGGGTAGAGAGATAGGAGTGAAAGAAAAGACAGGTTTGAGCACTATGAAGAGATCTGCAGACATGAGAATGGAGAGGAACAACCTGATGTGAGTAGCTTTCGGTGCTACCTGAGGCCATAGTGAAGTCCTAGCCCATGTTGCTGCTGAGGGCCATGTGGGGGTCCATGGCCATGAAGCAGCAGGGTCTGTTTCAATTTCCATGGCCCATATTACCACCAAAGGCAATGTGGATGTTTTTAGTCTGGGCTGCTGTCTAGAACTATGGTGCTATTCAAAGGCTGAGCAAAGCGGCCCAGCACCTTGCCTGGGTAGCACGGTAAAGATGGCCCTGGTGGCATGGGTGCAGTTGAGCCAGCCCCAAGGGCATGAGAGCAGAAGAGCTGGCCCCGCCCCTTGCTGGCTGTGGCATTGGGTGAGTTAGCCAGGGGCAGTGCTGGAGAGCTTACTGTGGAGTTAAGGGTGCAGGAGAGCTGCCAGGCTGACCAACTCAGCTGCCATCTAGGTCCAGATCCAAGGCTCTGAGTTGGTCCACCCCATCTACCACATCTGTGAACTGCATGAAGGAGACAGTTCTGCAGATCCAGAACTGCAGGATCTCCATGGCATGGCAACAACAGGATATCCCAGTGAAGATCCAGTATTGATAGTTTAGCAGAAGCCAGAGACCTCAAACCAGACCATTTACTCATTGCAATGAACATTTTTAGGTAAAGATGTAAGAGGAAAAAAAGGTATACTACGAGACACACGGTGACACACTGCAGCTTCCACAATGTGGTTTTGTGTGTCTCCCTTCCTTCCTTCCTTCCTTCCTTCCTTCCTTCCTTCCTTCCTTCCTTCCTTCCTTCCTTCCTTCCTCCCTCCCTCCCTCCCTCCCTCCCTCCCTCCCTCCCTCCCTCCCCTCCCTACCTCCCTCTGTCTCTGTCTCTCTCTTTCTGTTTGTTTTTCATTGCCTGTGGGAGGGAGGATACAAGGGCAAAGGACAGATGCAAAGGGATGGGAAGATGAGTGGGATTGGGGAGCACGATATGGAAGTCACAAAGCACCAGTAAAAGTTAAAAACAGACAGACAGAGAGCCCAGGGCTCACAGACTTTACAGATGAATACTTTGAAACACAAAGACATGTTATATGCTATGTGAACTCTTGGAAAAGGGAAGTGAGAATGTTTTCAGTTTATTGTTGTTATGCATTTTAACTATGACCAATGCCAGGGAAAAGTGTTACAAGTTAAGAAAATTTCCACATTGTGGTGCACACCTTTAATCCCAACACTAGGGAGACAGGCATATCTTTGAGTTTGAGGGTAGCCTGATCTATATTGGAAGTTCCAGGCCCATTGGACCTACATAGTAACAACAAGGTGGAGGGAGTAGGGTTGGGGAATGACAGGACACATGCAGAAACTGCTAACAAAAATAAGAGTAAACTGAACCTAGGAATGTATTTAAAATATTGTATTACCAGCATAAGAATTATCCAAATACGAAAAAAATCGTAAGTTAATAAAACATACTAAAAAATGATATACAAAAGTGTCTGATAGTTTAAACACAGAAAACTATTGATAGAATCCAAAACAAAACAAAAGTTGTAGGCATGCAGGTAGGAACTTCCTAACCCTAATAAAATGCATATGTAAAACAATTTATCATGTGGACATGTTTGGTTTTGGTGGGGGGGGCTTGTCTCTGATCATTTATGGTTAAATTTTGTTTTTTTCTTTTTCTGAATCTCACCTTTTTGTTTGATAATTTTTATTTGTTTATATGTGTGTGTTCCTGTGCACAGCACACTTGTGTAGATCCGAGGATAAGGTGGAGGAGTCGTTTCTCTCCTTCCATTATTGGGGTTCTTGGAATCAAACTCAAGTTGTCAGACATGCTGACGAGCCATGTTGCCAGCTGTTCTGTATTAATTAGCTAGTTATTTACCACTATTTATTCAGAGAAGGAGGGGGGTTATGTTTTGCCCTGAATAAATACACTATTACTTTTGTCACAAAAACCAATCGGACCATGTATTTGTGTACCTCTCTGTTCCTGGCCTTTTTCTTTTTTGTGTGAGTTGGTCCAGCACTTCATCATCTGGAATACCATTGTGTTGTGCAATCTGATAATGTAGATACTGTAAACTTTGTTTTCCAGCTTTGTTTCAGTTATAGTAAGTTCTTGACATTTCCATGTAAATCTTTGGATTATTATGTCATTCCTTCAAATCAGTTTTCTGGGATTTTCTTTTATTGCATTGAATCTGTACAATTTGGAGAAAATGGCTATTTTAATTGGATATCTGATGGTCTACATTATATGTAATTGGGTTCCATTTTTTGTTATATTGCGTCAGATAGTAATAGAATTGTTCTATCATATACTCCAGCTATCTAAAACAGATTTGTTTATTTTGAGCCTTATCTTTTAAATTTGTAAAATCAACTCTAGCACTTCTTCAGGACTATAATGTCATTATTAAAAAGTGCATTTCTGAGGACAATATTAAGTGTCCCCATGTTACCGCTTTTTCAGTTGGCTCTTTTTTTCTCACATACCCGCTGGATATGATGTCACCTTTCCAGAGATCTCCAAAGTACATAAACTGTGTGTGTTTCCTCTCTACATCCCTTCCTCCATCCATGTTCTTTGCCTCTACCTCGTCTTTGATACTCTTAACTTTACAAATTTGAAAACTTGGAAGCATTTTTCCCAGTAGAAATTCAGTTGCTGCTGTCTTTTGTTCCAGTGGCTGCTTGTGCAGTGCTGCTAAGATTGCCTGTAAGGAGGATGGTGAGCTAAGCATTTTACAGGGTTAGGTCTGCCATTGTTTTCTCGTGGAGGGAGGTGATACCCCTCATCTGTGTGCCTTCTGTTGTCTTGAAATTTTTCATACATACTTTATTATGGTTTTTTTTTTTGGATTTGTGTTTTCATCTAAGAGAGCATATGCAGCTTCTGTTATACTGTGTTGTGTGTAACTTCTTCAGACTTCAGCTTTATGTATTGGGTAATATAATGCTCCATTTGGAAAATATATATAATTCTTCTGCATAGAATTAAAGTGATTTTTCTTAAGTTCAAAAGGTAACTTTATTAGATTTGTGGGGGAGGGTGGCAGGGTCTCACTGTATAGCTCTGGCTGGCCTTGAACTAGATCCACTTACCTCTGCCCTCTGCTTGCTGGGCTAAAAGGCAAGTGCCATAAAGCTCTGCTAATTTCGTTGAATTTTGATTATGGTTTTGTTTTAAATTATTGTAACAATTTTTACGTTATAAAATTGTTTAATTATAATTTTAAGTCTTATAAAAGTATATGCTACTTGTTGCTGTGTTTAAGTTCTGGTTCATAAATGACTTTGAATTTATTTTGAGTAAACTTTTTAAACTTATTAGTTTTTAAATTATTAGTTTAAAAAGTTACTTCCCATTCAGTTACTTAATGTAGAGGCAGTATTTTAGTTAGATATTTTTATTTTATTTTATGTGCGTCTGAGTATATTGTCTACATGTTTGTAGATATGTGTGCTTCATGCCTGTGGGGACCACAAGAGGATGTCAAATCTTCTAGCGCTGGAGTTATGGAAAGTTTTGAACCACCATGGGGGTACTGGTAGTTCTCTGCAAGAACAACAACAGCAAAATGCTTTTAACCACTGAGGTGTCTCACATATTTTTATAGCTGACCATGGTACTAGTGTTTTAGATTGTTCTCAAGTTTAAATATGCTCTGCACAATTAATCTTTGTGTCTCATATCTTCGACTGACAGTTCTTTTCTGTTTTGTTCCTTTTTTAAATTTATCTTTTTAATGCTTAGTTTTTCTTTATTTCTTTCAGTTTTGATTTTCTCTCAGATGAAGCATATGGAGCACTCAGAGTGGACTTGTTTAAGTTTTGTTTTGTTTTCAGAAATAGCTGATGGTTGGCAGCGCTTTTTAAAAAATGCATCATTTTATTGTCTATTTGCATTTCTTTATTTACTAAAATGTTTTTTGTTCTTATGTCTGTTATCTAATGTAATAGTTTACTTTTATAAAACATAATATCCTATCTTAAATGTTTTTCTTTTAATTTAGTCTTGGTTAAGTGTTTAGAATTTGAGATTAGGCAAATACCTTTCATAAACAATTATGGGAACTAAGTAGGGAAAATTTTTAGAAAAATTTTTACACAGAATTGATTTGAGATTTGTTTAATTTAAGCAATTAAGAATTTGTGTGTGTTTTGTTAGAAAAATCTCAATAAGAGGACCAGAATTTCTTGGTTAATGTCTTGGCGTTTTTGTTTATTTTTTTTCCCATATTGAAATACGTTATAACTTCTGCTAAATTGTTTTTCTGTTTTTATAGTTTTGGTAAGCAGTTTGGAGGAAAAAGAGGATGTGATTGTCTTGTATTAGAACCTTCAGAAATGATTGTGGTAAGATGCTGAATTGCTTTTTTGATATGCTTCAGTTTCAACTGTAAATGTGGCAAGCTTTAAATACCCAAAGCAGTTTCCTTTCCAAGGCCTATGGCAATGTTTAAGTAGCATCAAAACCATGTACCAGCTTTAGGTATTTTTATCTCTAAAATTCCTGTGATCACTGAAGTAATGTACAACATGATAATAGAAATAACATGTCCCAAATTTGGTAACTTTCTTACCTGTTCCACTAGAAAATTAAAATACAAACTTTTGGTGTGTGGGTTGGTGGGGACAGGATTTTGTGTGTGTGTCTGTCTGTCTGTCTGTCTGTCTGTCTGGTGGAGGGCAGCGTTCTCTAAAGTAGCATGATATTTTCTAGTGTTTTCCCCTTTGTCATTGATTTGGTCGGTAATTGTGGAATGGTTTGAGGGAAAGAGCTAAAGAAAATAAAAGCACATACAAAGTAGACCCAAGTAACAAATGGTTTGGTTTTAATACTTGTGCACTTTAATACTTTGAGAAGATCTTTCATTTAGGCTTCTATTTAATGAATATCTTTATTTTTATAAGAGGCCTAGATATTTGCTATAACTTTAGAAAGTTTGACTGTTTAAAAGATTAATTTATGTTTAAGTATATTTATTTTTTCTGCATGTGAGTAAGTGAACCACATGTGTGCAGTGTGCATAGAGATCAGAAGAGGACCTTGGATTACCTTGAACTGTAGATACAGATGATTGTGAGCTACCATATGGGTTCTGGGAACAAAGCCCAGGTCTTCTGCAAAAGCAGCAAGAGTTCTTAACCACTGAGGCATCTCTTCCCCTCCAAAATTACACAAGTCCTTTTTACCTTATTCTGAGAACTCTAGAAAATAACATCCACTAAATGTCTTCTTGTCACGTAGATTACGTGTCTTCTGATGGATGAGAAGTGTTGTAAGTGATGTTGTCTTCTTGTTTGTTTTGAGACAAGGGCTCACTGTGAGCCCTGATTAGCTTTAGATTTGTTACATCGACTAGGGTGGCAGGGATGCTCCTGCTTCTGCTTCCCCAGGGCTAGGATTAAAGGTGTGCACCATCACATCCAGCTAAGATTGACTCTTTATTGAAGTACTTTTCTAAATGGTTGACGTTAAACCAGTTCGCCATTTCATGGTGTCAGTCAGACTGACATCATTAAATTGCTCTGTCTTTCTCAAATTTTATTAAACCTATTGTAGCTTAAGCCCCTAGAAGAAAGAAAAAATGCTTTCGTTTTAATCTTCTACATCTGGTATATCACCCTTATCTTCAGGAGAGTGCATTCTGAGTTCCTGAATAGATGCTTAAAATAGCACCAAACCCTCTATATACTGCCCCTCCTTTTCTATGTATACATACTTTGATAAAGTTTAATTTATAATGTAGATACAGCAAGAGAGTATGGCTACTAATAAAATAGAATAACAATTTACTGTTGTAGATGTGAGTGTGCTCACTTTGAAACTCTTGCCCGGCACTGTTTTTGGTGACTATAGCTAACTAAAGCTCTAAGGAAAGAGCAAGTGAAGGTGTGTCTAGCATATTGCATAGGGCTGTCCATAGCCAGTGCTCAGTTGTCCTTGTGTTCAGTTTTGTTTGAGTCATGGACTTTTTATTTTTACTTTAAGCATTAGATATTTGGAATACTCGATAGGGCATGAAAATTCCTTCTTTAAATGTTACTTACTAAAGGATATTACAAGAATATGGGAGCTTCTTAGTTGGTACATTTCCTATTTTTTTATACAGTTTGTAAAGAAATGGTGCTGGAATTGCAGTTGGTGTGCCTTACCAAGTGCACAGAGAAGCTGTTTAGCATGTCTGTATATAAGAAAAAGACAGGAAATCATTTTATGCTAGTCTCAACTTACATTAGCTGCTCTAAACTGTTAGTCATTTCTGTAAAAGGGGTCTGGTTGTGTTGTTGCTGCTGCTGGTTGTGCTTAGTACCTCTTTTTTGAGGGTCCCTTAGTGTAATACATGTCAGCCTTGCTTGTGTGCATGCACACATCTATGTTCATTTCTCCATATAGATGTCTGTTTAAAGCCCAGAGTTTATTCTGGCATTTTATCATGTCCTTTTACTAATAGTTAGAATTTGTTGGCTTACGTTATCATGGTATCTATTAGTTACTCATCGAGTTGTTTAAGCACTGGGCTGGTGGATGGTTCAGCACGTGAAGGTGCACAGACTAACGGTGCAATACCCCTGCTGTGACAGCACTGAAAAGAACAGGATGGCAACTGTGTGATGAGTTCTTGCGTGGCGTTCATCCTAAACCAGACTCTCATTATGACTAGACTGCTTAGAGGGCACTCCATAAACCCACCAGACTGTACTCTTTAGATTACAATACAGCAGTCATGGGACCATTCTGAAAGACAAAATGTAACATCTAAATAAACATAATGCTTGATTTTTTTTGCTGACTTTGGACACTGGAGAATTATAAATCATGTTAGCAATATAATATGCAGGTAAGATCTGTCAAATTCCTGGTTTTGATAACGTTCTATGCTAATATGAGATAAATTTCTAGGTGTTAGGAAATGCGTGTTGATAAAATTCATGATAAACAGATAATGTCCCTCCAGTTACTTTTCAGATATTTCAGGAAAAACTGGTATGTAACGTCAACAAAAGTCTCATCAAATATAAATACAGTTTTCAAATTTTAGAGCTTTTTCTGATTCATCTGTGTTTAGAATGTTTTATTAATTATAGTAGACAATAATCCACAATTTCAGAATTCTTTAAAATGTTGAGAGTTCTTTGAAATATTTGATCTCTAGTAACTCCAGTGATGATTGGAAATACCTGTGGCCAGGCACTTTCTGATTCGTTGAATATATTAGCTTCGTTAGCTTTTCTTTCAAAGTGATCTTGTTGCCAGGCATGCTCACACATCCCTGTAGTCCCACCATTTAGGAGATTGAGGCAGGAATGCTGCTGAGCATTCAAGGGCAGTGTGGGCCACAGTGAGACCCTGTCTCAGAAGTAGAAGAACAAAAGTATCTGTGTTTACAAGGCTATAAATTTGCTATCTGGAATGTATTTCATTAGAGCTATAAGGATTTCTTTTTCCTTTCAGGAGTTTCTGGTTTGAGACTAAACTTAAAAAGTTTCTGTACATGATTTTATTGATTTATTTTTCTTTTTAATTTTAGCTTTTAAATGTAGTTGCTTCCAGGTAGGAAGACAAGGACAACTACTTAACAGTCTGTATCCCAATACATTCTTTTCTTTTTATTACAGTTTATTCACTTTCTATCCTAGCTGTAGCCCTCTCCCCCATCCCCTCCCAATCCCACTCTCCCACCCTCTTCTTCTCCTATGCCGCTCCCCCAGTCCAATGATAGGGTAGATCCTCCCCTTCCATCTGACCCTAGCTTATCAGGTCTCATCAGGACTGGTTTCTTTGTCTTCCTCTGTGGACTGCTAAGGCTGCTCCTCTCTCAGGGGAAGGTGATCAAAGAGCCTGCCCATGAGTTCATGTCAGAGACAGTTCCTGTTCCCATTACTAGGGAACCCTCTTGGACACTGAGCTGCCATGGGCTACTTCTGTGCAGGGGTTCTAGGTTTTCTCCATGTATGGTCCTTGGTTGGAGTATCAGACTCAGAAAAGACCCCTGTGCCCAGATTTTTTGGTTCTGTTGCTTTCCTTGTGGAGCTCCTTTTCCCTCCAGGTCTTTCTATCTCCCCCTTTCATAAGATTCCCTGCACTCTGCTCAGAGTTTGGTTATGAGCCTCAGCATCTGCTTTGATACACTGCTGAGTAGAGTCTTTCAGATGCCCTCTGTGATAGGCTCCTGTTCTGTTCCCTGTTTTCTCCCTCTTCTGATGTCCATCTCGTTTACCTTTCTGAATAAAGATTGGGCTTCTTACCAGGGACCTCCTTCTTGATTAGCTTCCTTAGGTGTACAGATTTTAGTATGATTATCCTATATTATATGTCTAATACCCACCTATAAGTGAGTATATACCATGTGTGTCTGTCTGCATCTAGGATACTTCACTCAGGATAATCATTTCTAGATCCCATCTTTTGCCTGCAAATTTCATGATTTCTTTGTTTTTAATTGCTGAGTAGTATTCTATTGTATAAATGTACCACAGTTTCTGTATCCAGGAAGCACCAGAAACTAACAACCGACACCTAAGATAGCCCAATGGGTAGAGGCCAGTGTAAAAGCTCCAATACATTCTTGAGGTTAGAGCAGATTTTCCTAAGAGGGCAGAACTACATGAAAGGTAGTTATGCCCATTGCATAACTTGAAGATTTAGTCCAAACTTGAAAATAATGATAAACAAAGGGTTTTATTGGTAGGCAGTCGTTAGCATTGGAAAGCATCTAGTGAAATTGGAACCTTGGGAATGTAAGGTGCTGCTTTCAGTTTAGAAAAATAATTTGGCAGTTGGTCACCATATTACCCATTAATTTCACTCTAACACACACACCCAAGAGACTATAAAACATGTTCATATAACATCATGTGTATGGGTGTGTACATTATCTATAATTTCTCAAAAATAGAAATAGCACAAATATCTGTAGCATGAATAAACCTTATCCAGTGTCCTTAAGATGAGATAGTTCTCTGCCTTATATAGAGTGAGCTATCTGCTACTGCCACAAAATGGATAAATGTTGAAAATACCCTATGTAAAAGAAGCTAGACACAAAGCCACCAATCATATAACTTCTTTACATAAAATATCTGCAATGGTACTCCAGATAGTGGCACTTGTAAATGCAGAAACTGGTTTTGTGAAGAAACTCAGCCTGAGCAGTTGTGGCCACATTGCCCTTCTTGAGCATCCATAAGCTTCCCAACACAAAAAGTAAGAATTAGAAATTGAAAATTATATCTTTTCTTCCCTCCACCTAGTTACAAATTTTTTGAGATGTTGTCAGTGGAACTCTGCTTTAGTGAGATGTTTTGGGTTTTAGCTACTTGGTTCAACTTTGCGAGGAACCGTATCAAACATAGCTGCTAGCTGGACTGTTCTCATGACAGATCTTTGCTCTAATCTTAACACATACAGCCAATGAAGTGTGATGGGGAAGGAGGGTTCTGTTGAATTAAGGCAAAAATTGTGAATTGCTCTGTTTATAAAGGATTCTTCTTCATTCGAAGTGTTAAGGAGAGAAATACCAAGCTGCCTTGGCAGAAAAAGTATCAGAATGGTCTCCGGCCAGGTTATAGATACTAATTAGACTACAGAGCCAGAAGTGACCTGTGAAAAGCAATGTGGAAGACTGCTACAGAAATAGGCAACTTCTTGTTCAATCTGGCTGTGCTTTTTCATGGTATTATTGTGAGAGGGTGTGAAGTTACACATCGCAACATATTTCTTTGTCCTCCTATTGCTCAAGTTATAATGCCCTGTGTTACCAATATATGTCAGGAAACAGCTTAAGAGGAGCACAGTCATGTAGCTGACTACTGTCAGCCTTAACAGTAGTCAGTGTTTTCTTCAAGTCAAGTCAAAGTAGACAGATGAGTCAGATAAAACAAAAGGTGGGTTCTCTATTAGAAAGCCTAGAAAATTTGAAAAGACCAAGCAAGAGGAGATGAAGATGAGGAAGCAGAAAAGGAGCAATGTCAGCTTTCTAAAGAAAGACTAGCCTGTTGTCAAGATGGAGTTGAGAGCACAGATGACCTTGCTGAGGGGAACGGTCCTGCTAGATGATAATAAATGTGACTAGCTAACGTTGCTCAGGATGGTGAAAAAGCCAAAGGATAGGGTTCTGAAGCCTTACCTCATTATTTCTTTACTTAGGTATTTATATAAGATCAAAATTATATGCCCCATAAATAAGTATAATTGATATTGAACTGAGGTTGTGATAAATAGTATTTTCCCACTGATTAGGCATATGCATCTGGGAATCAATAGCTTATAAGAGCTATATATATATATCTCAGACTGTAATTTCTAATACTAATAGAATTTTTTTAAAGACTTCTGATATTCATCAGAAATTGTTGAAACATTTCTTATAATGATTTATACCTTGTCTTTACCTGGTCTTTAATATAATTCACTCAACCAGTTTTTTCTATTTTTAAAATTTTCCTTATGTTCTAAAGTAGTGGTGCTCAACCAGTGAGTCATGACCTTTTTCACAGGGTGCATATCAGATATCCTGCATATCAGATATTTATAATTCATAACAGTATCAAAATTGCAATTATGAAGTAGCAGTGCAAATAATTTTATGGTAAGGAGACACCACAACATGAAGAACTAAGGGTGCAGCGTTAGGAAGGTTAAGAACCACTTTCCAGAAAGAAGTTCAGCACAAGCTATTGGTTAAATGTGTTTTCCATAGTCTGAGCCTATGATGGTTAATACTGATCATCAGCTTGATGAGGTTTTAGAGAAAAAAAAAACTTATGGTCATTTCTGTGATGGTTTTTCTAAATTAAATTTATTGAGGTTGCAAGGTCAACCTTAATTATGGGAGTACCACGCCCTGGCCTCAGGTCCAGGGCTGAATAAAAGAAGAAAGGGAGCTGAGCCGGCAGCAATGTCCACACTCCTCAAAGTCCTGCCCTCATCACTTCTTTGCTTTGATTTACTGTGCATTCAAGCTGTGAGCCAAAATAAGGCTTTCCTTCCTCAGGTTGGCCTTTGTCAGGTGTGTTGTAAAAGCAACAAGGCTGGTAACTAGAAAAGAACCCTATTTGTTTTGGTTTTTTCCTCTTGCTGCTTTTGTTCTTTATAGTAAATTGCCTTCTTTTTTCCCTCCCATCCAGCTCCCTAAGAAATAGTGTTTGGGCTTTTGATGCTATTTCCATCTCATTTTAATTCCTGTTTAAAAATAACAGAAGCTGAGCCTGTCATGGTGATGCACACCTCTAATCCTAGCACTCAGGAGATCTAAGAAAGAATATCAAGAGTTCAAAGTCAATTCAGGCTATTTAGTGAGATCTTACCTCCATAAACAGAAAAAAAAAGTCTGAAGCTAAGTAAGCACACTTAATAAGACAGAATCCAAGCAAAGAGGAATAGGGAAGAAGCCAAAGAGATAAAGCTGAAAGGGCATACCCTCATAGACTACCTCCCCCTCGGCCTTCTTACATTTTACCTCCTCCCAATAATGTTTCGGCATTGTTATGCATCAGTGGATTAATTTTATCAGTAGGGTCAGAGCCCTCATGCTGTATTAATAACGGTCTCTGGAAGTACTCACACACCCCAAGGTCGTCTTTTTTAATCCCCTGTGTGATTCTTAATCTATTTAGGATGATAATCAGAATTAACCATCAGTCATATGTGTAAGAAACCAACATGTTGGCAGGGAAAGAATGAACTTTTAGGCAGGATCTACATGTAAATACCTAGAATGACTTGAGATCTATCTTTCATGGTGTCTAGAATGTGACAATAGAATGGGGAGGATAATAGACAGTAAGGAAGTCATCTCTATAAAATTACTTCATAGACAAGTTTAAGTTATTTGCAAAGGCATGAGTGCTAACACTAACAAAGCGGTTCTTCAGTTTGAACTTCTCACCCCTGAAACAACAAAACCGTTAGAAAAATCTTCACAAAATTTTACAAATCTCTAGAGCTTTTATAAAAGGTGATTTAGTTGGGGAGTGTGGGATCAGTTGGTTTTCCAAGGTCAGTTTTGTTTAAGATGAAGTTAGAAGCGTGTCTTGGGGCTCAAGCCAGGTTATTGCAAGTTTAAGGTCAGCAACAGGTATAGAGCAAGACCCTGTTTTGAAAATAGAAAACAGTTTAGGGGAGATAGAAATACATATGGCTTTGAATGTCACCTATAAGATTGAAATTTATCAAGGCCAGGGAGATGACTTTGGTTAAGATCACTGGCTGCTCTTTAGAGAACCCAAGTTCAGTTCCCAGCACCACAGAATAGCTCAAAACAATCTATAACTCCAGCTCCATGGTATCCAGTGTCCTCTTTGGGCCTCTGCAGACACCAGGCATATGTGTAGTACATAGACATACATGCAGATAAAAAAAACCACTAATACACATCAAATGAATTTTTTAATGTAATTAACGTTGGCAGTCTGTTATCGTATTATAAGAACTGACATGATGAAGTGGTAGTGTATCTCAATACAGGATGAGATTGAAGAACTTGTCTAAAACAGCAGGATCACTAGTGATATGTCCTAAGGCTGAAGTAATTAAAATTTGGATAAGTGTTGGTGATGATGCCCTTGAAAGAAGGGGCATTAGGAGAGGGACATGGACAAACAGACTTGTCCCCCTTGAGAAATGGGTCTGATCTTTAAGAGATGAGCATGGGGCTGGAAATTTATTGTTGACTCAATTGTTAAATTCATTGCCTAGAGCGTATTTTGTGATTGCAGAGAGATGTGACATTAGTACCAAAAGTAGGTGTAGAGAAAACTTAAATCATTTCTTGAATATTATGTTAGTTATAAAGTATAGTTTAGAACTTACCAGTGTGTACATTTTACAAAGATTTAAATTTTCAGGACTGAAGAGATTGCTCTTGTAAAGGACTGAGTTTTGGTTCCTAGCACCCACATAGAGCAGTTCACAGCCACCCATAATTGCATCTCTAGGGAACTCAGGACCCTCTTCTAGCCTCCTTAGACACTGGCACATTTGTGGTATTAACTCGCACAGACATATGCACACACACACACGTACACATAAAAGAAAAATAAATCGTTTTTAAAATGTTTGTTAGTTGGAGCTGGAGAGATGGCTCAGTGGTTAAGAGCACTGACTACTCTTCCAGAGGTCCTGAGTTCAATTCCCAGAACCCACATGGTGGCTCACAGCCATCTATAAAGGGATCTGATACCTTCTTCTGTTGTGTACCGTATATGCACACAGAACAATCACATAAATAAATAAAAATTTAAAATATATTGTTAGTTTTTACAGTAATGTATGCTCTTTGATTGGATAGCAATCTTATGTCAACATTACAGGTTTTGCAAATAGATAGGCCTGCCAGCTCTCCTTCAATAAGGCTTACTCTCTGAGCTGGAAAGGCACCAGTCCTTGGGCTTTCATTTTGGTTTTTTTTTTTTTTTTACCTAGAGATGGTAATACTTGGAGATAATGTTGTAGAATTAAATATGTGTGTGTGTGTATGTATTTATGCATGTCCATCTTATATAGTCTCCATAACAGTCTCTCTGCTGTTGTTTTTGAAAGTTACCATTCTTACTGCTATTTTCATGAATTAAGGTGAACATCAAAGTATTTCTATCAAAGAATAATAGAGTAGTTTTGTTTTGCTTTTCTGTAGTTTACTAAAATG
This sequence comes from Pachyuromys duprasi, assembly GCA_028658305.1. Taxonomy (NCBI): domain Eukaryota; kingdom Metazoa; phylum Chordata; class Mammalia; order Rodentia; family Muridae; genus Pachyuromys; species Pachyuromys duprasi. Next base: position 41,449,985 of record CM053757.1, read on the forward strand.
ATAGCTTTGATTGTAAAATAAGTGCATATTCAGGCAGTTTGTAATTAGACTAACAGTCAAGTTATAATTATTGAATGTGTAGGTGTAGTTAACAGTATTCATTTCTGGTAAGAGACTTTGCTTAGCGGATATATGCTTATGTGCTCAAGACAGACAGTTTCCTGGAAGGAAACTGTGGTCTCTAGTTCTTTATAAAAACATTGTCTTTAATCTTTTTCAACTTAGAACATTGCCTTGTACAGACTGTTTCTTCAGGCACTTTCTTGGCAGAAGTAAATGAAATTTCCTAATGAGCCTGTTAAGACTTCATAGACTGTCAGTAAGATGGAAAAACTGGATATTTAATCAGGAATGTGAACATGTATTTCAGGTAGAGAATTCCAAAGATAATGAAGATAGTATTTTACAAAGAGAAATTCCTGCTAGACAGTCTCGACGAAGGTTTCGGAAGATTAACTATAAAGGAGAGCGCCAAACCATAACGGATGGAGTGGATGTTAATAACTACCTTTCAGTGAGTATACTTTGAATTATTTCATGGATCCTTGATTTTTATATTAAATATCTTTAATTTACATGGTTTTTGGTGTCTATGTGTAGAAGTTAAGGTAAAATAAACATACAGTTTTTTTTAAACCCACTTCTATTTGACTGTTAAATTGATTAGAAATCCTCTTATTTCTGGGAATTTTGCTTTAACTTTAGTTGTGCTTTAGTACTTAATTAAAGTAAGTTTGCTGTAGCTTCTTAGATACATTTGTGAATTTTCTTGCCTTTATAGTGACTGAATGGGATATAGATGGAGTCTGAGAACTCAGGCAGTTGACTAGTGGGAAAACTTAATGTGATGAAGGAAGACACACAAAAGAAAGAAAACCTTGGCTGTTTTCCCCTTGGCCTGCGGGATTGTTAGTCACACATAAAACAGGCACTGATGTAGAAATATGTGGTAAAGTAACATTAAAAGAAGCAAATAAAACATTGGGCCTTTGTAAAAGCAGAGAAAGAAAGCTATTGCTTTAGAAATCTTTGAACACTGTTGCATATCTTTTCAAACTGAAGTGATTAAGAAATGAGGAAGAATAGTTCCATGTGCGTTTGTAAGGAGAGGTTTCAGAATTATTTCTTCCAAGGAGTCAGCACTGCAGTTTCAGAACTGTTAAGTTGCCCTACAGCTTTCACCTTTGGTCTGTGTTTAAATGATAAGCACTGGGAGAGCCGGCTGCAGAGCAATTGACAAGAGTCTGTTGTTTTGGTGTCAGGACAGAAATCCTCTCATTGTGTGGCAGCGTAGGGGAGGGTAGTTAGGAAACTGGCTTACCAGAGTAAAAATGGGAGTCAAAGCAGCTTTAAAGATTCTTCACCTTTGCCTAATTTCATTAACTGAATATGTTCTGTTTCTGAAAATAAGCATACTCGTCTCTGAATTTGCAACCAATACTGGAGCCATACAAAGAAAGTTACTTTTTAAAATACATAGTTGATTTTCCTGTTACTAATTAAATTTTTCCCCTTATTATATACCATGTCTATTTTAACGTTTTGAACACGTTTTGTGATTTTTAAAAACATATATAATTCCAACATCTTTGAATGCTGTTGAGTTTTCTTTTGCACCTTGAATGAGTGCATAGTGCTCCATTATGAGTATGTCATAATTGTTTGATTTGGATCTCAGTATTTGGTCGTGTGTACTTTTTATAGACTGTATGAATGGTGTTCAGTGTCCTGTCATAGTGCACACTGATCACATCTAACCTTTTAGAGATCTCCATCAACACTCTTCCTCTTAACTTCTTGTTAATCACCATCATATGTTTAGATTGTGTGTTCCATGTTTCTGCCTGAGTATGTAAGGGTGTGCTCACCTGTGGGTGCCCTGTGGAAGCTAGAAGCCAAATTGAAGTATTTTCCTCTGTTCTTCTTTACCTTAATTTTTGAGTCAGAATCTCTCAGTGAACATAGAACCCACCATTTTGGTTAGATTGGCTACCCAGTGAAACCCTGAGATCCAAGTGAATCCAACTCAGCCTATGTCTACTCTGCCCAGGGAACCATTCCCACTGTCCTAGGTTGACATAAGAGGGATAATACATTGTTTGTCTTTCTGTACCTGCTTTGTCCACTGAAGGTAATTCAGTTCCCTCTGTCTTGCTTCGATGGACAGGATTAATCTTTACAACTGGCCAGTACTGCATTTTTGTACATATACTACATTTTATTTTTATCCATTCATTGGTAGGTACACTATAATGGTTCATGCAGTGATTCTTGTATTCCAAGGAATGGTGTCGCTTACTCATACAGATCTGTATTTAGCATGTCTCATTTTCTTTTTGGTATTTCATAGGATATTGCTGTGTTGCCAGGGCTGACTTTGAATTTCTCTCTCTCTCTCTCTCTCACACACACACACTAAGATAAAAGAGCACAACCACACCCAACTGTTCTCGGCTTTTTGAGGCATTTTCTTATATCTTCCATAATGGTTCTTCAAGTTACAAATTACAACTCGCCTATAGACTATGAGTGTCTTTTCCTGCACATCCTTGACAGCATTTTGTGATTTTTGGTTTGTTTGTCTTTTTGACAGTTGACTTCCTAGGTGACTATATCTCATTACAATTTTTATTTTTTTGAGTAATTATGCTAGATGTATTAAGATTACATTTGATTATTGTATTTCTACCTTTTGAGGAGTGTTCTGGTCATTTGCCCATTTCTTTCTATTGGATTACATGGAAATTTTGTACTGATCACTGAGTTTCTTATGTATTATAGATGTAAATCTATGTCAAATGGATAGTTGAAAATTTTCTTATTCTCTTCACTTTATTTTCTTTGTTGTATAGAAGCTTTTAGTTGTGTTTGTTATTTCTGTTACTGTAGGCATGTAATCAAATACTACCTATATTCAGCTTCGAAGCATGTCCTCTATGTTTTGTGAATTTTTTTAGTATTTTCTGAAATTCAGGTTTTTGATCACTTGTGCAAGGTAAGAGATACATGCGTGTATCCATTTTCCTTTTGATGCTTATTAAAGGGCTGTCTTTTCTTCAGTAGATTCAGCATCCTGTTGGGAATTTGTTTACTATAGATGTGTAGATTTTTTCAGGGAGTCATTATCTCTTCTGCCACTATGTATCTGTTCTTATGCTCGTACCAGTATTTTTTGTTTTCTGTTGCATAATGCTGTGTTTGAAGTCTGATACTATGATATTCTTGTTTTCTATATTCTCTTCTGCCATTTGAGGTCGATTGTGCTTTACAAGAATTTGGGGATTTACGTCTTGTTTTGTTAAGAGTATCATTCCTGTTTGAAAGGCATTGCATCAAACCTCCAAGTTGCTTTGAATAATATGGACATTAACAATATTTGTATGTAGATGTATGCCCATAGAGCAGGGGTCCTCAAACTTTTTAAAGTAGGGGCCGGATCACAGTCCCTCAGAGAGCTGGAGGGCCAGACTATATGAACTACTAATTCCTACCCACACTGCACATATCTTTTATAAATAAAATGAAGAATATTTATAAATAAATAGATCACGCACCAGTATTTCAATGGGAACTGTGGGCCTGCTTTTGGCTATATATATTATATATACACACACAGTGTATAAACCCCCATTAGTCCCTGATGTGAACACTTACCCCTTACAGGCTTTTCTAAGCAGACCAGCTCAGTCCCTGATAGTTCAGTTATATCTCCCTATATAACGCCCAAATTGATATGTTCGGAATCAGCATATGAACACTGAAAAGGAAATGCAAAATGCATATAAAATTTTCAATGTAATCCCCTTTAAAATGCTTCAGCACCGAACCCCTAATCTCCCAACCACCGCCCACCCCCCAACTTTGATTTCAGCACTGAACGCCCCACCACCCCCAAAGGGGAATTTTCATATGAGTCACCCACCCCCCAATTGGGCAGAACCCCCCATCTGGCAAAAATTTATTTCTGTGGCACTTTTGACTGACCTTTGGCAGTGGAGGGAGTGGAGGAAAACCTCACTGACAGGCAGGCACAGCACACAGACACCACGTTGCCTGGGGGTGGAGCAGGCGCCTTTTTACAGCATTATATAGTCACCTACATGTGGTACTCCTCGCCACGCGGCGTCCAGCGCCCTCCAGTGACGTCATCTGCAGCGCATCAGTGTCCCTTTCAACACCGCCCTCACGCCCACCCTCCCAGCACACAGCGTGCTGTGGGCGGAGGTGTTTGACGTCATCTCTGAGAAGCTGTGACCCTGAGAGTATATGCTGGCAGGTATCTTGGCGGCCAAACTGCTCTCATTGCTGGCTGGCCGGATCAGACTCCTCTGCAGGCCTCATGTGGCCCGCGGGCCGTAGTTTGAAGACCCCTGCCATAGAGGCTGGAAAGTGGTGTGGATTCCCTGGAGCTGGAGTTACAAGAGGTGGTGAGCTACCCATGTGGGTCCTGGATACTGAACTGTGGTACTGTCTGAGAACAGTACATACTCTCTATGTACTGTTGAGCCACCTCTCTAGCCCCTTAACATTAGCAGTATTAATTCATAGTATATGAACATAAAGGGAACATTCTTTGTTTGCTTTATGAAGTGTATTGCTTTCATGATATCTTTTCAGCAGCTTCATTTTTTTTTTTTAATATTTAAAAACAGTACTGAGCTGGACGAGATGGAATTACACCTGTAATTCCAGCCTTTGGGGAGACATAGGCAGGTGGGGATCTCTGTGAGTTTGAGGCCAGTCTGGTCTACAAAGTGAGTCCAGGACAGCAAAGGATACATAAAGAAGCCCTACCTTGAAAAACTGAAGAATAAAAGAAAAGAAAAAGAGTCCCAACATTGTGGCACACTCCATTAATTCTAGTACTCAAAAGCAGAGGCAAACAGATTTGTGGGTTCATCCAACCTTGTCCATGTAGCAAGTTTAAACTCAAACCTTCTAGGGCTACTCGGTGAGACTTTGTACCAATTATTATTTTTGTAAATGTTCGCACAGGTGCATGTGTACAAGAAAGCCAAAGAACCATTTCAGGTGTTATTTCTTGGGCACCATCCACCTTGTATTTGTATTGTTTTATTGTCTTTTTCCCCTCTTGAAAGAAGCTTCTTATTGACTGTCCAGGGCCTACTTCTGCCTCCCCATCACTGTGCTGTAAGCATCCACACCACTTCTGTATGATAACTTTGATGACTTTTTAATTTTGCAAGCTTACCAAATTTATTTTTCGATTCCAATAATCTTTTGTTAGAATTTTTAGACTTTTCTATGTAGAGAATCATATTATCTGTACTCAGAGTTAACTTGCCTTTCCCTTTTACTATTTGTAATACTTTTATTCCGGAAATTCTATATTGAATAAGCAGTACGAGTGAACATCGTCAGGCATAGGAGAAACACTTTAAGCATTTTCCCTTTCAGTATAATGTTGTTATGTTTCTATCTTAAATAGCTTTTACTGTATTGATATATGATCCTTCTCTATAATTAATCAGGCTTTTGTCATGGAGTAGTGTTAGATTTTATCAGACTTACAGAGAAGATTATAAGATCTTTATACTTTGTTCTAATGTGATGTTTTGTTTACTTTATTTGTGCATATATGCATGTATGCATGTATGTGTTTGCCGCTACACACAGATCAGAAGACAAAACCCAGATGCTATTCCTTGGGCACTATTAACTATCTTTTGTGGAGACGGAATCTCTCATTGATTTGAAACTCACCAAGTAGGTGAGACTGGCTAATCAGTAAACCTGACAGGTTATCCTGTTCCTACCTTCCCAGTGCTGGGCTTATGAGTGCTGGCTACTGTGAGTCTTACTGTGTATACCAGGCTGGGACTGAAATTAAAAATTAGCAAACCTGGTTTAGTTTTTTATTTATATATATATAAATTATTTGCTATTCTGTTCTCTGCTATAATTAGTGATAGAAAAGGTTTAGTACTGCTTTTGTTGTATCCTTTAAGTTTTGTTATATTGTTATTTTCATTTGTTTTAAGGGATTTTAATTTTTTTCCTTTTGATTTCTCCTTTTTCCATTTATTTTATCTACTTTACATCCTTGTAGCGCCTTCCCTCCTCCACTTCCAGATCCACCCTCTCTCTCCTCTCTCTCCCTTTTCTCAGCAAAGGGGAGCTTTCTTTCCCCAGATCATCAAGTTGCATCAGGACTGAACATGTCATCTTCCACTGTGGCCTGTCAAGGCATTCCCACCAGGGGAAAGTGATCTAAAAAGCTAGCAAGTGAGTCTGATGCAGTCCCCACTTCCCTTACTATAGAGTACCCACTTGAAGCCTACTCTGCCCATCTGCTACGTCTTTTTAGAGGGCCTAGGTCCAGTTTATGCTTGGTCCTTGGTTAATGCTTTAGTATCAGCAAACCCCTCTTGGCCCTGGTTATTTGGCTCTGTTGTTTTTCTTGTGGAGCTCCTGTCACTTCTGTGTCCGTTTCACTTTCCTCCCACTGTTTCCCAAGACTCCATACACATAACCAATGTTTAGCTGTGAGTTTCAGTATCTGTTTTGAGGCACTGCTGGGTAGAGCTTCTCAGAGGACTTCTCTGACCGACTCCTTTTGATTTCTTCAAGTGCTCTAGTGCACAGTCTCTGTTGTTTAGCTCCACACAGTTATATTAATTTCTAATTTCTTCTTTTTTGCATGGGCTGCCTAACCTGTCACCTCATTCTCTGTGTGTCATTACTGATAAAGGCTGCATATTTTTGGGCCTTTTTTAATACTCCATTTAGCAATTATATGTCATACAAGGTTACTCTTGACAAAAGCATATTCCTATCACTTGTTAATTTTCTTCTCATTGTTTATTTGGGACTGAGGATCTTGGACCCAGGGCCAAACACATGCTAAGCTGGTGCTTTGCTTCTGAACATGCTCAGCCCTTTATCATTTTGGTTATCCTTTGTCCTTTTATTTTCCTATTGTTGATCCGTATGATTTACTGTATGTTAATGTTGGATTGTTTTCTCTCTCTCTCTCCTGTGAAGGACATGAGTTAGATTCCCAACACCTACACGGTGTCTCACAACCATCTGTAACTCCAGTTCCAGGGATTTTAATATCTTTTTCCAGCCTCCCTAAACACCACTCATACACATGGTACATTGGCATTCATATAGTACACAAACATCCATGCAGACAAAGCACACACATAATATATCTTTATAAAATCAAATTTTAAACTTTTTTTATGACATAATTGGTTTTGTTTTGTTTTAGATAACTTCTCACTATGTTGCCCAGGCTTGTCTCAAGCTACAGGACTCAAAATGTTCCTAGCTCTGCCTCCCTAGTAGCTAGAACTATAAACACAAAACCACTGTGCCTAGCCTACAACACTGTTCTTGGTGCATAATAGTCATTATAACAATATGTCATTCTTCATTGAATGATTAATACTTGGTCATTAAATTTATTTCTGGTTTTTAAAGTGATTTTCTATGAAATATCATTGTGGATATGTATGCCAGTATGTTACCAGTCTAGAAAAATATTACAAGCTGTATTATTACCAAATCACAGGATCTGTATGCCATTTGCCTCTTTGTATGATGAGTTAAAGAGTACATATAAATGTCTGTGTGTGCACTTGTGTGATATCTCCGTGTATGTGTGTTGCTGTGTATTTTAGTCTCGACTTCAATATCTTCTTTCTTCAGATTTTTGGTTGGTTGGTTTTGGTGTTGTGCCATAAAGCATAGAGTCTGTATTTCCTCTTGAGGTTTATACTTTACACACAGGAGTCATTTGCTTTTAGTCTTCCTGTATGCTGAAGAAAGCTATCTTACTTTAGAAAATTTGGTTTCCTGAACTTACTAGAACAAGCAATTGGTACTTAGGATTTGTTGAGTGATAACTCGTTAAGTGACATTTTTGCATATCTGGGCTTGTATGGGTCTGTGTGTTAAGTAGTTTTCCTATTGGTTATTGTCAGGAATGTGGTAAATGAGGAGAACTTAATTGATCAGCTGAGACAAACCTGATGATTAACAGTGAGACCAGATTAGAGAAGGATTTTTACCAGAGTACTTGTGATATCTTGAATTAATACATTTTTTCTTAGAAAAGATATATTTCTGTCAGTTTAGAAAATGCCATATTAATGCTCTACATGAGAATGTGAACTAGTCCAACCTTTACAGAAATCAATATGATAGCTTCTCAAAATGCAAAGTAGGTCTGGTGTATGAGCCAGCTGTACTACTCCTGTGTATTGACCTGAAGAACTCCAAGTCAGCATATCACAGAGATGAGGCACTTGCACACTAGTGCTTATTGAAGCATATCACAGAGATGAGGCACTTGCACACCAGTGCTTATTGAAGCACTAGTTAAAAAATACACGTGAAACCACCATCGTGTTTTAACAGCAAAGAAATTAATAAGGGAAGTATGGTGTGTGTTCACATTGGAATGAGAGCTGGACAGATAGCCCCATAATAAAACACTTGCCTTGCAAGCATGGCCACCTGAGTTCCATCCCTAGAACTCACATAAAAGTTTAAAAAGCTAGTCCTAAACTTGTAACCCTAGCAGTGAGAAGTAGAGGCAGGCAGATCCCAGTCTCCAGAGCTCCCTGACCAGCAAATCTACCCCTACTTAACAAGACCCAGGGCAATAAAAGATTTTCCAAAAAAAGTGGCCAGCACTTAAGGAACAGTATCTGAAGTTATTTTCTGATTACAACATGTACATGACATACCACACACAAGCATATGGGAATGAAGTTATATTGTTTGCAGGAAAATTGATGCAACTGGAGAATCATATTGAGTTAATTAAGCCAGTCATAGACAAGTGTGTGTTTTCTCTCATTTGTGATTGTTAGATTTTATATGTTTATAGAAAATTATATGTATATATATATATGATTAAAATAGAAGTGAAATTGTCTAAGGGAACAAAGACAAAATTGGAGGGAGAAAGGTAAGAAAAGGGGCATAAACTCAGTTGTCATCTTGGCTATATCTGGAATGAACTACAATCCAGAAATGGAGGGCACACCTTTTATCTGAATCTTGAGGTGGGATGACACACACTTTTATTCATTTGGAATATTTTAGTAGTAACTATACAAAATAGTTTTAGTTTTAATGTGTGCATAAATATACTATGATCATATTCATCCCTCCCAATGGCAGACATACCCTCAGTCTGAAAAGATTGGTAAGAAAAGAATGTAGTGCTGAAGATTGAGCTCAGCACCTTCCCATTGCTAGGCTAGCATTTGATTAGTGAGTTACATATCTACCCTTCATCTTACTTTTGAGACAGGGTCTCAACAACTCCCAGGCTGTGCTCAGATTCAGTCTGTAGCCAGGTCAGGGTTGAACCTTGGCAGTCTCAACCTCCCAAACAGCTGTGATTACAGCCTGTGGCTCCAGGCCTCACTATAGTAGTAATATCTTTAAAACCTCAGTCTGTAACAGTTTATATTTTTAACTTTATTGAGCTATAAATGACTCATACTTGAAATACACTACTTAGTATTATACACAAGCCTTTAAAGCAGTCAACATGATCAAGATAAACATTTCTGTCACTCCCAAGTGCTTCTTTGTCTCTGTTTGTAATCCATCCTTTCCTAAATCCCTGTCTTTAGGCAAACGCTGTGCTCTCTCTGTGTTGATTAGTTTTGTTTTCTAAAATGTTATATGACTTAATATGTTACGTTATTCTTTTTGCCTGTCACCTTATACTTGTTTCAGTGATTATGAGATATATCGATCCCATGTGTTACATTATTTCTCCACTTTCTTCCTGAGTGATATGCCATTGTTTCTGTATGCCACAGTTTGTTTCATTTTCTAACTGTTGGTAAGTATTTAATTGTTTCAGTGTAGTGCAGTTATGAGCATTTGTATATACATCTTTGTTGATACACTTATTTTCAGCTTCCTTTAAGTTAATACTGAGAAGTAAACCAAGAACCTCTTCTAAGGTGACTACATAGTCTATTCATTCTTTGTTGTATTCCCTGGGATCTAAGAGAAAAGGTAACTAGTTCCTCCTCCTTAGTAGCCCTTGGTAAGGTCGGGTTTTACTAGCACTGTTTAGAAACTCTAATACTTATGTATACTATGGTTTTAATATTTTAAGTAATCCTATTGCTGTGGGAATATTCAACATGTTTTCATACATTGTAGCCCCTTGGACATTGTAAAAAACTTTTCATACCATGGACCTTTGAGGAAGATGTATTTAGAAGTAGCACAAAGATATTTGTGGAAATACCTAATGAGTAGACTCTCTAATTAAGCCATGTAGATAGCATACTGCAGCTGGATGAGCCAGATACAGTTCTTCCTCCACTAACTGTAGGAGGGTGCACTTGGTCTAAACACTTTGTGCTTTGATAGCTTTGCACGAAAAGCAATGGTGTCTGCCTGTTCACTGGGCTTTGTAGGGGTTCTTGGAACATAACACCAGTTGTTTAAAATATGTTTTTGTTTCAGTTTTCTTGTGTCATTGCTCTAAGTACTCACTATTATTTTGTTATGACTTGCTATAGGTCTTGCTATATATAACTTCAATTTTTTTTTAACTCATGGTTGTCTTGCCTCATCCATGTGCCACCCCTGCCTTGGTTTTCTTCATAGGACTGTTACAACAAGCTCACAGTATAAACCTTTTCATCTAAGTTGTGGACATTTTTAAGCTGAAAAATATAATCATTTTATCAAGACAAATCTACTTTTTCATTGCTGTATTTGATTTTAAAATCTGTTCTGAACTGGTTCCCCTTTTGCTAGCACTGTTTTCCATATTCTCCTACCCACTACCACCAACTGGTCCATTCATTTTTCTTTTGTAAGTTTTAGATGGAGCTCTGAGTGTACTTTAAATTCCTAGTTCTCTCTGTGGCTTACCACAATCTGTCAGAGAAGATGCACATGTGATCCAGCAGGTGAGGAAGTGCAGCCTAAACTAGCCTGTCCCGTGAAACTTGCTATGATGGTGCAGGTGCCTTATGTTGGTGCTGCCCAGAGGGGTGAAGCCATTCATATGTGGTTCCTGCATTCCTTAAATGCAGCTGATGTAACCAGTGTCTAAAGTTTTAACTTTATTTAGTTTTGAATAAATATCAATAACTAAATAGATACATGGTAGCTAGTAGTTACCAGGTTGAATAGCACAGGTCCTCAACTCTCCAGTACTTTTTCTTTTCTATGTATCTCCTGTGTTTTAACTGTGCCATATTGTTGGTCCTTAAAAAGGCCACGTTTTCATATAAATCTCTTGTATTTTTTATTATTTTATGTTAAATCCTCCTTTGTTGTTTGTTGTTTTACTTAAAACCTATTCATCTTCAGGACAAATCATTTTCTTTTTGGAAGAGCTAGGCATGCCTGTGTGCTTTTAGAACATTCTATCAAATATGTATACCTAGTGTTTACATTACATTGCTCTTGCCTTAAAAATGAGAGCCTCACTCTATCCTCAGTCATTTGCCTGTCATAATAACAGCACTTGTTCTTCGAGTCTTAGAGAAGTTTGCTTAGCTTTGTGTATCTTTTGTCAGGTTGTTTGAGCTTTGGTTTAGTCTGAGTGCTTTTTGATTTGTGGGTTTTGGTGGTGGTGTTATAATTCTGGGGTTATTGGTTTGTCATGCTAACTTAAAGGTTTACTAAAGGACTTTGCCTGGTATTTTGTAAAGCATTTAGCATTGTGAACGCTTTCATAAATGCATTAAAGTAAATGAAGTCAAGTAAACTAACGAATGAGAATGAAAGGAGAATAAGTACAAGTAGCTTGAAATTAGGGTGCACAAAGAGCATACTGTTCCTGCTAAATACAGTATGGCAGCAGCTTCTTTATTTGCAGACACAGCCTTTCCTGTCATTTTTGTAGTTTTTGGCATAACTGATTTCTAAATGTTCATAGTCATCCCTGACTTTTGCAGTGAATGGCCTACTGTCACTCATTTCAGAGGATCCTTTGCAGAAGTCTTGATTTAGGCCTGTTGCTTCTGTGTACCACATTGCCATCATTTGGATGCATGACTTCCTCTTTCAAGTTTATTGCCTCCTTATCTTAACCTGAATATCACTTTTTAGTCTGATGTGTGCCACTCAAACAATACAAGCTAGATTTTATCTTTCCACATTTCACAGGTAAAAGATTCATTTCTAAAGATGTTAGTAGCCTCAGAGTAGGAATTACTCCAACTTGAGGATGGTGGTGTGTCTCAGCAGGTAAAGATGCTTGGTACCAAGCCTGATGGCCTAAATTCAATCAGCTATATCTACATGGTGGAAAGGGAGCACAAACTTAAGGGGTTGGAGTGATGACTCAGTGGTTAAGAGTACCAGCTGCTCTTTCAGAAGGCCCAGGTTCAATTCCTAGCACCCACATGGAGGTTACAACTGTTCACAACTCCAGTTTTAGGGTGTCTGATGCCTTCTTCTGGCTTTCAGGGATACCAGGCAGGCACATGTGTGCATCCAGGCAATTCTGTGCATAACATTAAATCTTTCACACATGGCTTTTAGGACACTTCTTGAACTTAAGCTCTTGGTAGATAATTAACAGAATAAGTTTTCAAACAGAGATGAGTTCAGTCCCAGGGATCTACATGACACTACTCAGAAGAGTGCACTATTTAAAACTTGTAGATTGTGTATTACTGGAATTGTCAGTTCAACATTTTCAAGCTACATTCACCCTTGGTAATTGAAAGTGCAGAAATAAACCTTGGCTAGGCACAATTATACACCCTTTTAATCCCAGCATTCAGAAGGCAGATCTAAGAAGAATCAACACAAGATTTAGGACAGTTTGGTCTATAGAGTGAGACTTTGACACACACACACACACACACACATCATTATTTATTAGTCTTCTATTAAAGCCTTTTTTCTTTGCTTCGTTCTCCATTGCTATGTACAAGTGTAATTTTTCTACCTTAAAAATTTCAAATATTCTCCCCCCCACCACCACTATCTATATTTCCTAGTAGAATCTGGTTCACTGTCCAAAGTAGCATAGTTCTTGATAGAGGAGGTACTTATATCTAACTATAGAACTGTGAGTCCACATATAAAGAGTGCTAGATTGATGCAATTGAGAAATGGAGAAATGTCAGTTTAAGAGTTAACGGTTTTGGTGAAATACATGCTTCTTGTAAAATGTGTCATATAAAAGAATATTAAGGAAATGAAGGCATGGTCCTCAGAGCCAGAGGTAGTGCTGGCAAAGAGACTTAAAGGGATGTTTTTTTAACACAGACCTTTACATTGGATGATGCTAACTGCTTATATTTCGTGCTTTTTAAATTTTTTGTCAATTAAATGTATAAAATATTTTAACATTCACACTGTGCTACACTTTGCCTCTTCCAGCTTTTCTTCTGTAATCAAACAACTTTTATTTATAAATTAGTAAATGACTGATTATTTCCTTAGAATTAATACATAGAAATTAAATTGCTGGGTTAAAAGTATAAAAATAACTTTATACGTAATTATTGCTAACTCTTCAGTGGTCATATTTTGTTTTTATTACTCAACATACATGAACTTTAGTAGTATTGGGAAGACAACCAGGCATACTGTGTCTTCTGGGGCAGTTGCTGCTTCTCTAAGGATGACACTTACTCATGTGGATATGCCTAGGGTCCCAGAATGAGAAAGACCATCGTTCTTGTGACTGTTTAAACAGCAGTTGCTAAAGAAAGCTCTTTCAATAATTGTTTGAACTAAGCTATTAACTAACTTGAACTAAGGTATTAACTGACAAGTCAGCAGTTTAAGGATGATTTTACAGTCTTCCAGGTAGACAAGTATAACAGCTCTTTAAGTGGCAAACAAATTAATGTTGATTGTTACTGCTTTTCAGATTGATCTGTTCTCTGTTCACTAAGAACTATGTTCCATATTCAGTTTTCACAGTACTAGAAAATGATGTATTTAAATTAGAAATAGTGTGATCAGATAAAGTAGTCTTGGCAGTTTAATTTTAAAGTAAGATTTTATTTTTTCGTGGATTTTTAAATTATTAGACATTTTGTTTTTAAAAAGAAATGCTATCTTTGCAATAATGTGTACTTGGCTGACTTGTATATGCAAAATGTGTTCCTTTCTGTATATATAAAAGGCCTGATACAGCTACCTTGGACAGGCGTGGTGGTAGAAGCGTGTTGGTGCCTTTTATTGTTCCTTCAGTTTCACTGATCTAATTATAGAAGCTTACATCACCTTCGTTGATGATAACAGCTTTCCTCTCTCTCTCCTTGCTCTTTCTTCTTCAATCACTCCCTAAGGATATATCATATTTCATAGTACATACGGACTTCTAGTGGTTTTTGACAAAGATTTTTGATAGCATGCAGGCAATCAGTAAGCACATACCACAGTGTGCTGGAACACTGTTTCCTACAAGAATAGAAGAAAAGCTTTGACATTCTGACTCTGCTTCCTTTAGGAATGATGAGGAGTAGCTAGGACGAGCATCTTGAAGGCAGAAATTACTAAGGGGCAACAGTAATCAGAGTGGACCTTTTTGATAGCTACAGATTCATTTCTCTGAAGCATGAGAAGGAAAGAGGGTGGGATAGTGCTTGGTACTTTATACAGAAGCTGGCATGTTCTCACTGGCAATTGCAGTAAGCATCATTGATTTACTCTTCAGGATTAAATTCTTCAGTATGATTTTCTTTAAAAAAAATCAGTATGTTTTAACAGTTTATATTTCAAAAATGTCTACATAAAATGCAGAAATGGCCGTCCATTTTATTTTATAAAATGGCATTTTTACTTTTGTTACTGTTTTGGCATTTGGCATCTCTAAATTGTGCCTTTATTGTTTCACTGTGCAGATGTGGGGGTCCTAAATTGCATGCCTATGTCTGAAATTAGTGAAAATCTGGCTCTGTTTTTCATACTGCCTTATAGGTGTGTTAGCTTCTCTTTGTTCATAATAAGCTTTTCCCTGTTCTTGTTCAGTGTCATCAGTAATTGAAATAAAAAGGTAACATGTTTATAGTATTAACTATTAAAACTTTATCTTTGGTTTTCTTTGCAGCATAATTTCTAATATTACAGTTTATGTTTTTCTTATAAATTATATATTCAGAGAACAAATTTTAGTAACTAACCCATTTATGTATTTATAAAAACTGCTGTGGTTATTGGAGTTCTGCATGATCTCACAGTAGTTATATGTCTCTTTAAAAGCTAGAGATTTTGTCTGCATGGCTTAGCATACTAGTATTTCATATTAAGAGAAGTGTGTTCTTCAGTGTATAGCCTGTAGTGATGATTCTAGCCTGTGTGAATCAAGATCCCCTCCCTCATTGCACTGACCTCACTTGATGATGAGGTGAGATCATGATAAATTCTAAACATGGTATTCATGGAAACTAATTGATTCGTGTAAGCATTTATTTTGGTTAACAAATTACTGACCTTATTTCTATCAGTAATTAATTAAAAGGTTAGTTATTGAATGTAAAGAGACAATGGAGAGGAATATCATCTGACTGCTTGTAGAGTCTGCATGCTGAGTATAATTTGGCCTACTGGTTTCTTTCCCTGTTAGTGTTGTTACCTCAGGAGGTTTTACATGATAGGTTCACCATACTGGTTTCTGGAATAGCAAATACTGTGAGATAATTGGTAGAACAAGATGATATCATCCTCACTTATAAGCCAGCCAAACTGGAGAGTAGGGAGGAGAGAAAGAATATTTTGATCCTTTATTGGGGACGATGTGTACTCCAGTAGGTCTGACATATGGTGTTAGTGGATTGCATGTTACTCCCAGAGCAGCAGCTAAGAGAGGACTGTCTCCTTGCCCAGCTTGAGGTCCTTCTTTGTGTCAAACGTATCAGCATGATTTATAAAAAGGAACAAGGAGCCACAGCAGATTTTGCTTTTGGTTGGCTGTCATTTATCCTACCAATACATATATAAATATAATTATAGTCTAGCATTATAATTAAGATAATTCTAGAGTTCTATTACTAATTCTTTTATTTAGTACATTTCTTTAGGAAATGTATCTCCAGCAAAAAAAAAAAAAATCCTCCACATTTTTCTATTTAAAAAAATGAATGCTTTTCATTTGTACTTAAAGTTGTATTTTTGAAATTCCAACTTATAGTTTATATTCATTAAATTGGAAAAATACTTTAGTTCTTGAAAATAATCTCTCTAAATATTAGATAGTTTACATTTAGGAAACTAGTGCTTATTTGAATTTATGAGAACAAATTTTATGTTTCAGTGTAAATTTTGTGGGAAAGGTATGGGGTTTTGAAAAAAACTGATAGGCTTTTAAACAATCGTTTTTTGTAAATATAGCACATGTGCTCAAAGTAATAGCATTTCTACATTAAATTCTAGTTGTAGAAGGAGCATTCCCAATTTAGATTGGGAGCATAGTGTTATTTGAAAAGAGACTTTGCCAGAGGGAATTGAGGAACTTGCGTGCCTGTGTGTGCCTGTATGTTAACAAGATGTAGCTTCAGCAGTAAGCGTAATCTTTCATTAGAACACCTGTTTCTCGGGTAATGCCTCCTTATATGTTGCACGCTTTCTTTTCTCAAAAGTATTTTCTAAATAGAAGAAAACAGCTTTACTGTTTTACTCACTGACCACTAGTCTCACAGTTTTGCTTCCTGGAGGTGTATACCTGATTATACTTTGGAAATGGACTTTAGCCTTTGGGGGGCACTGTTAGGAAATAAAGTGCTAGATGGGTGGATGGACAGTGGCCTTGTAGCAGAAGCATAGAGGAAAGGGTAGGTGCTTCTCTTATTGGAGAGGGTGTGGCAAAACATTTTTTCCTTTAAGCTTTAAAGACAGCTTTTTTTTTTAGTCCTTATCAGAAGCAGGTTTAATTGTTTCCTTTCTGATTCATTTTGTGCCAGCTGTCTCTTTCTAGGAATTGCAAATTGGGCTGTAGTGAAGTACTATATTGTATAGAATATTCTTCCTGCAAGGAATTGGTACACATTGTGCCATGCATAGTTTTTCCACTTACAAAAGGAATTGTTTTTATTTAAATCTATTTACATAAAAATCTTGTTTAAATAATTATATATAAATCTTAGTGCCTGTTCTTATTTTTAATCCTACTCTAGTGTAGCGTTGAAGGTTAAACCTTCAGGACATTCATTCAATAAATATCAAATTTTATTGCAGAGGCATAAATTCGTGATATTAAAATCACTTTGATGTGACATCTCTGAACTAGACTGCCCCTGTTTTTTAAATTTTATAGTATCTTATTACAGCAAATACTTTTCCCATGAAAGAACAATTCTGTGTTAAATTTAAGTAACATTAGGAAAGGGGCTTCTCAAATGCAACTGGGTATCAATGTACAGAATTTTTAAAACTGTAAAACAGACGGGGTACATTGGCCAGGTTTTTTTTCTTCTTCTTCTTACAAAATGTAGCTTGCCAGCATGTCTCACAGAAGGTCGTGTGTGTGTGTGTGTGTGTGTGTGTGTGTGTGTGTGTGTGTGTGTGTGTGTGTGTGTGTGTGTGTGTGTGTGTGTGTTTTCAGTAAATTGCTCTTGGGCTACATCTGCAGATACAGTAGCCAATTGATCTAATGCAGTTTGTGGAGGCTTTCTGCACAGGTGATGTCATCCTTTTAGCTCTATTCTCCTCCCACTCTCTCCCCTTCTTGTTAGATATTTCATCTTACTGCAGGGCATAGAATCAATAGGAGCTTCTCCTTAGGGAGCTGCTGTGAAGCAGGCAAGGACAGTAGGAATTGAGACACTGGCAGACTCTTGCTTTCACAAAAGATGTAGTGGTTTTTGTGCTGCATCGCATATACTTGTTATCCAGAAAGGGAAGATCACTAGTGCTTCCTTACTGATGCGTGGAACCAGAAGCCGTATTGCAGAGCTGCTTGAGAGAAGAGAAGACTGCTTGAATTCTGGATATTCTCAGACATTCTGCAGGACAAACCTGTTAGAGCATTTGTCTCCTGCCTCCATTTGCTCTGTGGTTGGGTTGAGGGGTGTGTGTGTCTGTGTGTGTGGTGTTTTTTTGGTTTGTTTTTGTTTGTTTTTAAGGGTATTAAAAGAAGAGACTATAATTTTCAGGATACAACATTTTCTTTGCATCTGATGCAGAAGACTCTGCAGTGTTTTCTCTTCAGAGTAAAATAAGTTGAAGAAAAAACAGCTACATTACAGAGAAGAAAGCTTTCACGGATTCCAGGAATACAGATTTCATGCGTGTTGCATATTTGCTTTGAGTGATAGGCACAGTATTAGCTTCTGTGCTACCAGTGTGTTATGTCTGCGTCAGGTGCCTGAGGATGCATGTAACTGTGTGTGCTGAGCCCAAAATATAAACATCTTTATTTGGTGTTACTTGCTTGTAAAGTGACATTTAAGAAGAATTCTTACACTTTAAACAATATTCTGCTTCTGAAAGCTTATGATTTTTGTTTGTAAAGAGGGTTGGAGGAGCTGTCTTTCTATAACAACAGCGATGTATGGATTATAAAAATAAACTTAGCAGAATTTTGTCAACATACTCATCAGTGTGGCTCTCTCTGGTTTAAAAGAGAAACTACCCCCCCAGCCAAGGAAATGGCCTTTCTTGTTCGCTGTTACGCCAATTGTCTTCAGCCATGGGCCTCCAAAGTAAGTAATTACTATTTTTGTATGGTTTAGTTATTAAATTTAAATTGTATTTGAATTTTAAATTTGTTCTGTTGTGCTGTTATCTAAACTTTAAAAATAAGAACTATAAAGTAGCCTTTAAAACCTTGTCTCAGTGTCATTTAATTTAGAGAGAGTGTAATACAGCCTCTGAGGTGGGTTGAAAAGACTCGTTTTAATAGTCTGCAGACCTAAAATTTACATCTAAGATAGAAACGTCAGGCAGAATCAGTAGTTGGCTGTGATGTTTCTGAAATTCTTTGTTACTATACTTAACTTGAGGCATTCTATTGTTTCTTTACCTTAAATACCTGGTACATTTAGACATAGTGTTCCGATCATGTGCTTATATAACATCTCAGTAATGTAATGTGATGCTACCTGGTAACTTAGAAATGAATTGTTCTATTTTATGATACTGGGTACTTATTCCTAAAGAACATAAAGAAAATTGTAAATTAGAATTATGTAAAAATATTCAGTGTTCCAAATATTTTCAAAATAGTAATAGATAAAGTCACTTATCATTAAGGCATTACGTATTAACTGTCAAAATACCAAGATGCTGAGTTGTTGAAAATAATCTATTGAAACTCAGTTTTATTGTCAATAGTGGCTTTTTACAGTGCTTTGAGGTATCTTTATTACCTTGTTATTCAAAACAAAAGACTAAATGTTTAGAAATGTTTAAATGGTGACTTTAAGTATGTCAAAAATTCCTTATGGTTCTCTTAGACTTAGTTACACTAGAGGCTTTTGATAGGAAGGTCTGAAATCATTTCTTTGTTTCAAAGGTATTGATGGTGACTAAGGGACAAACGTTTTGATAGCACTGTCTTTTACTGTCTATTTGGCCTGGCGTGTCTTTCTTGCAAGCACTTGTGGGAAGAACATTTAAATGCACTGTCCATTTGGCAGACAGCTGGCTGTGGCATAGAGAGATGGGGAGGAGCCTAGGTACACAATTTGTGCTTTTATCTGCACGTACGAAGAGGACGGCCGTTGCTGTGCAGACGCCACCTGTGGGGTCCAAGCACTGCTGGGAGTAGTAGCAGCGCTGGTGAGATTTAAAACTGCGTGTGGACAGGGATTGGCTGAAGCCGAATTAAACTGAACAAAATTAAAAGAATGGGCTATCGGAGTTGTTTTTGAAGAACACACAAATAAACACATAGATAAGCAAACCTTTAGGGGAGGAGTACCAGTAGCTACTCTTGAACTGCAGTTTAACAACCATAGAAGAGTAAAGGGGAATTTAAAGATCAGATTCCACAATTTCATTAAGTGACAGCAAATAAATGAGTAGAACGTGTCTCCTTCCTATCTGCCTCATCTCTTACATTAGTATTAAGATCTAACTCTTTGCTTAAACACATTAGGCTAGATAATTTTAATACTTCTTACTGGATTTTCCATTTTTTGTTAATTTAATAATTCTTTTTATTATTTAGTTGTATGTAAAATAATAAATTCAGTGTCCTTTCCCTTTAGCTGTAAAATTAGTATTTGATCTTCTGGTATCTACTGTTGCTATGTGAAGCTTGAAGTTAGATATTTGTAGTTAAGTGTGTATTTGGATTTTCTGGTTTGGTTTGGGTTGGGTTTTTTGGAGACAGGTTTTCTCTGGCTATCCTTGACTGTGGTTACATTTTTTCGTTTGTCTATATGTGTGTGTGTGTGTGGGGGGGGTTACATTTTTTGACAGAGGGTCTCACTACATAGCCCTGCTTAGTCTTGAGCTAGCTTTGTAGAACGAAGAGATCTGCCTGCCTCTGCCTCCCAAGAACTGGGATTAAATTTCCACCACACCTAGTGGAAATTGGTTTTTGTCGAAATTGTCACTCCTTCATTTTCTCTCACTTTTGTCTGCCAGTAATGTCCATAAAAATTTATTTCAGCTGGATTCTTTTCAAACTCACTAGTTAATTGTCTTTTTGTAACCAATGGTAGACATATTTAAAATTTTTAAATGTAACCATTTGTTACTTGTTTCTGAAGCCTCATAAGTGATGCTCATAATTGTTTGCTTTAGTAATGGTTTTATTTTATACGAGTGATTCTTATTCTCCCTGAATAAATTCTCGTTTTTGGTTCATTGGTTTCTAGGGATTAGCTTTACTCAAGAGATTTTTAGCTAGGTGCCCCTTTCAGGATTGAATAGGGTATCTTGATTGAGATAGCATCTCACTGTGTTGAAGAAGCGATTGTGCTTTGGTTTTTGTTTCCCTTCTTCCAGGTATTCTACAGCTGGAAGCCAGTGAAAACATTAATAAACAGCTAGCTTTGTCAGTCATGCCTGGCCTTTACCTTACTTCATGTCACTCAGCAAGCCTTCTGCTCAAGATAAATAAATAAATATTTGATTCTTCAAATGGAAAAGTACTAATTTTAATAAGATTGTGTGGCAGCACCACTCCCTCAAATTTCACCTTTTTGGAAATGAGTAGAAATTGAGCTTGTGTCTCAGAAACAGTGCTATGATCTCACCATCTCCACCAAAGACCACTACAATATGTAGAATGCAACATGTCCCTTAGGGTCAGACTATTGTCTGGGGGCTGCTTTTTAGATCTTAGAGTCTATTTTTAGTGCTCTCTCTCTCAATCTGTCAGCTGATGGTTTTCTCTGTCTGTAACTCTTTTGTACTGAAAGGCACTTATAATTTTGTTGGCTTAATTTTAATAATTTTGAGAATGCCTATACCTTCTTAAACCCCAAGTTGGGCTTATCCCTGTGACTTTCTTCTGGTACTGAATGTTTCTAGAGTAACTATTTTTCTGATTTTTGGGGACAGGGTTTCTCTGTGTCGCCTTGGCTTCATAGACCAAGCTAGCTTCAAACTCACAGAGATTCACCTGCCTCTGCCTCTCCTAGTGCTGGGGTTACAGGCGTGCGCCACCATACCAAGCTGAGTAATTTTTAAGAACCAGAAATCTCTTAAAATCACTTTCTCATTTAAAATTGTTAAGACAGGAGTTGTAAGCACTCTGGAATGTTCTATCTGGGGGTGTGACTCAGTGGGAGAAGGCTGTGCTCCATGCACAAAGCCTCAGTCCCATCTCCAGCACTGCCGAAAAAGAGGAGGAAGATGGCCCTACTGTCCTCCTTTGCACCTTTTCCCGGGCTGTGCTAGTCTGCTGTACTTTCTGAATGCATCATAAGCCTCTGGGCTCAATGCCATTTAACAGAAATATAGTGTAAAAGTTAGTTTAAATTAATTGTAATCATTTATTAAGTAGTAGTCTATCCAGAATATCCTTTCACCATGTAATTAAAATGTAATACTTAGTAATGAAATATTTTACCTTTTGTGCCATGTATTATATATTTAATGCTATCTTAACCTTAGAACACATCACAGTCTGGCCTATGCACACTACACATGTGTAACTAGATTTACTATTTTACGAAATAAATTTCTAGCTCTTTGTTGTTGTTATTTGATATGTTTAGTCTTGATTATCCTAATGATTTATCTCAAACATAACTGAAAGTTATATTTATTCTCTGTTTTTCTGTTTGTAGGGTAGATACTTCAAGAGCCATAAGGTTATGTGTTTTAATTTTACTACAATTTAATTGTTGTGTGTGTTAGGGTGGCACACATGTAACACAATGTATGGATGAAAGTTAGCGAATAACTTGTACCATATGGGTCTTGGAGATGGAACTCAGATCATCAGGTTTGGCAGCAGTGGCCTTCACTTGCTGAGCTGTCTCATCAGTCCAGTTATATATTTTAAATGTTTTCTTCTATTTGTTTCATATATATAACAGCTATTGCCCCCAAATTGTTTTACAAAGTGGCTATACCAATTTATATTCTGAAGAGTTATGTATTGTTTTCTTCCTTGGTCTTGCCTATTCTGTAGATATTGAAAGGAAGACGTAACTGAAACTCAGTTTGTCCTATTTTATACTCAAAACACAGATCACTTCTGATTCCAGATATCAGAAGTAGGGTTTTTCCCACAGACCAAGCAAGTAGTCAAAGTATTCTGTAGACCATTTGGCTGTCTACCGATACTCTTCACCTGCAGGTGGCACGGATCTCAGGCTGCGGCGCCAGGTCCCAGGACTGTCCTATATCTTGTAAGCCCAGGTTATCTTACCCTTTTCTCTGCCCAACTAGCTACAAGTCATTGTTCTTATGACCCACTATTAGGGTTTACTTGCTGTGTCTGAGTAACTCACAGAACTCAGAGAAACAGATTTATATTTAGTTAAGGATATTACAAATACTGTAGCTTCAGAGATGCCTAGCCCAAAGAACATGGAACTTCATGACTTCCTCTGAGCAGGCCATGCTCCTAGATCCTCCATATGTTCGGTTATATAGAAGCTCGATAAAAACACATGCCTTTGGGGTTGTTTTATGATTTTTGTGTGTATGCTTTGGTCTGGTTGGTTTTGTTTTGTTTTGTTTTGTTTTGTTTCCCCCTAGACGGTCTCTCTGTGTAGCCCTGGCTGTCCTGGGACTCGCTTTGTAACCAGACTGGCCTCAAGCTCAGAGATTCATCTGCCTCCTGCCTCCCAAGTGCTGGGATTAAAGCATGCGCCATCGCACCTGCCACTGCTTTGGAGTTTGGAACAACCACATAGAAATAAGATTGGGCAGAAAAGGTCAGATCTTCTTCTCAGAGACTGGAAAAGGAGACCTAGGAAGGTCTTTCCAGATTCTTAAGATACAGGAAGATTAACTGCCTTGGGGAAGAGAAAAGCCTGGTTTCTGTGGCCTGTCTGTGGAAGGGATAGTGATCTAGGAAACATGGGTGAAAGGCAAAATGAGTATTTGTTAGAATATCATATAAATACACAACTTGCTTGGACTTTTGTTTTCTTTCTGGTCTGATGGAAGAAAATAAGTATTTGTTTTTCTGGTTGCTGGCAAGATTAGTAATCAGTTCTAGCGGTTTGTTCTGCTTTCTTAGCATGTTTAGATAGTTGGTGTTGCCAACTGACAAAGGAGTCTACGTATCTGAGCCTTTGAGCAGTTTCCTTCAAAAGCTTGTCCGTACCTGTGGAGACCTTAAGTCTTCCAAATTTATTCAGTCAGCAGCAGGCTTTATACTTCTGTAATGTTTGTATTCAAGACATTTCTTTTTCTGATTGTGACTTTTACAGTAGTATTTATACATACATGCTTGTTAGCAGACCCCAGAGATAACATACATAGTGGAATCTGACAGACAGGACATTCTGCAGAGCTTACTGGTTTACAAGGCTGAGGGATAAATTGAGTTTGCTGATGAAAGGTCAGCTTAATTAAATTAGACTTAGTCATGAAGAATAGGAATAAAAGTTTTCCATTTTTATTCTTATAAAGTAAACAGAAATTTCCATCTTATGTCACAACTACCTCATTTAGTCTCATGTTCAGATCAGAAACTATATAAAGGCATGCAAGTGTTAACTACAGCCAGTCTCACCACTACTCTTCTCTTAAACAACTTCAGGAAAGTCCTGTGTGGAGTCTTAACATTACCCCATCTGTCTTCATCTTTGTGTCACCACCTGTGTTTCTAGCATAAAATAAAGCACACTGGGATGCTAAAAATCAAGTCGCCCTGAGTGTGAATCTCTGCTGCACTGATTATTTGAATATGACAATAAGCATACTACTCAGTTCACTGCCTCAGCCCCTCATCAGTAAAGCAGGAAGAATAAAAATTATTGCTTTTCAGGGACTGGTGGGTGTTTTAAGATTTCTCAGTACACTATAAGCATTACCAAGCCCAATCTGTAGCCTTGATCTCAGGTTTTGATTGATTACATTACTGTCATAGGTGACACCTCCTTCGTCTGTCTTCCTTTGTAGGAATTGTGTGTGGGGGGGGGGTGGATGTGGGTGTCTGTTCACACTCGTAGAGGCCAGAGCATGATATCCAATGTATTCATCTGTTGCTCTCTCACACTGAACCCTAGCTGGCTGTTTTGGGGTCACTGGCTTATTAGCCAGTTAGCTCTTAGGATCTGCCTGTCTCAGTCTCTGTGAATACAGGACTTGATCCTCCTGTTTCCCCCTCCTAAATGCTAGGGTGGCAGGTGTGTACCATTACACCCATCTAAAAATGACTTTAATCTCATCCTAGTATGTAGCGTTTATTTGGTTCAGATGTATTCTTGTTTCTACTGTGGTAGTATTGTTTATGGATTGTTGCGGGAGAATTTTATAATTACTCAATACTTGATCATTTCTGTCTTTGTTGTTTCTTTCTGCCTTTGCACATGATTACTAAATATTCTCTGTATGATTTTAGTTAAGTTTATTCAGCCTTGTCTTACTTTTACAAATATTTTATGTCTGCCTTAAAGAATGCATATTCTATAGTTTGAGTTATGGTCTCTATTTACACACTATAGGTAACATTTCTTAACTATGTTCACATCTTTATGTTTTTATTGTAGAGATCTCTGTTAGCATTTCAGAGCATGAGTGTGACTTCATCTTCCACTGTTATTTTCACCTTGATTTTTTTTTTACGATTTCTCTTAATGGAAAAATAATTGTTTGTGATGATATTTTAATAAGTATGTACTATGAAATGCTCAAATCAGGGTTAGTTAAGCTGCTCATCATATAAAATATTTCTTCGTGGTTAGAACATTTAAAATCTGTTCTTAGTTTTTGGAATTCTATAATACATCTTTACAGTGATCATTACTTGCGCTGTGTAATCTGTGACTAAAATTCGTCCTGTCTAACTGAAGCTTTGTACAGTTCCCCAACTCCCAACCTCTAGTACCCACTAATTTATTCTTTGTTTCTGTTAGTTTAAACATTTTGGTTCCACATAGAAGTTAGATCATACATAAGCTCTTCTGTTTCCCATTCATTTTTCCTCGTACATTTTGATGCTTACTGTATGTGGTTTTTCTTTATCTTAGTAATGTCATTTATCTGAATTACTTAACCCACCTGTATAATTAGTCTGTGCAATTTCTGTACTCTGTATTCTTAAGATAGTAGAACTCAAACTTGGTTATTTTCTCCCTTAATATAGAAGTAAATTACATTGAGTGTGTGCAGCAAGGAGATTATTTCAAATATTAGGTTTACTTAATGGTCTTGAATAGCAAATTGAAGAGAAATTATATGGAGGAGTAGTGAATGATCTTATCTCTTACTTAAAACATTAACTGCTTTGAAGCATTGTGAATTATTTATTGTCTTCCGTAACATTGCTTATGAGACCTGTTTTATTTCATGGTATAAGATACAATGTACATTCTGCATCCTTGACAAGAGTAGTCATATTAAAGATCACATGATAGAGTTGTTTCCTTTTTATTTTTTAATTACATTTTATTTATTTGTGTGTACACCTGGACATTCCATGATAAGCATGTCAAGATGAGAGAACAACTTGTAGAAGTTGGTTCTTTCTACTCTGGGTCCAGGGAAGCATTTCAGGTTATGCTTATAGACAGGGACCATGCTTATAGACAGGGACCTGCACCCATTGGGCCATCTTGTCATGTCTTTTCTATTCTTCTTGTATCTGTACTTAACAGACATCCATTGAATAATTTTGACCACTAATAAAATTTTTAGGAGACAACTACTGCATAATACAATGTTAAGAACAAAGGTTATGACAATTTCTAAATACTGTATACATTCATTTTGTTACTCCCAAGTCGTAATGCCTACCGGTCGGTGTTCTTCCTTAATCTCAAACATTACTATTAATGCTATTCAGGCATTGTGTGTGTTCTATTCCTGACATCTAAAGCTATTTTGTTTTTGTTTTTAAAATTATATTATGTCAAGAACTCTCTAATAGGTAAACTTGGGCATTCAGAATAACTCAAGTTCTTTATTCCTTCAGCTTCCAGCTGATCTTACCAAGATGCACCTCACAGACAACCCTCATCCACAGGTGACTCATGTGTCTTCTAGTCAGTCTGGCTGTAGCATTGCCAGTGACTCTGGGAGCAGCAGTTTATCCGACCTCTATCAGGTAATGCCTTATGCTGGGTACAGTGCATACAGAGTTTCATTCTGCAAAATAGTCTCTCTCTCTGCTTATCTTCTAGATCATCAGTTCTCAGCATGTGGGCCACAACCCCTCTGGGGGTCAAACAACTCTTTCACAGGGGTCGCCTAAGACAATCAGAAAGCACAGATATTTACATTGTGATTCATAACAGTAGCAAAATTGCAGTTACGAAGTAATAGCCAAAAAAATTTTTTTTCAATGGTTGGGAGCTCACCACAACATGAGGAACTGTATTTAAGGGTGGTACAATTAGGAAGGTTGAGAACCACTGCTCTAGATAGTCAGGTGTCTTAATTGAACTGTGAAATTCAAGTGTAAGGTTTTCAGCATAATATGTTTTATATACCATCTCATTAGTCGGCCTCATTAAAGTCTGTTTTTTGAGAGGATTTAGTATAAATTTAGCAGTATATGACTATGGTATTTTCTTTTTATTTCTTTTATCCAGTTGAATATATATCATACAGAATACTTGCCTTAGTTGAGGAAAACATTTGTAGGGTTTTGTCTGTTTTTTGTAAAACACAGTGTTAGCCTGTAACCCAGGCTGACCTAAACATTTCAGTCTCTCTCACCTCAGCCTCCCAAGGGTTGGGATTAGAGGCTTCATGCATGGGTTTAAAGAAGGTTTTTGAAACAACAGCTTACAGTTGTGAAAGGACTGATTCTTACTACAGTTATAGAAGTTGTCTATAAGTAAAATTCATGAAGAAAAGTAGGGTTGCTTTTGCATTGTTAAACTTCTGTCCTGTGTGACCTGAATGAAATAGAAAGTTAAATAGAGGGTGTACTTATTGGACTTTTAATTTTATTTTACTTATGTATTTATTTATTAAAATTTATTCACTTTGTATCCCTGCTGCAACTACCTTCCTTGTCTCTTCCTAATCCTACCCACCCTCTTCTCCCCTTACACCTTTTCCATAGTTCCCTGATAGGGAAGGACCTCCTCCCATTCTATCTGACTCTAGTTTATCAGGTCTCCATCAAGGCTGGCTGCAACATCTTTCTCTGTGGCCTGGCAAGACTGCACCCCTCCCCCCCCCAGGAGGAGGTAATTAAAGAGCCAGCCACTGAGTTCCTGTCAGAGACAGCCCCTGTACCCTTTACAAGGGAACCCACTTGGAGAGGAGTCTATGGGCTACATCTGAGCAGGAGTTTTAGGTCCTCTCCATGCAGAGTCCTTGGTTGGGGTATTAGTCTCTGCAGGGACCCCTGGGCCCAGGTATTTTGGGTCTGTTGTTCTCCTTGTGGAGTTCCTGTCCCCTCCAGGTCTTTCTATCTCCCTCTTCTTCCATAAGGATTTCCTGCACTCTCCCCAAAGTTTGGCTATGATTTCAGCATCTGCTTCGATACCCTGATCAGTAGAGTCTTTAAAAGGTCCTCTGTGGAAGGCTCCTGTCTTTTTCTTGATCTTCTCCTACTTCCCGATGTCTATCCTATTTGCTGTTCTGAATGAGGATTAAGTATCTTCCCTAGGGTCCTCCTTCTTGTTTAGCTTCTTTAGGAGTATAGATTTTAGCATGTTTATCCTGTAATATATGTCTAATGTCTACTTACAATTGAGTATACCATGTGTATCTTTCTGCTTCTGGGTTACCTCACTCAGAATGATCTTTTCTCATTCCCACCATTTGCCTGTAAATTTCCTTGTTTTTAATTGCTGAGTAGTATTCCAGTGTATAAATGTACCACACTTTCTGTATCCATTCCTCCATTGAGGGTCATCTAGATTGTTTCCAGATTCTGGCTATTACAAATCTGCTATAAACATAGTTGAGCAAATGGCCTTATTGAATGATGGGGCACTCCTAGATATATACCTAGGAGTGGTATAGCTGGATCTTGAGGTAGCGCTATTCCTAATTTTCTGAGAAAGCACCAGAGAATTCTCAACAGAGGAATATCAAATGGCAGAGAAATTCATAGAGAAATGTTCAACATCTCTGCCATTTGATATTCTTCTGTTGAGAATTCTCTGTTTAGCTCTGTACCCCATTTTTAAATTGGATTTCTTGGTTTGTTGGTGTTTAACTTCTTCAGTTCTTTATATATTCTGGATATTAGCCCTCTGTCAGATGTAGGGTTGGTGAAGATCTTTTCCCAGTCTGTAGACTGTCATTTTGTTCTAATGTCCTTTGCTTTACAGAAGCTTTTCAGTGCGTGAGGTAACATTTCATGTTTAAAGTTTTAGAGAGATCAGGGATACAAGGCACACACTTAAAACATAGTAAAAGCAGTGTACAGCAAGCCATAGCCAACATCAAACTAAATGGAGAGAAACTTAAATCAATCCCACTGAAATCAGGGACAAGGCAAGGCTGCCCACTCTCTCTGTATCTCTTCCACATAGTTCTTGAAGTCCTAGCTAGAGCAATAAGACAACTAAAGGAGACCAAAGGGATACAAATCAGAAAAGAAGTCAAAGTATCATGCTTCACAGATGATATGATAGTATTCATAAATGACCCAAAAATTCTACCAGCGACCTCCTTCAGCTGATAAACACCTTCAGCAAAGTGGCTGAATACAAAATTAACTCAAAAAAAAAAAAAAAACCTGAAGCCCTCCTGTATACAAAAGACAAATAGGCTGAGAAAGAAATTAGGAAAACAACACCCTTCACAATACCACAAATAACATAAAATACCTTGGTGTGACTCTTAGATTCCATTGCTCTTGAATGGCAGGTTGTTCCAAGCCACTGTATGCTAGGAACCAAATTCAGGTCCTCTGGAAGAACAACATATGTTCTTAACCACAGGGCCATCTCTCTAAGCATTTGTAGTTTTCCTAACTCCCTCTTATGTAGCCCAAGGCGCAGAGCCATTCATCCCTCATGGGGGGGGGAGGGGGGATAGATTTGTAAAAATTTTCAACTCTAATGCTCATCTTACCAGACTTTGATACCATGTCTCCACTAGACCTTTTTTTTCTTTCCCAATTAGCTTTTTTTCTTCTAAATGTTTTCAGCCACCTGTCTTTAACATTTCTGATAAGAGTGTCATCTGTTGGGTAGGGATGTCACTCAGTGATAGATGTTAGTGTGACAATGTAGATTTACAGAAAGGAGCTACTACAAAATTACCTTTCAGAAATGGCTTTATCAGGAGAGAGGTCCTCGTTACCATGGGTTATGAGGGAGGCGGGCCTTAAAGTAAAAGAACATTAGACAAGAAAAAACATCAAAGCATGGGAAGCATGGTGGAGCCTGTAGGAATGCTGAGGGCTTCTCTTGAGATCCTGAGAGAAGCTGTAATTGGAGCTGTAACTACCCTGCTGTGCAGTATGACTGGGTTCCTGTAAGTGAGGAGGGATGTGAAAGAACCTTTGCTTCTAGACAGAAAAGGGCTAGATTTCCTTTTCAGCAAAGTAGATAAGCTTTATACGATGGGCCTGGAGGCAGACACTAAGTCAGACATAAACTTGGCTTGTAGCTGGAAAAGGCAGAGGACCTGCACAAACACAGCATAGCATGCTTTCTTACAAGGTTTGATCAGAGACTAAGCTGCTGTGACCTGTGACAGCTAGAGGATTTGAGATCTAACCATGGAGTGCTTGCCCAGTATATACAAGATCCTGGAGCTTAATCCTTAGTATTAAGAAAAATACAAATTAAAAAAAAAAACATCTTGTACCTACCCACCCGGCCACATACAGTGCCATTTGATTTAAACTCCTACTTGAAACAAATTGCAAGAATATGATAGCTTTAAAATGAAATTTCAGTGTTTCATTCTCATCAGATTTGCATTGTTCACTGCAACTTCCAAGCTTTTCACTTCCCACCACCATCTGCCATCTGGTTCCTCCACTACATTCTACAGTCTGCTTCAAGACAAAACACATGCTAGCCCCTCAGCATGTTTGCTTTTTCTTAGCTGTGTTGTTGTTGTTGTTTTCTACTGTGCTTTTTAAGGGTACCTTGTAAGCTTGGTGTTTTTCATCATCAG
Organism: Pachyuromys duprasi; assembly: GCA_028658305.1. Classification (NCBI taxonomy): domain Eukaryota; kingdom Metazoa; phylum Chordata; class Mammalia; order Rodentia; family Muridae; genus Pachyuromys; species Pachyuromys duprasi. Next base: position 41,480,588 of record CM053757.1, read on the forward strand.
AATAAATTTATGCGAATGGGAGTTATCTTTTACAGATCTTGTTTTTCTTGCTGAGTCAAGCACAGTTTGGGCACTTAGAAATAATCTAGAAAAAAAATTGAAGTTGAATCATATTTGAAAGTAAATGCCAGTATAGATTGCAAGGAAAATGCAAAAGACCTCTGCTAACTAAAATGTCGCTCTGTAAGGTAGAGGAGAGATTATTCAGGGCCATCTTGGTTGGCAGAATTGTGGAAGGTTTTATTATATAGAATTCTTGACTGGCCAAGAAGACAAAGAGGAGCTTAAAAGCTAAATGGTTCCTGAAAAGGGACCATAATGCTGAAAGGAAAAGCATTGAAAATAGGATGTGCTGGCTTAACACTTAAAACCTCATTAAAAAAATGTGGTAAATGTGTTTTTTATAAGTTTGTATAACAATTTCATTACAATATATGGTGCCTCTTAATGTAGCTTAATGTTTGTTTTGTTGCAAACAGGAAAAGGATATTCTCTGGTTTTATTTGGTGAAAGTCAGCTTATCACTAAATCAACTCATACTCACCACAGTATACGTACAGAGACTACATGTGACAGGAAGAGAAAACCAGATGAAGCTTAATACTTGTCCTGCTAGACTCCTGTGCTTAGTCCATTTATCATAATCTTTATGAGTATCTGTTGCCTAGGACCCCAATTTACTAACTATCCTACAAAAATGATTCCACATTCTTCTGTCATCTCTTAATACTGTCATTCTACTCCGCGTGATTATTTTCTTTTTGTTGACCATTGCCCATCCATTTCATTTGAGTCTTCATATTTACTCTTTTTTTAGACACACACCCTCCCAGTAGTACTCTGGGCTGGTCTAGAACTCAGGGATTCAGTCTCTTCTATATTGGAATTGTAGTCATGAGCCACCACACCCAGTTAATTTTACAGTTTATGTAATTCCTAATGAGAATCCTTATTTTTGCTTTACAAGTGCATGGTAGTCAAAGAAATAGGATTTCTTCTCTGTGATACTGTCAGAGTCCATTCAGGCTGGCATTTTAAAAATGTCATGCACTGGGTAGCTCACAAGCAGTAGAAATTCAGTTCTTGTGGTTTTAGATGCTGGAAAATGCAAATTAAGGTGTTGACAACTTTCATATCCTGTGAAAGAATTCTTTCTGATGTATTGATGGCACCATCTAGCCATTTTTTTCATGTGGAGGAAAGGTTGAATGAACTCCTTCCTGCCTCTTATACTACCCACTCATAAAGATTCCAATAACTTCATTTATTTATTTATTTATTTATTTATTTATTTATTTTGGCTTCCCAAAAGCCCCACCTCCTAATACCATCATCTTGAAGTTAAAATTTCTTCCCTCTCCCTACCCCAATGGTTAAGCGCACTGACTGTTTTTCCAGGGATCTCTGGTTCAGTTTTAAGAACCCACCTGGCAGCTCACAACCATCTGCAACTTCATTATATATATTCACAGTGTACCCTCCCTCGTCTCCTCCTGGCCCGCACTCCCTTCTTCTTCCTTCCTTCTTCTTCCCTACCCATCCTCACTCCCTCATCTCTCCCTATCCCCCTCCCGTAGTCCACTGATAGGGAGAGTCTTCCTTCCCTGCCATCTGACCCTGGCCTACCAGGACTGACTGGATCCTCTTCCTCAGTGGCCCAGTAAGGCCACCCTGCCATGGGGAGATGATCAAAGAGCAGGCAACGAAATTCATGTCAAAAACTGCTCCTGCTCCCTTTTGTTGGGGACCCACATAGAGACTGAGGTGCCTATGGGCTACATCTGAGCACTGGGTCTAGGTCTTCTCCATGCATGGTCCTTGGTTGTGCATCAGTCTCTGCAGGACCCCCTGGACCCATATGCTTTTTTACTTTGTTGGTCTCTTTGTGGAGGTCCTATCCCCTCCAGGTCTTTCTATCTCCCCCTTATTCCATAAGACTCCCTGTACTCTGCCCAAAATTTGGCTGTAAGTCTCTGCATCTGTTTCAATCTCCCCTGGGTAGAGTTTGTTGTTGTTGTTGTTTCCTATGTTAAGAATTTAGAGTGCTAGAGAGATGGCTCCATGCTTTAGAGTAGTTGTAAGTGTGTTTCCTAGCTCCTATATAGCAGCAGCTCACAACCATCTATAATCCCATTGCTGGGGAGTCAGGTGCCCAATTCTGGCCTCTGAGCACCAGGCACACATGGAGTTCACTTACAGTACATGCTGTACATATAATATAATATAATATATAATATATAAATAGTTTAAGGCCTAGGTCTATGGCTTGGCTAAAGGAACCCTGGGTGGCTCTGTATTTGATGCTTAGTACTATTGAAAAGGGAGAGAGACTTACCTAACATGTTGGGTTCAATCCTAGTACTTCATAAACTAAGGATAGTAGCATGTATCTATTATCCTAAGTAGCACCAAGAAGATCAGAATAAAGGCATTCTTGGCTATAATGAGTTCAAGACCCATCTGCGACACATGAAACGCTGTCTCAAAAAGGAAAAGAGCATAAGAGGGTCTAGGCCATAGCAGCAGATGGTTTATAAGCCTTTTTTGGCTTCAAGGGACTCAAATTATGTAAATCGGATTATTAAATACTTAAAAGTATGTAGGAATCCAAAGGCGGTATAAATTGTGCATAGAATAAAACTGAGTTGTTATCCACGTGAATTAACAAAGGTCAAAAGAATAATATGCTGGCCACAGAGAAGGTGGAAACAGTCTGACAGCCGGGAGGCTATATTTGGAGACAGAGATTCCTTTCCAATCTCTGGTCATTTGTTGCCCTGTGGTTTGTGTGTTTTTCTCCATCTTTCCCCGTGATATTGCTGGTACTCTTTGTTTCTCTGTTCAGTATGCTGTTTCTGTTGTTGCGTTCTCTTTATCTTGCTCTTATTCAGAGGTCTCCTTTCCATTTCTCTGCCTCTTCTCTTCCTATTCATTTTTAGTTTTGTTTCTATTTTTTAATTCTTTGAAACATTCATTGATGTTCACAATTCAGCTCAGCTGCTCCCAACCCGTTTTCCCACCTCTCCCTGACTTTTTGTGCAGTATGTCTTCTTTCATCTTAAGGGGGAAAACAAAAACCTCACATCTGTGTACATGTGCACATCTGTGTAACCCACTGAGCCTCGTTAGTGCTACCCACATAAACAAGGTTGTGAGATTATCTACCATGACACAAGGAACCTGCTAGTTCTTCATCTCATAGAAAGAAATAGCTCCTCAGCTGTAAGTGGGACCCCAGGAGCAACTGCCCACTTTATGCTGGATTTTTTTCCTTTACAATGAATGACTCTTATTCCAAAATACTTTCTGAATAAGAATGCCATGTTATGCTGGATATTTTAACTGCCTTGACTTTTCATGTCTTATGCAGGGCACCACAGTCTCTTTGAGTGCAGTGTGTTATATACAAAGGAAGTGTTTAAGACCACTTCTCCCCATCTTCAGGCTATTGCATTCTTCTGCATCCTCTGTGATGTCCCTGAGTCTTTGGGCTCAGGGAAAGGGCATTAATATAGACAGTAAATGACTATAAAAGAGCAGAAAGAATATCAGATCTTAAATGAAGTTGTCATAATCTCCACTAGCACTCATCTTTGAGTGCTTATATTTATTATTATGGAATTCCTGTGCTCGGTTGTTTTTAAATAACAGCTTCAATATTCGTGATTTTTTTTTATTTACAGTATGGATCAAGAGCATAATATTAAAAAATATTGCCTAATCAGTGTTTGCTTTTGAAAAGACATCTTTTCTGAGAATGACAGTTTTTGAAACCCACTAGTCCTCCTAGAACTAACACTGATAAGCTTCCAAAGTTGTGGTTGTTAGGTTGATTTTAGAAATTACTTTGAATAATCTTTACTCCTTATAATTTTTTTCAGGCCAGTAATATATTAGAAAGTGGTGGTATTTCTTTGGTTTTTATGCTAGTCCAATTTAGTGCTTTTTAGTATGGTTGTCCCTTTTTCAAACTCCTGCTTTTAGTCTCATGATTGCCTGACTTTGTATTTTTATGATGAAATAATAACATTTTTCACAATAAGCAGCATGGATAAATAGGTATTCACTGCTTCATCTTTCCCATACCTCCTGATTTAGAAAGCTTTGTTTTGGAAAAACAAGTGTTTATTGGAAAAATTATTAATACTCAATATTGTTTGTATCTTATACAAAGAAATTATCTTGATAAGCCTATCTTTAAGTAGAGAAATGTTTAATAAATATCTTTCCATCCTTGCATTTTTTTCCTTATATTTGTCATTTAAGGCCCTGCTGCTCAGTTTACAGTATGGTGTAGAATATTCTTAGATGAAATTATTTATTGAAACTTCTTTCTGTAGGCTACAGAGAGCGAAGTAGGAGATGTAGACTTAACGCGTCTTCCAGAAGGACCTGTTGATTCTGAGGATGAAGAAGAAGAGGAAGAAGAGATGGATCGAACAGATCCACTGCAGGGTCGAGATCTTGTTCGAGAATGTCTTGAAAAGGAACCTGCAGACAAAACTGATGATGATGTTGGTAAGAAATATATCTGTGTTCAAGGCCAGCCAAGCTTCCACACACAAAAAAAAAATTATTTTCACATAAGTGCTTTTTTTTAAATCACTAAACAATAGTTTATTCATTCTGTTACAGAATTTGGTAAACTTCAGATTACAAAAGCAAAGTTAATATAATTTTGAATATCTTCAAGAGACCAGTGACAGCCTAACTGAGGTAGACATGAGTATAGGGTTGATGTCTGCTGAGGAAGGTCGCATTCCTCTAATTTGTGAAAAGATGATGAGATAACACTTTCTTGGCCATTGAGGAAAGAATTTTCTTTCTTGAGGAGATGATACTTACTATGTCTTTTTTGTAGCTCTTTTCCCTTCTCCTTTCCTTGGTTTCCCCTTTCCTCAGAACTTCTTTAGACGTCTTTGCTAAAATTCTCATGCTCAGAAAATGAAGCATACCCATGAGCGCAAAATGGGTTATGATTTGGATACCAGTCATAAGTCTCTTTCCTTTTGGCCAAGAGCTGCTCACTGAACAGGTTCACCACTTTCATGGACTTTGAATCAATAGGCCTCGCTACTTCACCAAAGATCCCTGCACTCAGACAAGATATGCACAGTGTATATTGTGAAAGCGAAGACATTTCTTATGCAGTAAAGAACAAGATTCCCTGCTCCTGACCTTGCTTGTGAGCATCCGAAGACTTTCACATAAACATGTTTAACCTTCTATGTAAAATAGTCTATTGCCACATAACCAGTTAAAACAGTACACATTTTTTATTTCATAGTCTTTGTTGATTGGGAATTCAGGAAGAGCTTAGCTAGATAATTCTAGCTTAGAATCCTAAAGCGATAGTCAGGATGAACATGCAGGCTTCAGTCATCTGCGTCTACATTGGAGTGTGTGAAAATCTCTCACGTTCAAGATGACTACTCAAGACTACTCTAACACGGGACGAAAGTTCCATACCAGGTAGTCTTCTTTGTAGCCTGTTACTTACCCTATCAACAGGCAGTAGATTCCCTCTAGCATGGGTAATCCAATGGGTAGTAAGGTAGATGGAAGCCCCAGTGTCTTTTATGACTCATCACTTTTGCCATAACCATTACACTGTGCAAACCTGAGGTATTATGTGTGAAAGACTATATACCTGGACATTGGTATCAAGAGGTCAGATCATTGTGAGCCATTGTTGAGACTTGCTGTGTTTCTGAAATAAAAATATTGACTTCATGTCAGTAATTTTTCTCTTCTTGTTCATAAGATATTTAAAGCTGACTAAAGTAATACCCCAAGTCTATGAAGTAATTATTAAATTAATTTCTTCTATATTTGTGTTACTCTCATTTGTGTGTTAAAACTGTACATAAAGCTTTTTGCATATTCCTTAATTTTTTTTACAGAACTAGTTAATATACTTTAATTGAAATTTTGAATTTTAAGATATTGGTGTATCTAAGTAATTAAGTTTACTTAGTGTCGATTACATATTGCTAGTTCAGTTAAGATTTTTAGCTTGGATTTTCTTTTTATAATCATTGCTGTTTACATTAGAAGTCAACGCTCATGAAAATTATAACTTTCATCAGCAATGGTTAGTATATTTGAACATTCCCTGCCATTATAAAGATAAGAGTATTGTTAACCACTGTTTAGACTCATGCTCTAAACATCCACAAAGACACTAGTTTCATGAATTCTGATTACCTGTGAGTGTATTGCTTCTTTGTGTGGCCATATCTATTGAAGCTTGTTTAACTTATTGCAGATATGTATGTGTTGCTCTTGTATTTTTCTATATTAGTCAAGTGTTTTTACCAGAAAATAGCCTCAGAAACTTATAAACATTTAGTAAAAAGTTAACTGGTTGATATAACAAGTTTTGAGCTATAGGTCACTTTACTATTTTACTGACTTTTACCAGTAGAATTAAGAAAAAAAGTTTAGCCTAAAAATCATAGACAAAAGGGTTTTTGGAAATCTGTTAGATCCAAGAGCAGCACTGAACTGCATCCCCAATCAAGTGCCATCTCTAGCCTAGGGGAAATCACATAAGTATTATAGCTTCATTTGGACCATTGTGCTTTCCTGGTTCTCTTGAATATTTTGAATGAAATCTTTCAATTGCATGTATTTATATGTGAGGGTAAATATACAGTCTATAAAGGTGTATGTGTATACATATAACCTACTAAATTAACTTGAGAGTTTTTTAAAAATTATTTTTATGTGATAGCTATTTTGCTGCATGTACGTTTGTACATGATGTGTATACAGTGTTGTGGAGGCCAGAAGGAGGTGTTAGATCCTCCAGAATTGGATTTTCAAACAGTTGTGAGCCACCATTTGGGTTCTGGGAATCGAACATAGGTTCCCTGAAAGAACAGCCAGTGCTCCTAACCACTGAGGCCTATGTTTGGTTTGGTTGTTTTGTTTTGTTTATATGAACAGTCATGATTTATCTTGATCTTCTTACTTTAGCAGCATAAGTTCCTAAGTTGATTAACAAATAGAATATTGAATTATAAAATTTATTGTATGTTAAAATAGCATCCTTGATCTTTATACTAGAATTCCTGTTTTCTTACAGAACAGTTACTTGAGTTCATGCACCAGCTGCCCGCCTTTGCGAACATGACCATGTCTGTAAGAAGAGAGCTCTGCTCTGTCATGATTTTTGAAGTAGTGGAGCAGGCTGGAGCTGTTATTCTTGAAGATGGGCAAGAGGTAGGACAGCAATTTAAGTGCTAAAATAATTTCTGTAAGCTTGTATAGAGCCAAGCCTTTGAATTTAAAGTATTGTGAGTGAATACTGAGTCAGAGCAATTAATTTTTGAAGAGATAAAGGTGTTTGGGTTGTTTTGCTTTACTCTTTTTTTAATTGTTGGTTTTCTAGTAACGGACTTTATGCAAAATAGGTATTGAGTCAATAATTGAATTTTTAATATTAAAAATTAGTAAGACTCTTCTAAAGAATTCTTTATTGTTGTCAAATTGTGTATATATATTGGTGTTATCAAGATTCAGTCCCCTGTTCATTGTCTGTGAATTGAAAGGAGGAGAAGCAGTGTGTTCGTGCTGGTGCTTACCTCCTAGTGGACGTGACAAGACTGTGGTGTGGTGGTTCTCAAGCTTCCTAATGCTCGAGCCTTTAATACACACAGCTCCTCATGTGAGGACTCCCAACCATAAAGCTGCTGCTTCATAACAGCAGTTCTACTACTGTGATGAATTGTAATGTAAATATCGGTGTTTTCTGATGGTCTTAGGCAACCTCTGTAAAAGGGTCATAACCCACAGATTGAGGACCACTGCTATAGTGGGATTGGAAAACACAACTGTAAGATTGAGGCTGAAAAGTGAATTACCAATGACAGTTGTTTACTACTAGTAAATTGTTTTAACATTTCTGTAAATTCATTTAGAAATTCTTGTATTCACAGTCTCTACTCTGTTCTACTTTCTGTTTTCTCTCTTTAGAACATAATTAAAAAAACCTCAAGAGTTATATCAAAAGATGCTTTCTATTTGTAATAAAAAGAACTGAGTGTGCCAAACTATGGGTTACAAACAAGCAATAGCTAGTCAAATAATATATAACCATGAAATAAAAGATTCTTTGCGATGCTGGGTATCAAACCTAGCATACCAGACAAGTGATGTCCCACTGAGCTGTGTACTCCACACCCTCACATTCTTTTTAAATTACTAGAAATTCTTTCAAATGTCTTTCTGGGCCTGAGGACTTCTCTAGCTGTATTTGCATGTTTTATTTGTATATCTAATAAGATACACATCCCCACGAAGTTGGAGTATTGTTTGGTTTGGTTTTTAAAGACAAGATAGGCACTGGAGAGATTTGCCACCAAGTGTGAGGACCTGAGTTCGGCCCCCAAAGGCTGGATATGATTTCATGTACCTTCAAACCCAGCACTGAGGAGGTAGAGACCTGAAGATCTCTGGGCTCATTGGCCAACCAGCCCATCCTGTTTGGCAAGCCATAGGCCAGAGCCCCTTTCTAAAAAAATTAAGTACATGGTATCTGCAGAAAGACAGCCAAGGTTGTCTTCTGGCCCCCAAATATGTTAACACATGCTAACACACATGCATGCCTTCACACATACATACACAAGCAAAAATAAACCTCAGGTGAGGTTGACCTCTAGTCTTCACATGTACACATACCCACAAAAGCAAAATAATCTAAGTATATTCAACAGCTTAAAATAGTGTATGTGCAAACAAATAAAAGCTGTTTAGATAGAAGGATTTTAAGTAGCTTTTCTTTTCCATAAGTTTTTATGTTCTCTAACTCTACAGTTCTTTTAGCAAATGAATTTTGTCTGGTTGGGCAAGATGCATATCTTCAATCCGAGGGAGGCAGGCAGATAGATCACTATGTGTTTGAGGGCAGCCTGGTCTACATAGCAAGTTCTAGGATATCCGTAGTGGAGTAGAGTTATCTCAAAAAAAAAAAAAGGTATTGGCTGTCAGCTTCCTACTAGGTGATACTTCTGTAGACATAGGAATATGGTGGTTGGGAAAAAAAACAGTCTCATTTTTAATAGTTTAAACAATCTATAAATCCTACCATGAGTGCTTTTGTAGCTCAGTAACAAAAAAGTAGACTTTCAAAAAAGGTCTTTTTGTTACCTAGTTATTACTCAAATTGCTTCCAAATTGTTAAAAGTTTAGGCTAATGAGGAGGGATGGCTATTAAAGAACAAATGTTCTTTCACCAATACACAGCAGACCTTTAAATTACAACTCTGGTCTGGAGAGATTTCTCAGTGGTTATAAGAGCACTCGGTGCTCTTAAAGAATACCCAGGTTCAATTCCCATCAGTTACATGGTGGCTCACAACTATCTATAACCTTAGTTCCAGGAATCTTAACAGTCATGCACATGGTTACATATACATCTATATAGGCAAAACATTAATACACATAAACTAAAATCTTTAAAATTAAAAGTGTGTGTGTGTGATATCTCCCAGGCCAGCAATATGGTTCCGTGGGTAAAGCTACTTGCCACCAAGCCTGACCTGTCTTCCATCCCTGGTACCCACATGGTAGAAGGAGGGAACCAATTTCCACTATTTGTCCTCTAGCCTCCCCATGAACATTGTGGCACACATGTGTGAGCACACACACACACCAAAAATAAATTAAAATATAAAAATGTATCTCCCTCATATTAAAAGATTTCATAAAAATGAATTATTTTTAATATTAACAAAAATTTATAATATTTTGTTTGATGTTCCTTAAAATTCAGGCTTTTGCTAGTTTTTATCATTAGAATGATTGTGTGTTGAACACTGTATTAAGCATTTTTTCTTAATTTAGCATTAATTTGGCCATATACTTCAGGAATTCTAAATTACGTTTTTTGTTGTTTTTTTTTAACAACTGTTTTAGCAATAAACTGAGGCCTGAGGACATTTTATAACTTGATGAAAGCCACTGTGCTGCTCAGTGATAGGGTCTAGATCTAATAATTTGTGCTCCTAGTAGACAGTTTAGCATTTGAGAGGGCTAGGTATTCCTCAAGGGAACAGAAGATAGCTCACACTTGTCTGTGGTTTCAGGGGGTATGAAGCCCTTATCTGGCCTCCTGGGGCACACATGTTGTATACATGCATACATACAGGTAAATACTCAAGCACATAAAATAAATTGTCCTTAAATAAGAATTGTTCTTGTTTAAGAACATTACAACATTACAATGTCTTAAACATTACAATATTGGCCAGTTATGAAGTTCCTTTATTGACTAAAGGAAGAAAGTGAAAGAAACCAGCAGACTTATATAGTCAAAGCATAGGGTGTTGATGACCAACTACTAGATAGATAATAGAGCTAGTTCTCCTTCTCTCTTTCTCTTCAAGACAGGGTTTTTCTGTGTAGCCTTGGCTATCCCAAACTGGGACCATGCTGGCCTCGAACTCACAGAAATCGTCCTGCCTCAGCCTCCCAAGTGCTATGATTACAGGCGTGCATCACAGTGCCCGGCCCTTTTTCTTTTTTAAGTGATGCATTTGATGTGTTTTTCTAAATTGTTGGTCAAAGTTGACTTATCACTGTCCTTTTTACGAGTCTAACACCTTTATTTTCCTCTATAGCTTGACTCATGGTATGTCATTTTAAATGGCACTGTAGAAATTAGCCATCCAGATGGGAAAGTTGAAAATCTATTCATGGGAAATAGTTTTGGAATTGTCCCTACTCTGGATAAGCAGTACATGCATGGAGTTGTCAGGACCAAAGTTGATGATTGCCAGGTAAGCCGATCTGCCCAATGTTTTCTCTTCCTTTAAGACTGGAAATGGCTGAGCTGTACTCTTTCTTCCTCAAATTAAAACAGCCCTAGATAAGAACTAGGATTTTTGATAGCCTCGGTTGACAAGAAAAAAGTAGATTTTATATCTCTCCAATTTTGTTGAATTCAGCAAAGTATAAAGTTTTAAGAAAATGTTCCAAATAAATGTTGGTTTATTTGAACATTCAAAGTCTTATTATCCAGTTTAGGCTGTTTCTGTTTTCAAATAAGGAAGGAAATAGGAACTTGTGAGTTGTTTGTTTTTGACTTACTCCTGCTTCATGATTTCTTTGCATAGTGTCTGTTTGAGAGAAGTAGATGTTCACTTCTCCTTTTAGAGCAGAATTCAGACGATTCCACTTTGGTCTCTCTGTGTGTGAATTTTATTTACTTTGATTTTTGTTCAGGGTTAAACAAATTGAATGAGATAGAACTGATGCCACTTGATTTCTTACATTTGTGCTGTGCCTTGGTGCATAGTGATGTGTTTATGTACTATAGGTTCATTAACTGTCCCCATGTTGTTCTTGGGCAGTTTGTCTGCATAGCCCAACAGGATTATTGGAGAATTTTAAATCATGTGGAAAAAAATACCCATAAAGTTGAAGAAGAGGGAGAAATTGTCATGGTACATGAGCACCGTGAACTAGACCGGAGTGGAACCAGGAAAGGACACATTGTAATCAAGGTGGGTGTTTTTACTTATTCTAGAAACTTTATTTAGATCTTTCATCTTGCTTTAAAAATAAACAAGCTTTAAAGCACTTTTTTGAGTAATGTAAAATTCTTTACTAGCATGTTGACATCTAATTCAGTTAATGTGTTGGCTCTTGTATCCCTTTTCTAGCTAGTTCTTACAAATTTGAATGATGAAGGATAATTATTGCCATTTAATATCCAAATTGATACAATGTTATTTTAGATTATACCGGCCAAATCTTTTCTTCTTAAATATATAAGCCCTTGATAGTGGGTGTTGGTCTTTGAAACAAGCAGTGTTAGCAGGGAGACAGGAACAGGAAATTTTAAAGACTAGCCACAAAGACACGTAGAGTCCACAATGAAAATGCAGAGCTCCTGTTAGCTCAGTCAGCTGTGGCCTCTCTGAACCTTACTTTAAATTGAAAACAGAAAAGATATGGGAAGTAAGGTTATGACTGAGTGAGGTAAATCTGAAACCTTAGCATAATTACAGTCAAAGCAGCAATGTCTGTATTCCCCTCTTTACATCTTACTCTTCTGTATTCTTTGTAATTCTTATCTCTTTGAAAACCTCTAGATACAAAGTAGAGCAAGTATAGTTGAAAATTAAATACATGTTTCTTTTTTTTAAGCTAGTCTTATTTGAAAAATACGGCATTAATTGGCAGATAGGCAACTTAGTAGCATTTCTGATATATCTGTTTTTTTCTTGGGAATTTAATTCTTAGAGCTGTCTCTTAGTATAAGCTTTGTATGTAAAAGGGTTGGCTGGGTGTGGGGTTGCACACCTGTAATCATTGACACTGAAAAGGTAGAACAAAGAGGAGCTGGAGTTCAAGACTAACTTCAGCTATATACAAAGCAAATTCAAGGCATACTCAGCTATATGAAACTGTGTTTCAAAAAAATGGAAGGAAGGAAAACATAAATATACATCATCATTGTGTTGTTGGCAAAGACCCCTATTTTTTAGTAGTTTCAAACTTAAAAGTTATAACAACTAGGGAGCTCAGTTTAGTAAAGGGCTTGTCACGCAAATGTAAATATAGGGACCTAAGTCTGTTCATGTAAAAATCTGGGTACTCCGGTGTGCACCTGTAATTGAAGCGGTAGGGAACCAGGGACAGGAGGGTCCCATTATCTCAACCAGCCTAGCCTAATTGGTGAGTTCTGGATTTAGTGAAAGACCTGGTCTCAAAATATGGTAGAGAACAGTTGAGGATGGTATCTGCAATTGGCCTTTAGCCTGCACGTACCCATGTGCACATTTCAAGAACAATGCAGACAGCTCTGTCAGTCAGATTCCCCCACTTATAATATTTATTCCATTTGCCCGTTTTCATCAGAATTCTTTTTAACTGAGACATTTTATAAATGCAATGTCTCAACATTACTAAAAGCAAGAACAGTCCTGCATAAACATCATAAAATTCTCCAGGAAAGAAGTGCACATTGCTGAGGTAATACAGTCAATCTGAAGTCGCTAGTGAATTTTCATCAATGTTCCCAGTAATGTTGTATTCTTATTTCTTGACTAGATTCTTATCTAAGAACATAGTTGTATTTCATTATCATGCCATTTTGGTCCACTTCAGTTGCTTGGTCTTTCTTCTGTTATTCCCCAGCAGACTTAAAGAATGGACCTCTTATATCCTGCCGCACTTACTCATGACCAAACTACAATGGGTTTTCATAAAGGAGTTTCACTCTAATTAACACTCTTTGTGCCTTTGGTGCAGTGTTGACACACCTTCCTCTAGGGAATCTAACCTTGACCTCATGTCCACATGCCAGGATTTTTTAATGTAAGGTCACCATTTGTGACACTTCATAAGCGATGAGAGGAAGAGCTGCTCTGAGATGATTGTCAGGATGCTGCCTCTAGTGTTTGGATAGTAACAGTAAGGTGCAAACCTCTTCCCACCTGTTTTTATTATTTTTGATGACTCCTGCTGAAAGTGGTGTTTTCCTGATTTCTCTTATAAAAGCTACTTGTCATTCTTTAATTTATGCTCAATATGGTCATACTCTCTTGCCATCAGTATGTTTCTAATGCTCAGATTTTTTTTCTGAGATGTAATCAGTGAAATAATCCACAGGCAGACTCTTTTATTCTTTTGAAGTGCCCTCATTATTCTTGGAACACTTTCTAATTTTCTGCAATCAGTAAGATTATCATGAACTTTTTTTTGCTCCTGCTCTGTAATCTTCCATTTTTCCAGAAAGTTCTTGATCTTTTCAGTGGAGGGTAGCATTTATAAGTCAGGGTCTGGAAACTTACTATTTGTATATTTATAGCCCCTTATGTGTCAGAGCTAGAAAAACAAGTGTTTATATTCATTATCAATGTTCATCTAATCTGCAACTTTGTCTGCATTCTAGAACTGTGAGCTTATATGATACAGCTCTAATACTATTCTACAGGCTGTTCTTTTACTGTTTTTGCTTCTATGTCTATTAATCCTCCTGCTTGTTATTTTTTGTTTGTTTTGGTTTTTGTTTCGGTTTTTCAAGACAGGACTTCTCTGTGTAACAGCCCTGGCTGTCCTAAAACTCTCTTCATAGACCAGGCTGCCCTCTGCCTCCTGAGTACTAGGATTAGAGGTGTGCAGCACTATGCTGGCTTATTTGCTGGAGTAACCAGTCTCTACCATTCCAGTATGGCAGTGTCAACCAGGTCTTTTGCCTTTCATCTAAGTAAAGAGCATCCAGAGTGTGATACTCTCTACAGGTATCCAATTTTCTTGGTTGCTACTGTGAACATTGGTGACATACTTCTGCATGGTAATGGGCTCTTCAAATTTTTCAATGTGTAGCCCAGATTCTGTAGAGACTCTTGTCTATTGATTTTTGGTGTCATACTTCTGCATGGTAATAGGCTCTTCAAATTTTTCAATGTGTAACCCAGATTCTGTAGAGACTCTTGTCTATTGATTTAGGCAAACAGGACAATGTTCGTCCTTTAAGCTTGTCCAGTTATCACACTGACTTAGCTTTGTACACCCCAAGAGCACATATACATTTCCTAAACCATGATTGACCTAAATAACAAACCATTTTGATAATTTTAGACTTTGTATTTTTGAAGGTAAGAAAAGAAGAGGAATAACCTATAGTCTCTATGCTGTAAGTTAGTTATATGAAGTCTTTCTTACCCCCGAGTACCTTCAAGAGAAGTGATCTATATATCTTGTTAGCATTGGGTGCTCTTGGAGGAAAAACTTCTAAGGTAAAAAAATTGTCAGTATGTTTATATATTTTATTATACAGATGTTGTGATCAATTAATTGTTTGTATGGTTACGGAAAATTAAAGTTTAAACCTAAGGGTCACATTTTTGAATTTTATTTTATGTACATTAGTGTTTTGCCTGCATGTGTGTATGTGTACTACATATGTGCTGTGACTACAGAGGTCAGAAAAGAGCATTGGATTCCCAGAACTTGAGTAAGAGATGGTTATGAGCTGCTGTGTGGGTGTTGGGAACCAAACCTAAGTCCTCTGCAACAAGTGCTCGCAATCACTGATAATCTCTCCAACCCACAGTTGCTTTTATATCCAGCTGAATAGTTTTCTTTTTATGTATGTTCTGTTTACCTACTTTTAGAAAAGGTAGCAGACCAGGGTTACAATGGTAGCACAATTGGTAAAATGTTCACCTTGCAATCAGGAAGACCTCTGTTTGCTCCTCAGAACCCACCTTTATAAAACCAAGCGTAAGAAGTTGGAGAGATGGGTCAGTTGGTGAAGTGTTTGCTATGCAAGCACCAGCATCTTATTTCAGCTCTCCTTTGAAAAACTGGCATGGTGAGAGCACCTATAATTCTTTCATTGGGGAGACAAAAACAAGGGTCCCTGGTGCTTTCTAGCTAGCCAGTCTAGCCAGTTTGTAAGCTCCAGGTTCAGTGAAAGACTTTCTCAAAAAATAATGTGGTAGAGAGTATTTGAGGAAGACACTGATGTCATCCTCAGGCTTTATCCTGCTCACCCCCCAGACATGATGGCACATGTCTGTAAGGCTTACTGGCCAATCAGCCTTGCCACTTGACAAGTCCCAGGCCAATGAGACTCTGTCTCAAAATGATAAAAGGCAAGTGCTTGAAGAACATTACTCAAGGTTGTACTGTGGCCTCAACATGACACATACTAACACCAAAAAAATAAATTTTTTTTAAAAAATCTGTAAAGTCTAATACGTTGTTAACATTGGTTCAGAAACTCAGTAAGAAGTGTGTGTGTGTGTGTGTGTGTGTGTGTGTGTGTGTGTGTGTGTGTGTGTGTGTGTGTGTGTTATTCCTGTAGCCTAGAACAGAAGAATTTGAGGTGGATTAAATATGGAAGAAAGCTTACTTACTTGCTTTCTTCTTTATTTCTGTTTGTTTTCTTTGCCTTGGACAATCATTACATGCCCTATTGTAGCAGAAGTAAGAGTAATAACCCATTTCAAGTTATAAGTCAGTACATTTCCCAGGTACTATGATGATGAAATGCCTTTGGAAACAAGCATATCTGAGCAGATACTGTTTGGGGCTTATCCCTCAATAATTTCTTAATTTTAAGCCTCTGGCTACTACTGAGTTACAATCTAAAGACCGCATTCTTCCACCAATAGGCTTTTAAGGTGGCCACAAAGGAGAGTAATGGGAGGTACTACTTGACTCCTTGAGGTTTGTTTTATCTTTTTCTTTTTTCCCTTGGATTTTTAGGGAACACCTGAGCGTCTCATCATGCATTTGATAGAAGAACATTCTATTGTGGACCCAACATACATAGAAGATTTCCTATTAACTTATAGAACATTTCTTGAAAGTCCTTTGGATGTTGGGATCAAGCTTTTGGAATGGTTTAAGATTGACAGCTTAAGGGATAAGGTTGGTTCATAAATATGAAAGGCATTGACTTAACTAACTTCTAGATTTTATTAATATACACTTTTACACTTAATAGATCAAGTGGGGTTTTGTTGTTTTTTTATATATTTCTTTATTATGCATACAGTGTTCTGTCTGCATGTACACCTGTGTGCCAGAAGAGGGCACCGGATATACATGGCTGTGAGCCACCATGTGGTTGGTGGGAATTGAACTCAGGACCTCTGGAAGAGCAGCCAGTGCTCTGTTTTTTAATGAAAATAATAATAATAATAATAATGTCATCTAAGTAACTTAGTAAGTCAATGCAGACGTGTCTAGTCATTTTCCTAATAAAATAACCGTGATGATGTGAATAAAACTACAGAAATCAGAAACTGAAGTAAGACCATTACAGCTGGCTATAAACTTGGGAACCACGGTAGTAGTTTGTGCAGATAAATAAATCATAAGGGTGTTTAGTGAGTTTTAATTAATACTCCACAAATGAACTTTTTGAGAAGATAGATCATTTCTAAGTCTCAGGATAAGACCAGCCAGGCTTTTCTGAGTTACAGATTCTATAATCTGAAAAGTTTGTCAGCATCTAGTTTCTTTCCTGTAATGTATTTAAATCTGTCTTTGGGTTTGTTTGGGTTTTTGTTTTGTTTTGTTTTTTGTTTTTTTAATTAAACATTGTTTGCTATTTTCAATTAATAACTTTAGCTTATTTCATGGGATATCTGTACATTTAATGGAAAGACACCTCATCATATTGGTTGGAAATAAATTGTTTTCAAAAAGTAGTAAAAGTAGGGTCATAATTTCCTGGTGTGCCTTTCTGAATTACATTTTAAAGATAAATCATATGTGGGCAAATTATGAATTTTATTTTTAGAAGACATCCAAAATTACAGCCGTTCCCTTCCACCACTACCACCCATGTTTTAAAATTAGATGCAAATACTTCAGCCCTGAAGAAAATAAAGAAGTGCTTAGGAAATGAACCAAAACACGATTTAGAAATAGTTAGATATATTTATAAAAAAGCATAAACGGGACCCTTTCATACACTTAGACTAATGACGTTAGTTTTGCAGATGGACACCCAAATATTCATTCAAAAGAGATCAGAGATCTAAGTATAGGAACCAACATTAGTAGCTATATGAGGAGGCACATGCCTGGAGTTCTACCACCCAACTGATGTAAGACCATTGCTGCATATTTGAGGTTAGCAGTGTGGCTCAGTAGATACTGATACTTGCTGCAGAATCATAACATCCTGGAGACCTGAATTCAAACGCTAGAACACACATACAGGTGAAAGCAGAGAACCAGCTCTATAATGTTTTTCTCTGACTTTAATACACACCATAGCACATGTACCTCACATCCATATTATACAGAAGTATTAAGTGAAAACAATTTGAGAACTAAAACTATAATGTACTTAGACTAATTGGCTTTAGTTCTGCAGATGGACACCCAAAGCATAATAGAGAAAAGACAGATAAGCAGAACTTCCAATATTAAATTTTTTTTCTGTATCAAAAAGTACTATCACAATGCACAGGATAGAGACTTAGGAGATGGCCCAGTGATTAAAACACTTTGCTTGTTAAGGCTGAGAACAGGAGTTTGATCCCCAGAAACCAAGTAAATGCCAGGTGACCATGGCAACCAGCCTATAATTCCAGCCTCAAAAGGTAGAGTTGGGGCTTCCCTGTGCAAGCTGACTTGCAAGACTGGACATATCAGCAAGTTACGGGTTTGATTGAGAGACTCTGACTCAGTGAATAAGTAGAAAAGTGATGGAAGATGATTTCCAGCAACAACTTCAGACATGTGCATGTATACCCTACACACATATATGAAAATGGAAAAAGCAAAACATTCCATAAAACAACATACAGATTTGCAAATCATAGATGTGATAAAGGTCTACTAACCAGAATAAAGAACTCTTAAAAACTGAAGGACAGAAAGACTAGTAACATGACTGAAAAATGAACAAATGACTAGAAAATAAGAAAACAGGTTTGCAAGCAAAAACTTAGACACAAATACTCGTAGTACTATTGATAATTGTCAAAAGGTGGGAACAATTCAAAATCTATCGGGGATAAATCAAACATGTATGGCAGTAAAGTAAATATGCATAAAAATGAAGTGCTAAGTGAAAGAAAACAGTCATAAACAGCTGCCTGTTACATGAGTCTGTACCTATGAAATATCTGAAATAGGAAAAATCCACAGAGACAGAAATCAGATAAGTGGTAACTTTCAGTGGCAAAAGGGTTCAGAGAGAGAACACATTACTTAATGAATATGGATTCTTCTTTTGAGGTTATAAATCAGTGGTTCTCCACCTTCCTAATGCTGCGACTTTTTAATACAGTTCATCATGTTGTGGTTACCATAAAATTATTTTTGTTGCTTATCCATAACTATAATTTTGCTACTGTTATGAATCATAATATAAATGTTTCTGGAGATAGAGGTTTGCCAAAGGGGTCATGACCCACAGGTTGAAAACAGCTACGATAAAGAATGAACTTCATGTAATGAGTATGTGACATTGTTGGATATACTAAATGCCACTGAAGTGTGTGCTTTAGACTGCTTAAAATTGTGATATTATGGGTATTCTATCACAAATTTTGGAGTGTGAGTCATTACTGACTTTATTAGACACAGTATTCAAATCCACTTACATTTATTAATTTTATGTGGGAGTGGGTACCTGTGTGTATGGAGGACCACGTACCCATGAAGATGTGGAGGCTGCATCCTTTTACCCCCTATGTTATTGATACAAGATCTTAAACTGGACTAGGAGCCATCCATTGGCTGGCCATCAAGTTCCCAGGATTATCCGGTCTCCACCTCCTAGCACTGGACTTACAGGTGTATGCCACCACACCTGATCTGTAGTGCTAAGTATCTGAATTCACAATGAGCCCTCTCCCTAGACCCACATTTCTTAGTTTACTTTGTTCTACAGTGTAAGTTAAAAATTAACTCAACATGTTACAAATTTGACATGTAGTGAAGTTTTAGATTTGTTTTTCTTCAATGTTTGGTCAAATGCATTTTTAACACTTTTAATGATGTGTTTTGATTAAAATGACTGTCTGCACTTAGGGCAGAGACTTGTGTTTAAGACACTATGCAATACATATCCCAGTCTATGTCTTCTCACTGAACCAAAGAAAGCATATGCTGAAATTAAACTGTGCCTCTGTTAGAACAAGCCTTTTGTGTAAAGGAAACTCAGCCAGGCAGAAGAATGCCTCATAACTGCGTGCTTTCTCCTGTTTCCACAGGTGACCCGGATTGTACTCTTGTGGGTAAATAATCATTTTAATGATTTTGAAGGTGATCCTGCTATGACTCGATTTCTAGAAGAATTTGAAAAAAATCTAGAAGATACGGTAAGGCTCAAAAGAATTTATTGTTTTTATAATTCAGGGTTGTCTCTACTTCCTCAGCAAGAACAGCAACTCAGAACAGTTTCCATCTTCTCACATATCTGTTGTAGGATGACAAGTCCTCACCAAAATACAAAGCCATGTTCCTTCCGTGCTTCCTTTTGCTTTGGAACTAGCCTCTTGTTAGAATGTGTGCTTGCGCAGGTTACCTAAGCTTTATGCCTTAAATCTCAGTAGAAAAGTGTTAATCTCCAATTTGGAGAGATTATATGAGGACTGTGAGGTAAACCTGAAAACTTTGCCGCAGAGAAACTACTCATAAGCATAGTTCCTGGAGCGTAAGCAGGTTGAGTTGAACACAAAAAGAAGAAAGTGTCAGCTTTGGTCCCTTTTTACCCCTCAGTTCCTGTAGACTTTGCTGCAGCATATCTGCTCTGTGCAGAATGAGGAAGCATGAAACAGAGATTGGGGAACTTGACTGATGGACCATTGAGGCACACCAACATCATTTATCTCTTGCAGTGCCAGAGTGTAGCTATTTAAGAGACATTGGAAGGTGAGATTTAGTTATGGAATTGCTCCCACCCCAGCCCCAACAAATGATCAAATATTTATTGAAATCTCCCACTTAAAGCTATTATGTACAAGTGTAAATTTTGATAACTGCCCTGGAGGAAAAGAAATCTTTATCTTCTTATTAGAGCCACATCATGTTCACAAGCATGTTATATTACCTGTTTGAGAATCATTGAATATTAAATAACTAAGGATAGAACTTCAATTAGAATGTATTGAGTTTACAAAAGAATTAATTTTTTTTTGAAGATACAGAAAACTTGAATGTGTCTGAATATTATACAATAGGAAGTCATTCTAATTTTTTAATAAAATTTTAAAAGAGTCTGCTTTGATTTTGTATACCAGAAGGTATGCAAGATAACACAGTAAGAATTCAGAAGATTCAGGAATAGGGTTTCATTATCTAAAAGTCTTTTATTACCCTGTTAAGAAATTTTGTTGAGTGCTCTGAGGTAAAAGCCCCCTCCCCAATTTTGTTTACCTAGCTCACACGTTCTGTAGTTCGTGTGGTTTTTAGTTCTAGTCCTAATCATTGTAGAATATTTTACAACCTGTAAGAATGGGTACATTTTAGTCTTTTCTGCTCCACAGAAAATGAATGGTCACCTTAGGCTATTGAATATTGCCTGTGCTGCAAAGGCTAAGTGGAGGCAAGTAGTGCTGCAGAAGGCATCCCGTGAGTCCCCACTGCACTTCAGCCTTAATGGAGGCAGTGAAAAGGGATTTGGTGTCTTTGTAGAAGCAGTAGAACCTGGTAGCAAAGCTGCTGATGCAGGACTGAAACGGGGTGATCAGGTAAGTAAATAATCCCACACTTTTATAAATACTATGTCTGTTACTTTTCTTTGGGGGAGGGTTTAGTTTTGAGAAAGACAGACAGAGAGAGAGAGAGAGTGAGAGTGAGTTTGTGTGTTTGTACCAGAGTGTTGTTTCTCGGAAGCTGCCTACCCCACCCCACCCCCCTTTTTTTTTTCTTGACAGCTTCAGTGGCCTGGAGCTTACCAAGTTGGCTAGGGTAGCTGCTCAGCAAGCTTCAGGGATCCACCTGTCTCTACCTTCCCAAGCACCGGGAAATCAGATCCTCACTTTTCCAACCCAGATATCTCCTCAGTCCTAGTATAAATACTTAAATAGGGTTTATTTTCAAAATATTTATCATTTATTCATTACTTTCGATGAAAATTTTCTTAATCGTATGATTGAAAACCATGTATTCTACAAGGCTCAATAGTATAACCACCTTTGAATGGCCCTTCCTGTTTCCCAAGGATTAGGAAACTTAACCCTGGCAACTATAGAGTATTCCAGAAAGATATGCATGATCTAGCACCCTTGTGAGTTTGATGGAATAGATGCTTGATAGTACTTTCAAATATAAGTGCCTGAAGATTAAGTGATGGCATCAAATTAACTAATGTTCATAGCTACACTTAATAAGCAAAATGAACTAGATGAAAAACCAAGAAAAATTGAAATGAGAGGAATTGGGGGGTTTTGTTTTTTAATTTGGTTCTTGTTGTTCTTTTCGGTTTAGTTTTTTAGACAGGATCTCACTTTGTAACACTGTCCTTGAATTTAGTATGTAATAGACCAGCCTGCCTACTCAGAGATCCTCTGCCTCCCAGATGCTGAGATTAAAGGAAAAGTCTGGAGACCTGTTGCGATTTTTTGTTTGTTTGCTTGTTTGTTTTAAATCCCAGAGCTCAGACCATGGCTTTCTAATGTGAGACAAGCATGTTACCACCAACTTTCATCCTTGCCCCAAGAATCTGTACTTTTTTAAAAGGTCTATAGATGATTCTCATATACACCAGAGTTGTTTTCTTTCTGTTCACAAACAAAATGACCATCATTTGGCAGTGTGTTAAAATAGACATGTAAACACACTTTGTTGTGGTTGTTAGGGGTTTGTTTTTGTTAGTGTTTGGTTTATTGTCATTACACCATAGGGATACTGTCACAGGGCCTCACACATGCTAGGTGAGCACTGTATTCTACTACTCTACATTTCCAGCCCTTAAAATATTGTTTGGGTATCAAAACCTAGGAATTATTGCTGGTGCATAGAAAATAGAGATCACTAAACAGCCTACAATGCCCAGACTGTCAGAAACTGGTGGGTACGGTAGGATGTGGTGATGCACACCTTTAATCCCAGCAAAGGCAGGCAGATCTCTGAGTTCCAGGCCAGCTACACCGTGAGTCCCTGTCAAAAATAGTAATAATAAAATAATAGTAATCCTTTGATTTCCTTAAGGAATTTTTAATATCACTCTTTCCATCAGTCTATTCATTAAAAATATCTAACAGCCAATATTTTAGAATTAGTATATTCATTGTGATTTTTCAAGTATTTTATTATAAAACATTTTAAAATATCATTTCCCACAGCAGGTGGGAGGCAATGGAATCCAAAAATTACATTTTTAACACTGAAATTTATTATGGTTTTCCTTCTTCCATCCTTCCTCCCACATTCATGTCTACTGTATCTAGATCATGCATCCCTGTTATTACTCATTTTCTAGACTGTGTATATATTTGTATGTATATATATTTGAAGGTGTTTTTGTTTATTGTGGTATAAAGTTCTGTGGGAACAGTGATTTTATTCCTTAACATTGAAGTTGCAGAAAAATCTCACATTATCATATTGTAACCCAATAGAAGTAAAAAGCAAGCCCTTTTATACTATTGATTCCTGTACACACTCACATCTTTATTCTCTGTCCTTGACATTCAAGTTGTTGAGAGTTGTTAATATGTAGATCTCCTCAGTGCCATTGCATTTGGTATGTATACATGGGTCATTTGTTTTGTTTTGTTTCATTTTCTTTTGTTTGAGACAGAGTCTCACTATGTAACCCTGACTGACCTGGGACTCACTCTGTAGACCAGGATGCTCTCTGACTCAGAGATCCACCTGCCTCTGCCCCGAGAACATTGGAAGTAAAGGTCCATAGCACCACATTGGGCCTGAAATGTCTTTTAAAAATTCTGAGTTTTGCTTCTGTAGTTTTTTCTTTTTCCTAATGTGTTGTTTGTCTCCTCTTCCTCTTTGGAATTTTTATGTCACTTTGCTGCTTGTTTGTTTGCTGATGAATTTTAATTCAATTTTATTTATTACAATTTATTCACTTTGTAACCCTGTTGTAGCCCCTCCTTTGTCTCCTCCCAGTCCCACCCACCCTTTCCCTTCTCCCTCTATGCCCCTCCCCTAATCTCCTATAGGAGAGGACTTCCTACCCTTCTGTCTGACCCTAACTTATCAGGTCTCATAAACACTGGCTGCATCGCCTTCTTCTGTGGCCTGGTGAGGCTGCACCCCTTGGGGGAGGTGATCAAAGTACCAGCCACTGAGTTCATGTCAGAGATAGCCCCTGTTCCCCTTACTAGGGAACCCACTTGGAGACTGAGCCGCCTATGGGCTTCCTTTGAACAGGGCGTCTACATCCCCTCCATGCATGGTCTTTGGTTGGAGTATCAGTCCTTGTAGGCTCCCCTGGGCCCCACCATTCAATGAGGACATTTGCTCAGCTATGTTTATAGCAGCTTTATTTCTAATAGCCAGCATCTGAAAACAACCCCGATGTCCCTCAATGGCGGAATGGATACAGAAAGTGTGGTATATTTACACACTGGAATACTACTCAGCAATTAAAAAGAAGGAAATCATGAAATTTGCAGGCAGATGGTAGAAACTAGAAAAGATCATCCTGGGTAAGGTAACTCAGAAACAGGAAGACACAGTGATATATACTCACTTATAAGTGGATATTAGCCATATAATATAGGATAAACATACTAAACTCTATAGTCCTAAAGAAGCTAAGCAAGAAAGAGGACCTTAGGAAAGATGCTTAATTCTCATTCAAAAGGGCAAATGGATGGACATCAGAAGTAGGAAAGACATGGAACAGGACAGGAGCCTTCCACAGAGGCTCTGAAAGACCCTACCCACCAGGGGGTATTGAAGAAGATACTGAGACTCATAGCCAATCTTTGGCCAGAGTGCAGGAATCCTTATGATAGAAGAGGGAGATAGAAAGACCTAGAGGAGTCAGGATCTCCACAAGGAGAACAACAGAGCCAAAGTACCTGTTCATTAGATTTTTATCTTTTTCTTTTCCTTTGGGATTTGTTTCTCCACCCCCAATCCTTTAAGCTTTTAATGTGGTAGTGAGGTACAACCAAGGAAAATAAAAACCGTTGCAGTGATGCTGCTTTTGGTGGGCTGCCAGGTTCTTTTATTAATTAAAAAAAAAAAAAAGATAGTAAATATATTTAGAGTCCTGATTTCCACCCCCTCGCCTTAAGATAGAGCCCGACTATATAGCCCTGTACTTTCAATCCTACTGTCTTAGTATTGGATTATAGGCATGCACAGATACATTCATCATTAGCATGAATTATTTCACCTTGAAATGTGCTAAATTTTCCTTTAGACTGTTTGACTAAAATATGCGTACATAGTAGTATTTTCTTCTAGCTTACTAGACATGTTAAAATTTTTCTTATAAACTATTGTATTGTTTATTATGGGTGTGTGTGTGTGTGTGTGTGTGTGTGAGATCTTGTTCACATACATAGGCTATGATGCATGTGTGGACAGCCAAGAAGTCAGTTCTCTCCTTGCACTGTGTGGGTTCTAGGGATCAAATTCTGTTGTTGTTGTTGTTGTTTGTTTTGTTTGTTTTTGGTTTGAGACTGGGTTTCTCTGTGTATTCCTGGATGTCCTGGACTTTGTAGAACAGGCTGAACTCACAGCAGTCCACCTGCCTCTGCATCTCCTAAGTACTGGGATCACAGGCATGCGCCTCCAAACCCGGCTGGGGATCAAATTCTGGCTTATTGGCAAGCACCTTTACCCACTGAACCATCTCTCCAATATCCATCTTAGCCGCCCCCCCTTTTTAGGTTTATTTTATTTTACGTGTATGAGTGTTTTGCCTAAATTTCTACATGGTATGCCTGCCTGGTGCCAGCAGAGGTCAGAAGAAAGTGTTGGATCACTTAGATAGAAATTGGAATTATGGACGGTTGTGAGGCACCATGGGAGTAGAAACTGAACCTGCAACCTTTGCCAGAGCAGTTATTGCTCACAACTACTGAGCCATTTCATTTGGGATCACAAAGAAAATGACCCTTTAAAATACATAAAATAGAAGATTTGGAAACTACGCAGTACAGGGGAAAAATAATAGTCTTTCTAAAACAGTAGTCATTAGTCTCATATGGTGTGGTTTATTCAAATTCTGTTTGGGTTTTCTACTATTAAACTTTTAAGATCATAAATGTGACTAATAATATTTCTCTCTTAATTTGTATTTTTGAAATATTTTCAAGATAATGGAAGTCAATGGACAAAACTTTGAGAATATTACATTTGTTAAAGCTCTTGAAATTTTGAGGAATAATACTCACCTTGCACTTACTGTGAAGACCAACATTTTTGGTAAGTTTTGTTGTAAGCCACTGAGATAAGGTTTGTTTTATTTTGTGTAAATAGAAAAGCTAAAAGTCATTTCAATAATGTAGAAGATAGTAAAAACAAACTTTATTGTGTAAGATGCTAATATTAGGATTTTATAGTCTTATCATTTTTATATAACATAAATTTCATGCAAATAGAATTAGAGCCTCAGTCCTGTATAGAGTATCTATTGAGCTTCTGTTGTGTACTATACAATGCAGACTACAATAATAAAACTTGAATAACTTTAATGAAACTTAGAAGTCAGCTGGTTGTGGGTAGTACACACCATTAATTTCAACACTTAGGAAGGCAGAGGCCGGTGGATCTCCTGTGAGTTCACTCGCTTCTACAAAGCAAGTACAGGACAGCCAAGTCTACACAAAGAAACCCTGTCTCAAAAAAAGAAAAAAAAACATATAAGCATGCTTTTTTTTCTACTCCTGATATGTACAGAGCTAGCTTTCTGCAATGACTCAAATGCCAGATTAGTTATTTCAGCAAATAAATTCAAGGAAACATTGAAATCTTATGAATGAGATTTTTAAACAGCGTGCCATTCCTTTCTGTGTAGAAACATTGATAATAGTTGCACTATGTTTTTGAAATCTATGGCATAAGGGCTAGGCTCAGGTCCTTACACAAGCTCCCCAGTTGCCTTTTAGCTGAGCTGCATTTGCAGCCCTGCGTTGTTTTGTTTTTCATATTTATATTGGAATAAAGCATATCTTTAGCTTGTACTTTTCACCAAATGTACTGTTCAGTTTTTTTGTAATTTTATGAAAGGTTTAATATCATTTACTTTGTACTCCATTGAATTTGGTTAAAGTGATGAAAAAGATAATCATCTATCCAGAAAAGCAATTAAAAACCAAAGACCACTTGGGAGTTTTTATGAGACAGAGGAAGACAATCCTTTTATGTCAAGTAGATTACAATCAGAAAACAGTAGAATCCTAATAGTATGCCTTTAAGAAGAAAATGGGTGCTGGGAGCTTTGGGGGTTTTGATTGGTTAGTTTGGTTTTGGTTTTACTTTTTCTTGTCTTTATATTGTGTTCAGTCTTAGAGAAAAATGAAGCATTTTGTGTCTTTTCACTTGAGGACCTTGGATGTAATTACCTCACGGTAACTTGTTGGTGGACAGTTTTCCAGAAATTTTGTATGTTAGCTTTGAATAAAGAAGCCTTCAGAGTATTTACCTTCTGGGGTTTATCTACTAATGCCAACTTTTAGGTTAAGTTAAAAAATTCCAGTGTTTTAAAAGTAATATGAAAGCATTGTTTACTCCATCACCTTGAGCCAATTATTAAGTTTCCCCAACCGTTCTATCTCAGGTGATTTTATAGAAATCTTACAGATCTAATTCCAGAGAGTTCTTTGCACCTGACACAAATGATTACTAACCAATAGCAAATATTTAACAACTTGGCCCCTGGGGTAAAAGGAAAAGTTTGTGGATATGAAGACAGGGAAGCCATAACCTAAGAGCCTTCACATATTAAGAATGTTATTAGCCTGCCAAGGTGCTACATTAGTTGTGGCCCAGGATAGGGAGCTACAAGATACTGCAAAAAAAGTAGGGAAGCTTAGGAAGGACAAAGCATTTCCAAACCATATCTCCTTTCTTACGCAAGGTAGAGTTCAGTCAGCCAAGCAGAACATCCAAGCCCACCTCAAACTTCTATAGAACATTCTTGGAAATTAAGCACTGGCACTATCATAAAGTCAGGCCAGACATCGACTGTAAGGAAAAGTAGAAGATGGGCTTATGCAAAAGTAACATAACCAATAAGAAATCTTTTTCAGACTGTGAAGAAGAAAAGTCAATTTAAGGAAGGAGCAGAAAACCTCTCTAGTGATTTAAAACCATCTCTTGAAACAAAAACAGAAAATCAGGAAAGAAAAAGTCACTGAGAAAGAAACAACTCTTAGGGACAATCACAGTTTGTAGTCCAGTGCTCACTAGAGACCAGAACCCCTCCAGCAGCACATTTTAGAATTGGAGCTCTCAAAGACTCTCTAAAATAGATAGACCTGAACTGAGCTTCCCTTCAAAGACACCCAAAAACAAAACTTGAAGTATTGCTCTTAGTTCTGAATGTCAAGAGCTTGGCATGTACGCTTGCTCATATCTTCTACAGAGGATGCTAACAGCACCCTAGTTTAAAAAAAAAAAAAATTCAGCATAGTTAAGCAGAGATTCTGAGGTACTGGTAAAGGTCAGTATGAGCCAGAACCAGCAGAAACAGAAGTGCAAGTACTCCAGAATATCTTCTTGTAAGTAAAATAAAAACTGAACTATGAATTCCACTTCTGGATAAGATGCAGTAAATTCATGTCACCTTTCCTCTTATACTGATTTAACTGTTAAACCTGAACAGAATCATGACCTACATATTTGAGAACTCTGAACAGCTAATAGCAATAGACAGGCTGTGGAAGGGCTTAAGAATTCAGTGTACCAAAGACAACATAAACTCAGTGACCGCCTCTTTGATCACCTTCCCCTAGGGGGGTACAGCCTTGCCAGCCACAGAGGAAGACATGAAGCCAGTCCTGATGAGACCTAATATGCTAGGGTCAGATAGAAGGGGAGAAGTGCCTTCCCTATCAGTAGACTAGAAGAGGATCAAAGGGGGAGAAGAGAGAGGGAGGGCGGGACTGGGAGGAGACAAGGGAGGGGCCTACAGCCAGGATGTAAAATGAATAAATTGTAATAAATAAATAAAAAGAATTCAGTGTACCATCTTAGTGAATTTGCTATCTTCTTGGATAGTATTGCCCCAGGGTGAACTAAAGGCAACTTGAAACCTGAATGTGACATAGAAACTATGTCTTAAAGAAATAGAAAGGGAAATGTTTAGGTTCCAACAATATTAAGGAAGTCTCCCATTTTTTTTTCATTTCCTTGTTCTCCATTCCTTAGTCATGATGATCTGAAGCTCTGTAGAGCACTTACAGTGGCCTGCAGCAGAAGCCTGCAAGAGGGAAGTTTTTCTTCATCCTGTGGCTTTGACTGTTCCCTCCTCTTCCTTCTGTCCTCCTCTCCCCAGTTTGATCCAGGTGGCTCCTTGTTGACTCTCAATAAGACCAAACACATGGGAGCCTAAAGAAATAGAAAATACTAGGTTGATTAACTGTTTTGGTCAAAGTTCTATTGCTGTGAAGAGATACTTATGACCATAAGCAACTCTTATAATTGGGCCAGTCTTGCAGGTTCAGAGTCCATTATTGTCATGGTAGGAAGCATGGCAGTATGCAGGCAGACATGGTACTGGAGATTTAGCTGAGAGTTCTGTATCTGGATCCGCAGGCAACAGGGTAGAAAGAGACCACAGGCCTTGCATGAGCATCTGAAACTCAAAGCCCATCCTTAATGACACACTTCTTCCAACAAGGCTACACCTATCCAACAAGTCTGCATCTTCTAATCCTTTCAAATAGTGCCACTCTCCACTAACCTATTGGGGCCATTTCATTCAAAC
Organism: Pachyuromys duprasi; assembly: GCA_028658305.1. Taxonomy (NCBI): domain Eukaryota; kingdom Metazoa; phylum Chordata; class Mammalia; order Rodentia; family Muridae; genus Pachyuromys; species Pachyuromys duprasi. The sequence continues at coordinate 41,509,935 of CM053757.1, forward strand.
CACCACATAACTAAGATGGGGGAAACAAATCCATAAAATTGACTCTGAACTCATAAACATGCCCCTCGCATGTACATTATCAGCTTGATAATATTGGGGGGTGGGCACAGATATTTAGAACCAGTGTTGCACATTAACCTCTATCAAGTCTGAGACTAATTATTTTGCCACCCAAAGTGGCAGATCTGAATAACTTTGCAAAACTTGAAAATCAAGTATTAGAATTGTAGCCCCTGGAACAACCACAAGCACTGATGTTCTTCACAGGATCTGAGCATTAGAAAAATTCCTAGTTAAAAATTTGAAGGTGGGGGACTCTGTTTTAACCGTGTTTTACATTTCTCTATTATTGCCTTGATTGGTTTTAAATTTTTCATAGCCATTTTCACTTCAGATACTAGCTTTAAACCACTCTCCATCTCTTTTCCAAATATGGCATCAGTATTTTGTTTTATCCTACATAAGGTTTTTATTTGGGTTTTTTTGAAGGGTTTTGTTGTTGTTTTATTGTTTGTTTATTTGTTGTTATTTAAGGCAGGATATAAGCTAGGCTAGCCTCAAAGTTGTGAGCTTCCTGTATTAGCCTCTTTAGTTCTGGGATTTGGGCTATGTACCTCTATGCCCAGAAGTAGTGGTGATGGTATTTTTTGTTGTGCTCAGGGTCAAAAGCCAGAGCCTTATATATGCTACTTATACCATTGAGCTATATCCCCAACTCTAGATATTTTCCTTTTTTATTTTTCTTCTTTATTTTTGTGGGTTTGGGGAACAATAGAGCCAAAGTGATGACACATGCATGTATCTGCCAGAGAATACATGTGGAAGTCAGAGGACAACTTTTGCTTACCACCTTGTTTTGAGACAGGCAGGGTCTCTCTTGTTTCTACCACCCAGATTCAGTCCAAAATTGCTGCCCACATACTTCCTGGTGATCGTCTTATCTCAACCCTCGCCATAGTGCTGTGATTACAGATGAACACTGCCACATCCAGGATCAAACTCAGGTCATCAGGCTTTATGGGACAAACAGTGTCACCCACTGAGCCGTCTCATCAGACCCCGATCCATTTCTACAATATTCATGCTGGTGTTTAAACATCCAGTGATTTTGCCTTTAGAAATTTAACTTTTAGTTTCTAGAGTAGCTTTTTGTTGTTGTTGTTGTTAGCCTAGCCTTCAATAGTTGAGTCATCCCTCTCTCTAGCCCTAGAATGTACATTTCAATCTTTTATAGGACTTAGTTTTTCCTCTGTTGGTTTGTCTTTTGTTGTTTGGTTGGATTTTGATACACAAGGTCTTGCTGCATTGCCATGCTAGACTGAAACTTTCTGTATATCCCATACTAACCACCCTCCTCAGTGCTAGGTTGCATACATGTACCACCGTTCCACCTAAGATATAAATAATCGCCTTTTAAACCATTGAGTCATCTTACACATATGCTGCATTCAGAGGAATATGCAGCCCCTTCTGTTCTCATAACAAAATATTAGGATACTTTACTGTATCATTATTTGGCCTTAGTCTATTCATTTTCTTGTTCTCCTACCACAGGAATTTTTACATTTCAGATTTATTTAGAATCACCTTTCCTTTTAGTTTTTCGAGACAAAAGAGTTTTTTGTGTAGCCGTGGTTGTCCTAGACTCACTCTGTAGACCAGGCTGACCTCAAACTCAGAATGATCTACCTGCCTCTCCCTCCTTCAGTGCTGGGATTAAAGACTTGCACCACTACTCCTGGCTTGCCTTACCTTCCTTTGTCTACTTTAAATCTCATTTTTTAAAATCTTCTCTTAGGAAGTAATTTTAGGAAGATTGCTCCTCTCCTGCTATCGTAAGTAGCTCCTTAGGCTTTATTCTCCCTATACCAGTTATCTTAACTGCAAGCTCCACAGCCAGAGACACATACAGGCATATGGTATAGTCTGTGTAGCTTGTCTTAGCTACTTTGTGGGTCCTTTTCTCACCTTTTATCCTCCTCCCCTATTTCACTCCCCATCGCTAGATAAGAGAGAAAGATGGCTAGAGGGCAGAGAGAGATCATTGAATCTAACTTCTTTCTTCTTGTTTCTTCTTTGAGTATGAATATTAACCCAACATCCCTAAACGACCATCAACCACCAACCTCACCTCAGGGCCCTAGTATTTATATAGTCTCTGAAAAGTTCGCAGAATTCCAAACATCACAAAATTGCAGAAACTGTCTGCAGCTGGCAAAACCATGGCTCTGCTACAGCACAAGATAAATCACAGTCAGCTGCTGTAAAGCAGCCACATACTCGTGGGACTAAAATGAAAACAACCAAAATTTCAGAATTCTCACTATAAGTGTGTACCACTTACAGGTTAGTAAAAATTATTAAATAGGTAAACTTCTTCATTTTTAACTTGAAAAGCTATTTTTAATCTTTGCCAAGTGATTTGAACAAAAGTAAAATTTTAAAAATAAAGCTGAAAGGAACTTAAATTAAAAAAAATATCTTTTAAAATGAATTCTAAAGATATCTAATACTTTGAAGACAAAGTATTTCTTGAAGCTGGGATGATGATGGTACAGTGGTTAAAAGTACTTGCTATTTTTCAGAGGACCTGAATTCAATTCTCAGCTCCCATCAGGCAGCACCCACCTGCTGCTCCAGGTTCAGGGAATCTGACGCCCTCTTCCTGGACTCAGCAGGCACATACACACATGTCAGATACTCATGCACACATAAATAAAAAATAAGTTCATTTTTGATGCCGTTTTCATGTGCTTGCATCATGCTTTAGCAGTGTAGTCTTGTCTTTTCTGAAGACCCTTAAGAGTGGGAAAAAGCATTTGGCAGTTTTTCTAACAGAAACTTAATGTCCACACTATATAAAAACTCAAAAAGCCGGTATGGTGGAGGCAGGAGGATTAGGACTCCAAGACTAGCCTGAACTACCTAAGACCCTAATTAACTTTTAAAAAAGAAGAAACATTATAGCAGATGTTGATGAAGATTATGTGTGGAAAAGGAACTCTCTACACTATGTGTGGCAGTGTAAATACTGGGAAGGCAAGTTCCTCGCACAGGTAAACGATTCTACTGTGTGAGGGTACTGTCTAACTCCTCAGTGGATAGCCACAAGAAGTGAAGTCCGAAACCAAAGAGAAACCTGCATTCTGTTTATTGCTGCTTTCAGCAATAGCTAAGATTATGAATCAGCCTGAGGCCCATTAATAGGTAAAGGGTGGTATGTAATACTGAGGAATATTAACCCATAACAGAGGTCAAATCCTGATACTTGGCCAAAGTGGATGTAACTTGAAGGCATTACGCTAAACTCCAGTCTGGCACACAAAGACCAGTATGGCATGTTCTTTTGCTGCATGTTCTAGCAGCAAAAGCAGTGTTACCCTGAAATCAGGCTGCAGATTACTGGAGAGTAAGAAAGGGGTCAGGGAGAGTGCAAAATGGAAGAAGGTAGTTGGGAATATGAAAACGCATGTTGCATAAAGTCAAAGGATAACTTCCTGGTCTCCGTAATCTCCGTAAGTTAAGTACAGTTCATCTTTCTTTCTTTTTTTTTTTTTTTTTTTTAACGAGCCTAGTGGAATGGCACATACATGTAACCCCAGCACTTGGGAGGCTGAGGCAGAAAGATAAATGAGAGTTCAGTCTCAGCCCATCAAGCAAAATCCTGTGTCAAAACTGCAAAAGGCAAGGGAAGAAAGCAAGAAGGAAAAGGACAAAGAAAAGCAGCCTCTTGGGCTGGGCTGCAGCTCAGCCATGTAGAGCTGTGTGAGGCTAGGCAGTGTCATTGCACAGGGCATGTTTTTCATACATGCCGGCAGCCTATTCATTTTCAGTTTTTCCCAGTGACTTCATTTTATTACTGTGGGGATTAAGCAGTTGATTTTAAAATGAGCCTGATACTTTTTGATCACCTCCCCCTAAAGGGGGAGCAGCCTTACCAGGCCACAGAGGAAAACAGTGCATCCAGTTCTGATGAGACTTAATGGGCTAGGGTCATAGGGAAGGGGAGGAGGACCTCCCTTATCAGTGGACTTGGGAGATGAGGGACGGAGGGTGGTATTGGAAGGGGATGAGAGAGGGGGCTACAGCGGGTATACAAAGTGAATAAACTGTAATTTATAAAAATATACATAAATTTTTAAAAGTGAAAAAAATGAGCCTGATAAAGTGAGGGTGTGTATTGGTATAAAACTTTTTAATAAGGAAAATGATGAGTTTGTTTATTTCCACAGTGTTCAAAGAATTGCTCAGTAGAACTGAACAAGAGAAATGTGGTGTTCCTCATATTCCCAAAATTGCTGAAAAAAAAAGTAATCGCCATTCAATACAGGATGTCCCAGGAGATATTGAACAGGCACCACAGGACAAAGGAAATAAGAAAATTAAAGCAAATACTGTTTCGGGTGGAAGAAACAAAATCAGGAAAATTTTGGATAAAACACGTTTTAGTATTTTGCCTCCAAAACTATTTAGGTAGGTAATTCCAATCTATCATGTGGAAATGTCATGTTGACTGAAGTTTTTATTGTAGGGAAGACAGCTTTGAGTCATGTTTGTCTTTATATATCATAAAGTCTTCAAATAATACATGAGTAAAATCTAAAACTTCCATCATCTCTGTGGATTTATCACTGTCTGGTAGCTTTTAGTGTTGTAAGATTTTAGAAAAGATTGTTTCATGTTTTGTATTTTTACAGTTGGGGTCCAGTTTCAATCACTGGACCTATAAATTTGGACATGTTAAATCTTGGGACACATTCATTGCTATAAATTTTTGGTTTTTAAATATCATTTTTGCTGCTGGTATTACTTATTTTCTCCTGAATTCTAATGGTGAACTTTTTTTTTCTAAAAATTTATTTATTTAGTATGTATACAGTGTTCTTGCATATATACCTGTATGACAAAAGAGGGGACCAGATCTTATTACATATGGTCATGAGCTACCATTTGGTTGCTGGGACTTGAACTTAGGACCTCTGGAAGAGCAGCCATTGCTCTTAACCTCTGAGCCATCTCCCCAACCCTAATGGTGAACTTTTTGATATTTGGGCTTTTTGAGATAGGCTGTCTGTGTATATCAAATGCTGGCAAGACCTGAAAAGGGTGAGCTGTAGAGATTAAGGAAGATAGCTGATGCCAGCTACCTGTCCCTTACACACACGGACACATACAGGCGTGTGTGTGCCCCCATCTCACACAGACACACACTCTCAAAGATCAGGGAACAAGTTTTCTCTTCATTTGTCACTTGCTCAAGACTAAAATGTGATGGCTTTGGTCTAATTCTACTCTAGAGCTTATTGCCCTTTCATTTCTAAGTCATTGCTCTTTTTGAGGTGAGTAGGTTATGAAAACTATAACTTTAAAATTGCCTATATGTACAATATTAGATATTTTTGCAAACACTAAGACCAATGGAGGTAGCCAGGCGTGGTGTCACACGCCTGCAGGCAGAGCTCTGTGAGTTCGAGACCAGCCTAATCTAAAAAGTGAGTACAGGACAGCCAAGGCTACACAGAAAAACCCTGTCTTTTAAAAAAACAACAGTGGAGGTTGTTGAGATTGTTAAAGGGATAGCCCACACTAATGAGGTTGGGGAGTATTTCAGATGATCAGAAGTCACTGTGGAAAAGGGGGGAAAAAAACCAAGGCGCCAGAAAGTAGTTGACATAGCAAGTTCCTTAGCAGGTAATGCCTTGAGTTGTATTTCCAGAAGCCCTGATGCCTTTTTCTGCAATGTGTATATCATTGTGATTGGTGGTATGGTTATGTCATATATCATCTAAAGCTAGAGAATGTTACACTTGTGACTCACTAGAGACCCTGTCTGAGCAGCTAAACCAGCGGCATTATACATATTCTTTGGAGAGTGGAAGTAGGTAACAAGGCACAGTCTCCAGGTTCATAGCAGGAAACACAGAAGTTGCTGTCACCAGGAGCAGTTAGTTAAGCATTTCCCACGTGGTAACTTTGTATTGGTTCCAACGGAAGAGAAATCTACTAAAAATGGGTTTGTTTAATGTAGGATGTATTTTTATTTAATCTTTCATTTATTAATCAGTAAACATTGTTGAGTTTTGCTATACATCTCTTCTGTGCATGCAGTAGAATAAGTGTCAATCATTTCAGTCACTAAAATCCTAAAAGATATGCATCATACAGATTCCAGAGGCCAGTTTTGTGAGAATTAGTTTCTCATTTTTATCTGTCAAACCAGCTACTCTGTATTTTTTGAGAACAGGTTTTTTGTTTGTTTGTTTTTGACACTCAAACAGTTAAAGTGAATTTTGATAATTTTTTCTTACAGTTTTTGGGAGACTTTCCCCATGTAAGGTAATTGTTCTGCCAAGGAACCATATTACTAGTTCTTGGCTTTTCTTGAAATGGGTCCTTCCCATGTAGTTCCTGTTGGCATTGAATTCACTGTGTAGCCCTGGCTAGTCTCTTATGGCATCACTGGTCTTTTTTTTTTTTTTTTATTCACGTTGTATCCCCCCCTGTAGCTCCCTCCCTCCTCCTCTCCCAATCCCATGCTCCTTCCCCCTTATAAACCCATGTCCCTCCCCAAGTCCACTGATAGGGGAGGTCCTCCTCTCCTTCCTTCTGATCCTAGTCAGTCAGGTCTCCTCAGGACTGGCTGCATTGTCTTCCTCTGTGGCCTGGAAAGGCTGCTCCCCCCTGAGGAGAAGGTGATCAAAGAGCAGGCCAATCGGTTCATGTCAGAGACAGTCCCTGTTCCCATTATTATGGAACCCACTTGGACACTGAACTGCCATAAGCTACATGTGTGCAGGAGTTCTAGCTTCTCTCCATGCATGGTACTTGGTTGGAGTATCAGTCTCAGAAAAGACCCCTGTGCTCAGATATTTTGGTTCTGTTTCACTCCTTGTGGAACTACTGTCCTCTCCAAGTCTTACTATCTCCCCCTTCTTTCATAAGATTCCCTGCTGTGCTTGCTTATCTTTTGAATTTATGTTTGTAAACTCTTCAGCCCTCTTGCCTGTTGTCCCCAATGCTAGAAGTACAGATAGGCACCACCACATGTAGCAAATGAGCTTGCTTACTTTTCTTTGTTTCTTCCTTCCTTTCTTTCCTTCTCCTTTCTTCCTTCTTTCCTTTCTCTTTTTTCTTTCTTTCTGTTTGTTTTTTTTTTTGCAAAAGTGTGCTATCCAACTAGATGTGGAGATATCCTACAAGCCTAGCATCCAGAAACTAACCAGAAGATTGCCCATTTTACAGAGAATGCAAACAGGAAATGGAATGAGACTATAAACACCCAAAGTCTTCTCCCAATGACATATTTTCTCCGGCAAGCCTGCACTATCTAAGCTTCACTACCAACTAGGAAAGAAGCATTCAAGCCGTTGAGCCTAACAGGAGCATACTCATTCAGACAACTACAGAGATTCACTCTTTCTGAACTCTTAAAAATCATTTATGGGGGAAAACATCACTGTGATATCAGTAGATAACATGTAGAGAACATGAGTTCAGGTGATCTATATAGATGTTTATCCAAGGATGTAACACCCTTTCCATGGATCTCGTTGATGATTATGATCATGGTGAGGAAGATGATCATGAGGATGATATCCCTGTTGTGTTGTCCATGCTGGCCTCAAGCTCCTATGGTCAAGTGATCCTCTTGCATCAGCCTCACAAGAGCTAGAAATACACCAAAAGTCCAGGTACAAGAGATTGGTTAGCTAGAGTATGTTCGACACAAAAATTAACAAGAAGGATAAATGTTCTGCTTTGGGTTTTGTTTGTTTTAATATATAAAGCACAAAAGTTTTCCCGTTTTTTCCCCCTGTATCTTCCAGTTTTCCTACTTTAAATATTTCTTTCAATCACTTTAATTGAAATTACAATTTAAGTAATTTTGCCAGGTGGTGGTGGCTGCACACACCTTTAATCCCAGCACTTGGAAAGTAGGCACATCTCAGTTTGAGGCCAGCCTGGTCTACAGAGTGAGTTCCAGGGCAGCCAGGGCTGTTACATTGAGAAATCCTGCCTCAAAAGAACAAAACAATATAATAATTTTAATTCAATAATAATTGAATAATAAATATTGATTCTATAATATCTGAATATCTCCTGTGAGCCAAGACTTCTTAGGAAAGGAATGGAAGACAGATTCTACTTCTCCCCACATAACCTCTAAAGAGCAGGGGAGCTGTCATAGTATCTGTGGGAGCAAGAAGGAAAGAATGTTAAAAAAAAAAAAAGTAGATACTTTAGAAAAAAGTCAATAACTTTTTCCCAATAACTCTTAAATCCCAAACAATTACATACGACAAAGTGAGTCCAGGATAGCAAAGGCTACACAGAGAAACCCTGTCTCCAAAAACCTAATAATAATAGTAATAATAAAATGGAAAATTGTTCTTAAAAATGAAAGTAAGTTATTGATATGAGTGACTGAGTAACATCCGTAAAACATCCGTGTGACATAAAAGTATGTATGGTTTTCATTAGCTGTCATTACAGTTCAGGAAATCATATTTCCCTTTTTTTAGATCATTCAGTTTTAATTTTATCTTAGATCACAGTTGCCCAAGTAACATCACAGTTATCTTTCTAGAAATACACTGCTTTGTTTTATGCATCACGAACAATTTTTTCTCTCTAGATGTCAGTGTATTTTTTGTTTGCTGTTAATGATGGGGTTATTTTATGCCCTCTTTGGTTTCATGATGAAACTAATAACATTTATTCTAAATAAATTTAGTGTCAGGGCACTAATTATTGAGGAATTTTTCAAAAATGTCTTGTTTCTGTTACTGCATCACCTTTCAGGAGACTGTTTTGGTAAGAAATGACGATTATTTCTCAAATAGGCTTTCTCCGTTCAACTTTAAGCATGGATTTTTTTTTTTTTTGCCAATTAATTGTTTCATTTCTGTCATAGCTTGAATTGTGCATGACAGAGTTTTCATGTCTACATGCTCACTCCCTAATTACCATGAATTTGTAGCCTACTTTATGTGAGTATAGCTAGATAGCATTGTATCTGTTAATTATTAAAAAGCAGAATTAATGTTTAAGTGGCATCAATGATAATGGTAAATATTAAGAACTTTTAATATTCTGTGAATTTTGCCTCTGTAGTGAATTCCATTTAACAAAAAAGTCTGACTTTGGGCTGGGGACATGGCTTAATTGGCAAAATGCTTACCCAGCCATAGAATACCAACACTTCCGAGGTGGAGACAAGAGAATCAGGCATGCAAGGTTATCCTCACCATATAGAATGTTGAAGGTTGGTCAAGGCTACATGAGAACCTGTACAAAAAATAATTCTAATTTTAGTTCTGTTTTGTTAGTGAGAGTAGGTTACCTCTCTTAAAGGTTTGTTTCCGTGGATTTGGTTACCTACCACTATGAATCCAAAGATTTGCAGAGTTTGTTTTCAGAAATCAGTTAAAAATAGATCTTTATATTTTTAATGATTTAAATATTTAACAGCATTTCTTTCTCTTCTTAGCTAATCTTAGAATCTTTAATTGTTACAGCAGCAACCAAGTTGTAGAGAGCTGGTTTAGAATAAGCACATAGATATAGCATATAGATAAAGCCTTTCTTTTCACAAGAGTAGATTGAAGTTTCTTCCTGGGGATAAATGCCATTGTTCAGATCAGTTGCATTGTTGTGTCTCTACTTTCAATGTCAATTAAAATAAATACTCCTCTTCTGTAGGTTTGAATTGTTCTCATTTTAATTTGGTAAAAGTACGTGACTCTCTTCATAAAAATAAGAATACTATTTTTTGTCTACTTGAGCTGACTTAGTTCTTGTAGTAGTTCTTCAGCCAATGGTCAGCTAGAGAAAGGAATTCACCCAAGACAACCAGCTAATATAATAAACAGTCTGTCTGCCATCACAGTGTATTCCTTCCCATGCCACACCTTCATGCCTTCCTGACTATGCAGCTCTCTCTTGTCCTGGTCATTTTTCTTTTCTTGCAATTAACAATCCATTACTCTCCATCTTGCTTCATTTCATAGTCTGCTTAAATCCTATATTTTGCTTTAATATATATTAAAAATATATTCCATATCACTCATTTTTTAGGTTGTAGTTTAATCTTTTTCTTGATGATAGGTAAGGGTTCTGTGATACCTCTGTATAGCAAGAACAAAACAGAAGGCTGGGCTGAATAAAATTTAGATGGGAATAGACACTAAGGAAAACGTTTAAACGTAAAAGTCAGTTTAGGGCAAGAACTCTTATTTTAGTCATTGGTGATGATAAAATCTTTTCCACTGTGATTTTAAATTCTGTAGAACAGTTTTACTTCATAATTAAACTAGTATTTGGGAAAGTTTAACAGACAGTGTTTATATTTTTCCTTACAGTGATTTTATAGTGACCTGTGTAACAGTTATAAGCATTTTAAAGGAAGAGTTTCCGTTGCCCTAGTAAATGGGGTTTGTTTGGTTTTTGTTGTTGTTGTTGTTGTTGTTTCTTAGTTAATATGTGTTTTGAAACCTGAAAAGAGAACTAACTGCTACTAAGTTGTGCCATCTTGTGATTATCATGTGTTTGGAGAGGACACTTCCTGTGGTGTGGCTATGTATAGCTCAGGAAATAGATTTGAAATTTGAGACTAGCAGATTTCAAGCAGTCCCTAAACATTCAGATTGAGTTTCTTTACCAAAACCAGAGGAAGCAAATCCAGTATTATTTGTGATATAGTAGAATTACTTCTGTTTATATTTCATTTTAATGTGATTTTCAAAAACATTTCATTGCTATTTCTTCATTATAATTACTCTTTTTTGGTTACTCTTTTTGGAGATGTTTTAATCTAACTGGTTAAATCATCACACTGAATTGTAATTGTTACTGTTATGCTTTGTAGATAGGAAGTCAAACTGTTTGCTATGTAAGTGCCTTCTAATGCTTGAAAGTAATATATGCCTTTCTTTTGAAGTGACGGAGGCCTGAGCCAATCTCAAGATGACAGTATTGTGGGAACCAGGCACTGTAGGCATAGCCTGGCTATAATGCCAATTCCTGGAACACTCTCATCCAGCAGCCCGGATCTCTTGCAGCCTACCACTAGCATGTTGGACTTTTCCAATCCTACAGGTAATGTTTCCAAGTGACTTCATATGACTAGTCTGATACTTAATATACAATCACTTGAGCCTTAAGCTCAAGTTAACATGTAGTTAACATGCAGTTTTCACCTCTTTTTTAATTTATTTAATTTTATTTTATGTGTATTAGTGTGAAGGTGTCACATCTCTTAGAATTAGCATTACAGACAGTTGTGAGCTGCCATGTAGGTGTTGGGAATTGAACCCAGGTTCTTTGGAAGAGCAGACAGTGTTCTTAACCACTAAGCCATCTCTGCAGCCCCTTCACCTCTCTCTGTTTTTGACTTCATGAAAACGCCAGTGAGAAAAATTGTTGTTGTTGTTGTTGTTGTTACCCTAAGCAAGTGTGGCTACTTCCTTCAAAATTGAAAGTTAATAATAAAAGAACCTCAGTGGTATTTTCCGAAATTGCTGAGTGATGGCGTAAACAGACTGAAAAAGAATTAATGCAGATTGTCTTCATATATCTAAATATTAAAATGTCTTAGTAATTTTCTAAAACTGACTTTTCCCCCCTCAGCCTCTGAAGCTAAAGTTGTTTTGAGGTTTTTGTTTTGTTTTGGTTTGGTTTTTTTTTGGTTTGGGGTTTTGGGTTTGTTTTAGTCAGGAATTATTATCAGAATATGTCGTTTTCACTGCTAATGATTTTCAGGATGGAACATCAAGTTGTTTTCTACATGTATTGGTGCCCAGAGGTATAAGATGTCACACAACTATATGATCTAAAATTTCATTGTAAAGAACTAATTATATACACATCATTGTAAAAGATGTGAAATGTCTTTCAAGAAAAGACAAAGTTAAAAATTGAGCGTGTAGTTGCATCCCAGGTAGGACTGGGAAAAAGATCCCTCGGAGTGTTTCTGACTCAGCTTAAGTTTTCAGTTCTAATGCAGAGGAAGGAGTCTCATTCACAGACATTTTGGTGCCAGAAAGAAAATAGAAGTGTATTAGTAAAGTATGTGTTTTCTTACAGCAATTTAAATTGAAAAACCCTTCAACACAACATTTACTGATGGTTGTACTGTAAAAGTAGTTGTATACATTGTTTCCTTATGTACCCTGATGCTAGAGTTACTATACTGAGTAAGCTGATTGTTGCACATTCTTCTTTCTGTATGGCTTACAGGATTGTAGAGCAAAAATTTTAGTGGAATGGTTGCTTTGCTTGACTTCTAGCAGTTCCTGTATTAGTGAGGGTTCTGTCATGAGACAGAAATCATAAATAAGTGCAAATTTCATTGCCGCTATACAAAATATTTTGCTTTCAGAAAAAGTAAGCTCTAAGACAGGAAAACAGCATGCTGGCCTCATGTCTGTGACATGAAAGAAACATCTATCTGTATCAGGTTGAGGAAGTGTTTTCGGGATGAACCTTCTCTCTAGCTGCCTGGTCAGACTACCTGTTGCTTCACCATTTCTTGAAAGTGGCATGTGCTTTAAGATTCTGTCTCCGTGTACTTTGCCACCTGTAGGCTCCCTTCTCATATCCAGTGAGCTGTCTTAATCCTCAGTGTTATCCTTAGTGTTCATACTCTGTAATGCTCAAGCCCAGATTTCCATGCTATCATCATCACTTTCAGCATATTTTCATGACTTCTCATGTTCATCATAGAGTATAATTAAAATCTGTTTCTCTTTGTGTATGTGTTCTACAATGGTATTTCTTACACTCCGTAGAAGATTATAAATAAAAGATTTTTACACTCCCAGAGCACAACCTTAAACATAAATACATAAAGAAAGCAGTTATTGAGAAAGGACATATGATTTTATGGATTTACTAATTTGTATGGCTGTATTGACAGCCTAAGAATGGAGATAGGCCAGCACAATGCCTCAGCAAGTTAAGGCACTTGCTGCCAAGTCTAACAGTCAGAATTTGGTCCCTGGACCTCGTGTGATAGGAGAAAGCGGACCCCTGCAGGCCGTCCTGACATGCACACAGACAAAAATAAACAAGTGAGTAATTGGGAAGTGATGAATAAAGAAAGACTTAGTGAAAAGAAGAGAGAGGGGTGGTAAAAGGAGAGTCAACGAGGGCGGGAGGAGAGGTTCAAACTATTAAAATTTAGACATTTCTTCCTGTGGAACCGAGAGTCGGCCTGAGGAGCAGGTGCTTCTCAAATTGCTCTCTATTGGTTTCACAAGACTCTGCTTGAAAACAGTCCAGCAGGACTCAGAGATGCTTTTTAAATCTGCTCAGGTAAAGTCTTCAGTGGCTGAAACTGCAGCATGTGCACATGTCAGTGATACAGCTAGACACACCTGTCAGAGACTCACCCAAATGTACAGCTTTGTGAAAGACCTATCTAATAATATATTAGTATTTTGTTGGAAAAGTTATTACTAGTTCCAAATTCAGCTTCTTACATTTACCAGTAGTACTAAAATTTACTCTGTGCATAATCATTTGTTTGCAGTGACCTTCTGTTGTTAGCCAGCATTAATTGATGTTTGTCAGTTGAGCTTAGCTATGTTGTGTCTGCATGCCTAAGTTCTTATTGTGTCAAAATCACAGTGCAGGCAAAGCTGCAGAACTCCTGAATAGTTTGATTTGATTGCTGACTTTTTGTAACTTTGTCTTATTTTTGCTGCCTACAGCTGTTGGTTTTTACTGTAAGTATCTTGGTATTCTTTTGTCTTTTATGTGTAGTTTATGTTCAAAAAGATGATGTGATAGAGAACTAAGTGAAATAGGTAGAAAGCAGAATTCTCTTTCCACTCATGAGGTGGAGATCATTGGCATGAATCCTTTTAGTTATTTTTCTTGACTATTAAGTTTTTGTTTTCATTTAGAGTCAGAATATATATGCTGCTTTACAAGTTATGAAGTTTTTAAGTTGAAGCTTCAAGAGCTGAGCGTGGCAGTGGGAGCGGAGCTGGGTTAGTAAGTGCTCACCCAGCATTTAGAAGGCCTGAGTTCAGTTTCTGGAGCTTTCATTGCTGTTTTGGTGGCGCAGGCTTGTAATCCCAGCAGTTATGTGGTAGATCCTAAGTTCAAGGTCATCCTCCACTACATGTCAAGTTTGAGGCCAGCCTGGGCTACATGAAACCCAGTCTCCCTCTCCCCACCCCACCCCCCAAAAATCAGTGCAACTATATAAATTTTGAATCTGATTTTTCCCCTTGAGTTTACATACAGAGCTCTTTTTGCTTACTTTTTCATTTAGTAACAGAAACCCTATTTATGCAAACTTAATTCTTTCTGCATTCAGTGTCTTTTAAGTAAAATTTTAGAGAAACAGTAAGTACAAGTGTCTCTACACCTCTGATTTTGCAATGAATAATTTACTTAGATCTTTTCAGAATACCTTAAATATTTGTGTATCTGGGTGTAATATTCTGTTAACATTGTTTAATGAGTTGGTAAAATTAACTAGTCCCCAATTTTGGAATTTTATGTTTTGCTCAATCTTTGTGTTTGTAGATTCCGACCTATTGTCATCACATTTTAAACTTTGCCAACATTGTATAAGTAAAAAAAAGTAAAATACTCACTAATTAACCTTGATATGATTAGGACAAATATGACAATTCTTGATCTTTTCTAGTCCACCATTACCTTTAAGGTGTGTGGGTGCCCTAGTCACCTGTCTATCTTTTTTACCACTGCATTTTCATCACCTGGAACACTGGATACACAAGTACTTCTCAAAAATATCAGTTCAGCCAAGAAAAACTTAAAGCAGAATGAAAAAGTAAGCTTTATTTTCTTAAAGATCCTTCTAAAGACCTAAAATGTTATCCCATCTTTAGTGTAATCTCAAGGTCAGTACATCCTTAAGAGGTTTTGTTTTTGAGACAGGCTGTCCTGGAACTTGCTGTTTAAACTAGGCTGCCCTTACTCAGACCTACCTGCCTCTGCCTTCCAAGCACTAGTATTAATTAAAGGCATGCACCACCAGACCCAGCTTCCATAAAGTATTTTTTTTATTTTACATATACTAAATCAAAGTTACCACTCTAAAGGCTAGAGCAATGTCAGCAGTTACAAGCACTGTCTTTCAAGAGATCCAGAGTCAGTTCCATGAGATCCAAAGGCACTGCTCAAATGTGGTGCTCATTGATACAGTCAAGCACACACACACACAAGTGAATAAATAAATAAATCTTTAAGAATAAATTAAAGGCCAGACTTGGTGGTGCATACCTTTAATCTCCTCACTCAGGAAGCAGGCAGGTCACTGAGTTTAAGGCCAACCTAGTCTACAAAGTGAGTTCCAGGACAGCCAGGAATGGTACCCAGAAAACCCTGTCTTGAAAAACCAAAAAGAGCGGGCATGGTGGCACAGGCCTTTAATCCCAGCACTCTGGAGGCAGAGGCAGGTGGATCTCTGTGAGTTCAAGGCTAGTCCAAGCAGCCAGGGCTACACAGAGAAAACCTTTCTCTCAAAGAAAAAGGAGGAAACTAGAAGGGAAAAAAAAAAAAGCTGGTGGTGGTGACCCACTCCTTTAATCCCAGTACTCAGAAAGCAGAGGCAGGTGGGTATATGTGAGTTCCTGGACCTTCAGGGATGTCTGAGGTAAAGAAGAACCAAAAAAGGATTAAATTAAGTTAGCACTACAGAAATGTGGTTTTAGATTAAAAATCCAGATATCTGGAGTTTCTGTTGGTTTCATTTGTCTAATTTGATTTCTTAAAATCTGAAGTCGTGGGTGGTTGTGCACACCTGTAACCCCAGCACTCGTGAGGTAGGCAGGAGGGTCTGTGAGTCGAGGCCAGCCTGCTCTGCAGAGTGAGTCCAGACAGCCAGGGCTGCACAGAGAACCTGTCACAATCAATCCATAAAATGAATAAAAGAAGACCTGAGGGCTAATGAGATGGCCCATTAGCTAAGGGCATACTTGCCACTAAGCTTACCCACCTGAATTCTGACCATGTGACCCACATGGTAGAAGGAGAGAGACTAACCTCCCCGATTTTGTCCTCTTGACTTCCATATAAGTACTGTGGCATGTGTATGCTCCTCCACCCATATACCATTCACATAGAATAAATAAACAGATACAAGTATATGTACAAAATATGAATCTCTGTGCTAATAAATACTGAAATGTGAGCCTAGTAACAGAACTCTTGCCTAGTATGTATAAAAGCCCTGGGTTCCATACCAGTACCACCCAAAAATATTTTTTCTTTTAATGAAGTTTTTTTGTATTCATGATTAGAATTTTTTGCTTCATGATTAGAATTTGAGGTGTTATATATTTTTTCTTCTTGATTCTTTTAACTCATGTTTAATATTAATCTAATTTATTAGCATTTGTACATATGTCATGAGCCAAATATTTATGTTTGGCCCTGTATATTATTCTTTATCCGGCAGTATGTTTATTAGTAATATACATACAGTGATTCTAAAATAGATTTTGTGTTTTGTGTCTATGGAACAATTTGTTCTTTGAGGAACAAATAGCTTTAGAAGGTACCGCTTTTTAGCCTTGTTCAAGATGCACAACTCTGATGTTAAAACACAGAGAAAGAGTGAACTTGTCCAAATCCCCACCCTGTCTGTGGATATATTCCCCTAAGGATGGTAATAAAGGAATAGATGTTTTGCCATTCCCTCTAGGTCAGCCAGAACCACTCACTTGCTGAGTCTTAGCCTGCAAAGCTCTAACAGAGAAATCTACTTCTGGAGCCTAGAACCCAGTTCCTGAAGAGTTCAGGGACAGTACAGGAAATACAAGCGCTGTTTGATTCTTTTTTAAAGAGTGAAAGTGTATGGTGAAACTCCTTCACTCACTTTCCTTCTCCTGACAACCAGACTTCCATCTGCTTACAGTAATTTCTAGCAGTAGACAGAGAAGCATGCCTGATTTGGGTGGATTATAAAACTATCTAACCTTATTAAACTTTCTAAGTTCAGGAATGGTGGTGCTATTAGCTGCAAGTTAGAGACTCATTCATTGGAAAGAAACATGAGCAAGAAGTATTGGTGACTCAGGTCTTTAAATATGCAAAATTGGTACCTCTTTCTAGAACAGAGACTAATGAGTGCATGAACTCTACCCAGTGCACCCACGAGCTACTGATTAGAATTGCATTCATGTAAATTCAGTTGAATCTTTTAGTCCTGGGGGCAGTTTCTTTCTGTGTTCTCAATTTCAAAGTGTGAGGGCACAGGGGTGTTTTATTCTGTGGATTTGTTTGCAGTTATGCCTCTTCTAGTATTCCAATCTTGCCTTTTGAGACAGATTACTTTTTTTAACTGATAGTTCATAGAGACAGTGCTGAACAAACAGTATAAAGTTACTTGCTGCCATCATCACAAGTCATAGCAATAAATATTCCTGTTTGTAAATACAATTTATTTTCATACGGAGACAGTATTTGTTTATACCGTCATGTCACAGTTCACTTTCTTAGTGTCTTATTGCAGTAAGTATTGTTCTTTCCTTACAGAAAAATAAGACAGATGAAGTATTTACACATGCATATCACATGAACTTAGCTTAGGTAGAATTTATTTGCTAGTAACAAAATCACAGAACAAAGATTGAGGTATTTAACTATATAGACATTTAAGCACTTTCCTCTTTAAAATAAATTTAATATAAAACTGAGAAAATGGGCTGCAGAGGAGATGACTCTGTAGGTGAAGTATTTGTTTTACAAGCAAGAGGACCCGAGTTTAATATCTAGCATTCATGTTTGCCAAGAACCGAAAAGCAAAATAACAAAAGCAACAAAAACGGGTTGCTGCTGCAGTGCACACCAATCACCAGTCATCTCAGGGCTGGAGAAGTAGAGAGTAGGGGTTCTCATTGGCTAATCAACCCAGTGGAATCAAGGGGCTCACGGTTCAGTGAACAACCCTATCTCATAAGACAGGTGGAGAACCATTAAAGAAGTTGCCTAATGTCAACCTCTTGTCTCTACATGCAACTCATACAAATGCAGATACACACAAAAACACAAATAATGTGTACCCCCTCCCCCAAAAATTAAAGTACTGAAGACACAAAGAATAGCCTTTGGCCAGGTGTAGTGCTGCACACCTGTAATTCCAGTGCTCAAGGAGGCAGAGGCAGGAGGATCTCTGTGAGTTCGAGGCCAGCCTGGTCTACAAAGCAAGTCCAGGACAGCCAAGGCTACATAGAGAAACCCTGTCTCGAAAAATCAAAAACAAGAAAAGGAGAAAGCAGAACAAAACAAGAAAAGCCTTTCAAAATAGACAGCAAGACAAAACTATAAGGTTATAAACAGTTTTAATGGAGACATGACCAAATTTCCTCTCTCAAATTCTAGGATTATAAAACACAACCTCTAAGGGAAGATTGAAAACTGGAAAATATACATACCTTTTCAAAGGCCTTTTGAGAGTTGTCACTGAGGAGGCGGTCAGATTCCTTTTATCTGCTGTAGGGGAGTCTGTAGCATAGTCTTTGTCATGATAGAAAATGGTAATTCCATGCTGGTTGTCTGAGGAGACCCAGTGCATCTAGGCTCCAATAGCACTGCCCTTGTGTGCACATACCCACACTCAGTACGGATTAAAGATACTCCTCATTAAAAATAAATAGCATAAATAAATGAATATAACTTAAAGGCTAGAGAGATGGCTCAGTGATTAGGAGCACTGTCTGCTCTTCTAGAGGACCCAGCCATAGCTCACAGTCACCTATAATTCTAGTCACAGGGATCCAGTATTCTCTTCTGGCTTCTGCAGGCACTAGACATGCATGTGAAACACAAACATACATGCAGGCAAAACATCCATTCACTTTTTTATTTTAAATAATATAAATAGCTTTATAGAGGAATAACAACATCAAAATGTTTATGTTAAATGAAAAATGTCTTCTAAATTGTATTATCACAATTTTTATCTTTGTGAACTATTAGTATTTTTCATCTGAAGAAAATGGATACATTTTTTATCTTATCCTGTGTGAAATAGATATGTATATTCCAATGTTTAGAAGAATCTTTGTACTCCCAGTTGCTTTGGGAGTGTTTCACTGTTACTTTTTTAATAAGGCTTATCTTTTTGTTTGTACAGATATTCCTGATCAGGTTATAAGAGTCTTCAAAGCAGATCAACAGAGCTGCTACATCATCATCAGCAAAGACACCACAGCTAAAGACGTGGTCAGCCAAGCTGTCCAGGAATTTGGTTTGACTGGTGCATCTGACACATACTCTCTCTGTGAAGTTTCTGTTACTCCTGAGGGTGTCATAAAACAGAGAAGACTTCCGGACCAGTTCTCCAAATTAGCTGATAGAATTCAACTCAATGGAAGGTGAATGAACTTATTTCTGAATATGCAGAATACAATTTGAGGATTCCCCAAACTAGTGTTTATGTAGAAACATCATACTTCTTGGCTACATAGTTTTAAGACTGAAGTGAAATTTCTCCTCTTCTCGAGTTTTTTGTTTTTCTCTATAATTATAGAATCTTGGGTCTTTAAATGCTACCATGAAGAGGTGTGACAGAATAACCCTGTATAATCTATGCCCAGCTGTAAATAGTTGAGGTGTGCCTCTCAGCTATTAAGTACCATAGAGGTTCTGTTCTAAAGAGAACAGGAAATGGATGTCTTTTGTATAAGGATTAATTGCATTGCACTTGCTGAGATGCAAAATGTATTTAATACAGAGAAAACACTATAAACAGCTTCTGTCTAGAGATCTGCTTTTCCATGTCTCACTTGAAAGTGTCATACAGGGGTCAGGAAAGATGGCTCAAAGGTTAAGAGCAGTAGCTGTTCTTCCAAAGATCTCAACAACTATCTATAATGAGATCCTGTACCCTCTTCTGGCATGCAGGCTCACATGCAACGAGAAAATGTATAAATAATAGTAAGTAAATAAATCTTTAAATTAAAAAAAAACAAAGAAAAAAGTGTCAGACAGAAGGGAAGGAAGGAATGGGTCCAGTAGCAGCTACTGAATAGAGAGGAAAGCAAGTCTTATTGTATGCGCTTTTTTTTTTTTTGCCAGTCAGAAATTATATTCTCTACGAACAAATGTTCATCTGATAGTACCCAAACATCAGTTACTGTATTAATTTTTCATTGCTGTCACAAAATACTGGCAGGAACAACTTCATACAGAAAAGATTTATCTTGTTCATAGTCCGTCATGGCAGGGAGTGTTTAACAGCGCAGAGGTGGATCCCAGTATGGCAGTCAGGAGGGAGAGAGAGAATAAGACTAGGGAGGGACTAGGTATAACCTTCAGAAATATGACCCAGTGACCTGCTTTCTCTAGCTCAGCATACTTATAAGTTGTGCACCACCTTCCACCTGAACCCATGTGAGACATTTCATATTCAGACCATAACTTCCACCCTGGTTCCTAAAGGTTCAATTAATCTCAAAAGCAAAACACAGCCCATCATTGAGAATCTTCAGAATCTTAATCGCTCTAACTTGTTTCACTCAATTTGTTCTGCCCAAGTCTGAAGTCTGTTCTAATATTCAGCACAAACTATCTTAGCTATGAACATTGAAGAATAAAAAAAGAGGAAAGTAGCCAGTGGTAGCACATGCCTTTAATCCCTGCAGAGGCAGGTGGATCTCTGTGAGTTTGAGACTGGCCTGGTCTAGAAAGGGAGTTCCAGGGCTACACACAGAAACACTGTCTCAAAAAAAAAAAAAAGGACACCAGGTAAACATTTTCCTCCAAGTGAGAGAAACAGGAGAATAGAAAGAACCAGTATTCTACATTGATGGTGTCTCCAGCATCTTGGAGTCTCCATTGTATCTTCTTTGTAACTTTAAACTTTACTTATCACACCTGCCCAGAGGCTGACTGCTACAGTCTTGACACTGCCACACATTGCCTAATTTCCCTGGCCTTTCTTTGGAAAACATGGGTAGAAGCCCCCATGACCAATTTCAGTCTACGTGCTTCAAAAGCATTATCACAGAAACACTGCCACAGTGTGCTGCTAGGCTAAACAATAGCAAGCCCCTATAGACTCTAGCTGCTGTGGTTTCGGAGTGGCTAGATGGTTGAGTATGAGAGTCAGTCCTGGGAGACAATGCATTTAGTTGCACTATGCTAATAAGGATCCAGGTGGCTCTTTTTTTTAATTTTTATTTTTTTATTCACTTTGTATCCCAGCTGTAGCGCCCTTCCTTTCTCTTCTCCTCCCATGCCTCTCCCCCAGTCCACTGATAGGGGAGGTCCTCCTCCCCTTCCATCTGACCCTAGCCTATCAGGTCTCATCAAGCCTGGCTGCATTGTCTTCCTCTGTGGCCTGGTAAGGCTGCTCTCCTCCCCTCAAGGGGAGGTGATCAAAGAGCCAGCTACTGAGATCATGTCTGGACAGCCCCTGTTCCCCTTACTAGGGTACTCACTTGGAGACTGAGTTGCCATGAGCTATATCTGTGCAAGGTTTCTAGGTTATCTCCATACATGGTCCTTGGTTGGAGTATCAGTCTCAGAAAAGACCCCTGTGCCTCGATTTTTTTGGTTCTGTTGGACCTCTTCAGAAAGGCAAATGGGATAGACATCAGAAGGTGGAGAAAACAGGTGGTTCTTTTCAAAAGGAAGTGTTACACTTAATATATTTTGTATTTGTTATAAGTACTGGCAGTTGAACCTAGAGCCTCTTACATGCTAAGACATCCACTGCAGAACCATGTCCAAACCTCCACTCTCATTCCCCCCCCCCCTCAATTTATTTATGTTTGCACCAGGATCTCACTAAGTTGTCCAAACACACCTTGATAGACTCTGTCTCAGACTCCCTAGTAACTGGAATTAGAGGCCTGTGCCACTGGACATGAAGGTGCATATCTTTAATTCCAGAATTCAGGAGACTGAATCTGGTATAGATCTTTGTAAGTTTGAGGCTAGCCTGGTCTGCATAGAGGTCTATGTCACTGGGTCCAGCCAGAAATTTCTTTTAAATACATTTACAAGTTCATGTTTTTTTAGCTGCTACAAGAAAGGTCTGACCATGTCCTGATAAGCCCTTAAGATAGTTCCCTGTCATCCTGATAAAGAACACTTTCTTTCCTTTTATCAGTGGTTCTCAACCCATTGGTAACAACACCTTTGGGGGTTGAATGACCCTTTCACGGGGATCACATACCAGATATTTACATTGTGATTCTTAACCATAGCAAAATTACAGTTATGGAATAACAAAATAATTTTATGATTGGGGTCACGACAAAACAAGGAACTGTATTAAAGGGTTGTGGCATTAGGAAAGCTGAAAGCCACTGCTGTGAATGGCGCTGGTCTCTTTTAAAGCACGCCTTCCTTCACATAGCCTTCCTTATAGCCTTCCTTCACATAGGCTTTGCTACTGAAACGTAAGTTAAAGTATTTTTGCTCTTGCTTTTTCTCCCAATTCTTACTGTAAACATGAAGCCTGGATACTTTTTCAAGCTTGAAATTTTTCTGCCTGAATTATTTTTAAACTTGGCCTCCAGCAGTGTCGGGTCATAAACAAAATGTAAGCAAGTTCTCTGCCAGAATGTAACACAGGCAACCTCTAATCCAGTTGCCCATCTAAAAGTTCTCAGACATAGTCTTAACAGTCCACATTTCTGTTGGCGTTCTGCTCTTCAGAGTTCCAACAAAAGTAGGCCATTGAGCTGCACGTAGGACATTCTAGGACTTCTCCTCCCAACAACCATTTCCAAAAGCCTAGTAAGCATTTGCTAAGGTTTAACTACAGCAGTGACCCCGCTTGTCTAGCACAAGTTTTCTGTGTTAGTTTCCCATCATTGTCCCAAAGAACTGGACATGAACAACTTCAGAGAAGATCCTGACTTTGTCCTGTAGAGTATTTATTCTCAGGACAACATACAATGGTTCACACATATGAGTAGTTCTTAAAATGACTGACTTCAAGCTAATTTTCATTATTATTTTTATTTTTTTTTTGCAGTCACATGGCAAAAAGTAGGACTTTTCAAGATGTCTTTTAAAGTATTTTCCTATTTCATCTCTAAGTGAATATTCTAATGTTTTAGCAAAAAGCTAATCATAAAATGGTATATTGGGAAACAACATAAATCAAAGGGTTCTGATTAAATGAAATCTGTTTGTGATCACATTTGCAATTTTCTTCTCATTTAGGTATTACCTAAAAAATAACATGGAAACAGAAACATTGTGTTCTGATGAAGATGCCCAGGAACTACTTAAGGAAAGCCAGCTGTCCATGCTGCAGCTTAGCACCATTGAGATTGCCACCCAGCTGTCAATGAGGGACTTTGATTTATTTCGTAATATTGAGCCTACTGAATATATTGATGATCTTTTTAAATTAGATTCCAAAACAGGAAATATTCACTTGAAACAGTTTGAGGACATTGTAAACCAAGAGACATTCTGGGTTGCCTCAGAGATTTTAAGTGAATCAAATCAGCTCAAAAGAATGAAGATTATTAAACATTTTATTAAAATTGCCCTTCATTGCCGAGAATGCAAGAACTTCAATTCCATGTTTGCGATAATAAGGTAAGTTTGTATAAGTATTAGTGTAATGTTTTTTGTCATATTTAAGGCATTATCTGTTTAGGTATCTGTTTAAGTATGTCTGTCTAGAAACAGAAAAGTTTAGTAAAGTCTTTTGTGAAGGGGGTTAAATATGTGTATCTCAGTGTATTCTTTTAGCACTGGATATTTTAGTATATCTCAGAAGCTGATGCCAAGTGTTCCTAATCACCCTCCACCTTACATAACATGGTTATGGTCTGAATTCAGAGTTTACCAGTTCAGCCAGTTCGGATAGCCAGCTTGCCCCAGCTTGCTTCTGCCTCTGCTTCCTACATGCTGGGATCACAATTGGACCACCACACCCTACCTAGTGCTACAGATCCAAACTCAGATCCTCATAGTGTTAGGACAAACATTCAGCCATCTCCCCAACCCCTAGAAAGTTTTTAATGTATGATTAGAGTCGATGTGTTTTACATCCCGATAATATTGGTGCTCTCTGTTCTTATTTATTCTCTTTTGACTTTCACCAAAAAAGGAAGAAGAAGAAAGAAAGAGGATAAGAAACCATTTCTATAAAAATAGCATTGATTTCTTTTTGTCTTGGTCAACTACTACTGGACTAATATACCCAGTGAGACTCCTAATTTTCTGTTTGTCAGTGGGTATTAATTGCCGATAGCTTCTTGGTTAGGGGTGGGAGCCTGTTTACTTTCCCGTCTCAGTGCTGAGACTCTGTCTGATTTGAACTTCTACAGGCTCTGTAAGTGCCTGTGTGTATCAGTAATGTATCTGGAAGATGGTGTTTCCTTGGAGTCACCATCCCTCTGGCTTTTGCAAGCTTTCCATCTCCTCCATCACATAGATCCCTGATTCCCTAAGAGGAGGAGTTTGATGAAGGCATCCCATTTAGAACAAAGTGTTCCCAAGTCTAGCTCCACACACTGTCCAGCTGTGGGTTCCTGTGTTAGTTCCCTTTACCTGTAAGAAGCTCCTCTAATGACAGCGGAGCAAGACCTTGATCTGAGTCTCAGCCTAATGTGGTCAGTGGGGATTCCTCATAGTAGTTTTGGGGCTCAGTGGCTTACAAAAGAAATAGACCTGGCCTAGAACAGAAGGCTAAGAGAAAAACTTTTTGGTTGGTTGGTTTTGTTTTTCAGACAGGGCCTCTTACATAGCTCTGGCTGGCCTGGAACTCACTGTGTAGGCCAGGCCTCAAGCTCACAGAGATCCACCTGCCTCTGCCTCCCAGGTGCTAGGATTAAAGGCATGTATTACCACACGGGGCTAGGAAAACTAATTTTAGCTTTTAATAAGCGTTATAGCTACATGGCAGATCACAACTATCTGTAATTTCAGTTCTAGGGGATCTGATGCCCTCTTCTAGCAGTAGGCATGCATGTGGTGCACATACATATATATGTGTAGGTAAACATTCATACATGTAAAATAAGTTTTTTAAGATTTATTTATTTATTATTTATACAGTATTATACCAGCATGTATCTTTACACACCAGAAGAGCGCACCAGATCTCATTATAGATGGTCATGAGCCATGATTGTGGTTGCTGGGAATTGAACTCAGGACCTTTGGAAGAGCAGACAGTGCTCTTAACCGCTGAGCCATCTCTCCAGTCCCATAAAATAAGTCTTTAAAAATAAAATATACTGCTAAAACCCCATACATATCTTGGTTTTGTTTCTGCACTTTCTTAGTAATTTAACTGTAGTTGGTAGAGCTTTAATGCTTTAAAGGTCTTGAATTCTCACAAAAACTAGACAAGCTCTTTGTTCCTCTTCTTGTCCTTTCTCTGGCTGTTGCTGGCATGTTTGATTCAAGCTTCAGAGTCAGTTCATCTAGGTCTCCTAAAAAGTCTCAGAATTATTTTGCATTGAGATTACACAGAACACATAGATTTATTTAGCAATGGCTCCTTTACCCCAAAACACTGCTGCAATTCTTTTTCTCTCTGTGACATTTGTAACTTTGTTTATAAAAGTCTTGAACATTTTTTTAAATGTTCGGTGTATGTTATTATTGAGGTGTATGTTATTATTGAATGGCATTTTTATATTGTCTTGACCATGTGTTGTTTCTGCATTGTACATTAAACAGTTGTGATCCTCTGCATAATTTTGGTTCATAATAGTTTCCAGTATTACTCCATCAAACATAATGTAGTCCTTGGATTGAAAAATGGGATATTGCCGGGCATGATGGTGCACATCTGTAATCCCAGCACTTGGGGAGGCAAAGGCAGGCAGATCTCTGTGAGTTCAAGGCCATCCTGGTCTACGAAGCAAGTCCAGGACAGCCAAGGCTATACAGAGAAGCCCTGTCTCAAAAAACCAGCCCTCCCCCAAAAAAAGACTCTTCCTCAGTCAGTTATTGATCAGGTGTTTCGTGGCATCATTAAACCATTTTCTTTTTTTATTTATTTTATTTTTTTATTTTATTAATTTATTTTTTTGTTATCAATCACAGGTTAGGTACTTTGCATCCCAAGTGTAGCCCCCTCCCTCATTCCCTCCC
>CM053757.1:41536495-41738121 GCA_028658305.1 Pachyuromys duprasi
CCCTAGGTGTGTAGATTTCAGCGTGACCTTCCTATCCTATAGGTCTATATAAGTGAGTATATACCATATGTTTCTTTCTGCTTTTGGGATACCTCACTTAGGATGATCGTTTCTAGGTCCCACCATTTGCCTGCGACATTAAACCATTTTCAAGTTGATGTTGTGAAAGTTAGTTGATGAAGAGCAACATTGTGATACTTACGTTCCTCTTTAATTTTTACGTGATTGTTGCATTTATTTCTTACATGCAAAGTATTAAAAAAATGTACTACAGAGTTCCTCTGGAAGAGATGTTTTTTGTTTTAAAATTAAGGAATCCCTTTTTTTTTTTTTTGTCTAGTTCTTTTTTTGTTTCAAAGTATTAAAATGGGTACTGTTTTTTCCCCCTGTTGATCTTGGTTGTATACTTTATTGACATGAATCTACCCTTTCCTCTAAGTCCCTTCTTAATGTTTCTATTCTCATTTTGACAGTGGCTTGAACCTGGCACCCGTAGCACGACTTAGAGGCACTTGGGAAAAGTTACCAAGTAAATATGAGAAACATCTTCAAGATCTACAAGACCTTTTTGATCCATCTAGAAACATGGCAAAATACCGAAATATTCTTAGTAGTCAAAGCATGCAGCCTCCAATTATTCCACTCTTCCCTGTTGTCAAGAAAGATATGACATTTCTTCATGAAGGTATCTGAAAATCATTTGAAAATTACCATGTTTAACATTAGCTGAAGCATAATTATTATTATTTCAATATAATTCTTTCAAGTCACTAAATCTTCATACAGTTAAATTCAGAGAATTTATGACATCCAAAGCCATATTGTTCAAAGTAACAAATTGAAGTGTTCAATTTATAAACTTGACATAAGATGAAACTATTTGCTGACACTTGATATCCTGTGATATATTTGTTTGAAATGGGTCTCTCTGCAAGCCCAAGTGCCTGATCTTCCTTTCTCTACCTCCCTTGCACTCAGGCATGTACCAGACTATTACAGAATAGTAGAAATTTTATTTTTAAAATCTGAATATCTGACTATGACATATTCTGTTATTCCAAGAAAAGATTAAACCTTACTCAGTTAGAGCTGTTACTAATCCCAAAAGATTTTATGTCTTTTTAGGCTTATTTCAGTCAATATTTGGTTCATCCTTAGCTCCAGAATAAAGTCAGAGTCCCAAAGCAAAGCATTGAGCTTTCATTAGATTTCACTTGCTTTTATTCTTCAAAACACAGAAGGGAGCTGTGCACTGATGGCTCATGCCTTTGACCCCAGCACTTTGGAGACAGAGGCTGGTGGATCTCTGAGTTCCAGGACAGGCAAGGCTACACAGAGAAGCCCTGTGTTGGGATGGATGAATGGATGATAGATTGATTGATAGGTAGGTAGGTTGGTTGGTTGGTTAGTTAATTAGTTAGTTAGTTAGTTAGTTAAAATAAGAACGCAGAAGGACTCTATTCACCTCCCTGTCCCATCTGCCTTTGCTAATTGTCATCAGCAGGCAGAGTATCCTAGTTGCTTTTTCCTCCTGCCTCAGCATTTCATCATTACATAAGGAAAGATCCTCTCAGGCATCTGACATACTCTCACAACATTGATCTGACTTGAGCATGGTTTTGGTATTGTTTTGTTTCCAGCCATGAGCTATTCCTGTGACCAGTGTACAGATGCCACTTGCTATAAGAAGGGATGTTTTCCATACCCATATAGCTCTCAAATTTGGCTTCTGAGCCTTCCATGTTAGAAAAATTAGATTTCACTAACAGTTTCAGAGAGATGTAGGAAATGCTACATGGTCAGGCAGACTGACCTTTGAACAATGTTTGTTTTTTTGTTTGTTTGTTTTGCCTGATGATTTGGACTAGGTAAATCTATAAGTGGGCTTCATCTGATCTCATAACTAATCTATTCAAGAAGTTGACAGTTTTCAGAGTTATAAAATAAAAACTTACAGTTATTTTTATACTAATGATTGAAATCACAGTGATAAATTCAGATTCTGAGAGAGAAAAAGTGCCAGGCCAGAGAGTGCCCTATTTTAGTGCAACTGCCTAGTTTTAACTAATTTTTGCCATTTGAGAAAGAAATCCAGTATTATTTAATCTTCTGCTATTTACTCCTGTGAGGATATTTGCTACTTCTTAAATAGTTGTTATTTTAAAATTTTTAAGAATTATAAATCAAAAGAAGTTATAAGCTGTATTAATTTGTCACCTGACTAGCCTAAGTTTTCAGACGCTGTACCTTCCTTCCAAAAGAACAAACCATGTACAATAATGGACTGTGTGCTGTATAATCTGTGTGTGTGCCTATTTTTAACAGCCATGAAAAGTCAGTCACATTCTGTATTCAGAGTCATTATTCCCAGGGGAAACAGAGCTCATCTCAGAAATTTATTCCCTGGGATCAAGGCTGAGTTGTCCATGAATTTATCAAGTCTTTTAAAAAGTGAGGGGGAGGGGACGCTTTGATAAAGAAAACCTATTTGTACTCAGGAGTAATAACTGGACTTCTGCTACTTGAAGATAAAATTGTAATTATGAAAGTTTAAAAATCCTGTTTCATAGGAAATGACTCCAAAGTAGATGGCTTAATAAACTTTGAGAAACTAAGAATGATTGCCAAGGAAATCCGTCATATTGTTCGAATGACTTCTGCTAACATGGACCCTGCCATGATGTTCCGACAGAGGTATGGCATGGAAATCCTGTTACAGTGGTATCCAGGGGGGTGAGATAATGTCTGCTCCGAGCTATGTGTTTTACACACAGCATTCTCCAATAATCTTTTATTACAGTAATCCTAATAGGTAAGCAATATTCAGCTTCCCTTTACGTCTGAAGAAATTGAAGCTCAAGCAGTTTTGTTTTGTTTTATTAATTTTTGTTTTATGTATGTTTGCCTGCCAGTATGTCTGTGTATCACATGCGTGCAATGCTTGCAGAGTCCAAAAGAGGGTATTGGTTCCTCTGGAACTAGAGTTAGAGATGGTTGTGAGTCACCACATGGGTGCTAAGAATTGAATCCAGGTCCTCTGGCAAGAGCAGTCAATGCTCTTAACTGCCAAGCCATCCCTCCAGACCCTCAAACAGGTTTTATGTAAGTTGCTAAGACTTAGGCTCTAATTTTCCAATTACTGTTTCTGACTAAACAAATAGTTCTATGTGGTTGTTACATAAAGTACCAACAAACAAGCATAAGAATGTTGCGATCCCTGAAATCATCTGAGTGCTTTAAACTCCTAGCCTGTGCATGGTGGCACATACCTGTAATCCCAGCACTCGGGGAGGCAGAGGCAGGAGGATCTCTGTGAGTTCGAGACCAACCTAGTGTACAAATCAAGTCCAGGACAGCTAAGGCTACACAGAGAAACCCTGTCTAGAAAAACCAAAAGAGAAAAGAAAAGAAATTAAAGACCTAGCACATCTAACTGGTACTTCACTCTTTTAAAACATTTCTTTTCCAAAAGTTACAGTTACACTGTAGCTGTTTGGTTGCATGTAAACTCATTCCCAGAAAGCGTTTTTAGCCATGCTTCATCTTGATTAGAGTTTGATTTTATCTTTTGATTTCATCTGAGAATACTTTTGGACTCATTTTTGTAGCTAAGGCTGGTCTAGAACCCATGATCTTGCCTCTAACCTTCCAATTGCTGGTACTAAAGGCATACACTGCCACAACCCATATGAGAATGATTTTTTTAATTTAATCCTTTGTGTACTATAAAGGCTACTACTACTATAGATTTATGTATAGAGTTTATAGAAAGAGTTGTTAAGCCATTCCCAGTAATTTTATAATCTTCAGCATGTAACTAGACATTACATTTAAAACTCTTTTATCAGATTTTCTTTTTTGGACCTCTCCAAATAAGGCATTAAAAATGAAATAATTTTAAGTATACACAATTGCTGTGATTTTAAAATACATACATTCTAAGAAAGTAAAAATACTTGATACTTTGTAATCTGTGTGTGTTACATTGAGTTTGTTTCACTTATATCATTGTGGAGCAGTCTTGTTCTTCTGTAGATGATTTCCTTTTTGCTGTAGTTTAGAGATTCGCAGAGTAGGGGAAGGAGTGACAAATCTCTTCCCATCTCTTTTCTTTCTTTTGGTAATGTAATGAGATGTCACTTCTCCAAAATCTGGAAGCAAAAACCAGTAAGAACCACGGACCAAAGCACACCTGGAGGAGGCTGTTGTCTGTTTTTGTTTTCGTTGAATGTTGAATGTCCTGATACAGTGGACCTTCCATTATCTCTTGTCTTATGAACCTCCATTTACTCGTGCATGTTTTCATTCTAGTGCCTGAAGACATAATAAATTAGTTACCCTGTCAAATCAGTTGGTAATGACTAGGGTGGCAGCTGTACTTCAGAATTAACGGGAGGACCAAGAGAGCTCACTCAGTAAAGTGCTTGCAATGAAAGCTTGAGGGCTTGAGTTCAGTCCCCAGCACCATCCATGTAAAAAGACAGGCTTGTTGCTGTGTTTGTAATTCCAGCACTGGGGAGAAAGAGAAAGACACAGGTAGATCCTTGGACTTTACTGGCCAGCCAGTCTAGCCTAAGTGGCTAGCTACAGGCCAATGAAGAGAATCCTGTCTTTAAACAAACAAACAAAAAAATGGTTATGACACCTTAGGAATAACACCAGAGGTTTACCTCTGCCTTACACACACACAACGTGCATGTATACCCACATGTACATAAACACACAACTAAAAAGATAAGTGACTGATCAATATTAATAATCCTGGCTGTTTGCTTAGGAATAACCAGGATTGAATAGGAAGTGTATGGGGAAATAAATGCATTTATGGTGGTTCTGGTTCGGTTTCCTCAACCAATACTTAAATAATTATGGTCTCATTGTATTTCTAGACTTGCCTGGAATCCCTCCTCCCAAGTCATAGAATTAGGTACACACCACCACCCATGCTTTGATGTGTTTTTATTTTCATTTTAAATTTTATTTGCTAGCCAATTTTTATTGTAAAACTTCATCAGAGAAATTTCTCTACTGAAAAATGGATTTATTTATCTGTATGTTTCTTATAATGCCTTTGTCACTTAAATGAGTTGGCTCCAAAAGCGTGTAGAAACTCTGTTATTTGTACATTCTACCAGGAGGTAGACCAGTCCCTACACTTGGCGTTCCCTAAACTGCTTAATAGTAACATCAGCTTACAATGCCAGGTGGTGGTGGCTCACATCTTTGCTCCCCGCAGTGGAGAGGCAGAGGCAGGCAGATCTCTGAGTTCAAGGCCATCCTGGTCTACAGAGTGAGTTCCAGGACAGTCAGGGCTACACAGGGAAACCTTGTCTTGAAAACAAACAAACAAAAACCATCAACTAATGGGTGGATGAGTTATTAAAAATACAATTGATCTAAAGCATGTTCTAAAGTAGATGCTATAGAGGAGTTTGGCCTTCAGGACTCATTGTGCCCTACCCATTTCTTCATTTCATTAAAGCCATTTTTTACTGTTAAGCTATAATTTTTTTTTCCTGGTAAATTTTTCTGTTCTATTCTGTCTGCATAAATCCTCTGACTCTCATCTGTTGTCTTTTTTCTGTGCTTTCCTATTCAAACACATGCTTCAATGTTTGTGGCTCTTGCTTACAGGAAGAAGAGGTGGCGGAGTCTGGGGTAAGTGGGAAAATGAGCAACTGGAATGAAGGTTGTGCAACTCTTAACATGTGCTACATCCTTTCCATTAATGCACGTAAATCAGATAGCATGCCTTCTATTAACTTCGTCAGCCTACATTCTGGCAAATGCCTTTTGCTAACAAGGTGACAGTAGTGATGGAGCTAGCCTTTTGTTGGTTGTGGTTTCCTTTGTTTTCTTTTTCCATTATTGACATTCTATAATTCCTTTTTAGATTAAAATTTAACAGATTCATGAGATGTAGATGATGATAATGAATATTTGTTGCATACTTCCTGTGTGCTCTGTACTGCTGCAAGCTCTCTAAATCAATAATCTTTTAAAGTCTCCTGTTGCCCTATGACCAGATCTGTTAACCCTGTGGTGCAGATGGGAAAGTGACTTGCCCGGTTTTGCGTAGCCACTAATGGTGTGTCCACACCTAGACAGCCAGCTTTAAAAGCTGACGACACTTTCTCTAATTCAGTGCCATATTTTATGAAAGTAAACATACATGTTAGTGTATAAAAGATATGTTTATAAGGGTTTCATTTTTCATTAGTTTTGCAGAGACATCTTTATTCAGTTTGTACTGTAAATGTGAATAGATTTTTTTTAACCCTCCATGAGATCCACTGAATGCCTGAAGCTTGAAGCATAGATTGAAATTTACTTTAAATTTCTACTACCTTTATATAAAAAGATTCCCTTGTCTCTCTAAAGATTCTTAGCTGCCCAGCCTTTTTTGGTTAAAGTAGGTTCTGGTCTTTTAATTCTGCCTTGCTAGCCATCTAGTTTAGAGCCACCGATGGTTAAAGATCTTGTACAGTATTTCCCTAGATCTTTCATTTTAAATGAGGAAAGAGTTAGTACTATAGGTACATGGAATTGCATACATAGAATTTGGTGTTTAAAACAAATGGACTGTGAGGTTAGATATGTATGCTACATGTAAGAATTTTTTGAGCCCTGTCTTTGAGTCTTATTTGTGGTCTTGTTTTTCATTTGGTGAACTTGACTTTCTCCCTCTGGTGTGTGCCTTGTGTGTTTTCTTCTTCGTCATATACTTGTGTCTTGGTCTTTGCTGGTTCTTCTTACTAGAAGTAGAAATTGATGGCATTACTACTTCAGCAGGATGGCTTATGATCTAGTGACTGAGCTACCTAGCCACTGTTCAGCTGGGGTATTGGGTCTATAGTGTTTGGGGCTTGCAGATAGCAGGTGTTTTTATTTCACATCAGTAGTTGATGCTTTGGAAGTAGTTCAGAAGATGCTTTCTTGTCATCTGTCAGTCTCAGGCATTGGACCTTTGTTATCCTAGGTTTGTTTATGAGCTGGCTTTTTTTATTTTGGATAAGAACTAAGATAAAACTATTAAATACTGCATTAAAATTTGTTTCTAAATGTTAAGGCTTCTTTTCAGTGTTGGTTCAATCCCTGGAATCCATATAAGGTATGAGAGAACCAATTTCACACAGCTGTCCTATGGCCTTCATAGATGCACTGAAGCACGCACATGCATATTCACACAGTAATAATAGTCACCACATTTTAAGATGTGTTGTCTTGTGTACCAAGAAAAGCCAGTGCAGTGCCTTGTTTGTCTGAGCTCTCTGAAATGCTTCTCATAAGTCTGGACTTAGCTTTACATTTTCCTCACATAAACATCCTTGTACATTCATTAAAAGGAAAATATAAGGAAAGTGAATTGGTTTAGATCTTTCTAAAACTTGATGTTCAGAATTTGAGTCTTCCATGTCACTTTTAGAATCACTAGTGCCTGCCCTGGTGTGTAGTATACACAGTATTACGCTCTGTACGACTGGTATCGTGGTCATCCATCACTTAAGGATAAACCATAAAAGAAAGCAAAGCTGACCCTTTGGGTGTGTAGGCTGGCCCAGCACACAATTAGAGTCTATCTCCCCTTTACGTTGTTGGATATTTACCAAAATGTTCAGGTTTTACTTTCTTTACTCAAGTGCTTCTTAAAGGTTAAAGGGTAATTCACTGGTTGGAAGATCTTTCTTCCAACCCATTCTGCAAATTTTGTGGTCTTTTCCATGTGTCACTCATAGCCACATCATCATTTCTGCCTGACCTGCAACTAAAATTTGCTGTCAGTATGGCAAGAGGTAGTAGCACACACCTTTACTCTCAACACTCTGGAGGCAGGGGCAGGCAGAGCTGTGTGCAAGGACAGCCAGAGCTACACAGAGAAACCTTGTCTCGAAGGGAAAAAATGTTAGTTGCCTTCAAGTGTAAGGCATAACTATCTATTTCCTTCCTCCCTCCCTCTCTCTCTCTCTCTTTTTTTTTTTTTTTTTAGAATTGTCAGGATTTTGGTTTGGCTTTTTTATTTCAGCAACATATATAACAATAGGTTTCTTTGTGACATTTTCACGCATGTGTCATTGCACTTTGCCTCCATTCTTCCCCTCCCCTGGGAACCTTTCTTCAAATGTCTTAAAAATGTGACAGAAAAGTACTATTAACAGTTTTTCAGTTCTGTATATGATTTACAATGAAAACATTAAGATTTGGTGTCTGTTTTAAGTCAAGTATGTGAGCATTGAAGAACAAGTTGCACGTTTATGATCTGTGTTTTGTAATATTTTATGTAAATATGAAGCTCATATTGAAAATAGAGACTCTTATTTTAAAAATAAAGATTATTTGAGCATGCAAACCTGAACTCATGAGTGATACCTACAGTGCATGTAAAGGTAGGAGGAGAGAACCGTCCCTCAGACCTTCACAGATCTGCTGTAGCATATGTCCACCTCTGCACATGCCCAGTAATAAACAAACAGATAATGACTTTGCCTGTTAAAAAGGACCAGCTACATTGCAGTTGCTATCTTTTATTGGTTCTAGATGTGCATCATATAAGCAGGCTTGACAAAAAAGGTACAGTTGGATAAAGTTGTAGCTTATTTGGATAGTACTTAATTTTAAGACCCAGTTTGAAGTTCAGGCATGTTCAGAAGTATTACAAAGACAGAATCTCAGCTACTTCTAGAACACAAGTAATGTCTGACTACATTGTACCTGCAGAGACAGGAGCAATTTTCTTTACCGCTTTTCTGATCTCTGACTATGCTGGATTGAGATGTTATTTTCAAATATTATCTTGGTTCTCCTTTAATTTTTTGGTCAAAATATGGTTCCTGGTAAAATCGGTCACTGTGTTTCAAGTGACCCTGTCACAGAATGGTGCTTTAATAGCATATGGCAAGGAGCTCAGGTTGCAAGGTGCTCCATCTGCCCTTCCTGAAGGCCTGAGGACAGATTAGCCACACCTTAGAGTGTGGATGGTCTGAAAGGACACGAGGAAAGCTCTTGTCGGCACAGTTGCTCTGAGAGTTAAATAAGGCACACACAGATGAAACAGGGTAAGTTGCTCAGGAAGGAAATGGTATCTTACTCTTAATTCCAGTGTTGTTCCAGATCTTGTTCTTAGTTGAGAGCATTGCCATCTGTGCCAAATTACTTTGCATTAATGCTCTTCATCTTTTAACTCATTTACATCAGCATGCAATAGCATTAACAGAAAAAAAATTCTTTGAATCTTCATTCTTTCATGCTTAATTCTCATTTTTACAGGCTCTCATTGCAGTTTCTATCTTCTTATAGGTCATTAAGTCAAGGCAGCACAAATTCAAACATGCTGGACGTTCAAGGAGGTGCTCACAAGAAAAGAGCACGGCGCAGCTCACTGTTGAATGCCAAGAAGCTGTATGAAGATGCCCAAATGGCAAGGAAAGTGAAACAGTATCTTTCTAGTCTGGACATAGACACAGATGAGGAAAAGTTCCAGATGATGTCAGTGCAGTGGGAGCCTGCATATGGTACCTGTGAGTAGTTTTCCTTTGCATCACACTGGTGAGCACAACAAAGTAGAAATTTTGTTTTTCAGAATTAGTGCTAATTTCATTTGCAAAAGATGACTGCTATATTCCAGCAGCCTGGTCTGTTCATGAGATGCAGAGTCCCATCCAGCCCATATATGACTGTAGGAGGGAAGAACGGGAACCATTCTTTTTCTAAAGGCTTTATAATTAGATTTTTAAAATTAGAGCATTGGTGGTAGCACACTTGGGAGACAGAGTTAAGCAGATCTCTGAGTTTGAGGCCAGCCTGGTCTACAGAGTGAGTTCCAGGATAGTCGGAACTATACAGAGAAAGCCTGTCTCACCAAAAAAAAAAAAAAGGGAGGGGGTGCATTAATACATTTTTTTTAATGGGGAGAGGGTACACAGTCACTAGAGAGCTAGCTCAGCT
Organism: Pachyuromys duprasi; assembly: GCA_028658305.1. Taxonomy (NCBI): domain Eukaryota; kingdom Metazoa; phylum Chordata; class Mammalia; order Rodentia; family Muridae; genus Pachyuromys; species Pachyuromys duprasi. The sequence continues at coordinate 41,546,438 of CM053757.1, forward strand.
GTTAAGAGTGCTTACTGCTCTCACAGGACCTGAGTTCATTGTCCAATGCCCATATGCTATCTCACAACTAACTGAAACACCAATTCCAGAAGATCCTCTTCTAGACTCCATGGGCAAATACATACCAATACATGGTGCACCAACATACATGCAGACAAAACACCCATACAAATAAAATAGGAATAAGTTTTTTAAATTGAACATAATAGAAAATACTGTTTGAGAACACTGTTACCCTCGTCTCTATATGAAAAGTGACAACGGTACTAGGAAAATCAGTTATCAACTAGAAAGCTTAGATGTTTTTGTTAAAACACCAGTAGTGATTTACCAGTAAGATACGTGAGAAAGTAGACATATCATGACACTGTGGAAGAGATTTTCTTCTTCCTACCAACACCTCACACAGTCCACTCTGCCCATTACTGCTCTGCTCAGTATGTGCTGTGTCCTTAAGCATCCCCTGACCAGTGCTGCCTTCTGTTGTTTTGGTTTGGGTTTTTTTTTTTGGTTTGGTTTGTTTTGTTTTGTTTTTTTAAGACAGGGTTTCTCTGTGTAGCCTTGGCTGTTCTAAACTCACCGTGTACTGTCTACCAAGGTACTTCCCACCTATATGTGATCAAGCACTTTCTGTGCAGTTGGGACAAACAACCTTGTTTACAGAGGTGAAACCATGGCTTGTTATCTCACATGAATAATAGCCCCCAGCATTCCAGAAAGTTACTTGTCCTCAGGCAAATGGGGCTTACAGGTTAGAAGCAGTTGTGTTTTATAGATCTCTTAAGTACAATAATTTAAACTTAAAAAATAACTTTAGTGGGACAGGAGAGATGGCTCCGAGGTTAAGAGCACTTTAGCTCTTCCAGAGGTCAATTCCCAGCAACCATATGGTGGCCCATAACTATCTATAATGTGTTATGATGTCCTCTTCTGGAATGTAGGTGTACATGCAGGTAGAGCATTCATAAAATAAATAAACAAATCTTTATAAATAAATAAATAACTTTAGCCCTCACAGGTGCACTCCAATGATTATCCACTTGAGAGGCAGAGGCAGGAAGATAGTATGTTCATGGCCAGCCTGGGCTACATAATTCAGACCTTGGGGGGCTATTATCAAATATATATATATATTGAATGCTTCTACTGAAGAAAAATAATGGAATGTGCTTGCACGGACACTAATGGGTAGAGGCAGAGTGTGAATCTCATTTGTTACCATTGAGCCAAATTTTATTCTCACCTGTTCTCAAAAATGTAAAAATGTTAGCTGTGTCGTTTCATACCTTTGATCCCATCATTCAAACGGCAGAGACTGGCAGATTCTGGGAGTTCCAGGCCAAGCTAGGCAACATAGTAGGTTCCAGGGTAGCCAGGACTCTGGCTTTAAAAAAATTTTTTTAAATAAAATAAAAAACTGAAACTTTGGCCAGAGTTAGGAATATGTTAGAATATGTTTTAGCTCTCAATTTTTTTATCAAGCCTTTGATTTGAAGAAAATTAATAACAGTAAAAATTGAGGGTATCCCGTAAGGCAGCAACATCCTTAATACGTACTCTATAGACATTGTCCTTAGCTTAATGTGGTGATACACTCTGTAGTCCCAAAGGCAGGAAGGTTACTTGAGCATAGAAGTTGGAGACCAGATTGCACAACATAACAAGACCCCACTATGTAGCTCTAGCTGTGTTGTGTTTTGGAACCAGCTGGCCTGGAACTCACTCATAGTGATCCACCTGCTTCCGCCTCGTGGCTCTATCTCAAAGTATTTTTTAGACGTTTTAGAAGATGCCAGGTGGTAGTGGCACATACCTTTACACCTTTAATCCCAGCACTCAAGAGACAGAGGCAGGCAGCTCTCTTAAGTTCAGGGCATGCCTGGTATACAAAGTGAGTTCTAGGACAGCCAGGACTAAAGCCCTGTTTTTTCTTTCTTTTTTTTTAATTTAGAAGAAAGAAAACAAAAACAAAAATTCTAACACCCTAGAGGCTCCAGTGGGAAGATTACAAGCTCAAGGCCAGCCTGGGCTATATATCAAGACCCTGCCTCAAATTTTGAAAATTGTCATTTCTAACAACTATCTCTGTAGGCCTGCCTTTGTGGCTACATATGATGACCCTATCTCCAAAATAAATAACTGGAGACTAGAGAGGTAGCTCAGTGGTTAAGGGCACTTGCTGCTCTTCTGAGGATCTAGGTTCCCAGCACCCATATAACCACTGACTGCTATTTTTAACTCCAGTCTCAGAGGATCCAGTGCCCTCTTCTGGTGTTGGCCTTCCCCCCCACCCCCCCACATACACAAGAAACGCACATGTGCATACACACACACACTGTATACAGACATACATGTAAGGAAGGTACTTGATTGTTTTGTTTTGTTTTTTGCACACTGCTCACACCCTTGCCTTTATTAGGAGCTCTCAGGAGAACACTGGCCCACAGCATATCACTACTGGCAAGAGGATCTTCTCGGCTCCACTGAGGACAGGTAGAGAGCTCGAACTGGCCCAAGGGAATTCGAGGCCCTGAACCTCTAGAGCTCTATAGCTCCTCAGCAGGAATGTGTGGTGAACACTTTAAGCCACTGCAAAGTCCACTGTGGGACGTAAGCTTTTGCAGAGCTAGGGAACGGCCAAGCTGTACAAGCCTAGAGGTCCATGCCACATTCAAGTACTTGAGGATGTCCAGGCCAGGCCTAAAATATTTTTATAAAGCAGCGTTAAATATAGACATTGTCAAAAAGAAACATGTTTATAGATCTGGAGGGAATCTGGGGAACACTAAGTGTGTCTGTCTTTGTTCATTACATTAAATCATGTTGTGTGATACTTGCTATTATTTTGAAGTGAGCAAAACCAGACTAAAATAGCTTTGAAAATACGTCTGAGCAAATATTCCTTTCATTGGCCTTCTTTTTGTATGATTTCTTACGCATAATTGTTTTTTTTAATGTTTCAGGTGTTATAATGCATTGTTGCTAACATCTCGGGTTGAGTAATTTCCTATCAACTCTTGTTGGAACAGCTTCAGTACTTTTTTTTCTCCAAACTATAGCAGTTAAGATATGAGTGAAGTCAAAAATTGATTTATTGCCAGAAGTGGTGACGGAATCAGAACCTTGGGTTCAGTGTTTGCCATTTTACTAAGAGGGATTGATAGAGAGAGATGGGTTTATTTTCAGTTAGGTCCAGAACTAAGGAAAGAAGAAAGTGCTTATCTGAAGCAGTATTTAATTTATAGATAAAGTGAAACAAAAACCAAGAAATGGTTTATTCATTGACCAGAGCTGTGAGGTGTTTCCTCTCTGCAGTTTCCTCCTGGTTCAAGACTTGAGCCTGTCCTTACTCTCAGCACATGTCATGCATGCATTCATAGATAGATGGATGGATGGACGGACGGACGGACAGACGGATGGACGGGGAGACAGACAGGGAGGGAGATAGATAGGGAGAGATATGTATGTATGTATGTGTATATATATATGGTTTTTTTTTTTCATGGAGTTTGTTACTGTGGTGCCTGCCTGTGATCCTAGCACTTGAGATATTAAGACAGCGCCATGAATTTAAAAACCAGTATGCTATATCAGCTGTTCTCAGCTTGTGAGTTACAACCCCTTTGGGGGTCAAAGGTCCCTTTCACAGGGGTCCATGTCAGATATGTACATTACTATTTATAACAGCAACAAAATAATTGTATGGTTGGGGCTTCCCACAGCATGAGAAGCTGTATTAAAAAGTGGCAGCATTAGGAAAGCTGAGAACCACTGAGCTTCATTTGAGGCCAGCCTGCACTATGTAGTGAGACCTCTAAAAAATTAAATATGAAAGAGTTTAGAAAGAAGGAAAATGGCCAAGCGTGGTAGCACACGCCTGTAATTCCAGCACTCATGGAGGCAGAGTCAAACCAATCTCTGTGAGTTTGAGGCCAGCCTAGTCTACAGAGCGAGTCCAGGGCAGCCAAGGCTACACAGAGAAACCTTGTCTCAAAAGGGGGGGGGGATTCTGTTTCATATTTCTAACCAAAATGTGGTAACATCTTGAATTCAGTTAGTTGATAAGCCATTTCATATTATTCCCCACAAATACCTCTTAGCTTTCTAGATGCCCCCTGTCTCTTGTTACCAGTTGAAATGCTTTTCAGACATTCACAGTGAAAGCATGTATACTACCTATTTACATCTGTCAGGCACAGGTAAACATCTATCTGTTGTTTTTATCTTGGTGTTTGAAGCCTGTTTGTGAAACCATCCTGAATAATTAACCGAGGACTGAAAGGGCTAGCTGAGGAGGAATTTTTTTTTTTTTTTTGCTTTGTACCACAATATTGATTTTAGGTGATGAAAGCAGCCTTTTTTTTTTCCTGTGCCTCTAGTTAGGGTTCAGATGTAGTCACTGCAGAATGCATAATGTTAGAAGGCTCTGTGAGCTTATGAGAAAGTAGATCTGAAAGGTGCAAGAAGCAAGTGCTATAAAGTGAGCCAGCCAAGGCAACAGCTTACTTGATAGAAATCTCAAGAAGAGTGGAAAAATAAATGGCGGAGGCAAGTTGATCATTATGGCTCTACAGGCCTTACTAGAGTCTTTTTCCTGAGAGCAGATGGCGTTATGAGGTCTGTGGGCCATACAGAGAAGGAAGGTAGTAGGTTAGATTTCCATGTGTTCTGCTGTCATCAGGAGAATGGCATGCCAGAGTTGTTCCAGTGAGAACATTCAGTCTATATGATGAGAGAATGTGAACTTGGCCTCAGGAGATTGGTAATGGATTCAAGAACTTAGGAAGCAAACAGCTTATTCTACAGCAGCTTCAGAGAGATATTTTATGCTTAAATTTCTTTTGTAAAAATGGGTCTTCAATTTTTTTAATATATAAACAACTACTTGTCGATGCTAATAGTCTTGCCTTAAAATTTTGCAGTTGTCTGACCCTTCTGTCTCACCTTCTAGTGACAAAGAGCTTAACTGAAAAAAGATCAGCCAAATCATCTGAAATGTCTCCTGTACCTTTGAGGTCAGTTGGCCAAGCAGCTAAAGTCCACCTTCATCAGCCACACAGAGTGAGTCAGGTGCTTCAGGTGCCAGCAGTTAACTTGCACCCCATCAAGAAGAAAGGACAAGCCAAAGACCTTGTGCTGAGTGAGTGCTTATAACCCTAAATCTATTTCCAAAGCTAATGACAGATAATTAGCTATGTGCTTAGAAGAATACAGTAATTGCATCATGAGTCAAAATGGTTCCGTCCTGGTCATGGCGGCACATGCCTTTAATCCCAGGTGGCAGACACGGGCAGATCTTGAGTTTTGAGTCTAGCGTGGTCTACAAAATGAGTCCAGGACAGCCAGGGCTACACAGAGAAACTCTGTCTCAACAAAACGAAAAACTGTTTCATTTTGCGGCAAGGTATTTGAGGACAGCATGTTTTAAATACTAGCGGTAGGATTTCTATATTACTAAAAGCTATTTTAGCAACAGAAATTTTATACAACTGTACATCTTGAATAAACTACATCAAATCTTAGGTAATACATCAGGCTAAATTCATTCTGCATTCAAATACTTACTGCAGATACAGACCTCCAAAAGCTATGAGAATCAAATTGCATTTTTGAAAAACACATATACACTACTTTTTCATTAATGTCCCCTTCTGAACACCTTACTAAGAGAAAAGAGCATACAAAGTACGCAAGAGTATGGGACTAGCGTGATGGTTAAGTAGTTAAGAGCACTGGCTGCTCTTCCAGAGGGTCTGGGTTTGATTCCCTACATCCTCATGTCAGCTTATCTGTTACTGTAGTTCCAAGGGATATAGCATCTGTTCCCTGGCCTCCATGGACACACTACACATGTGGTATACAGGCATACATGCAGTCAAATCACTCATACATACAAAATTTTTAAGAAAAAAATTAATTAAAAATAAATGTGGGGGTCTCAAAAGATAGCTCAGAGGTTAAGAGCACTGTCTTCTCTTCCAGAGATCCTTAGTGCAAATCCCAGCAACCACATGGTGGCTCACAACCATCTACAATGAGATCTGGTGCCCTCTTCTGGTCAGAAGTTGTACATACAGACAGAATATTGTATACATAATAAATATATATTTTTAATACATAAATAAATGTAGAAGGCTAGAGAGATGAGTCAGCAGTTACGAAGTATACTGTTTTCATGAGAACCCAAGTTAGATTCCCAGTGCACACATCATGTGGCTTACAACTGCCTGTAACGTGAGTTCCAGAGGATCAGATGCCTCTGGCCTCCTTGAGCATCTAGACTCTCTTGTGGATACCCATACCTAGACATAGAACAAAAGTAATCATTATGGTTGGTTTTGGGTTGTTTTTGTGTTTTTAAGTGACAATGCTAGAGGGATGGCACAGTAGTTAAAAGTACTTGTTGCTGTTGCAGAGGGACTTTTCTCAGCACCCATATAATGGCTCACAATCATCCATTTCTCCAGTTCCTGGGGAATCCAGTGCCTCTTCTGACCTCTGTGGCACCAGGCACATACATGGTTCACATACATGCAGGAAAAGCATTCGTACACATAATAATTAAATCTAAACAAATATTTTTAAACATAAAATACATAAGTGTAAACTACAATTCTGTTTACCCCATTGAGCTATAGAAAGATTATTGAAATTACTTTTATTTGTTTTTGTTGTTGTTGTTTGGTTTTGTTTGGTTTGGCTTTTCAAGATGGGGTTTTTTTTGCATAGCCTTGGCTGTCCTGGACACACTTTGTAGACCAATCTGACTCATAGTGATCCACCTGCTTTTGCCTCCCCTAGTGCTAGGACTGTAGGCATGCACCACTGAGCCCAGCTTTTGTTGTTTTAATAGTATCTCTATGTCCACTTTTACATGGGAAGCTAAATTAGATTTGTTTTTTGATATTATTAGCATGGTCCATGTATTATACATATTTACATGCTTGGTAGAAGTATGTGATTTTAATTTTATTTGATCTGAGGTAGAGTTGAGTAAAAAATGGCCAGGGTTTCAATCTAGTGTCCTTATAGACACAGATTACTTCTTTATTATGTGTGTGCTAACACAGTGCATTAAGAGAAGAAGGCAAGAGAAGCCTTTACCAAAAGCAGGGACAGTAGGGGCTTTTGGTTTCATATCTGTAAGGAGCTGCAAACACTTTGGTTTATAGCATATTACATGCATGTTAAGAGGTATTAACTGATAAATAAATAAATGAATGAATGAATGAATGAGGGAATGAATAAATAAATAAGTAAATAAATAAATAAATAAATAAATGAATGAATGAATGAATGAATGAATAAAGCAAAGACCAAAAAAAAAAAAAAGAGAGGTGTTAACTGCCGTGTGTGGTGGTGTACGCCTATAATCTCAGCCTTCAGGGAAGCAGAGGCAGGCAGATCTCTATGAGTTTAAGGCTAGCCTGGTTTACAAAGTGAGTCCAGGACAGCCAAGGCTACACAGAAAAACCTTGTCTCAAAAAAAAAAAGAAAGAAAGAAAAAGGTGATAGCCAAAAATTAGGGTTAGGGATTTGACTTGATAGTAGAGTGCTTGCCAAGTGTATACAAAATTCAACCCAGTTCCCAGCAGCATGCACACACACAAGTAATTGAAGCTCGCATTTAACACTTACTGTAGAGTTTCACACACTGAGTCCATCTTTATTAACTTTATGTATTTACTTTAGTCTTCATGATAGCCCTATGAGATAGTAATTTAGCCTCATTGTACACAGAATCTTAGTAATTTATACAATGCCAGTACATAGTCAGTCTAGTAGTTGGTTGTAAGCTGGTTGGCTCTAAAATCCTTGATTTTTATCCACTAGACCAAACATCCTCCCAGGATGTGAAAAGTGAAGTCATAAATATGTCTAGATTATAGAGGTGCCAACACAGTGTGTCACTGAGAAACCACTAAAGACTTGAAGTTTTGCATGGTGTATACCCCTCCAATCCTAGCACTTGGGTGATGGAGGCCAGGGGTCTCACATTTAATGTTCACCCAGGCTGCAAGTTTGAGACTAGACTGAACTATATAGTGATACTGCTAAAAGAGGGACAGAAAGAGGCAGGAAAGAGAGTGGGATGAGAAAGAAGAAGGGGAGAAAGAGGGAGATCACAATATAGTTGGACATGAGAAAGCCGTAGGGAGAAAGGAGTAGAGCAAGTCCAGAGGTGAGAGACCCGTTAGAAGACTGCTGTTGCTGTACCAGCTCCCCGCCACAGCCTTCCTTGCTCTGCATTGAGAGTAGTCCGTAGCTCAGTGATTTCCTAGAAACTACATAAAAAAATAACTGGGCTACAACCATTTCCGAATATCACCTATGCTCAATAGCCAGCTACTGAGCGATAGACCTTCCCAAGAATGTTTTGAGAGCATCGTACAAATTTCCTGTGTGTTGCTTACTTTTCTTCCTGTAGTACAAATTTAGAGCTCGTGAAAAGGGCTGTCCTGGCTCCAGCCACATGTGTGTGCCCACAGCAGAGGTGTACCTCAAGTGGTAACAGTGCCAACACCCCACACTGCCCCTGACATACTTTGCTCTTACTTGGAGGGGCCACCTCAAGGGGGAGGACAGAGTTTAAACCTATATCTTCTCTCTTAAGATGGCATCCAGGCATAATTGTGGGGGTTAGGCACTGTACGTGGACTGTTCAATTGATTTCCCTCTGCCACAAAGCAAATTGCCTCATTAATCTGGTCTGTACTGGCCAGCTAAGTGTGAACAAATGACCTAGAGATGAGGCCTGTATGTCATTTCCCAGACACTTAGTCAGGGACTAACTGCATTTGCTACAATTGCATGTCTTGGCTAAGTATACTAGCCATTGTCTTATGGCTTTAGTTACTAGTGTTTTAGAGACTATATATATTTTAATTGTAAAATGATACTAATTTGATTATTTTTAGGTACAAGTTTACCTCAGAAAGGCTTAGGACCAACTGAGGAAGTGAGTGGTAAGAAACACACAGAAGACACTATTTCTGTGGCATCCTCTCTGCATTCTAGCCCTCCTGCATCTCCTCAAAGCTCCCCTCGCAAAGGTAAGAAGGAGCTCTTCCTGCTAGTTCTGATCAGACAAAACAGCACTTCAGCACATTTTGCTTTCAGTCTATAAGCAAATGGCAGAAAGGTGAAAATGTTAATTTTTGAATTATTCCTAGTTTTGAATTAATGCTTCACATTGAATTCAAATGATTTTTGGAGTGTTATCAAGTAACTAGAACTCCAGTATTCAGGGCATGAACCTTAGTTGCTTTGCAGAGAGCAGGCATGGCTGGAAATGAGGACATAAGTCACAGTTGTTTTAGTCTCCGCCAGTGCTCAATTCCATCTTTCCAGTTTCCTATATTCAAACATTTCTGTGGAGAATTTGCAAATAAAATCCTATAAGAAATTGTATTTATACTGGGTGTAATGGTGAACACCTGTAATTCTGGCACTTAGGGGAAGGTGAGAAGGGGGTCAGGAGGTCAGGGTTGTCATCACCTACATAATAGGTTCAAGACCTGAAACCCAGGCCCCCAAAAAAGGTGTTTTTTTTTGGTTTGTTCGTTTGTTTTTGTTCAAGTACAAAAATGTAGGAAAAGAAACAAATGCTAGCTGGGCATAGTGACACACCCCTTTACTCCCAGCACACAGGCAGCAGAGGCAGGTGGAGCTCTGTGTTCAAGAGCAGCCTGAGCTACGCAGAGAAACCCTGTCTTGAAAAAGAAAGAAAAGAAACAATATTTAGGTTGTTCTTGTTGGTTTGTTCTGTTTTTCTTATTTATGTGGGGCTTTTACACTTACACAAAACCAGAAAAGATAAGATAGAAATTCTTGTTCTTTATGGGTGTTTTCATGAGTCAGACTGAATATTTTCTTGGCTAACCTGAACTGTGAGATGCCACATAATGTTGACCACATGTTAGGCATGCTAAAGAACATGTGTTTCTTACTCTGGTCCCCAACACTCTTAGCCTACAATAGAGAAAAAGTCATCCTAGTCCTGGCCTTTTCTTGAGTGTAAATGAAACAACAAACAAATAAAACCACCTTGAGTAACCACAGCAGAGGACCTTGCCTGGCCAGAGGGAATATTAAGTTTGTTAGTGCTGGTTGGAGGGAGGAGCACCCCCGGCTCACTCCCTGCCAAAGGTCTTGAACCTATCACTCTTCAGGACTCTGCCTGCTGCAGTGCAATGACAGAACACCTGAGTTTGGCGCTCTGCCCCTTGCTACTTCTTTGTTACCATTCGTGACTTGTTCAGAAGGCCCAGAAAGACCCTCTGTCTTAGGGCCTGTGTACACTTTAAAGGAAACGGTATTTCTATATCAGTAAGTGATTAGTAAATCCAAACTTCTCCTCCCTGCTGCTACCCTGGAGTGGCATAGCTCACTTGCTCTCAACAATTTCTACCCTAAGGAATGCTTTGTGAAAATCAAATAGGACATAGAAGGAATATATATGTATATAGTCATAAAGCAGTTTCTGATTCTCCATCTTACTATACTCTTGTGAGACACACATGTTTTCACTTTGTCTATATGAGCTGACTCTCCAGAATGCCTTCATCAGATCTCTGCAAGTAACAACCAAGCCTTTAGTCAAGCAGTAACAACCGAGCCTTTAGTCAAGCAGGTGGTCCAAATATGCAGGGCCTGAGTTGGAAACTGCACAGACAGCTCTGTAAGGAAGAAGCTGCTTGATCTGATTGTGGTTTGTTCTTACTGTGACTGGGAAGGATTATGGACAGGAATATTTGCAGGGGGGGTGGGTTTTGATTTTGGTTTTTTGGTTTGTTTGTTTTAGTTTGGGTTTGGTTTTTGGTTTTTCAAGACAGAGTTTTTCTATCATATAGCTGCCCGGGAACTTGCTATGTAGGCCAGGCTGGCCTCAGACTCATAGAGATCCACGTGCCTCTCTCTCCCAAGTGCTGGGATTAAAGGTGTGTACTACCGCACCAAGCCAAAATCTATATTATTCATCAGTTCTCAGTTCTTGTTAAACTTTGAAATTAGTTTTGCTGTTATCGCTAGTGAGGAAAACCTATTTCATATTTTCATAAGAAGAATTTAAACAAAAACTTAGAAGCCAAGAGCTGGGGAGATGGCTCAGTCAGTAAAGCCCCTGCTATGCACATATGAATACCTACTGTTCATACACCCCTCCCCCCAGCTCCATGTAATCTCAGGCATGGTAACACATTCTAATCCTGTGACTTGGAGGGGTAGAGAGAGACAGATCATTTGAGCGAGTCAGTGAGCTGCTCCCCAGGGAGAGCACCACCCAGATTGCCCTGACCTCCACTGGTACACGTGCACATGTACATACACATATACTATACACACACACTACATGCACATATATTATACACATACACATTTAACGTGAAGGGTGCGTTAAAAACTTGAATATTGTCTTCATCTTGGAGCTTAGAGCCCCACATGCACCAAAAACAGTGCTTTATAAAGGTGTCTTTGTATCCTCTGTGTGTCCTATTTGGTTTTTACTGAGGTTTTTTTTTTTTTTTTTTTTAAATCTAAAAATTCTAAAGCATTATTTCTTTTAAGAAATGATTCTGGTCACCCAATATTCTTGTCATATTTGTCTTTATTATTTTCACCAATATGGTATGTTTTCAGCATTTTTGTTGTTGTCAGCTTGTTCTAAGCAAGGTAATGTGTCTGTCTTATCATGTAGTAACAGCTGTTTGTGCTGTATAGTGCTGCATAGTTTCTTGTTTTATTTTTAAAAAGACGATTACTATAGTTCAGTTCTTTAGGTAATGTCAAGATGATAAAGTTTTTAAATAGTGAAATGTTATGTAAACCAAGCTAATTGTACCTAGTTGAAAAGAATTAATTGATCACGTTAGGGTTTTTGCATCTCTCCCTCCAGTTGGCAGTATCCTATCTGATCACAGCATCCTGCTACGCCTCTCAGGGTCTTGCTCATCCCCTCCCCGTGAGCCCAGCACCAAGATCAGTGGCCAGAGCTGCCCCGGAATAGGTGGGGGTTACTTGCAAAAGAAAATCCTTCAGATTACTGGGAGCACAGCAAAAAGAACAGACAGGATCAAGAAGGCCACTGAGGAGAATAGAGACAGGACAAGTTGTGAGAATACAACCAGGAAAAGAGTGACATCCCCGTTTAGAAGATTTAGGGAAAGAACTCCTTCAAGGGAGAGACTAGTCAACAGCCAAAAAGAGGACACAGATCACAATCAAGCTACAGACAGCTGTGAGAAAGTGAAGGATGTTGGAAGCAACATCACAGATGAGAAAGGGAATGCCATCTGCGACTCAAGTAGCCAAGGCCACAGTACCGCGTTAAACTGCTTCTGTACGCGGTTCAAGCATAAAAGGAGAAAGACTCTCTGAAAAGTACCCTATTTAATATTAGTGTTAATTTTGTTTTAAGTGTTGATTTTATTAATGTAAATGTGGCTTGAATCCAGACATCTGTCAGAGGTTGGGCAGACGATGTAGTAAACACTCTGAAGCGTTCTATGAGTGCTGTAGAGCCTCTATGAGGAAAGAAATGCTGGTTACTGCACTGCACTTGTACATGCGTTCTCTAACTGCTGTGTTGAGTTAGTAAACTTTATCCACTTGTTTTCTGTAGTTGGCTGTATTTTCTTCTGGTAGCAGCTGAGACTGAGTGAAATCATCAGAGAAAGCATCTTTGGAACCAGTGTTTAGTTTCACATTAAGCCCCCATTCAGAAGCTGCTTCCACTCTCTGCAGCTGTGGGGCATACACACGCACACGGCAGTACTCAGCCGCTTTAGAATCACCTGGAAACTTTTAAGTGAAATTACCATGTCCCACCCCAGATCTCATAAATTTGAATGAGTGTCACATGTTTTTTGTAATTTAATAAATGTCCATGGGAATTCTTAGTTCAGTTACATTTGAGAGATTCTGGTGTGACGAACGTAAGTATAAAATTGATTGGAAATAGTGAAGTGAATCTATTCATTCAGTACAGTGATTCTCTTTGGAAGTAGAAGGTTAACTGGTTTGAGTCTTCATTTGCCATACCCATTGTCCTTTTTAAAAACTGAATGATCGTTTCATGGGCACTGGTGACTGACATGATCCCAAATGCAAGACTGTGTGGTAGAAATCAGAAACACTGGTTTGTTTTGTCTTACTGGGTTCTTGGCCCCATAAGTTCATGGGAAAAACCACACATTTCTGGGTCTTGATTTTTCTGTGATATGATTAATGGCACCTGTTGAAAATGTTACTACACAGCCAATTTTTCTTCTTTACATATACCAAAAGGTTCATAAGGCCTAAGGAGACCCAAGCACTTAGCTTGCTGTCTTCATCTTTGTTTTACTAAGGGTCAGTTACACACAAGAGCTTGCATTTCTTCCTTAGCAGTGTTGCTGGGAATTTGTCCAAAAGTCATGTGACCTGTCAAACCTCACTCTGCTCTATGAACATGAAAGTATTGTTGCTTCTTAAAGACCAGCCCCTTCTTTTATTTCAAAACCAAAGTATGATTTGCTGTTATTGAAATGGACCACTTTGTACATTTAGCCACCATACTGTAGATGTGATTTTAAATCTTTCACTTTACTCCATCCCAACTGTTTTATCCCTCCAAAAGAGACAAGACCTCTGTAGCCATGTACTATGCCGTAAGATGTAGAAGAATGGAAAGTAGGTAGATGCTGTTTTCATCATCATACATTCTAATCTGTTAAGCTATTTAATTTTTAACAAAGTTAATCATGTCCAAATGTGAAACAGTTTGTTTAAAAAGCACTGAAACAGGGCTAGGAAGACCTTTCAGTGTGGGACTATCCCCTACATCCAGGCAAAAATTCAGTGTGCTTTTTATAACCCTAGCAAGGGACAGGGAAGTAGAGATGAGAGAGTACCTGGGCTCTGGCCAGCTAGCCTAGCCAGCTTTTGAGTTACAGATTCGGTGTGAGACTGTCTTAAAAATAGAAGATAGAGAGTAGTTAAGGAAAACACCTTACATCAACTTCTTACCTACACACACACATACCCACATGAACATACACATGTACCACATGTGTGCACATGCACACAAAAACAGGACTGGAGCTTTCACTGGTAGAGCATTTGCATAGCCTATATAAATTTGAATGAGTGTCACGTGTTTTTTGTAATTTAATAAATGTCCATGGGAATTCTTAGTTCAGTTACGTTTGAGAGAGTCTGGTGTGACGAACATAAGTATAAAATTGATTGGAAATAGTGAAGTGAATCTATTCATTCAGTACAGTGATTCTATATAGGGTTCTGAGATTATATTCGTAGAATCACCAAAAATGATTGATTGAAAATACTGAGTGATCCTCAAGGGGAAAGACTTGGGTAGAATAAATAGACTATCTGAGGAAAGTGAATGCACTTTGAAGATTGCCAAGTACAGTTCTTTGAGCCTGCTCCAATTCCTATCCCTTCCACAGGGTGGGCCATGAAATACTTTATGTCAATCAGAAGAAGGGATACAGAGTTAAAAGAGGCTGAAAACTGTACTCTGTGTTCTTGCTAATGTTTATAATGTCTTCATTGCTCTTTTTATTGAATATTTGAAAGCATGTGAGTCTGGGGCAGTGATGCTAGATGTTGATGTTTTGTTTTTTTTTCCTTCAGTGTGGAGTTCTGGGGTTGGTGTGGGTGGTAAGTGGATGGCTATATAGGGAAAGGTATGGAGAAAATTGTCATCCTTACATCATCATGCATGAAAACTGACATTTCCTACTACTTTGTTTTTTGTGGGCCCCCCCCCTTTTTTTTTTGTCTTCCCATGACTGCCCCTGCCTGCCCTCTTATTTGGAAGTTTGACCGGTGTTCTTTTCTCATTCAGGTTATACTCTCATACCATCAGCTAAATGTGACTTGTCTGACTCCAGCCACAGTGAAATCTCCTCTCGGTCCAGTATTGTGAGCAACTGTTCTGTTGACTCCATGTCTGCAGCTCTGCAGGATGAGCGCTGTTCTACCCATACCCTATCAGTTTCTGAGCCCACGGGGGCATTGGAAAAGACAGATCACACATCAGGGATGGCAGACCACAGTCAGCTTGGTCACGGGTAAACGTCCCTGTCTGTGTTCCTGTCTCAAAAGCAGAACCAGTATGCAGCATCCAGAACCAGCCCCCCTTCCTCCCCCAGTAGTTCAGATGCATAGCATTCCTTATAAGAATATGAGGCACACATGCGCACTTTGTGCATACTGAGTATGGAAATACATACTACTTGAAAGATGCATGGGCATCCTTTTTGTTTTGTAGGTTTTTTTGTTTTTGTTTTTGTTTTTTCCAAGACAGAATTTCTCTGTGTAGAAGTGTCTGGCTTCAAACTCACAGAAATCTGTCTGCCTCTGCATCTGCTTCTGCCTCCTTAGTGCTGGGATTAAAGGAGTGTGCCACCATCACCCGGTAGATACCCTTTTTTTTCCCTAAATTCCTTTTATTCAAGTTACTTTCTGCCATGTATCTTGTCGCTCACTAAGAATGCATTGTGTCCTGCTCTTGTTACTAGAGGTGAGGCTCCTGGCTGTTAGAGATTAGTCACACAGATTCTATCATACAACATATTTCCAGTCTAGCACATTACAGGACCTAGGCGATTAGGACCAGGCCTCTGTCTTTATTCGTATGTGTAGCCTTTTGACAGTGAGACTTTGTTATCTTCCGAAAAGTTGACATTCAAGAACAGCACAATTGAGTCTGCCCTTTCCCTCCCCCCCAAAAAAAAAAAATCACAAAAAAATACCTCACAGTGTTTTTATGAGCATATTTAATTTATATGCTTACAGACTTTGTATTGTGCTATGTTCATAGCTATATGTACCAGCTTGTATGCTCCAGGTTGGACAGAAATGGAACCTTAAAAGTACAGAATCCATCTTTGCCCCAGACTGTAAAGTAATAGACTGTTGGCATCATGTGGCCCATATTTGACCCTTGCTGTAAATGCTGGCGTCTGTGGGAAGTTGTTGTTGACTTTCCATTGTACTCAGCCTCAAATGTTTGTAAAAAAAATATGGCTCCTCAGCTTATAAATTCTACATTTTCCACATAGGAGAGCTTTGTGTTTACAAAGCATTACTTATTTCCATTCATTTCAAATTTCATCTTCTGTTTTTATTTAAAGTCAGTCAGAATTTCTTGGAGAAAGCATTCGGGTGTGTCCTGGTCTCTTGAAGGAGAGACACAGTGCTGGGGAAGTCTCCAGAATGCCACCAGATTACTCATTGCTCATTTGTGTGCCTCCACTTCTAGGTGGACCCTGTCAAAGCCGTCTCTCATCAAGGGTGCAGCTGTCTCGTCTTCTCTGAGCAGTGAAGAGATGTCTCATGAGCATGTTGTGCTAGAAGCAGCTGACAGTGGTCGGGGTAGTTGGACTTCCTGTTCCAGCAGCAGCCATGACAACTTCCAAAGCCTTCCAAACCCAAAAAGCTGGGACTTTCTGAACTCTTACAGACATACACATCTAGATGACCCTATTGCTGAAGTTGAGCCCACTGACTGTGAGCCCTGCACCTGCCCTAAAGGCTGCTCAAGAACTTGTGGCCAGTGCAAAAGCAGCCTAGAGACAAGCCAGCTAAGGCAGAGTTGGGCCTCCTCCAGCTCACTCTCTGACACATGCGAACCAAACTACGGGACAGTTAAGCGGAGGGTGTTGGAAAGTGCACCAGCAGAGGCACCTGATGGCTTGGAGCTTAGGGACACCACTGACCCGGTTTATAAAACTGTCACTTCCAGTACAGACAAGGGCTTGATTGGTAAGTGCAGGTTTGTGTGTAATCACCAATGTTGAGGGATTTGTGCTCCCTCCGTCTAAAAGCAGGCATTGGGCTATCTTTACCAGGTTTTATTATTTTGTTCACTGTACACTTTTTTCTTCCTTCCACAATTTATTGCCCCCAAATTCATGTCTTCTCAGAAGCCTTGTTTTTCCTCTGTCATACATGTTCTTATATTTATATATAAAATGAGACGGGAACTAACAGTGACATTGACCGAAAACACTTTAGCTGTCAAGTACACATGGAACACACAGATAGACAGGTAAAACCAGTGATATCTTTTCAGAAGTTCCAGAGTAAATATTCAAGCCATTAAAATGAAAAGGAGCATGAGCAGAGGAAGGGATGTAGTTGAGAACTCTTTGTCAGACTCATTTTTTAGATCCTTGTGGTTGCATTGAGTGTGGCAGCACCACTGCAGACTCTGCAGTAGTAAAATGCTGTTCTGGTGATCAAGTTATTGGGACCACAGTGTCTATGTGTTCATGAGAGAAACAGGAAGTTCTCTTACTTTTAGGCTGATATGCCGAGACCCTGAGCCAACTCAGCAATAATGTAGGTCTTTGCTTTACAAAGCCCTGCACTCACTCTCAGGCACAAGACAGAGACGCCAAGCATTTCTGTGTGCCTGGTCTGGTGCATATCACCAGGTGTCAGCTGGTTTGTGCATTGGTGTCTAGTAAGCTTTTGTAGTATATTTAGTCTTCAAGTTGTTTATTCCTTGAATTACAGGAATGCTTACATATAATATTCTCATTTTCCTGTTATGTGAAATGACTGTCAAATGTGCTGACCTTGTAATTCTTGGATTTGTTTCGTGCACTTTGGCAGGATTATACAATAGATATGAATATACAGTAGATATGAATATTAATTTTAAAATCTTTCACTTCTTGGTGACATTGGCAAACCTTCACTTTTCTCTTCTCTGGACAACTTCCCACTGCCATACTCCATCATGCCCCTTGTCCTCAGTTGGAAACAGGGGCCTGTCCTGACCCTGACATTACTTGCAAGTTTTACTGGTAGAAGAGTAGAAACCCACATGGACACATTTCTTGTTGATGTGAAAATTGTTTAAACTTTAATTTTTACCTACACTTTAGTCAGAAAACAGAAATAAGATCCCAGTGAGACATGGTGGCGCATGACTTTAATCCCAACACCTGGAGTCAGGGGATCTCTATGAGTTCCAGGCCAGCCGGGGCTATGTAGAGATCCTGTCTCAAAACAAAATAAGAGCCCATGTAGAATTAGTTCCTCTAAACTAGGAAAGCTCATTAGTTTGACTGCCTGAACTGAGGATGTGTCTGCCCCTAGCACCAGAGGCTGGTCTCTATGACCCATGTAACAGTGCTGTGATTCACAGTAGATATTTTTCAGTTAACAGTGTGTCTATAACTGGTCACCTTCAGGCTTGTGGGTTTGATTGAGCTGTTGGACATGAGGGCTGTGCCTAAGGAGGAGTGTCCTGTCCCTGTTCTCCTACTTATGTAGCTGTTTGTTGAATTTTCTTAAAATATCCAACAGGTTTAAATATTAGTGTTTGTAAGATCACTTTGAGTTTGCCATCATTGCATTTAAATGTATTCATTTTGTCTGTTTTTAAGTTACATTTTTGCCATTGTAATGTTCAGAATGGGGTTCTCTTTCCTTCATTTCTTATGTTTTTCCATTAACATTTCCACTGCTTATTTTTTTTCACACCAGTGTACTGTGTCACCTCACCCAAGAAAGGTGATAGATATAGGGAGCCACCTCCCACTCCTCCAGGATATCTGGGAATTTCTTTAGCGGACCTAAAGGAAGGACCCCACCCGCATCTAAAACCTCCAGACTATAGCGTGGCAGTGCAGAGGTCAAAGATGATGTTTAACAGCCTGTCTAGACTGCCGTCAGCTCCTCCCAGTAGCCACACCTCAACCTGGGTTCCCCCGAAGATTGGATCCCAGCCTCACAGGCATAGCTTGCAGCCGTCCCATCCTAAACTAGCAGATGTGGCTGATGCAGATAGCGAAGCAGATGGTACGTTGACAAACTGTCTCAAGGACTCTTAAGTGGATTGTGGAGCATAAAGGGTCTTTTCTGTGGTATCTGTGATGATTTGTAATGTTTTTTAATCTCTTTAAATTTGTTCTTTAAAAAGTGGGATCTGGTACAGCTGGCCATGGTGGCCTATAATCCTAGCACTCTGGGAGGCAGAGACAGGTGGATCCCTGTGAGTTCAAGGACAACCTGGTCCATAAAGTGAGTCTAGGACAGCCAAGGCTACACAGAGAGAACCTGTCTCAAAAAAACAACAACAACAAAAAAGTAGGATCTGGGAATATAGCTCAGTGGTGGAATGATTGGCACTCATGAGGCCCTGGCTCAGTCTCTCCAGCACTACAAAGAAAAATGTATTTATTATACTTTGGGGCCATCAAGAGCACTTGTGCAAGCCTGGCAGCCTGAGTTGTATCCCTCAAGCACACACAAAGGAGAGAGCGAACACTACAAAAAGTATTCCCTGGCCTGCACACAAACTACACAAACACTGTAGTATACACACACATACAAACTCAACTTCTATCTGGGTGCCTATGCTCTGATGCTAGCTCACATGGAGTATCTTTGATAATGAAACAGTTCCAGTAGTAGAATTCTGAGAGAAGGTACTTGATGACTGTTGATAAAGTTTTACAAAAGACAGTTGTCTGAAAGACACTCTTGGCCTAGTTCTCTGACAAACAAAACTTTTAATGAACTTTGTAACTGTAGCAAAAGCTTGAAAACTAGTTTCTGTATTAAAAATAAATGTTTCATTCTTCTAAAGAATATAATAATAAAGTGATACATTGAAACCATTTATGGTCTGGGAAGATGGCTCAGTAGATGAAGTGCTTGCCTACAAGCATGAAGACCAGAATTCAGACCTCCAGAATCCATGAAAAAGTTGCGCGGTATAGTGGCTACAATGCCAGTGCTGAGGAGGTAGCCGTAGAATCCCCAGGGATTGCTGGCTATGTAGACTAGTCAAATCAGCAAGCGCCAGGTCCACTGAGAGAGCCTATATAGGTGGGTATAGGGAGTAAGTAAAGTAGAGTGATCCGTCCAGCAAGCCGATATATGTCAGCTTCTAGCCTCTATACACATGAACACATACCCATGCATTCATATATACCCCTCCATACATATACACACACCAAAGAAAATGAAACTATAGAGGCCAGCAAGATGGCTCTGCAGGTAAAGGCACTTCCTGCCAAGCCTGATCCCCAGAATCCACATGGTGGAAGAGAAGCAGTTCTGCAAATTGTCCTCTGACCATCAAAAACGTGCAGTGGCATTTGTACACATGGATACACACAAAATAAGTGTGAACCAGTTTCAATTTTGAAATTTCAGTTTCCTATCAGCCCTTAGTGTGATTAGAAACCATGGTGTTACAGCAAAGCCTGGGCCTTGGTGGGATGTCTGCCAATATTTGTTGAGATGGGAAGAGCTTCTTATGTAGTAGATACTCTGTTGACTATTGCTTGATCTGCATTGACAGATGTGCTGGCTAATTGCGTCTTCATTATTTTCAGAAAATGAGCAGGTGTCAGCAGTCTAGCCTTTGGATGGTTCATTGGAGATAACTGGAAGTCAGGAACATGGACAAGAGCTCCTGGTTCTGCAAGCCAAGGCCAACAGCTCGCTGCTGCCACTAACCCTGAGGTCTCCTCGATGGGCTCTGAGGATGAGCTCTTCCTGAGTCATGCTTCCCCTCGTTCTGTCCCTGCAGGTGCACTTCCCTTTACTGGATGTTGCACCTGATCCCTGCCTACACTTTGCACATCATTTCTGCCTTGGGACCACATTCAAGCTCAGAGTGTCCCCCTGTATATCGCTAAAGGTTTTTCTTTCCGCAAGTCATCTTAAAGATAGTGGTTTTATTATTTCCAAGCCATAGCTTGGGCTAATGGACACATTCAAAATGTCTGCCAATACCAAGGAAAGTCTTGCATATTTGAAAATTAATTTATTATTTGAAGTGTTGTGGTTTTTGTTTGTATTGAAGAGATCTCGTTAGCTGTTGTTTGTCTGAATCTGTAAAGCTGTCTGTGGTGTGAGCAGCAGACGTCATCCTGACACAGGTACAGAAACGTACCACCATTGTAGCACTCAGGTGTGAACTAAACACTTGTGCAGGTAAGTGTGAGCAGCCTGCTCATCGTGATGTGGACTGCAGCAGCCACAGAGGGCTTGGCAGTCTTTTGAAAGGGGGAGCAGAAAGGGAATATAAAGAGAGAACCCTGATTTGCAAAGAAGGAAAAGTCAACATTGAACTTGTGCTTGTTTCTGAAATGAACATCACGCTGCATCCGGCTGTGAGGATACTACAGAGCCACTAGGAATGGCTTCTAGAGAGTTGTGTCTCTATGGAAACCCTAAGCTATCATTCCACAACTCCAGTGTGGAATTCCTAGTTTAAAAATACATATATTGTAGAAGCTAGAGAGGCGGCTCAGTGCTCAAAATACTCACGCGCTGGCTCACAACTGCCTGTAACTCCAGTTCCAGGGGATCTGACACCCTGTTCTGGCCCCCACAAGCACTGCATGTGTGTGGCACATAGGCATACATGCAGTCAGAACACCCCTATGCTCTAAAAATAATAAAAAATAGTAATTTTTTAAAATATCATGGATGCGGTGGTGAAGGCCACCTTGACTTGTGCAGTAGCTTGCAGCACAAAACCACATGTGCAGTCATTGAACGTGAGCTCTGAGCCTCCACAGAACTCCGTAGCCAAGAGATAGACTTGGATAAGAGAGAGGAGCTAAGGTAGCAGAGGGAACTTACACCCTTTGTGGCCTCCTGGATATGGCGCTCTTAAGTGTTTAATCAAATGCAGTGACTGCTTACTAAATACAGTAGACTTCACATTTTTACAAATCAAGCATAACATTTTGTATATATATATTTAAAGTTTTGCTTTATAATGTAAAGGCAATTAAGATTTCATAAACTTATGTAATTACCAAAAAAAAAAAAAAAAGCCAAAGCCATTAAAGGTGCACTGGCCATGACAGCACTGCTGCAGGGCAGTCATGTGACCAGCTGCCTTCTCAAGGTTGGACTTTCCTCTGCCCTCTCCTCCTGTCTCCTGTCCAGTCACGTGAGAGTCAGAACAGTTCCAGGTGTGATAGTGCTGTGTCTTCCCGCAGAATGCCTGTCTCTCTAGGAAAGGTCGTGGCTGAAGATCCCCTGGGGAGACACGAACCCAAAGCCTTAGACATGAGCCCAGTGCGCTGCAGTGCAGTGAGGCAGAGCCTTGCTGGCCCTTTAAGTGCAAAGCAGCCTGAGTGGCAGCTGCAGCTTGGCAGCCGTGCTTAACTGATCTGGCCTGTGAACTGTGCTGTCTTCTGATTGTGAATTTTTTATTCACCTATTTGCATAATATTGTTTTCATGTTAAAAACAAAATAAATATTTTTGCTATATCCACCTTTTTAATCCAAGTTTGGATACTCATTGTCACCATTTTTCTATCCATTGCTCCAGAAAAATGTGCTGTTTGCACTGCCTCTGTTCATCTAACAGGTCTTCAGACCAGACAGAGTCTCGCCTGCCTTGGTCCTTAACGTGGTGTACATGTCTTGCACAGAGAGTGAGGCCTGTGGCTTTGAGCCCGTTCTGTGTAGCTGCCTTGGTTATATCAAGCTTTATCTGTGAGTGTTCAGACCAGCTGATCACATTGATCAGAATGAAAACCAAATGCTTTGTAGTTTGATGTATATGAGTCCCTGAAAAAAAAATATCATGTCTGCCTTTTTTTACTTTTATCATGTGACCAGAGCAAGGCAAGCCTTAAAGCCCATGCTTGCTCCGGTTCTGGGTTCCCATTTGTCTTTGTTGGAAGTGTGTGACATTACTAAGGAGACTCATGCCCAGCACCTGCCAGGACTGTCGAAGCAGCAGACCCTTAGTGCAGACTTTTGCCAAACAATAGATTTCAACAAAATCTCATAGCAAACCATTTAGAGATTAGTCCAGCTGCTGCCTACAGCAAGGTTACATGCAAACCCCACACTTCATTTCCTCTAAATGGTATCTTTCAAGATGGTCTTTGGGGAGAAAAATCCTCTAGAGAGTATTCATGAGGGTGACATGAACACCTCCGTGACCTCTACCAAGGTGGAAGAGTAGCAGTAACTACAAAGATTTCCTTAAACTGTTTAAACTGGTTATTTGGATTGAGAAGGTCTGGGAAGACATTAAGTGTGTCCTTGCACCACCCCATTACACACCACAGAAAAAGGCAGGGCCAGCCTTGAGACAAGTCAGGTACATTTTTAAGTTGAAACTTGAGTTGCACTTCATCTTTTGCTTTTGTGCTGTTTGAAAGGCCTCTTTTTTATTAATGTACAGAATGAATGCAGTTGAACCTGATGTTTTAAAATTGAAATGTGAGTTTATCAAAAAACAAAAGCAAAATTGCACAGTTGCTCTGATCAAGTGACAATTATCTGCACAATTGAGTGATTGTAAGGCATACTGTCACAAGCAAGGCGGTCTCCTAGTGTTTGATGCCTCTTAAACTTATGTCTTTTAGAAAGACAGTGCCTCTGTATGTGTTTGTATTTTTACTGAGTGTAAATACCTGTTATATTTTTGGTTACGAGAATGTAAGGGTATCATTTATTACCACGTCTCCTAACACATTGGAACCAATAAAGAATCTGCATTGACTGTGTGCACTTCCTTCTGAGTATATGGAGCCATGAGCAGCTAACCGGGTCCCTTCTGTTCAGGCTGCAGAAGTAGCTCGTTAGGAAGCTGCTTGTCCCCGTAGTGTGCGTGAAGCCCTGGGTTTGATTCCTAGAACTACATAAAAGTACGTAACTACATAAAAGAACTACACATAACTATGACCTCAGCACTGGGGATGTAGAAATAAGAGGAGCAGAACTTCAAAGTTGCCTTCAGCTAAATGGAGAGTCTGAAGTCAGCCTAGAACACCCTAGCTAAACAAGAATGCCAACTGGAGACCTGGGTTGCCTCCAGGTCACCAGAAGAATTGGAGTCTTCTGTTACTGGCAACCATATAATCTGGAAAACCACTGTAATTTACTTTTAAAAGATGTTTTTGTTTGCAAATTAAATAACAATGATTTAAAACCATTGAAGCTGATTCCTGAAGAGATGTCCATGGACAAACTGTCAGGGCTGGTGCAGGCGCTGTTAGACCCTTTTATATCAGGGCATCACCTCAAGGACGGTCTCAAAAAGCATGGTCCCTTTTTCCTGGGAGAGGGCTTTCCCTAGGCTCTGCTCACACTGAGGCCAGTCTGCTCTGTAGACTGGAACCTGTAAGGAAGCCCAGGGCGCTGCTTTGGCAGAGCAGGGGAAGCCCACGCTGTCTAGTGAAGAGACAAGGCATGCGTGTCCACCGTGTGAGGATCCTTGGCAGCCGCTGAGCCTGTACAGCCTGTCTTTCCCCAGCCTTGGGTTGGTGCTCAGGGGTCCATTTCTTTTTTGGATTCAGGTCCCTCTAGAATTTGGCAGTAAAGTCTCTCCAAGTCCCATACTGTACCAGTGGATTTTCTCATGTGGGAGCTAACACCTGCAGGCTTCAGGTTCCCCGTCCCAACACAGACTCAGGGTTTCCCAGCCTCACAGTCTCACTAGTTCATTGCTCTATTTAAAAATATACATTTTCTAAAGAAGGACCTCCCTATAGGTTGGGTGCTTTCTTTGGGAAACAAGTCTTTACCTTCACCTTGAGTTTGGGCTTCTGGAACTCAGAATTAACTATGTTTGCTGTCACCCACCAAGCTTGTAATTTGTTACCAGGTCTAGGTAACAAACTTTGTAATTTACATGTTTGGGTTCCTGTTGCTCATGCCTGTGGTCCATAGCACACCTTGGGAACCTACTAACCTTCACCCCTAAAAGTTTGTGATGAGAACATCTGAGAGGAGTTGGCCATCCCAGAGTGACCTCAGGAGCAGTCCATCCAGCCTGATCCTCACCCAAGGTATGCAGGTAAGCACAACAGAGATGCCCTGACTTGAAAAAGGTGGTTGATAGACTTGGCAATATTAAAAGACATAGATGCTGTTGGCAAAATGACTTGGAGTCATTTTTTAACTGGAGCACTTCTTAGAAGAAGCAGTGCAGGGGTGTGTCAGGCTCTTCATGGTTTGTATTAGGGCTCTCAGAGGCTGGCACTTAAAGTTTGGTTGTAATTTATCCAATCTCAAAATGTGGGCTTCTGTGTGAGTTTTTACAACTGGAGAAAAGCTCTTCCAGGGCACAGCTCGAAACCTTTACACTTAAGCCTGGTGCTGGCGGTAGCACAGTCTTAACCCCAGCACTTAGGAGGCCTGCTCCACAGAACTAGCTTCAGGACAGCCAGGGCTACACAGAAAAAAAGTCCCAAAGAAAAAGAAGCCTTTAGACTCACGCACATTTAAGGTCAGTTACATCACTGAGTTCATTTTCTTTGTCACTGTACCAGGAGGTACTAGCAGTTGGTTGATGTGATCAAGGAACTCATCGTTTTCCTTTACCAATTTATCCAGAGATTCTTGGTAACCAGCCAGCAGCATTTTCCTTATTTTTGCACTAACACAAAAGTTGGGCAGGAGAGTTAGCCCAGAGTTTAAGAGCACTGTCTTACAGAGATCCTGAGTTCCCAGCAACCTCATGGTGGCTCACAACCATCTATAGTGAGATCTGGTGCCTTTTGATGTGCAGTTGTACATGCAGGCAGAATATTACATAAATAGTGAATAAATCTTTTTTTTAAGTTTCTATATATAGCCACTAAATTCCTTCCTCACAGCAGGTAAACCAGGATGATTAATGCATTTATTTCAGTAACTTCATTAAATAGCTTACACCATGTATTCCAGTGCTCTCCGTGGCTCTAGGAGGGTCTTCAGTAAGTACATGTTGGGCAAACTGGAAAGCCTGTTCCAGATACTCTAAAAAGCTACCCTTATACACCTGTAGATTGGCCCCACTCCTGTATCTGGTGAGACTCTGTTGCAGCGGTTCTCAACCTTCCTAATGCTGAGACCCTCTAGTACAGATCCTCAACCACAAAATTTTCACTGCTAATTCATGACTATAATTTTATTACTGTTGTGAATCATAGTGTAAATATCTGTTTCCAATGATATTAGATGACTCTCGTGAAAGGGTCATTCACTCCCCAAAGTGGTCATGACCCACAGGTTGAAAACCGCTGTTATAGAGAGAAACATACTGATAGAATGGAAAAAGTGTGTATGTGTGTGTTTATGTATGTCTGTAATATATACGCAGGGAATTTATTGAAGTGGCTTACAGGCTGCAGTCCAGGGGGCCCAACAATGGATGCCTCCCAATGTAAAGGCCAAAAACCTAGTGGTTCCTCAGCCCAAAAGGCCAGATGGCTCCAGTGGGCTTCAGTCTACATTGGAAGCCTGAAGAAGTGGGTTCTAACACCAACAAAGGAATGTCTCAGCCAAGGGATAGATGAACTTGCCAGGCACCGTGAGGAAAAGCAAGTAAAAAGTAAAAGGTTTTTGGCCCAGATTTAGGGTGGAAATTCCACCTCAACACAGTAAAAAAAAAAAAAAAGTTCACAAGCTGAGAACGGTGGCTCAAGCCTCTGGTCCCAGCACTCTACAGGCATAGGTAGGAATACATCTGAGTTCAAGGCCAGCCTGGTCTACAGAGTGAGTTCCAGGACAGCCAGGGAAACCCTGTCTCACCCTGCAACACCAGGTGGCGCCATGCTACAATGTGAGTTCTTGGGGTTTCCTGTGCTTTGGTTCTGATGAGGGGTTGGTTGGTTGGTATTTTAGTTTTATGCATGTAAATCCAGCATTATGATGACTCTCACCTTCCTACCACCCTGTCCACTCTCCTCACAAATGTCTCTCTAATTCAGCTCTTTTTTGAGACCCAACAAGTGTAGTGTGAGTCCCCATGGGTTTGTGAAGCTACCCTTTGAAGCCCGGTGGGCTCACAGAGAATACAACTACGGGCAGTGATTCCCATTCTGAGGATCTATGTGGAGGCAATAGTTCTGGAGTGAAGAGAAGGCCCTGGGAGCCCCACCCACGCCCTTTTTGTTGACAGGCTAGTCTCCTGTGGCCAGTGCAGACAACTACAGTTGTTCTGAGCTGTTAGATTAATTGCCATGTTGGGTCCAGGGAATGCACTTCCTAGCCCTTCTGGCTCACACACACCCCTCTTCCACAGTGTGCTCTAAGCAGTAGAGGGGGAGGTGTAAGTGACTAGTTCAGGGCTGAGCTCACAGCTGTTCCACATTCTCTGCATGCTGGACAGCTGTGAATCTCCACAGTCAGCACTGCTGTGAGGGAAGGCTTCTCTGATGAAGGGTGATGGCCATTTCTGACTGCAGGTATAAGCGTGGGTGTTTGGAAGGCAGTGTATTGCTGTGTCCACTTAGTTAGCCATCAGAAGTACGAGCCTTGCATGGGCCCACAACCTCCCCAGAACTAGATTCTCAGCCAAGCTTACAGTACTGGGCATTGGTCCCCTTGTCCCCTGTGGAGTGGGTCTTGAGTCCATCCAGAGGTTGCAATAGCTAGAAAATGAAGGCAGCCTACCTGCCCAACAACTGATAAACAGACAACAAAGATGTGGTACACATACACAGTGTGCTTTACTCGGCTTTGCAGAAACTATAGAAAATCTGGTACCACAACTGAGGTTTATGGTTGCTGAGAAAGTTTCTGTTAATGTTTGTTCAGCAAAACTGACTTCCAGTTAGGCTTCATTCCCATAACAAGGGACAACCCTGACTTACAAGCAGCCATTAGGCCCCTCCCCATAGCAAAGAACATGGTTCTAAAGGGCAGTGCCAGGTCACAGCAGTCATTAAATCCCAATCTGCCATTTTGTCCCCTGTGCTATTATCAGGAAAAGCAGAAATCTGCCTGGTGGGAAGACGAACTTGAGTAATAACTATTCAATAAAAAAACAAACAACAACAACAAAAAAAACCCTGGTGTACTTAAATAGTTCTGACAATATTTTTGCTGTGTAAATCTCCCATATGTCCAAGTGGCCTTTTTGCAGTCTCCTCTCTCTGTTTAAATTGTTCCAAATGCAACCTGGGGCTGAGGCCTGGAAGAGCTTTTAAGGATGGCAGCATGTGTGGGCCGAATGAACCTGAAGACTACACGGCCGGTAAAAACCTCTGTCCGAGGATGCTCTCCTTTTGTACATTAGCTGGAACTGGTTGTGTGCTGTCATTAGTGAGCTCTGCCTCACTGGGAAGGCATCTTCTCTCTAGCATGAGGAGGCCCCAGCGGGGTTCCCTATACACTAGCCCCTTTTGCTGCTGGAAACGCCGGTCCACTAGAAGGAAAGGAGGAGACCCAGGAAGAGAAGGAAGACCGACCTGACACTCTCCAGAACGCTGATCACTGCTCCAGATTCTTTCAGAGATAAGAGCTCAACAGGGACGCTGCAGGATAAGGTAAGGTGCTGAGTGGGCCCCTGGTCTCCACCCTGTAGGGTCTCAGAGGGCTCTGACCAAGCCCTAAGGAAGCTTTCTAGCAAAGCCAACAGGTTAGAGCGGGGATGTGTGCCTACCTGAGAGCCTTCTTAGAAGGCTGATAAAAACAGTTGCTGAGAAAGTTTGTTAATGTTTTTTCACCAAAACTGACTTCCAGTTTGGCTTCATTCCCATAACAAGGGACAACCCTGGCTGTTTTTCCTATGGTCACGTCTACTGTAGGAAAGCAGTGGGAAGAAGTATTGTGAGCTTTGAATGAATGTGTGAGCGAACACACGGCCTGTTTGCCACGGAATATGTATATTACAGAGACCCCTTTGTCTAGGGTAAGTAGGAAGAACTTTCTCTAAGATTAGCCACCTGTTCAACTGGATTGCGCCAGATAAACTAGATTACAAGCTCCTGTTCACCCCTGAAGCCTGCCCCATGCCCTCCTCAGAGCTGAGCTGCTGTCCCGTAGATATCTTTTTTGATACAAGAGGACCAACTAAAACCTGGGACTCTTTCCACGAGGAGGAGGGGGTTTGGGATCCTGTTCAGAACATGAAAATGGCTCTGGTATCACTAAAGGGAAAGGAAGGGCTCTCTGTCTGGTCATAAGCAGACACTATAGCCTCCTTCATTAGTTCCTGCAAGGTCGGCTGGGGCAGGATGGCCTGAGCTATTGTGTTGGCAGGAGCAGAACAGCCCCCCCCCACCTCTGCCAAGGCCCAAGGCCTGGCAGCCCTACCTCAGAGCAACCCTGGGGTGCGCAGCCTGTTTTTGTGTGGGAAGCCCCTTAGCTGCACACTCTGGGGAGGAAGGCTGGGGATAAAAACATTTGTGTCTAGTGCTTGCTGTTTTTATCTGGTCCCGTAGTCAGCTCCTCTGAGACAGGGTGTTCTGGCTGTTCCTGGGACTCACTTGCTCAATGCCTGTATGCGACCTTTATCTCTGTCCTACCACACCTGATTTTATTTTACTTTTCAATTATATAGACTAAGAAAAAAAAAACCTAATACCACAGCTTTCTGAATCCCATATATAGTGGCTGTTTAATGGTCTCCGGGTAAGTTTAAAACAGAAGGAAAAAATTAGCCATTTGGCAAAGGAGCCAAGATCTGTCTGCTTCACAGAATAATTATATTACTCTGCAACTTGATGTCCTTATGAAGCGGGAATTCTTATTAAGCTTTTCAGGTTGTCTGCCTCCATCTGTAGACATACAGAGAATGGTTATGAATATTTATATCACTGGGTTCACCCCAATAGAGGAACAATAGAGGTATGGATAATGTTGGAAAATTGTCACATGCTGTATGTTAGGCCTCAAACAAGTCTCACCGAGAACCTGGGCAGTGAGCAGCAAGCAAAACAAATGTCCCCCAGCCTGCACTCCTCTCTCCCTTCCCGGCTTTGTCCAACATCTGAGCCTTTTTGTTGTTGGTAGAGGGGTGATGTAATCTCTACTATAGCTACTTCCTGCTGAAACCGGGACACTGTTGTCAGGTCCCAGGAAGGTTGCAATATTGGACAAAGTTGGGAAGGGGGAAGTGCAGGCTTGGGGTCATCATCTGTTTCGTTTGCTGCTCACGTCCCTTCTGGATGAGACTTGCCCTGGGTTTCTTTGTACAAGCTCACTGAGAACCTGGCTCTAGAGACAGGATTTGACCCACGCATTGCAGACCCAAGCAATGTTTCCGCTAGAGTCTTTGACCTGGGTCAGGCTGGCTCCCTGACACTGTGACAGGAAGGAGAGCAACAGAGTAGCCCAGGGAAAAGACATTGTGCACTTGGGAACAGCTAAGTGGTAAACTATTTCCAACAGTAGTTCTAACAGTAGTCATCTCCTGGTGTACTTATTCATGTGTTTGTTTGTTGAGACAGGGTTTGTCTGTGTATCCCCGGCTGTCCTGGAACTCCCTCTGTAGACCAGGCTGCTTTGAACTCACAGAAATCCACCTGCCTCTGCGCCCAAATTAAAGGCGTGCCACCGTCACCACCACCACCTAGCTGGACGCGACCTTTTTATTTATTATTCTATTTATTTTGAGACAGGGCTTCCCTATGTAGTCTTGACTGGGCTGGAACTATGCAGCACAGGTTGGCCTCAAACTCAGAGATCTGCCTGCCTCTCAAGTGCTAGGATGAAACATGGGTGCCACCAGGCCCAACTGGTACCTTACCACGTCACTCTTCCTACCTGGTTTAATGCAAACAGGCCCGACTTACTTGGGACCTAGATTTTCTGGATAAATCAGGTAGTTTGAATGAGAATGGCCCCCATACCTTATTTACTTGATGCTTAAGTCATCAGGCAGAAAAGGATGATCTTGCTGGAGGAAGTGTGTCACTGGGGTGACCAGGCCCAGCTCTGTCTGCCTGCTGCCTTCAGATCAGGATGTAAAGCTCTGAGTTACTGTTTCAGCCCCATGCCTGCCATGTGTACGGCCATGATAATGGACTAATAAATAAGCCCCTGAACCTGTAAGCAAGGCCCCAATTAAATGCTTTCTAAGAGTTATCATGGTCATGGTGTCTCCTCACAGCAATAGAACGCCGAGATAGCCTCTTTCCTTGAGGCTAAATTCTCATTATACATTCATGGTGTTTTTACCTCCTCAGATACTTGGGAACACATGGGTCACACCTGCATCAGCTGTTAGGAATTGCATTATGCACACATCCTTTCCAGACTAGACTCCTAGTCTTTTGGCCACATACCAAGGAATGAGACAGGGCTGGTTGTTTTTAAATTGCTGTATGCTTGTTGGGGCGGAGGGGTCAACTTGTCTGTTCCTCTTTAGAACAGCCCTGAATTCCTGGTTCTCCTGCCCCCACCTCCTATGTGCTAAGATTTCAAGTGTGTTGCCATGTCTGGCTTATGCTAATTTTTTAAGGTTTATTTTTAATTAAGTGTATGTGCATGTGTGAGCAGATTACCTGCCGAGGCCAGAAGGCAGCCTGGGTCCTCTGGAGCAGCGGTGGTGCTCTTGACCGCCATGCCCTCTCCAGCCCCTTCCTTCACTTTTAAGGTTTTTTATTGTAGACATCTTTTACCTCCTTGGGTAAGTTTTCCCCCTAGTTTGTCTCAAGCTATTGTGAATGTGACTCTCCCCGATTATTTTTCTTGATATATAGAAAAGTAGCTGATCTTTGTATGTTGCTTATCAGAGCTGTTTTCAAATGGAGTCTTAATTATAAGCGCCAATCATTTGCAAATAGATGTAATTTTCCTTATTTCCTACTCATACCCTTTTCTTTCTCTCAAGGCCTCTACCCTACTCTTTGATACAGGGTCTCACTATGTAGATTAGGATGACCTTCAGCTCACAAGTGATCCTCCTGCCTCTGCTCCTGGGCATGAAGATTAAAGGTGTCTACCACCACACCCAGCTTTATCGTATTTTTTTACCCCTACAACATTTACCTAATTTTGTCCACATATATTTCATTGGGCAACCTTTTTTTAAAGACTCTGTGTATGCATGTGTAAGTAATGTAGGTGTCAAGATGAAAGGCATTGGAGCTCACCTGCAGACCGTCAATCACGTGGGTGCTGGGAACCAAACCTAGGCCTTCCACAGGAGCAGCCAGTGCTCTTAGCCACTGAGCCACCCCCAACCCCGGTGAGCTGTTCTTACAGATCACTTCAGGTAAGCTGGTCAAGGGCTGGAACTGGATTTTGTTCTGTTTTGGTTTTTATTAAATCACACTTGTCAGGGTGGGGCGGACAGAAGCCGGTGTGTGTGTGTGGAGGTCGAAGGACAACCTGGAAGAGTTCATTCTCCACGGGATCCCAGGGTTCACTCTCAGGTCACTGGCTTTACCCTCTGAGCCATCCTGCCACTGAAAAGAACTTCACTTTAAATCAACTTCCTCTCAGTGTCTTTGGACGCAGAGGGCAAGCTATCAAAGCTGCTGATAAAATCTTCTGGCCTTTCCACTTCTAGGATTCCATGTGGCAGTGCGTCCTGACCTTTACTCTTCTGCATCAGAGGTTCAAGTGACACTGTGGGCCTGTGTTCTGTGTCAGAGTGTTTGGCCAGCTTGCTTCCTACCCATCGGATTTGCTGTCACCTTTCCTGTAGCCAGGATATTAAGTGTCCCATAGGGAGTACCAGTCCAGTGTGATTCCATTCCGATAGGCTGCTCTGCTGGCTGTTCATACCAACTCAGGAGGCAGCGCAGGGCTTCCCTGCTGAGGACTCCCTTAGTAAACTTTGTAAACCCTCAAGGCAGGGAAGTGGCCAGGCTCATGCCCAGACCTCTCTGCTTTAACTGTTTCTAGACTCTGTAAGTGTCACAAAGGACATTACCAGTCCCTCAACAGGACCTTCCTGGGTTATACTGTTAGGTGAGAAGTCTGAATAAAAGCCACCACTCTCTGAGCTCCCCTCGCCCAAGCTAGGGACTTGAAATTCTACCATCCCTGACCCCAGAAATCTCTGCCCTAGAAAGCTCCATACCCTAAGAAATCCTTTATAAAGGCTGTGTCTACTCCGGTTCCCTGCTGTCCTCTCCCGGGAGCAGGGGCAGCCAACCCTGGATCATCCAATAAATCTCTTTTATGAGATTTGCTGCCTGGTGTGACCTTCTCATTGAAAGAAGCCATGGCGCAGTGAAGAGAAGACAAGTGGAGGGGGCTGAGGCTCCTGCGCTCCCCAGCTTAGCTGGGCTACCCTCCCCAGGAGCTGCAGCGCCTCTGCTGAGGAGACCTCTAAGAGCTGTGTGGTTCCTGAGTCCCTGGACACTCTTCCCTCCACGCAGGAACGCCAAACTGCTGGGTACGTCACAGCCAAGGTGGCAGAGTTGCCTGCTGTCAAGCCTGGCCACCTGAGCACCATCCCTCAAGTCAAGTCCAGGGAACAGTTGTCCTCTGACTTCAGCCCCATGTTCTACTTGGCAATAAGCAACTTACTATCACTCAGGAGCTGAGGCAGGAGCATTAGTTGGCCTAGGAGTTTGGTGAGGCCAATCTGGTCTACACAGTAGGTTCCAGCAAAGACTACACAGTGAGACCTCACCTTTTAAAATGAAGGAAGGAGGAGAGAGATTAAAATTACAGACTCCAAACTCTCTTTTGGAAACAGTCTTGAAGGCTGGCATGATACCTGAACACACAATCCTGCTGCAGCCTCACACACAAGGCCGGTACTGCCTTGCTCAGCTAACATCCATTAGTACGTAAAACCTTTCAAGGATGGAGTGGTGAGTTGTCGACACCTGGGGGTTGTCACTGAAGAATGCTACAAGATCCCCTACATAAGTTCTGGAGAGTAAAATTTCATTAAGAAAAGGAAAAATCCAAACCAGGACTAAAAGAAAACATTTATTGAATCAAAATCAATACTTTCTTTTTAATATCTACAAGCCAACAGTGAGCTCACTTTATTCAAGAATGAACACAATGTACAAAAAAAGTATGCTTATATTATAAAAATATGTCCGTCTTGTCTTCTGGTGCTCAGCAGAAGCCACTGAACAGGCCAAGGCTGCTGCTCTCTACACCAGCTCCATTAATACCAAAGGACGCCAGTGACAAACTTTCCAGGCCCACTGGAGAAGCCGCGCCCAGCACACTGCTGCAATCAGCTGTTTCTCTTCTTACTAGTTGTCACCACGTATTTCAGAGAAGTATTAATATAATAAATTCTGGGTACAAAATCCTATTAGCTCCAATTTAAAAATGAGATGTGTTACTGTGGGGAACAAAGGAGTTCCCAAGGTTTACAATCCCATGTAGGGAGGTGGGAAGCTTGCCTCCCTGCACCTTTGCCAGCGTCCTTAGGCCTCCATAGAAAACCATCATGTACAAGGTTACTCTGTACATTTTCCTGACTTTACTGAAACCTTCCAGGGCACCGGCGCAGTGCACTGTATACAGTGTCTCACTGCTGAGAGGTCAGAGGCAGCTGCAGGACCATCATGGGCTCCGTGAGCCTTTGGCTTATTAATAACTGGCCTTGGAGCAGCAAACAGAGTGACAGGGGAGGGGACAATGGCTACTTGTGCTGTCCCATCCATCAGTGCTGACGATGCCAAAAGATCCCTGTCTGTCATACAGAAAGAGTTTGCACACAGCAGTGCCCTGGCTGGAACCTCACCCTGGCTAAGCAGAATGACAAACTCAAGAGCGCAGTGTCTGCACGGTGAGTTAAAGACAACAGTGAACTAAATGTTTCTCCTAGACAGACTCTGTCTGTGCTCGGGAATGACGCCTATGAACAGTAAGAATTACAAAAAGAAAAAAATCAAAGGATCAGGTCATCCAGTGTTCCTACTGGTAAGTTCAGAAGAAAGGTAGGAGAAATGCTTTCGGCTTTGCCTGCGTCAGCCCAGTGGCTCTTCAGTCAGCATTCTCAGGACAGGATCAGTGTAGAACAGGGACAGGCGAAGGCAGAAGAGAAAAAGATCACAGCTTCTCTTAAAAAAAAAAAAAAAAAAAAAAGGCCCTAAGTGCCTTCGGAGCTCTAATTTCAGTTAAGACCCCTCTTCTGGATGAATGTTAATCAATCAAAGGCAGTTAGATGGAAAGTAACGTGGACCACAGGCCCAGCTACCCACACTCAGTGGGGAAGAGGAAGAGAATGGACCTGAGCAAAGGCCACTGACTAACCACACAAAGCCAGTGTGAGGGCTGGCTACTGTCAGTGAACCAGCCAGGCAGCAGGTTGCTGCTGAAAGCTGCCACAGCCTCCATAGTAAGTGGAACACCGAAAGGCTGAGGGCCTGCAAGTCAAAGCTGGCCGCAGAGGCCAGAATTTCAACAAACAGCTAGTGGAAATAAATGGACATCAAAAACTAAAAGAAAACAGAGGCAGGTCCACAAAGAAGAGCTAACAGGACGAAGATGCTGAGAAACTGGATGGGCTTCACAACACTCAGATACAAACGGTATCTGCTCACAATCACAGGTCCTTACTCTCAAATAAATACACTGAACATTCACAGCCACGCGGCTGCCTCTGCTTTCCTGTCACTGCTCTGATCAGACCGGAGCCCACTGGGATTATGGAGAGCATCCTCCTCCGAGAGAGCAGCATCCTCAAGCGGCAGCAGCTCAGGGCACCGGTGTCTGGCGTCCCGTGGGGTCCCCTCTGAGCAGCACCATGGAGTATGCAGACGCGCGCTCCGCTCAAGTTTCCAATAGGTGAAAAGGACTATTGTGCTTGTGGGTCTCACGCCTTCAAAATATACATAAGTGGTGGCAGTAATTACAGGCCTTTGCTTACCAGGAAAATCATAAGGCAGTGGGGGGAGGGGGGGCTGGAGGCACAATGAAAAGGTTTAAAACTGAAAAATTACAAAACAGTGCTAGCAGTCACGAAAAAGACCATGCTAAGATCCAATCCATGTCGATTAAACATTGAAAATTCAGCTACGATCCAAAGAACTCTGTCAGAGTCCCAGGCATGCATGCCGCTGACGGCAAGGTAGGTCACGTCGGCCTGACGCTGCCTTCCTCGAGCAGGAACGTCTTGCTGGAGATCACAGGGGTGAACAGGTTGCCGCCATACTTCTTTTTTATAATAAAAATAAAAGAAATCTAATCACAAGACAAAAATATTATAGAACTGTGGACAGAGAAAATACAGAAATTCACAAAGACCTACAAAACCAAAAGAAAAATTCAAATTATTTTTCAGGCATTTTGTTTTGTTTCTTTTATAGACAGAGTCTCTCTACATAGTCCTGGCTGTCCTGGAATTTACTATGTAGACTAGGTTGGCCTCGAACTTACAGAGATCTACCCACCTCTGCCTCCCGAGTACTCAGACTAAAGGTGTACGCCACCACCCAGCCAAAAATTTCAACTTATTCTTACACTCTTAGGTAAATGCTCCTTTTACATAGTCTTTTTGTTTTTTATTTGAAAAGTTTATAATGAAATATTCGTAAGTTGGCTGAAGTACATAGTATTTTGTTCTTGGTAGGAGGCCAAAGTAGCATCTTGACACCAGAATCATAGCACAAAGCCTCCTCCTCCCTGAGGCCTGTGTCTCAAGGCCTTCAGATGAGACTGCCTGACCTTTCACCCTAGAATGAAGGCTAAGGCCACAGAGAAGGCAATTTGACTCAGTTAACTGTTTTATCCTTTGGACTAAGGAGAAAGCACTCACCGAAGGGACCAGGGCTATCCTGCCTTTGTGTCCACCAGCTGCATCTGCACATTGGCAGGCATGCCGCCTCCATAGCCTCCCTTGGACTGCATTTGGTTCTGAATGGAGCTGACCTACAACAATGGGAAGAGAGCAGAAGCACAGTAGGAACAGTCAGTGCAGCAGTGATTTCACCATCATCTTACTGCTGCAGGGAACACAAATCCAGTTTTAAACACCTTAATTTTCTTTTTATAGTGCAAATGGTGAGGCCAGTATTGGACATCTGTGAGTTTGTTTTGCTTTTTTCCCCCAAGCATGGCCTCATGTAGCCCAGGCTGGCCTTGAACTTGTAGTCATACGGCCTCCCCACCTCATTCTGCAGTGCACTCATAACACGGGCTGATGAAGGGACGGTACAGACCCTGCTCTGAGGTAAGACCAGAGTCTCATTCTGATGGACTGCAAAGTGTTTATCACGGTCATTCCAACCCAGCTCCTGGAAACTATAAACATTCTGGAAGCAGAAAGTTGAGTCAGGCCACACTGCGAGGAGGAGGAAACCAAGCAGGAAGTTTGGAGGTGATGCCCAGGGATGAATCACCATAGTCGGGGTGGGAGTAGGGTAGGGAGAAGGATATGAAGGGTTACTTCCCAGAGCTAAGACCCAGGGGAGGACAGGGGTGACTGGACCATGTTCAGGAATCTATTTACTGAGTGCTGCTGGGCATGTATTGGGACATAAAGGAAGCATGGGCCCTTTTTGCTGGTGATCCTAAGTCATTATTTTATATTTAAATTTCTGGAGTAACAGATTTAAATATGGTAGAACATATGGGCGCTACGCTTATTTATCTCTAAAAAGCTTCAGGACTGCGCCTTACAGGCCATTTGCCTTAACTCGGGGACACTGACTTCTGAGAAGCGTCTTACCCCAATGGTATTGCACACGCCACAACTAAACACCTGTATTCATATCTGATGGCTACTTTAGGTAAGGCTATGCTGCCGATCTTTAAGCCACAACCCTTTGTGGTACAATGTAACCTTAGCCTAGATAACAGTCTATAGGCAGTACACACACAAAGGCCCACCTAGTCAAGACTCACCTACTCATAAAGCCACACAAGTCTAAGAAGAAAAAGTTTATTTCCTCAAAAAAAAAAAAAAATCTGCAGTGTCAAACCGAAGGATCAGGAAGTGACCTATCAGTGTGCTGAGAGCCATCCACTGACTTCAGGTATACAGTGTTTTAAAACTACTACTAAGGCTCACAGAGCTCTTTTGGCAAGAAGCTGGCATTAAAAAGCAATCTTGCAGGTGTGGTACGCCACACCTTAAACACAGCACCAACCAATGACATCCAGCTAATCTAAAATAAGTCCACATAGTAGAGGTGGTCAGTGACACAGTGCAGGCCAGGTGGGCACCTTCACACACAGGCCTGTTTCTGTCTCAGGACACAGATGGGGTGGGAATGTCTCCCTGGATAAGTAGCCTTCCTGGTCATGGTTGCAGATTACTGTCACTACTCTTGCACAGGAAAACACAATTTCTCTCACAGCCGGGTGGGTATAAACTGTCAACGGTGATTTCTAAAGCTCCCTGACTGCTCTTACTCAGTGCTCTGTGGGAAGGGCTGCTGCCGCCGCCTGATGCTGCCAGCACAGGCACCACCACCTCATCTGCACAAGCAGCAGACCTAATGAAGCTTACTACTGGCAAGATGTAAGCACATATTTTAAAGAAAATTCTGAACTCTATACAAACAAGACCGAGAATGTTTCCAAACACCACAAGTTAGATTTAATCTTAAGAGGTAGCTAGGTAACATCCCAGCATCCACCAGCTTGAGGCAGCAGCCCAAGCTGAGGACCTGCTCAGCCTCCATCTTTAGATGGAATCTGAAGTGGTGAAGACATTTATTGATTGGGAAAGATGATACCGATTATGACAAACATGTCACACATTGTCCTTCAGCCAGATGTGAATAAGCACAGCAACCAGAGGCCCCTTTGCTGTCTTCACCCTGCTGCCCAGCAAACAGCTGGTCCTCTCTAGACACGGTGATACCCTTACTCTCCACTAGACAGCCAGTGAAACACTTCCTTTCACAGACTGACACCAGGAGCTATAAACAGCTCCCTTGCTTTCCTAGTCACTGAGGGGACAAGTGGGTTTGCATGTACCAGATACTCATTATCTACTCCAAGCCCAGCTCTGTTGATCCTGGCTAGGAAGCCTAAACACAATCACCTCATTCTGCTTCTACAACAGTGTCAATGTAGCAACACCCAGCATCATGCTTTCTGGGGAGCAAAACGCTGGCTATGTTCTCCTTTGATATAGAATATGTGAGTCCAGATGAATGAACCTAAGATCCATTCTGGCATGTATTAAATATACAAAAGAGAGCAGATTCTTCCTCATTTCAGGTACTTTATAACCAACTGCCGAATATGGCAAATTTTGCCTACTTTGTCCTAAAGGGATGTATGCAAATTCCAATTATCTGCTTAGCAGAAAAGAACTTAGCCACAGTAGCCAACACCTCCAGCATTCAAACACCTGCCTTCAGGGAAACACTGACATTTTCGTGAAGCTGACTCAACAAACATGGATGTGGGGCTGCGGAGTTGGCCGATGGTTAAGAGCAATACAGTTCTTTCAGAGGGCCTGAGGTCTGGTCCCAGCACCCAACCACATCATGTGGCTCACAACTTCCTGTAATTCCAGCTCCAGGGGATCAGACTCCCTCTTCTGGCCTCTGCACACATGTGACACATGCACACAAACACATAAATAAAATGGAACCTTAAAGTATGTGAAAAGCAGTTCACAACAAAAGGGTAAATATTAATATTTACTTATTTGGTTTTTTGACAGCCCTGACTGTCCTGGAATTCACTCTGTAGACCAGGCTGGCCTCAAACTCAGAGCTCTTCCCCCTTAAAGCCATGTGCCAACATGGTTGGCATAGACATTAAAAGTTCCAACTTGAGTCCCATGGTGGGAACACAATAATCAATCATTAACTAATCCTTTCCAAGTTTAAATCTAAAATTTATGCTCATACTCATATGCGCTTGTATGAGGTGGTCTGACTTTTACATATAGCCCATCCCATCTCCCCACAAACATTAAGTCATCTGTATCAGTATGTACAAATAACTGCTGGACGATATTGCTCTAGGATTGGCAACAAAAAAGGGCTATATAAGCACAATGGTTTTTTTTTCCAAATATTTTCAACCTATGACTGACACAATCTAGTTGAAGAACTCACCTGTCATGATATTATAAGGGGACACACAACAAGTATAAAAGGTCATTTAAAGATGTGAGTCTGTCATGCAGGCTCCACTGGGCCTTGTCCCACAGCCCCATGTGACACACTTACTGAGTTCATCCCGCTAAATAGGTCTCCGGATCCTACATGAGCTGTGTGCACAAAGTTGGTTGGCTCTCCAATCATACTTCGGTCAATCCGTCGTCGCCTTTTCTAAAACATGAGAAACAATGTATTGAGAAAATGGTCTTACTCTCCCACACTGGTCTGAAAACCCAATTCTCATACTTTTAATTTCTCTTTGAAACAGAACTCTAAGAGGATGAGCAGTCAGGATGGTTCCACCAGCACAAAGACATGCCATGCCTGTCCTGAAGCCCACGTCCCATCCAGACTCCACGGTGGAAAGAGGAACTAAGTCCCGAAGGTTGCCCTTTGTGCCCATGATGCAGTGACACATAGCTTTACCTGAAGGAGCATCTGGAGGTTTTAGCATAAAGCAGTAAGTAAAAGCTGGATGGTGACACCGGTAACCTCAGCTCTGAGGAGGCTGGGACAAGAGGACCCTGGGTTTGAGCCAGCCTGGGCTATGTTATGAGACATTTTCAAAAACAGAACTAAAGACAGGATCTCATGTAGCTCAGGTAGGCTTTGAACTCCTGATCATCCTGCTACAATCTCTCAAATGTTAAGATTAGACGCCATGACTAGATGGAATAATAGATACCTGAGGAAATATTTTATCTTGACTAAAACATTATACAAACAGTGGGCATTATATAATGACCACTGATGTGTATTTTTATGTCAAAAGTAACTTAAAATAAGGCAAATGTAAGATTACCCTCATCATTAGCCAAGAACATGTGTGATTTGACCTCAATGTTCTTGATTTTAAGCATGATCTTCTAGCTCTTGTTAACAAGTTGATCATATTCTGATATCATTTACTTGGATTGTATCCAACCACCTTCCACACTGGAATGAATCTGTCCATTCAGCTGGCCTGTGGGGGAGGGGCAAGGTTTAGTACTGGTTTAGTTTTCACTGAATTATGACTGTCCAAACTCAGCAAGGCTGGACTTGCTTTCTAATTTCTGACAAGCACATTCTTGTGTTATGACAGGGTCTCCTCTATGTAGTTCAGGCTCAGCTCCCGTGCGCAGAGTTACGGGTGTTATCACCACACGAGGCTGCCCAGCTAAACAGTTTCCCAGTAAGCAGCCACACTGGCACCCTTGCTTCCCTTCCTGCCTCATGACAGCTCTGCTCATCTGAGGTTTGCACAGATCCCTCAGATATGACACAACTAAGAACAGCCACCAGAGTAGCTGGGTCACTGTCCTCACAGCAGGCTTCCCTGTGACAGCACACCACTCCAAAACTTGCAGGAACTATAAACTGTAGGAATGGAACTTCAGGATGCAGCACGCCAAGTCCACACAACTGCAATGCTGCCGCCCTTCTAGTCAGCCCTAATTCTGACAGTCGATGTGGCAGCTTGTCTGTCAAAACACGGCTTTCTACAGACACACAGGTGGACAGTTCATGTGTACATGGCAGAAGCTGCCTTACAGTGTTTTGATCTTTATTGTCGCTGAAGAAAGCCCAACAGCAGCTGGATACTTTTCTTTGGAAACACTTGATTTCCCTATTCCCGGTAACTCTGCACGGTAACACAGTGTGTCTGGACTGTGTGTTCCTTCTTGCTGTTCTTAGAGCTCAAGTGCCCACACTCACTTGCTCACTCTGTGTGTGTAAGAGAGAGTCCTTAGAGATTGTTTTCATCCATTATTTTAAAATGTCTCTTCATAACATATTACAGGAGAATAGCTCTCTCGTCAGGGGTTGACAAGGTGGGAGCGTGAACAGCTAACCCTCACAGCCCTGCCAGCCCGGCCCCACCACTGTAGCAGGGTAAAACTAGGACACTAAAACCTAGGCCCATGAGAAGGCCAGAGGACCCACTGTCTTCCTTTTTTTTTTTTTTTTTTTTTTTGAAACAGAGCTTCTCTGTTTTGCCTTAGCTGTCCTGGAACTACTCAGTAGAACAGGCTGGCCTCGAACTCAGAGATCTGTGTTGGGGGTTGTTCTAATACTGGCCCTCAAAATCTGGTAACACCTATCCTTTTTTTATAAACCTGCCTAAGACATACCTGATTGGTTGATTAAACAGCCTATATGTGGGCAGGGCAGAATGTGTGTGGCTAAAGTTCCTGGGCTTCTGGGACAGGAAAACCACAGGAGAAAAACAGATGGGAAGACAGGAAGAAGGTCATCTCTATGATGGGTTAGCATGGAGAAGGAACCAGGTAGGCTGGGAGGAAGGACTCCAATAATGGCATGAAAAGGCCAGATGAAGAATACAAGCAAGTACCAGGTAGACCAGATGAGGATTAAGGTTGATGGCACTGAATGGATGATGGATGGTGAGGTTATTGAGTCAATATAAGTGAAATATCTGCCTGGCCCAAGGTCAATAAGGCAATCATAAATCTAACAGGGTCTGTGTCTTATTATTTGTGATAGTGGATTAAATAATACCACTGTGATAATCTTAAGATTAATAATAAACATACAACCCAACACTCAGCTTCTAAATTTTCTAGAACAGAACCTGGGATTAAAGGTGTGTGCCACCACCTGGTTTCTTGAAAACATTTTTAAAGCTTATTCTTTGAAAACCTCATATATGTATGTGGTATATTTTGATCCCACCGACTCCCATTACCCTCTCTTATTCCTCTCTCACTGCCACTGAACCCCGTCCCTCCAACAGCCCCCCTCATTCTTTCTTTCATGCCCCTTTTTAATGACCCACTGAATTTTGAGATGTTTGTATGAGCAAGGGTGTGGTGGGTTTTCCTGTAGAATTTTTGTTGTCCTATTTTATTCTTGAACAACATATATTAATTCACTCTCTACCTCAGGTTTTTTTGTTTTTGTTTTGAGACAGGTTCTCTCTACATGCTGCTCTGGCTGTCCTGGAACTCACTCTGTAGACCAGGCTGGCCTAGAACTCAAAGAACCTCTGCCTCCCAGAGTGTTGGGATTACAGGCACCACACCAGCTTCCCTTAGTTTTTGAGACGGGGTCTCTCACTGAACCTCTCACTAACTGGCTAAGCTGGCTAGCCAGCAAGCTTCAAGGATCTTCTCCATCCCATCCCATCCCCTAGGGCAGGGCTTCAGATAT
This sequence comes from Pachyuromys duprasi, assembly GCA_028658305.1. Lineage (NCBI taxonomy): Eukaryota > Metazoa > Chordata > Mammalia > Rodentia > Muridae > Pachyuromys > Pachyuromys duprasi. The sequence goes on from CM053757.1 coordinate 41,589,305, forward strand.
GCACAGCTTTTTATGTGGGTGCTAGGAATCCACACATAGATAATAGGGCTGAAGAGATGGTTCAGTGGTTAAGAGCACTGGTTGCCCTTGCAGAGGATCTGGGTTTTTCCCAGTACCCACATGATAGCTCATATCTATAATTCCAGTTTCAGGGGCTCCAACACCCTCTTCTGGTCTCTTCAAGCAGCTGCATACACATGATGCAAGTCACACACAGACAAAACACCCCACATGAAACAATAACCCTTCAAACTTAAGGCGTTCCTGTGTCGGTCAAGTGCTTGAAGCCACTTGACTACAAACTGAATTCTGAATCAGAGTTTTTTGTTTGTTTTCAGTAGCAGCAACAATAAGTAATAACAATTATTACTATTATTGGGGGCGGCCTGTGCCCAGGCTGACACATGGAGGTTAGAAAGTCTGTTCTCTCCTTAGACATGGGATTGAAATCAGGTCACTGGGCCTGCATGGCATTTACCTTTACCCACTATGCCATCTATCTGGCTCTTATGATAGTTTTTCAAGAGCTCACTCTTAGATGTTACTGACATGTGTTTAAGCCCCTGTGAAAACTAAGCGTTGCTAGCCTCTAACACAGTGAGTCAACACACTGACCTCTGTCTTTTTCCATATTATTTGAGACAGTTTTCACTATATAGGCCTGGCTGTCCTAGAATTCCCTGTGTAGATCATACTGGCCTCAACTTAGAGATCCTCCTGCCTCTGCCCTTCCAAATGCTGGGATTAAAAGGCATGTGTCACCCAGATCAAGGAAGACAAACATGGTATGTATTCACTTATAAGTAGATAGTAGCCATAAGATACAGGATAACTACCATAAAGATACTACAATCCACAGACCCAAAGAAGCTAAGTAACAAGAAGGGCCTAAGGAGAGACACTTGAATCTCATTCCCTGAGAAGGGAAAACAAGAATAGACATCGGGATGGAAGGAGGGATCTTGGTGGGGAAGAGGTAGGAAGTGAAGCAGGAGGGATCAAGTGGGGAGAAAGAACTGGAATGGGGGATGGTCCTCTGGGACAAGCTAGAAACCTAGGATGAGGAATATGGTGCCTGAAACAGCCACCTCCTGTAACTAGAAGATACTCCCAATGGAGGGACTTTGACATCAACCCAGCCACAAAACCCACAATTTCTCCTACCAACAACATGTGCAGGGGTAAAAATGCAGCAGAAACTGAGGGAATGGCCAACCAATGACTAGCTCAGCTTGAGACCCATCCCATGAGAGATGGGTCTGACCTATTAGTAATAGTCTGACACTATTAGTAATAGTCTGCTATACGTCAAGACAGTCACCTAACAAAATTGTCATCTGAGAGGCTTCCACAGCCAAACATTAGGCAGAGCTTGGGGAATTCTATGGGGGGAGGGAGAAGGTGTGTAGAATTGAACAACCAAGAGGGGTCAAGGACACCACAAGAAAACCTACAGAATCAACTAACCTGGGCCCATAGGGGCTCACAGAGACTGAACCACCAGAGAGCATACATAAGACAAACCCAGGCCCTCTGCACATATGTAACAGGTGTACAGCTTGGCCTTCATGTAGGACTCCTAACAGCAAGAGCAGGAGTTTTATGAGACTCTGTGGCCTGCCTTTGGATCCCTGTCCCCTAACTGGGATGCCTTGCCTAGCCACAACAGGAGAAGGTGTACCTAGTCCTACTACAACTTGATATGCCAAGGCAGGTTTTCTAAGAAGAAAGGGAGGCCAAGAGGATGGCAGCGGTGTAATGAAAGGAAAGGACTGGGAGGAGAGGAGGGAGAGGAAGTTGTGATTGGGATGTAAAATGAATTAATTCTTATAAAGTTACAATAAATAAAGCAAAAATTTTAAAAATAAAAAGTATGTGTCGCTGGAGAGATGGCTCAGAGGTTAAGAGCACTGGCTGCTCTTCCAGAGGTCCTGAGTTCAATTCCCAGCAACCACATGATGGCTCACAACCATCTATAATGAGATCTGGTGTGCAGGTGTATGTGTAGACAGAACATTGTATACATAATAAATAAATTTTTAAAAAAAGTATGTGTCACCATACCCAGGTCATTTGTGCTTTTTTTCTCTAAATTTAATCTCTAGGCCTTTAGTGAGACTGTTCTGGACTTTTAGCTTTAAACGGTATTAGAAAGCCAAGAGAGGGTCCAGACCCTGTCTACACTTGGCTCACCCAGACTTAGTTTGTCATTCATTTACTTCCCTCCCCTCTGTTCCTGTTTGGGACAATAAAGCAAAATTCTATAAAGGAGCCTAAAGAAGCAAAGCAAAGAGGCTGTGATGGTAGCCTCATTCCCCTTTGCTAATAACCATTAAATTTCCATTGAATCTGCCTTTGGAAGCTGTTCATTCCAGTTCACCTGGCTGTATGTACTCCAAATCGTGATCAATTTCCCTGCATCTTAAGACAGATTATTAGACTTTCTGCCCCCAACAGTATCAACTGAGGTTAGAGACAGGCATCTAGGTTCTTGGCAAACTCCACCACAAGGAGAAAGGGACAGCAGCTGTACTCAGGGTGGGGAGGGAGAGGAGGGGAATGACCTACAGGACTGGTGCTATCTCCCAAGGTCTCACAGAAATCTCCCTTGTAGGAGCAGGGGCCTCTGCTGTGTACTCGGCTGGATGGAGGGCCTTCTCTAGACAGACCTGGCAGACTTGAGTCATACCTTCCTTCCGGCTCTATCACCCTGGCCCTGAAGACCCCTGCAGAGGCCCCATGGCCCCTCTCCATGCCCACCAATAAGCTGCGGAGCCTAAAGAGGTTACACAGAGCCCACACAGCTACAATAAGTGACTCACTCCAACTGCTGTGTGACTACAGGCTAGGGGAAGAACCACCACCAAAGTCTGGGGGAGGATGTGCAAACACATTCCAAAGGGCCACTCTCAAACAGAAAAGCAATGGTGGGAGGCCTCTACCTCACCTTTTTGACAAAGGCACATGGCTGTCCACAAACAGCCTTAAGATGAGATGGTGGAGGAAGGAAGAGATGGAAAAGGAAAGGAAGAGGGCTGGAGAGCAAGCCCACGAGCCCACACCAGTCACCACAGCGGGCACAGCCATCCTCCTGAGAGTCCCTTCCTCATCCCTTCTCCATGTAGCCACTGATCTACCACCAGCACATGTTTGCCAGCATCTTCCTGAAATTCATTTAAATGGAATCCTACAGCATGCGCTTTCCTTCATCTGCAGTTACTCTGAGAGTAGTGACTGGTACAGCATATACTAATAGCTACTCCTTGTTAATCACAGAACTCTAAGACAGGTTCAACTGTAACAAGACAAAGTAAATCTGAATTCCTCACTCTCATCTCAGTCAGCTGACTTTCTCCATGTCCACAAACACACTTTCGTAGTTGTACACAGCACATGAAGGCAAGGCTCACAGGGTGGCAAGACCTTCTGTGTCAACTCCACATACTCCATCTTGACGCTCTATGATGTAATGATGCAGAAATTCATGGAAAGAGACTTTTGCCTAATCACCTCTACTCTAGCACACTGTTCACGTCTGTGCCTCTAACCTCTGACCTTCCACAGAATGAAAAACACTTTAAATACGACAGAGATTATTTATCCGCATGGCCGGCAGCTAATGAAGTGCCCTGTAAGAGCAAAGTGTTCCAGGAAACACAGTGACTCTACCCAAGTCCACACAGCGGGGCTGCGAGCGCCCTCTCAAGCTTCCTGTTTTGCTTTAAGAGGCCCAACTGTGGAATTCCCCTGGCTGCTGACAACTGCATCTGTGTTTGTCTTGAATTTTTAATAGTGTATACTTGAAAAGTATGCTGTTCCTTAAAAAAAAAAGAAAAAGTCCACTTTATGCCTGAAAAATACTGTGTTTAGTGGTTGGTGGTTGATTGGGGGGGGGGGCAGGAGAATCCGGCTGTGTAGCCTTGCCTGGCTTGGAATATATAATTCTCCCATCTCAGCCACCCCTTCAAAAATATGAGATCCCTTGAAAACGGGGTTTCAAGTTATTGTGAACCTTCCAACTTGGGTACTAAGAATTGAACTCAGTTCGCTAGAAGAATGGCCAATACTCTCTCCCAAAACAATGTAATATTAATTCTGGATAATGAATCTGTAACATGTCCTTAGTTATAAACATGTGTGCCATAAGCATTTCATTCTAAACTTTATCACCCTGTTAACTGATTTAAAAGGAACAGAATGTGAGTTTCTGTTGTACTTATGTGTCAATGTCACGTAAGGGACAGGACTTGACCACAATAACCTCAAGCAAAAGACTGATCCTCCATTCTTGCAGGTTCATAAACTACTAAGCCCATGTTATTGGTGTTAGAGAAGCAACTTCACTTTGGCAGTTAAGAATTCATGACCGCTAAAGAGATGGCCCAGTGGTTAAGAGCATTATCTGCTCTTCCAAAGGACCAGGGTTCAATTCCCAGCACCCATGTGGCAGCTCACAAGTACTTACAACTCCAGTTCCAAGGGATCTGACACTTTTACACTAATGCACATAAAATAAAAAATTAAAAATAAATTAAAAAAAAGATTTCATGACCAAGCTGATGCAGTGGTGCATGCCTATAATCCCAGCACTTGGGAAGGTAGATGGATCTCTGTGAGCTCAAGGCCAGCCTGATCTACAAAGCGAGTTCAGGATAGCCAAAGCTACACAGAGAAACACTTTCTCAAAAAACAAAAATAAACAAACAAAAAAGAGTTCATGACCGAAGAAGGCATAAACTTTCATACCATCACACAACAATAAAACGTGTAACTGCAGATTGTATTTTCTAAATAAATACACAATCCCTTACAGGTGGTCAGATGACTTACAACAATAGGTCATTTAAGCAATGTTTCAGGACTCATAAAAGCTTCCAGTTAACAGGAGCTCTTCACATGGCCTGCAGAAGAGGACTGTGTGGCATGATGTGAGGCAACTGGGAGACACACAGGAAAATAAAGCTGGCCCTTACTTGCTTCTTTTTTTTTCAATTGGAAAACAACAGTTGTTTTTCTTCTCATTCATCAAAAACGGTTCCCTTCTTTTCTTTCCATGGTAACTGTTTGTGGCCACACACAGTACAGCCAGGGTTAGGCAGCACACACCTGTAACAGCAGTGCTTGGTGGAAAAGCAGGGTGGGTCCAGCTTCCAGGACAGTCTAAGCTACACATAAGCCCTGACTGGCTCTACCCTTCCCCAAAGGTAACCCTGTTTCTGAACTGTGCACCAAGTCTATTGCATGAGATACACCTAGATTGGGTTTCTAAAAATTTTCTGATGAGATATAAGGAAAATATAAGAACTACTGTTTTTAATTTTGATTTAAGTCCTACTAATATTTAGTATATAGGTTATCATGAGGCTATTAAGTTCTGTAAGTTATTAAAAACAGAATAAAAAGTATATATTATACATAAGTATGGATTATATTAATATATTAAATATCAATATATTAATATAACATGTGATGTTATAATTTATATTAATATTATAATTTATATTCTATTAAATATTAATTATATTAATATTTAATCACTTGAAACTAAATTTACCAATGAAAGATGCACAGCACAGATTCATAAGATAGATTCTGCCTATAGACATGTGCCTTTCAAAATGCCAGAATGGCTGTGTGTGGTGGTTTGAATAAGAATGGCCCCAATAGACTCATATTTGAATACTTACTCATCAGGAAGTGACAGTATTTGAGAAGGATTAGGAGGTGTGGCCTTATTAGTATAGAGAAGATGTGTTGGAGGAAGGGGGGGTAGCTTTGAGATTTTGAGATTTCAAAAGCCCATGCTAGAACCAGCTCTCTTTTCTCATCTTTCTGTGTCTCTCTGTTCCTGCAGATCAGCAGATAGCTCTCCTCCACTGTTCCAGTTCCATGCTCTCTGCCATGATGATAATGGACTAAGTCTCTGAAACCGTAAGCAAGCCCCCAATTAAACACTTTTCTTTATTAAAGTTGGCTTGGTCATGCTGTCTCTTCACAGCAGTAGAACAGTGACAAAGACACTGACCTTACGCTGCAAATGCTCATGGATAACAGAGTGGAAGAACTGAACTGGGGAATTTTATTTCTGATTTTTGTGTCACCCTGATTCATAACCTAGTAGTAGTCAAATGAGCCAGCATTAAAATTAAAATTAGATAGTACCAGACTAAAATTCAACACAAGACCCTCATATCATTCAGTGAGACCTTGAGACAAAGGAAAAAGTAGAGAGCAATGGAGGAATTGACAGCACTCAGTATCAACCTTTGGCAAATACAAGCTCTCTCTCTCTTCTCCCTCCTCCCCCCGCACCCAGTTTTTCAGTTAATATCACTCAGCTCTGCAAGTGCTTGTCTACCTTGCACAAAGCCCTTGGTTGGATCCCCAGCACCACATAAAACCAGATTTGGTGGTACACAACCATAACCCCAACACTCAAGAGGTGAAACTAGGAGGATCAGAAATCCAAAGTTAGAAAGTCTGAGGCCACCCTCAGATACATGAGATCCTGCCTATGAATGAAAAAAATGAATGAGTGAGTAAGTGAGTGAAAGCACAAGCAAGCCTTCTCAGAACTAGTCCGCAAATGAAGTGAAGACATATATCCAATCTGTTGAACTGTAAAGTCAACAAAAATCTAACTAAATCTCAGTATGTCCTTTAGAAACTTGTGACAAAATTTCAAATTTGTATGGAAAATTCCACTTAGACTGGCCAAAACATAAAATAAAAACAAAAGGACAGATCTGCCCTCCCAGAAACCAGGACAATATAAAGCAGAAAAAAAGGAGAGCATGACATCAGTACAATGCTAAGCTCAGGAAAAGTAGACTGAATAGACTCTTGAGTGACTCACGCATGACATGTAGACATAAGTGAGTACTTGCAAACATTTTAGTATCTGTGACTAACTTAGAAAGATGCTATGTAACATGCCCACAACACACTATGACAGATCTCATACCAAGGGCAAAGGGCTATGGGGCAAAGAGTTGTAGGGAAAAAAAAGTCACCACATGGAAAAAAAATAAATAAAAAGCATAATTAGATTCTTTCTGCCAGTTCCAAGCCCAGCATAGTGGTGCATATCTGAACCCTCCACACTCAGAAAGCTGAGGCAACAGAACATGGTTCAAGTTTAGCCTGTGCCACACAGCAAGATTCTGTCTCAAAAAGCAAACAAATAAAACATACATTATTTCACTTCAGGCTTTTATATATATGGCAACTGATTCTACTTTTACAAGAAAATCTAGTTAAGTGTCTTTAACTAGTAAGAAAACATTCTTAAACAAGATGCAAAAACATAACCTAAGATGTCTATTTGTTAATGTTCTTTCTGTGTGTTTGTGTTGCTAGAGACTGAGCCCACGGCCTCATGCATGCTAGAAGAGCCCTACAACTGAGCCAGCTAGTAACTAAAACTCTTAACAGGGAGATGCTCAGACAGCCATGCATTTGCCATGCAAGCAGAAGGACCTGTTTCAGATCCCCAGCATTCAACACAGAAACCTGTGTCTGTAACCCTACAGTTGGGAAGGCAAAGACAAGAGGCTCTTTGGTGTTCATCAGACAGCTAATGCTGCCGAATCAGAGCTAAGCTCATTGAGGAAGACAGAAGAACAAGGGAAGGCACCTAATATTAGCCTTTGGCTTTCTAGAGCATGATGTGTGCACACTGTACATACATACACAGTCAATAATTTATATTCAGACTATTTAAAATATGCCTATGAATATGAAATATGGAAAATCACACCAAAAAATAAACACATCAAGAGAGTCTTAGCTTCCTGCTGCAGACGTAGCTCAGTAGGCAGAGCACTTGCCTAGCATTCACAAATGAAACTTGGTGTAAGTCTGGGTGTTGACCTGTAATCCTAGCATTTGGAAGGTGGAGGCAGGGAGATCAACAATACAAGGTTAGCACTGGGCCTGGTGACACACGCCTTTAGTCCCAGCATTCCAGAGACCAGTCTTGTCTACATAGTGAGTTCTAGGACAGCCAGGGCTATGTAGAGAAAAACCAAACAACAAACAGCACAAGGTCATCTGTGGCTGTAATCGTAACTTTGAGGCTAGCCTGGGATACATGAGACCCCATTTCAAAACTAAAGAGGTTAGCAAGAGGTAAAGACACTGGCTGCCAAGCCCAAGGGTCTATATTTGATGCCAGGACCCACAAAGTGGAGTGAGAGAGCTGACTTCCAAAGCTGCCCTCTGACCTCCACTTGTGTGTCATGGCACACACATCTCCCTAAATAAGTAATGCTGGGGGTAAAGCTTAACCTTGATAGCAATCATAAGGAACAAAGAGAACACAGTAAAATCACAGAATTTCATTTTACCCATTAAACTGCTAAAAAACTATGGTTATAATATCATTAATGAAGATTCTATGACAGCCAACACTGCCACAAGGAGCCACAGGCACCACAGAGTCCTTTGTCACTATCCTATGAAACTGTTCATAACCCACAGCTCAGATTCCCAGTGTACTAAAGGCAAGTACAACAGACAGGACATGAGCCAGGAACTCAACCAAGGCACAAGTGTTAGGCGCCTGTCTGTGCTGGCTGTCCCGGCACTGGTAATGCCGAAATGATGATTCTGGCATAAAGCGTATTCTACAAATTCACAAAATCAAACAGGATTTGATTTGGTCTTTTAAAGACTAATGCATTGATTAGTTTTGGGTTTTTTTAGCTGGAACTCGGAGGTACCTATAAATTAAGATTGCAAGGTAGATAAAAAGATACAAAAGAGGGGAGGAGAGAGAAAAAGGAGGGAGGGAGAAAAGGATGCAGGGAAGAGGGAGGGAGGGAGAGAGAGGAAGGAAGAGGGAGAGGGGTGCAGAGACAGAGATCCCAATCTGAACTGAATCAAGACCATTTTAAGAAAGCACTAAAAGGTGAGAAAAGTAGCTGGTATCTGTAAGTCAAATATTTCGGAAGCTGAATGGATGGTCAGTGCTACTTCCAGATGGGCCGTACAGTGCTGCATGTTAGCCAAGGCCACACTAAAGGGTTACCCTTTAGATAAAGCCTGGAAATCAGTGTTCACTCTTGAGAAGGGCACTTGAGAAGTCGCTAGTACTCTACTGCACAGCAACTGAAGAGCTCAGTACCTCTGAAAGCAGCTGTTAAACCCCTTAAATTCAGTTACAGGGCATACATGATCAATTAAAAGACCTACAGCCTTAGCACTACTTAAGAGCAGAAATGACCTTTGCACCATTGCTGGAAACACTGGGACTCTATCATGCTATGGTACTGCATTGTGCTAACATGAAGGAGGACAAGAAAATGATTCTTAGCCATTCTGCAGAAAACTGCTTCCTATTTTCTTTCCTGCATGAGGCCCTTTGCATTCATGGAATGTGCAAAAGCAGAGCGCTGAAGGAGTGGGAGGGCTGGCATGCTGCACTTTATCCTAGCAAATACTTCAGAAAATTCCAAGAGGTGACCAAGCAACTCTCAGAGAAGGCTGCCTTGACAGTGGCTCCAAGAACAGCAAACACAAGCATAAGGTTATAGCTGCTCTTAAAGAGCGTGCTCTTCAACTACTGTGGCCACATAGCCTGCTGCATACGTTTTCTCAGAAAATGAAGAAGGCTGTCTGTGGAATAGTTCTCACACTCACTCACTCTCTCTCTCACACACACACACACACACACACACATCTTTATTACATGACTGACATGCCAAATGCTACATGTAGAGTCTTTCTGAAAACAAAGAATCCATTTCTATTGTCCATCTCTGATAACTCCAAGGCCTAGGCCCCAGCTACTTAAAGTCCTCACTAGATGTGCGTATGCTCAAACAGCCTGCTGGCTTTACTATACACTCTGTTAAAATGTGCCAACAGGGGGCTGAGCAGACAGCTCAGTGGTTAAAGTGCTTGCCATGCACGTGTGAAGACTGGAATTTGAGTCTCCAGAAATTCTCTGTCAGCAGGCGTAACAGCCCACCTATAAGTCTAGCCTCCAAACACAGAGACCAAGCTGGTCTCTAGAGCAAGCTGGTTGGGAACACTAGATGTGTCAATAAGCTCTGGGTTTGATTAACAGACCTTGTCTTAATGATTACAGTAGAACAATCGAGGATAATTCTTGACATCAACTCTGGGCCTCCACATGCATGTACCCACATACATGTAAAATAAGGTCACTACACAAGCACACTACATGTACAAAATGGAAAAAGAAGGAAATGTAAGGCAATGTGACTTGGCCTCTGGGCTGACCCAAAAGAAGCTTTGGCATTTCTACAAAAGACACACAAGAAAAGCCTGATCAAATCGAAATCCACAACTCTTCTTATATCCTCTGACAACAGGGGACTCAGAAAACGACTGTCTTGCAGACAAGCATCAGAGAACCACAACCACCAGAGCAAAAACCTGCATAGCAGCGAGCACTGGGACAGAAAAGCCATGTGCCATGGGGGAATCCTGAGTAAACCTGCACATGTTTTCACACCATGCTTCCCTAGATCCCATTCAGATCAAGTCAAGCAAGGGCCATCAGCTATGAACACTATCAACACTGTGTGTCTTTGATAATGAAGGTAAGAGTCCCTAAAGAGATTACTGCACAGATGGGCGTGATGACATTTTGGAGGCAAAAGCAGGCAAAGGTGACTTTGAAGCCAGCCTGGTCTACATTGTAGGTTCCGAGCCAACCAGAGCTCCATAGAAAGACTATGTGGGGATAGGGGTGGGAATGGAGAGTCAGAGACAGGCAGGGAGAAGGAAAGAGATTAGTGCTGCTCTCAACCTTGGCCAAAGAAGCTTTCCTCTGCATGGGTAGCAGTTAATGCTGACACTCAGAACCAGTCAGCGTTGAGAACACATGAGTTCTGAGTGATCAGCACTAAATGGGACGTCTATGTCAAGTCCCACTATACATACACCTGAGGCTCAAGGGACATCCTAGAAGAAGGAACAGAGAGGAGGTAAGAGCTGGAAGATGGGCAAAGCTCTGTGAAATGATGCCTTCGGTATATGACAAGGCCATCGCACCCAGCAATTCACTGCAGCTGGAGTTACCTGTCTAGAAGGCACAGGATCAGTCAGCATTCCAGGAGACAGCACTGAGTGGGCTCTCCCCCACCAGAGAGGGAAAGAAAAGACATGTAGTGGGTAGAAGGAAGTGAGAGGGGACATGATTAAATATCAGAAAATAAAGACACGCGTCTGTATGCGGGAGCTGACTGATTTGGAGGTGGAGGTGCCTGTCACCAAGGGTGATAACTCCAGTTGATCCCCGGAACCAACACGACAGGAGAGAACTGACTTCCACAAGTTGTCCTCTGACATCCACTTGAGTACTGTCATATGTACGCCATCCCCTCACCACATACAAAATAAATAAAAATCTTATTAAAAATTTTATAAAGAAGAGATATTTAGTACATTTCAACTAAACCACTATTAAACTGACTTCAGGATTTCAGAATGTATGTACATATTACAAAGTTAACTATATAATTGTTAAAGTCTTATAAATAATAAACATTAGGAAATATAAGAGGAAAATAGGATTTTAGAACAATAAAAAAGTCTGTAAAATATCTAGAGCAAATTGAGCGGGAAATATACAAACTCAGGTTACCAAATCTACTTTTCAACACAATTACTCAAAACTTTAACGATGTCCATTCTCCTCCGACTGGAGCCTAAACTCCAGACAATCTTAAAACACCTACAGGACTGAGAGTACGCACTATGCAATGTCTTATATAAAAATATAAAACAGGGCTAGGATATAGTTTAGCAATAGAATACTTTCCTTTGTGCTATGGGCAAACCCCTGAATTTACTTCCCAGTGCAGCTGAAAAGGAGAGAGAGAGAGAGAGAATATGAAAACATAATAAGGAAACACGTAACCACAATCTACCTTAAAAACCGATACCACCGACAAAGAAGAGCTATGAAAAGATTTTCCTGCCACGAGACCAGAAAGCACGAAGGAAGTACAGCAACTATGGCTACAGCAGACACCTGCTTAAAACACAGGAGCCACACCTCAGCCCGCTCTCAGCCCTACCAGCTGAGAGTGACAAACAACAAAAGGTTAGGGAGCAGAGCCCACTGTGCCAAAAGAACAGAACACTGCACACCTCAAAACTGGACTCGGGAATTTCACAAATAACAGGGTCACAATTCAAATCACTAACAAAAAAAACAGTTGTTTAATGAAGTATCTTTAGATAGCTAATTAGCAGGGAAAGGTACACCTAACTTGATGCCACAGCAATGAATTACCTTTCATCCACGTAAAGAGCTAAGTGTGAAGGTGGGAGACAGTACGCAGCTGGCTACAGAGCACAGATGTGAAGGCCACCTGCCACAAAATCTGCTGCAGCGAAACCAGGTTAAAGAGACGACCCAGGGTACACCTGTAATCCGGAAAACATGTCCAAAGCAGCAAACACAGCTCATTTAAAGACTATTAATAATTAATCTGATGAAAAAAAGGAACTCAGATTTAAGTTATATGAAAAGATATTTGACCCCACGAGAAACCAGGTAAGTACAAATTAAAAGTATATGTACAAATATATTTTAAAATGTAATCCTCATCATCCTTGTAACTATTATAAAGTTGAATAAAATACAAATCCATTTGTTTAGCCAATGAGCTATCATTCATACACAGTCTCCAGGAAAGCAGTGGGTCCTGAAGACACAAAGTAACAAGGCCTAGCTAGCCTCTACAGGGCTCAGAACAGCCGAAGCCATGTGCCCTGTAACCCAGCCTCCTGAGAGTTACCACTGAGCTGCATCCCAGCCTTCCAGAGATGACCTGATGCAGGCCTCTGCAAAGACAGACAAACAAGTTTTCTAACCTTAATGCATAAAAGGATAAGAGGCACAAAAATAGAGATTGTGTCTTAGGGTTTCTATTGCTGTAATAGAACACCATGACCATAAGCAGCTTGGGAAGAAAAGGGTTATTACTGCTTACACTTCCACATCACAGGCCCCCACGGAAGGAACTCGGGGTAAGAACTCAAGCAGGGCAGGAGCTGAAGCAGGACCGTAAAGGGGTGCTGCCAACTGGCCTGTTCCCCATGGCTGGCTCAGTCTGCTTTCTTATAGCACCCAGGATCACCAGCCCATGGATGCACCAATAACCGCAGTAGGCTGGGCCTGCACCCATAATTAAGACAATACCACACAGGACTGCCTACACTCTGACATTACAGAGGCAACTTCTCAGTGGAGGTTCCCTCCTCTCAAATGGCTCCAGCTTATATCAAGTTGACATAAGCCAGAAACACAGCTTGCATGAAGTCACCCAAAGTGATGTAACACCTGTGTGACTGCACAAAGCAACTGAGCCTGCCACAAATGGAAACAAGAGCTGGGAGGAAATGAGGAGGTGAGTGAAGAAGAGCTCACGGGGGCCTGGCTGCCACACCTTCCCAGCACCAATCACCTCCTCTTCTCTTCTGCTCTGCACATGTCAGCACTGTGAACCACCCAGTCTCAGTGATGCACAGTGGGGCCGTAACAATTCCCCCACTCAGGGAAGGGGCAGAGGTGGGGGATCTCACCATGTACCTCTGACTGCTCTGGAACCAGCCTCAAACTCAAGGAATACACCTGCCTCTGCCTCTCCAGTGCTGGGATTAAAGGCGTTTGACACACTAGACTCTTAGCACAGTTCTTGACGCTCAGTATGTCCTTTTTTGAGGCAAAATCTTCCCATATAGCATTGGCTAGCCCTAAACCTGCTTTGTAGACCAGACTGGCCTCACACTCATGATGTTCCTCCAGCTTCTGCCTGCCCAAGTGGTGAATTAGAGGTGTGCTGCCAAGTCTAGTAGCTTTGTTTGCTTTGTTTTGTTTGGACAGATGCTCAGAGTTCTAGAACTGCACTTGCTGCCAGGGTCCCCATGCTCAGCCTGAGAGCCAGTGTCCTATTTAAGAGCCCACACCCAAATCAAACAGGTACTTACAGGCTGAGGTTGCTCTGCGATACAGCAGTTGAAACACAACCAGAACTCACTCATGCTTTCAGCCCAAGGCCTGAGTGAGCACCACAAGGCTCCAAATCTCCAGGCAGGAAACTCCACGTCCACCCTCTCAAAGTGAGGAATGGTTGTCGAGATAGCTGTATTTCACTGTGCCTCTGTTCTTGGAGTCAAATGTCTCAAGTTGATTAAGAGGGAAGTCTGACTGTTTCTTTTCTCTGCTTCCAGTTCTACAGACACTGGTTCCAAGTTGGTGGGAATTAAAAGAACCGATGTGATCCAGAGCCTGCAGAAGGAAAGGAAAAGGAGGAAAAGCAAGTGAGTCAACCACGGTATCCTTGAAATCATTTATCTTTTGAAATCTGTAGTAAAATAGGAGTGAATTGTACCTAAAAGGCAAGTACTACAAGTCAACAATTTCACAAACTCTATGATTTAACAAATTAAGTTTTTTAGTTATTGTTGACTGTGAGGGGTCAAAGTTGTAATAGTGAAGACAAAAAAAAAAATCCTTGCTTTCATGTAATATTTTATAACTTTAACTATGAATTAATTTAAAACCATTATATTTTTAAGTCACCAATTAAAACATTATAGTTTCCATACTTCAATTCCACAAGGAAATCATTTTCATGCTTCGTCAAGTCTTTGTTTTCAGACAATCCACTGTAACTAACGGATAAATGAACTGTATGATAAGCAGGTACACACACCAGAAACTTTAAAATGATCACCTATCCACAGAAATGGAACCCTACAGATATGTTGCTTTCCCTCTATGGATCCAGCCATTAGGAGCCCCACCCATCCACGCAAACAACCAGCACTGTGAGCATCCCTCCACAGCAAGCCAAGGGAAGTCCAAGAAATCCTTGTCAAGCTGACAGTCAGAGAAGCAAAGGAACAGGAGCCAGGGAGGTTCCAATCATTCTTAAGACCAGCATCACATGTACACAAGTGTGCTTGGGCGAGGCCTAAAGTTACATCAAATGGGCTCATACTGGTGGCAACCAACCCTGCCCAATACTGGATACACAAGTTGCAAGCCACAGAAGCCTTAGCAATCAAATCAGCAAACCACAGCAGCATAAAAGGTAAGGTTGGCTCAACCAAGGGAGGTGTCAGAGCAAGTACAACTATATGACGGGAACAGAAGTCTACTAAGGGGATCTACCTACAGCCAGAACAAGAGAGAAGAGGAGCTAGTAACTGGCAGCACAGAGCCACCTTCAAGAAGAAAACTGCTACTGAGAAAAGATCAGATCACGAAGGGAGGGGCAACCAGTGGAGCCCACATGTGAAGACAGCATCTGCAAGAAAACAGAAAGCTTAAAAAAGATAATGTGACACTCAGGGAGGCAGAGGCAGGCAGATCACTGTGAGTTCTGCGAGTTCAAAGCTACCCTGATCTACAAAGCCAGTCCAGAACATCCAAGGCGACAGAGAAAAACCCGTCTCAATAAATAGACAGATATATACATAAACAAACAAACAAATAAAAGATAATGTGGTAGAGAGTGAAGAAAAAAGCTACCCTTGAAATGAAAAGATCAAATGCCAAAGATGACTTCATTTGGTTACACAAAAAAGACATGAACATTTCTGATCCAAGTGATAAAACAGAAATTGAGTATTTGGTTGTTTTCTTTTTTTTTTCTTCTTCTTCAAGCACTTTATTCAGGACAATCTTCTGCCAGTTGTTTTCTTTGTTTTGTTTTATTTTTTATTTTTTGAAATTGAGTATTTGTAAACCTCTTAAAGAAGCTTCATAAATTGATAAATTTTGTCATGTATAAATCATTAGCTCATAGAACCCTAGAGATTAACCAAACTAAAACTTTGCCCTTATAAAATTATATTATATAAAGATAACACAAAATTCTCCTTTATTCTCAACAATGTGACTACTTTAAAAGTATTATTTCAAACCAGGCACGGTGGCATGTGCCAGTGATCCCAGAACTCTTGGAGGCAGAGGCAGGCAAATCTGGTCTACAACAGAAGTCCAGGATAGCCAAGGTTACACAGAAAAACCCTGTCTCATTTAAAAAAAAAAAAAAAAAAGGTATTATTTTATATATCATGGGTTAAGTATCCTTTACCCTAACCAGATACATTTTTGAAAATTCTTCCCTTTAAGTTTTTCACAGCTAGGAAGACTAAGACAGACACTTCCACCACTTTTGTGAAAACAAAGGAGATAGCTGTGCTGAAGTCACAAACCTAGTTAGCTGCAGACCATACAAATCCTCGACCTCACAATTCATGCAGTCAGAAAACAGTCCAAAAGACTGAAGGAAGAAAAATTCAATTTTGCTATAATTAAAATACAGACCTTAAACACACCTCGAACTGAGAAATACTCTGAGATTTAATTATATCAAAGGAACTCTTTTACTTAGTTCTGCCCAATCTTATTATAAGGAATACTACAGAAAATGAGTTAAATTCACAATATCCAATGGACATTTTAAAAATATTAAAAACTGAATTAAAAGGGCACACATAAAGCTGGAAGATAGTGGATGAAGGCATTGGCCACCAAACCTGAGGACCTGACTCAGATCAAAACACCTAAGAGACTTTATTCCTGAAACTTATTCTCTGACCTCCAGACTGAGAACTAAAGTGTCAAAGTGTACACACACACACACGAGATACTGTGATACATGTATGCATTCTGTAAAGTCAAAAATACACGTATCTCCTTAAACACGGATTACTTCTTTATGGCAACAGCATTGAGAATTCTCTCCTAGCTTTCTGGAATAGATGCAAGAACAGTGTCACTGTTGGTCGCTGCTAGTCACCTTACTATATGAGAGCACACCAGAACTATCATCCCTGCCGTGACTTAGTCCCTGATGAGCAACTATAGCTCCAAACAGGTTTAAGTGCCCTTGTGTCCACAGCCTCAGATATGAAGAAACCACTGTGAAACGGACTTCTCTAGTAGCCAGGGCCTTTGTGGAAACACCTCACTGTTCACCATTGTGCAAGCCACATAGACATGACGCTACTCTTGTGTTTTCACATCTGTTATTTGGCTTAGTCTACCATGTATATCACATTTTCTGGTTTATATATAAACAGCTAGAATCTAACATTACTTCACATTTCGAGCAGGTGCACTTTTTCAATTTGCTTGTTTTAAATAACTGCCTACCAGCCCCCATTTCCCCAAATTCACATTTTCTTCACATTTCCAGTGAACACACCTTTAATCCTCAGGAGGCAGAGGCAGGCAGATCTCTTTGAGTTGGAGGCCAGCCTAGCCTACAGATTAAGTTCTAGGACAGCCAAGGCTACACAGAGAAACCCTGTCTTGGAGGGCAGGAAGGAGATGTTTCCTAAGATGCCTTGGGAAATGTCCATTTTCTTGCTCTCCTCACCAAACTGCATTTTTAGAATTACTTCAGGTGTATAAACCTAAAATATTTGTATACAGATATCTTCCAAGAATATTGACTCTACTGCAAAAAATTCAACACTGTTACTATATCAATAGTTATTTTCCACTCCTTGAACTGAAAGTTGCTTAAAATACTTCCATTTTCAAAACCTTATACTTTTAAAGCCAAGTACTGTTATAGTGAAGGCAAAAGGATCAGGAGGTCAAGATCATCCACAGCTATATAAGCAGGTTTGGGGCCAGCCTGGGCTACATGAGAACTATCAACAAAATAGAAACCAAAGCAAAACCCCTACACTTAAGAAAACACACAAACTATGCACAGGGGAGCAGCATTCCAACAGCTACAACGCTCAGCACATTCCACACATAAGTCAACATCAGGCGGGTCTAGAGCCGCACTGATTTCTCCTAAAGCCTAATCTAATGAAGGAAGAGCCATGCACAGCTCAGGAACTGGGCACACTAAGTCTGTATAGCGCTGTACAAAGTTCAAAAGTTAGACTTTGGGATAAAGGGATGTGGCATGTGCTGTTAAACGCTGTTAGGGCAGAGTGACATTCCTCTAGCTATCCAAAGACTTTCAGAAGTTTAAGTATTCCAACATTTTAGAAATGCTAGCATAGAGAAGAGACAGGCCATAGCACCCATCGGTTTTCTGTTATAAAACAGAATGCTATGTTTCAGTTTCCAGATCTAAAATGAGGGCTAAATTAGATGCTGTATATACAGGTACTGCATACCGAATGATCTGATTTGTTATCAAAATTAAAAATGGTAATTCAAGAATAAAGCCACAGTAACAGTTTTCTGTTGCTGTTTTTGTTGTTGTTTGTTTTGTTTTGTTTTTTTCTGTTTGTTTTCTGAGACAGGGTTTCTCTGTGTAGCCTTGGCTGTCCTGGACTCACTTTGTAGACAAGGCTGACCTCAAACTCATAGAGATCCACCGGCCTCTGCCTCCCTGAGTGCTGGGATTATGGGCATGTGCCACTGAGCCTGGCTGTTTTTGGTTTTCCATGTTGCCCACACCAGTTCTAACTTCCAAGCCTCAGGTATTCTCAGGCCTCAGCCTCCCAGGTAGCTTTACAAGCACACACTACCATGTCTCACTGTAAACTAGGAAACAGCTCAGAAGTCTTTTCAAGGAGAAAAACAATTTTTAAACAAGATTTATTTCCAGTTTTATTGTACGTGTCAGGGCATGTGCACATGCATGCACGTACATGTGGAAGCCAGAGGAGGGCATCAGATCAGCCCCACTGATCTCCTCCTTCTCTGAGGAGAAAGAAAACGGAGAATAGGGGAAGGACTGTATAAAGGGGGGACTGGGAGAAGAGGGGGCCTGCAATTAGGATGTAAATAAATTTTCAGATATACTGCCCGTTTTTAAAAGATGTATTTTTATTACTTCTAGCTATGTGTATGTGTGCAAAGGTGCTCTGAACTGCAGTGTGCAGAAGCTCTGAGCTTCAGAAGGTTGTAAACTGCCCAATGTAAGGACCAAATCTGAGCCACCTGTTCAGATCCCCAATGCCTATTTTTAAATTTTAGTTATGTTCTATTACTATAATTTCAATTCCATTCGAGTTCTTCATATACTCTAGAAAAAGTTCCTTGTCTACTACAGACATGAATTTTTTTGGTCTTTTTCTTTCATACCTATATCTTTCTGAGAGTTTAGTTTGCATGAACTCTGATGCATCAACTCTGTCTTCTGATTTGTGTTCTGCCTGGGGAATTTTGATATACTCTTCAAAGTCACATAGACTGTCACTTACTCTAGAGGTCTTAGGTTTCATTTCCTGTCTATAATCCACTTTGTAGTCTATCTGTGCACATGAGCCTCCAGCTCCACTGAAGGCTGCAGTTGAGGATGGAAGTGCCCTGTTGTCACTTTTCAGACTCCATTCAATTCCTAAGCCTGCTATTTCCACATACACTTCAGAATCTGTCTATTCTAACTGCAACGTTTGACTCTTTCCTTTAACCTGTTCTGTGAACTAATCATATCTGGAGGCTTGTTTTTCCTGTGTGAGCCCAGGGCTCCCTAAAGAGTACTTTGCATTTACTGTTGTTTAGATAGCCACAAGGTAAAATGCCTAAATTCAAGTATGAATATTAATTTAATTCCTTGGCTTAGAATTACTATACCACATGGACAGGATACATCCACTCATACCAAACACTGGTGTGTGGAGGAGAGATTAGAAAGGCAGTGAGGAATGCTGGTTTCGGATTATAACAGCTGGCCATGGACACATGCCTGCTAGTGCTAGTGTAGGCAAGCCTGGCCTACACAACAAGATGTCACAAACAAATTGGCTTAGAAGTGCAGAATGCTTGATCTTTGTACATCCTGTTCTGCTGTTCTGTGAAATGGTTTCACATTAGTGTCAACCTCTTTGGTACTTGTGAGGATCCACCAAGTAAATATAGACTGCCTAGAAATGTGCCTGGGCAGTTTACAGGGCATGTGTGTTTAACACCTCTCCTGTGTAACTGGTTTCCATTACTGTTGCTGTGTTATGCTTGTTGCCCTAGTTACCATATTGCCTCCTTGGTGCTAACCTGAGTAACATGTGGACAAAGACTCTTCTAGTCAGGCTCCCTCTCTTAGATGGAGCAACACATAAAAAAGTATCTATTTACATTTACATTTAAAATGGAAAAATGAAGCAAAACTGGTATCAAGGTACAAAAAAAATTAATTATTCCTTTGTCCTAATATCTTGCAAAGTACCTTAAATGTTTACATAATTTATATGTCCTCGACATACACTACATTTACAACAGAGAACTTTCAGTAGATAGCTGAACTAGTAATTCTAACTTGGTTACTTTATCAATTAGTAAGTGCCAATGACACATAACTGTATATTAAATCGATTGTCAGGTTTTCTCCTCTTAGAACAAAAAAGGCCCTGAATGTCAAAGGCATGAAGGCTTAGAGGGGAATGACACTCAATATCTAGATACTTTCCTGAAGCACTACCAAGCAAGAGAGGGCATAACGGAGCAAGCTTAACAAAGGAGCTGTAGGTGTAACCCATGCTTCTTGGCCAGGCAAAGAAGTCCCTATCAGTCCCTTGGGACATGAAAGCCAGTTCAACACAAACTGCAGTGGCTTATCTGGGTGTAAACAATGCAAGGTGGAGGGCAGCTTTAATCCTGTTTCAGATTACTCCCCAGAGACAAAAGAGCACTTGGTTCTACACTTCATTCCTATGTGCTTGGTGCCAAGTGCCTCAGGCTTGTCAAGTTGTTATTTTCCTCCAATAAATAAGGTATTTTCAGCTGTCAAATGAGTTTTTAGAGGAAACCTTTTTGTTTTTAATAAAATATGCCATAACAACAGAATTACATCACACTCTGTAAGGAGTTCTCTTGGTTTCTTTAAACTTTTTCTATTTAAAAGGGTTTTTTTCCATTTATTTGTATTTCCATTTATTATGTATATGAATGCTTTGCCTGAATATATGTCCACACACTATTTCCATGCCTGCTTCCTGGGAGATCAGAAGAGGGCAATGGATCCCCTGGAAATGGATAATCTTTGTCAAAATGTATTCAGTATGTGTGACTGATATTCAAATCTTTGTTTTCTCCTTTTTTGGAGAGGTTTGTAGTAGAGCTGGAGTCCTCTGTTTTACAAGGAAATTTACTAACATCACCATCTTAAAAAATTTTTAAACCATTCAAAGAAAACAAGCTAGACATGGTAATCTATGCCTGTAATTCTGGTACCTGGGTGGCAGAATCAGGATGACTCAGAATCCAAAGGCCAGCCAGAGTTGCACAGAGATCCTCTTTGGGGGTGAGGGTTGGTAGGAGTCAAACACTGGGTAGGAAAGGATTAAATACAACTTAATAGTAACAGACATAAATAAAAAATTTAAGGCAGCACTTTAATTGGATCAACTTGTGTGATGTGGTCACTGGAATCAATTATTGTACCAAAGAATGAAATGAACCATTGGCTTGTTGAACAAAGAGGCAGGTCTGGGCTAGCTTGCCTGTTCAGTGGAAATCCACAGCACAACAGCAAGGGTAGAGGTGAAAGTGTCAGAAAACAGAGATTTAAGGACCTTGTCAGGAGTCTGTACCTACTTTTTGTTTATAGCCTGTCTGCTTTGTTCGGGCTAGAAACAGAACTTGAAACACATTTAAATACATACACACACACACACACACACATATATATATTTAGTCTTTATATATATATAAAGACTAAATGGGAAACTTTTAACTTTTGAGAGATTCTTGAGGGTACTAGCTAAAAATAAAACTAATGGATTTTTCAGGAGAGAAATAAAAAAGGACTGAATGTGAAAACCCACAGGGGAAGATGACAAGTTAAAAACGTTCACTGCTTCTAATTAAAGAAATGGAAACGGGAGACTTTCTAGAGAAGTCAATGAAGGGTGTACTACTATATTTCTCCATGTCCCTCTTGGCCTCTCTTAATACTGTGCTTAAATATATATTAAAATATATATTAAAACTATATATATATATAGTTTATATATATATATAAACTATAACCTACTCAAAAAATGGCAATTATAACCTGTTCAAAGCTCAAAATGGCAACTACCATTTCATACACATTCTATGTTAAAATGAGACTGTACTCGGCGCTGGGAGGTGAACAGGGAAATGTCTGTGGTGGTCTGTGTGAGAACAGCCTCCAGAGGCTCACGTTTGAATCCGTGGGCCCAGCTGGTGGTACTTGTCATGGTCTGAGTGAGAATGGCCCCACAGGTTCATGTTTGCCTACCTGGTCCCCAGTTTGGTGCTGGACGGATTAAGGTGTGGCCTTGTTCCAGGAAATATGTCACTGGGGGCAGGCTTTGAGGTTTCAAGATTAGTGCCATTCTTAGTCTGCTCTCTGCCTCCTGCTTGAGATTCAAGGTGTGAGTGCCAGCTGCTGCTCCGGACACCTGCTACTTCCCACTCACTACACCATCATAGACTCTAGCCTTCTGAAACCATAGGTCCCAAACAAACTCTTCTACAAGTTGCCTTGATCATGGTGTCTCATCACGGCAATAGGAAAGTAACTGGCAACCACACATACGCGAATTTCAGTCCTTTTACAAAAGTAACCTGAAAAAAAAATTTTTTTTCTATAAAGAGCCCAAAAAGAGGGCGTGGTGATGCACACCTGTAATCTCAGCACTCAGGGAGGCAGAGGCAGGTGGATCTCTGTGAGTTTGAGGCCAGCCTGGTCTACAAAGTGAGTCCAGGACAGCAAAGGCTACACAGAGAAACCCTGTCTCAAAACACCAAAAACAAAACAAAACAAAACAAAACAAAAGATGAGGAAGAAGAAACAAAGAAAAAAGCCTACACGCACAAAAATTCTTCATTGAAATACTCCTTAAAACAAGATTTTAAAAACCCCAGGCACAAACTAATGTCATGAGGCCAGATAGTTACTGAATTCTGGCTTAATGACAGCTTTTCCAGCCATGTCAGTGTTACAAGAATATGCTTAACAGATTGTATTGCCTAAAAACATTCTAATATTGCGACAATCATAGGAAATTTATATGAAAATAATATGGCCATTTAAAGTCTAACATTATTAAAAATAATTGAAATCTTGCTTGCTCTTTTTAAAGATACTTGTTTTTATCTTACTGTATGGGTATTTTGTCTGCCTGTATGTCTGTGTACCACATGTACCTGGTTCCCACGGAAATCAGAAGAGGACATCAGATCCCTTCAAACTTGAATTACAGATGGTTGCGTGCTGCCATCTGAGTGCTGGACCTGAATCTAGATCCTCTGAAAGACAGCCAGTGCTTTTAACCATTGAGCTGTCTCTTCAGCAGCAAGTCTTGTCTGTGAAATATCTGATAAATCTGGTACCGTGTATTGAAAACATCTGAATGTTACCAAAAATGGGCAGAAACAATTACATTTTACATGTAAGTCACAGAAATATTAATTTGAAAGGATAGACAAGATTTTTTTGTACTCAGAGACTATAACATAGCTACTCTCGAATAAATAGCTTATGGCAGCTTCTGTAGCTTTTAAATAATAAAATATACATGGAAAATTTCAGCATCCTCTATACCAACACAAAGTAATGGGTTTATTTCTCTGCGATGCTTTATGTTCTCATCTGTTTCATTAGCACAGCTCCACAGGAGACCACTGATGGCTTGTTTCTGGAATTCTGCCCCAATTCTTCTCACCCAGGCCTTGTTGCCAAGGCTGCAGCTGCACAACCAATTCTTATTAAAATGGAGTCTTTGAAATGCTGGTCTATGGAAAAGGATATAAAGGATTTCATTATCTCTTCTCAAAACTCACAGTGAGGATTACTCTCCATCCTTCCCTTCCCAAGGCACACAACTACTCACATCCCTCTTGGCCAACTTAAACACCAAGACAAAGGCAGCAGCTCAGCCTTACAAACAGTATAAGAAGTCATGACAGAGAACACTGTTCAGCAATGAACCTTAACCTAACAGGTTATTTTTCAAATGAGTGTAAAATCAGTGGCCTAGCCATGAACAACAGCTGTGCTCACGTATGGATGTGACTTGAGAAACAACACCTCTAAAGAGTCAGCATTTGGGGAAAAGACTCAGCGTTGTCTAACAACCACCAAGGGTAATTTCACAAACAAAAACGGGAAAATGAAAGGACTCGCTCACTCACTCTGTTATTGTACTAAGGGCCCTAACAGCTGCTTGGAGGAGAATTTTATGGATGGGTTATTCTCCTCTATTTTCATTAGGACCACATGCCTTCCAGCTCTCTCAATAAAATTCTACTGGCCTTGCTCTGGAGAGCAATTTATGACTGAATTTACCTTATGAGAAACATTAACGTAACTCTATGAAGATTAGCTATTTTTAACTGAATGAATGTAAACATAAATTCTCAAAGGCAAAGTAAAAACCAAGGTCAGATTTTTACTAAATAGTATTTTCAGTGTTGGTAGGGCACTAGAAAAAATTTTTGTAGCACGAAGACCCTTAGGACACCAATGATTTCAGAGACACTCCTTGGAGTACACTGCAGTCTGTTCCCCAGCAATGCTCTTACAGTGTAAAAAAGCAAGAAAGGAGAGTGAGGACATTCTCCCTGGGGGACCTGACTACACACATGTGCTTCAGGTCAGAGAAAACAGGCACAACGAGACTCAGACCTAAAAGCACACAATTACTGGCATTTTATCCACTACAATCAAAACCGAATCAGAGATTAAGTGTATTTAATACACACAGGTACTTTCCTTCTACTTTTCAATTCTTGTACCTGTCAAGCTCTACATAAAATGTTCACTCTCAGTGTTTGCAAAAGAAATTTAAAATACTCTTCTATTTTTTCTCATACTAGGCTTTGTCCTTAGTCAATACATGCTGTTTTAGTTTTAAAAGCTTAATATATTTGCCAACTATAGGTTCCCCTTTATTTTAGAGAAACAATATTTCTATTTTATTTAAAATGTATAGCCAAAACAATCTCCAGAACTCTAAAATTCCCTGTTATTGCCGATCTAGACTGTGTGGTGGGAAGCACCATTCCTTCCTCCCAGAAGGGGGGAGAGGGGAATATGTGTTCTCTACTCCTGCGACTATGCCGGACAGAGCTATTATCTTTTACGCCTTGCCTCAACAATCCTCATTTTGTCATGTACTGGACTACACAATGAAGAAAGAGTAAACATGGTTCTGGCTAGAGACATTTTCCAGGTTTTTCTTTTCTTTTCCTTTGAGACAGGGTTTCTCTATGCAGTCTTGTCTATCCTGGACCTCACAAAATAGACCAGGATACCTCTGCCTCCCAAGCCCTACAAATTAAAAGCATGTACCACCATGCCCAGTAAATTCTTGATGGTTAGGGTTAGGCTATTAAAATGGCTTTGAAGACTAGACAACCTTTATTGAATACTTTTATTGATAAAATGTAGAATGTATTGTGACTATATAGAAGATGGCCATGAGATGATAAATAACTGTCATGACCATCACTGAAAGTCAAGAGAATACTGTAGGCAACAGAAAGCTGTGCTTAACCTGAGGATCAAAGCCACACTCTGAAACCACACCTTAAATACTGGAGGGGAGAACTCCGATAAATGAATTTACTACTGGTCAGTGCTAACAACATAAAAAAAGCAGACTACTTTCGTGGGGATTTTGGTATCTAGCCATCAGTGGACACAGACTTACCACTCATCAATGGGGACACTTATTCCGCTGTCTCTGAGTGGAGACTAGTCCGTAACACACACACAGGTGACTCTGAAGATTCATTAGCAGAAGTTGTTCCTTGAAGATTTCTTCTCATTTGGTTTCCACGTTTCACTCAAAAATGACCCTATCTGCAAACGAAAGCATGCAATTAGGAGGCAAAAGCTGCAGGGAGCAATTTCTCCCTCTATATAATTAACTGATACACATGAAAACTGAGTTCAAATGCTAGTCCACATTTAAGAACCATGTTTAAAAGAACAACCTACTTTTTAATGCCTGTAATGTGCTTATTACAAAGTTGCTACCCTTTTCTCATCATATAAATTGATCATTGCTTCCATGCTATGCAAGGTACAACTCATACCAGGGGCAGCCCCTACACATGATGTCTCTTCTGGAGACATATGTAAGGTTGGCTTACATACTGTGTTAAAGAACACCTTCCTACACTGACAAACCTGAAGTCTTCACAAAAAAATTCAGATTTCTAATCTCCCTTGAAAAATGAAAGCAGACAACATGAGGTCTGTTCCTACATGGAATGCTATCAGATGGGATTAACTGCCAACTCCTGATGGGCATGGGCGTTGTGTTTCTCCAGAGATGCTGCCACTCTCCAATGGAACTTAGTTCACAGTTCCTGTCACGACCAGATAAGCATCCGAGCTTTCAAATTCCAGTATGTATTTTTAATAGCTTGCAGAGAGCAGTGTATTACTGTCAAAGAGTCAAATATGTTTTCCTGACTTAGGGATATAAAATGACATGAGATAAAAACTTGAGCTTTGAGTCAGAAAGCTGTCGATTTGAGTTCTAATTCTGAAAGTCAGGAGCTGTCTGAGCAAGCCTCTAGCAAAGCTAAGCAATTTCTTCATACACAAACATCCAAATAAACACTTAGAGCACTACACAAACATCAGGCCTAAGATCCAGCATGCACACGCTCAACTGGTAATCTGATCACTGCTTGCCCACTCTTGCTCATCTCAGGGACCACACCATCACTCTCCAAAAGCATCACCATGACAAGTCATTCTCTTCCCATTCCAGCCATTCAAACAAAGAGAAATTCCTCCCTAAGCATCAACTCATTTGCTAAAACTGTCTATATGTTCAACTGTTTAAACTGTAGTAGGCTTGAAATGTCTGTCATTCGCCTTACATGCACAAAGCCCAGGTTTAACCTTAGCACCAAAAACTACAGCAAAAGGAGAAACAACTAATTGTGTAGTCCAAATGCTACTGAGACAAACTTGAAATGCACAGCCATTAGGTTTTTTTTTTTTAATTTTGCAGTTGCTTTAAAAACATATACATAAACACACACTCTATCATACAATGCAGCTATTGCATTCCTAGGTATTTATCTAAAAAAGCAAAAGTGCACATCTCTGAAACTACAGTAATTTACTTGTAACATGATAAAATGAATACACAGAAAGCCACTTATTTGAAGCTATCTATTTACTTTGAATTCCTATACTATGAAATACATTAGTATAGAGTTTGGGTCTGGCTAATTTTGGTGAATGATGTTTTAATTTATTTGCACGGGTTTTTTAAAAATAAATTAAAGCTTATAAAATTTTAAGAAATTAAAGAAATGCAACCTAACTCACTATATAAATGAACAGAAACCCTAACCCTAACTGACTAGCAGAACAAACAGCTGAGTCTCAAAATCAAAAGCAGCCAAATTCAGCCAAGCACAGGCTGCCAACAGAACAGACCACACCCAGAAAGGGTAAAGAAAGGGACCCTACTTTACTTCCCCTTTTGTCTAAAATACTCAATGCCCAGTTAGACAAAATTCTCAGGATATGATTATTTATGATTATGGCTATTAACTAATTCAGAAAATTCATTCTTTACTCAAACTCCACTTTATTTAAATTGCCTAATGTCCCCTCCCCCCCTTTATTTAACAGCAGGAAACAACCCCAATTGCCTGTAGATAGATAACTGGATAAACAGGAGTATACCTTCATTCAGGAATTTGCAGCCATGCACCGCAGGAGCCCTGGGATAACTGTGAATGCAACCCAATAAAGAACTGTAAACTGATTAAAATGGTAGGACCCTTTAACTACCTGGTTCTCAAGGATTAACCCTGCAGAGGACAGTATCAAAAACCAGGTTGAACACACCTGGCTGCAACTATGTATGAACTGCTAGAGCGGCTGGGGAGATGGCTTCAAAGGTAAAGCTGCCATTCAAGAATGGGGACCTGAGTACGGATGGCCAGCACACACAAAAAGCTGGGTGCAGAGCCAAACCTTTGTACCCCCAGTGGTGAGGGTGCAAGATAGATGGATTCTGGGGACTTGCTGGCAGCCAGCAGAGGCAAAATGCCAAGCTTCAGGCTCACGGAGAAACTGCCTCATAATATACAATGGAGGGGGTCAGTAAGATGGCTCACTGGGTAAGGGCACTTGTGAAGTCTGAGTTCAACCTCAGGCACCCTCGTGGTAAAAGAAGGGAACCAATTCCTTCAAATTGCCCTCTGACCTCCTCACATGTGCATATATGCCCCATATACCCCACATAAATGTATACATACATACACATACATATGTACATACAATAAGCAAATGTAATTTTTAAAAACAAAGTAGAGTGATAAACACTTTGGGGGTGACAGATATTTTCAATTATATTTCCATTACAGTACTTTTTGTGGTTCTGAGGTCACACCACAGCCTTGGGGGTCTCAGGCAAGCTCTGGTCCATTGTTGGCTCCCCGCCTCAGATTTTCAGCAGCTTGGGTGTGGGTATCACTTCATAGGCATATATGTATGGCAAAGTTTATCTAATTGAACACTTTCAAAATGTACAATTACTCTATTTAAAACCAATTACTGACTGCCAATTGATAATTCAGCAAGACTGATTTACATGAAAAGTTCAACCTTTTCAATGCATGGTCACAATCTCTTCAGAAAAGACTTTCAAAAATGCATATAGTGTTAGGTATCAAAAACACTCACTGTTGATCACAAAGAAAGTATGTGCTAAAACAGCACTGGACCCCAGTGTGATTGTGCATTCACAAAAAGGAAATTCAATAGACTATTATTCATTCAATTCTAGTCAGTATAGTTCCTTAGTCCGTTATTACATTTAGTAGGAATCGCATTTTTAAAATTAATTTGTCAGCCAAAACTGCATTTTAATACGTCAAAAATATTCATGAGCCTGTTGGCATGTACTAGATTGTCCTTAGAGCCCCCCCCCCCAAGAAGCCATGAGGCTACAATCTACCTTAAGACCTAGCATGTGGTGGTGCTTTTTGTATCACATTAAATGCTACCTTTCCCACCTGCCTGTTCACAGTGAGAAGACAGTGCACTCTGCATTACCTCTCTGGGTTTGAGATTATAGCACTCTCTGCACAGAAACTTTTTGTTTTCCAAGGTCTCCATCAGAGTACCATGAACAACAGGATGATCTTTAATGAACTGACGTCTTCAGACGCTTTCAGGCAGACACAGAAAAGTTAGGCATGTTCTCCATATTCCAGCTAGACAGAATGGGCGAGGGAGGGCCACTGGAACAGTTTTGTGTCACCACTGCCTGAAAGTAAAGTGTCCTGCTTCAGTAGCTACTATCAGGATGGTGGATCGTGACTAAAGGTCCAGCTGGTGACAAAATCCCAGTTATGATTCCTTCTAATCCTTAGATCCGCTCAGGAGTTTTAAGGACCAATCCATTGTAACTCAAAAGCCCTAAGGTTAAACTGACCAAATTGAAAGGAAAACCCCTAAGTTTTACAGAAAAAAAAATTATTTAGTTCCCACTTTTCCCAAATGCATAGTAACCTGCATTAGCAGACTTGATCCTATTAAATTACTCTAAATAATCTAATAAATAATACATATTTGCAAACTGGGTGTGGTGGCACAAGACTTTAATCCCAGCAATTGAGAGGCAGAAGCAAGCAGATCTCTGAATTCCAGTCTGTCCAGCTAGGGCTACCCAGTGAGATACTGTCTCAAAAAACAAACAAAAAAAAAAAAAAAACCCTCATGTACACACCCCATGTTCTTGGTCGTTTAAAAATCAAACATTCTCTTTTTTTCTTCCCAAATATAGACAGGTCAAAAATTTAGTACAAGCTCCTGATTTTAGATCTGTCCAAAAATCACAATCACTATAATTTCTACAACCACTGCAATGAACCTCTGCAAACAAACTACAGGAATATAACCATTCACATAAGCAGCATAAGGGAAAACTTATCTGGGTAACCATGTATCGGTACACTGTTAATGCTACAATCCTGATACATTCTGCTGTATCTGTTGGTGCAGTTCACATTCCTAGATGTAGTGGGTTACTGAAGGTACAAAGACTACACTTCCAGGAATTATTTCTACAGTTTAAAATACATATGATAAACAAGGGAAAGGTTTTGGGTTTTTTTTTTATAGGGGACCTACTTCTAATTTTTGAAGTTTCAAAACCTGGTAGGAAAGGATGCAAATGTCCTATTATCACACACAGAAAAAGAGAGGTGAGGTTATTAGAGATGACCTACTGATGGGAATGCAAAGCCATATAACCTGTAGAAGGGATACAACTACTTACTAATGCTTGTGGGCTATAAAAAGTATGTGACAGCAGCTTTGGAGAGAGGATCTATGGTCTGAATTCTAGTTCTGTCACTTATTACATGGGTTAAATTTAAGCAAGCTACATACCCATTCCAAACCTCAATTTGCTAAACCGTACAATAAAAATAATCCATAAAATTACTGTGAGGTTTAAATTAGGTTAATATCTGTGAAATGCTTATGACATGGTCTGTCACTCCAGAACATAATTATCAAACTTAATGTTATATTTTATCATACTATCAGCTCCCCCAACTCACCGAGACTCTAAAGTCAGGACATTGTAAAGTACATAGCACACTCACAGTGACTGTAAGACAATGTGGTATTTAACAGTGAGCTGGAGACAGTGTGATGAGCCATAGCCACAATCCCAACAATGTGGAGCCACAGGCAGAAAGAGGAATTTAAGGTCAGTCTGAACTACAGTTGACCTAGATTGTATCAATAGTCAAACATATATAATTTCCAATTTGTGCCACCATAGAGAATTGTAAGCAAATTACTGTAACTCCCCAGAGTTTGGTTTTATTAACTATAAAGTGAACACAGTGTCACTTAACTCAGAATGTCTAACACATAACTCAAACTTGAAATATTTAATTATACTACAAATGAAATAGATATATTATATCCTTGTATAAGGACTGTCCCAATTTACACTTGCTTTCATGGTCATTCCTGAATCCATCTCAGGATGTCTTTGTTCAAATAACAAACTATGTAAAAATTCTATTCAATTATAAATTATATGGCCACTCTTGTTTAAAACTGAAACGCCTTCAGATTTTTCCCTGTGTTTCACTTTCCAGTGTTCTTTTACCCCCTCCTTCTGTGGATCAGTGCCTCACTAGACAAGCTGGCCTGGGAACTCTCTATCCTCTTGCCTCTGCCTTCCAAGAGTTGGATTACAGACTATGCTGGCTCCACAGCTCTCACATTCCCTTTTGGGTGACAGGATCCCTTTGCTCCCCTAACTCATCATGACCCACTTCCAATCCAGGCTCCAAATCTAAGATTCCTCTTTAATCTCACCTTTTGGGACAGTGTCATGTTTTCTAAACTTAATCTTTCTTAAATTTCTATCTGAATTCGATAGCCAAAATAAAGGCTGGTGATCTGATAATATGAGCACTACAGTAACAGATTAAAAGTTTATCCCTTCAGAGATAGCTACATTTTTAACGGGACTCCTGAAAAGACAGTAGTATTTTAACCCACGAGAAATACTAATGATAGGAATTTCAGATACAAGCTGAGTAGAGCTCGCTGAGGGCAGTTTTCACTCTTCAGATCAAATTCATCCTCAGTTCCATCCACCTTATTTTATTATATTCCCTTTCTTCTACCTTGTTTCCAAAGCAAAAAGCAAGAGTATCATTTTTGACTCCTGTCTTTCTGCTTTGTTGTTCAAGTCCAAACCAAATCTCTCCTAACTATTTTTACAATCTACTTAATTCCAGCTTGTAGCTATTAGTAAAAGTGATTGCCACCAAGCCTGACAATCAGAGTTGCATCCTCAGGACCCACTTGGTAGAAGAGAACCTTTTGTAAATTGTCCTCTGACCTTCACATGCATGCTATGGCACCCTCCCTCCCCCCAAGACAGATAGGCAGACACATATGTATAGGTATGTACACACACACTAACTTTTAGTGCACTATCAAAACATTGTAAGGGAAATATTTAAAATTGGGTAATGACACAACTTGAACATGACAAAAACAAACAAACAAACAAAAAAAACCATCAGGCTGGAGAGATGGCTCAGCAGTTAAGAGCGCTTGTTCTTTCAGAGGACCCAAGTTCAATTCCCAAAACCCTCATAGTAGTTCACAATCATCTGTAGCTCCAGTTCCAGGAGGTCTGATGCAGAACACTCACACACATAAAACAAATCTCAGAAATAAACAGATAATAAAAGCAAACATTTTCCCAGTTTAGTCTGGGTAAGACTTGCTAATTCTAAGTTCACATTTTTTTTTGAGACAGGATTTCTCTGT
This sequence comes from Pachyuromys duprasi, assembly GCA_028658305.1. Lineage (NCBI taxonomy): Eukaryota > Metazoa > Chordata > Mammalia > Rodentia > Muridae > Pachyuromys > Pachyuromys duprasi. The sequence goes on from CM053757.1 coordinate 41,621,539, forward strand.
GTAGCCCTTGCTGTCCTGGAACTGTATCTATAGACCAGACTGGCCTCAAACTCAGAAAACCATCTGCCTCTGCTGCAGAGTACTGGTATTAAAGGTATGGGCCACCACATCTGGCCTAGCACACATTAGTTTTGAAGATTATCACACCCTATTGCATGTCAGCAAGATAATAGAGATTAAGTGAGTTCTTAAAATAAAGCACAGGAAGCAGAGATGGCAGAGCAAATAAAGTCTTACTCAAGCATGATGAACCAACGTTCTCAACGTTCCTACAGAGATAGGCAAAGCCCAAGAAAACTCACAAGCCAGGCAGCCTATGAACAAGAGGCCCTGTCTCAGGCAAGACAGAAAGACAGGACTGACACCTGAGGTTGCCTTCTTACCTGTGCATACATGCTGCAGCACATGCACACCCGCAATCATACACATGCACACATGCACATGCACGCACACTTTGCAACCACATTACAAAACCAAGCAGAGAAGATGCAAAGTGTGCATTAATTCAACTATATAGAACCCATCAGTAAGAGAGAAAACTAAAAGATTTTACAGTTACAGCCACAGGCATACTTCAAGCATTCACAACAAACAGGAAAAATATTATAAAAGGCTTTATTTTGTTTACCAACAGCTCACTTCCAACTGAAAACATTAGACCTGAAAAAACTACTTTATATAAACAGCAAAATTAGCTGTTCACATTTAGCATAACATTTCAGAACACATCAAGTCTAACATTTTTTTAATCTTACCACCTTCAAAATAGTGCATGCAAAGCCTTGTAGCCAAACAGAAAAATATTCACACTACCTAGATATATACATACCTTCCTGCACTTCAAAAAAATCCCCTACATTTTCCAGATCTTTTCTTGCAGTTAACATTTGGAATGTAAACAGGTCTCTGTTTACATTCAGGTCTCTGAGTAAGAGTCTCACTGCTGAGCTAAGTGGTGAGTTGCTGAGTGGGAGGCTCCCGGTGTTTAGAAGCTACTGCCACCAACAGCAGTTGTGACCCTAGATATGGAGTTCTTACAGCAACCTGCCAGTTTCAACTTTCTGACCTCTAGGACATAAGTACGGGCCTATCTTCTTGACTATATTAACAAAAAAAAATGACCTCAATTCTAATTCTTCCAGACCAGCCATTACCCTCTTTTGGTTTTGGTGGGCGGAAGGGGGGCGGGGGGTAATGAGACAGTTTCACCTTGTCAGGGTAGCCGGGAACTACTGATCCCATATCTAATGCACCTTGACAATGACCCTGATCCTTCTGTTTTCACCTTATCCAATAATTTTATCATCACCAATGTCCTACATAAATGGCCTCTCTGAAGTTGTGAATAGTGTTTGTTTCATAGAATGAACTCTGAAAGCTATAGCAAGTGTCTGTTGTGTTTAAAATATGCATTGCCTGTATGTATTCCTTTACCCCAATTTATATGCCTAATACACAAGACTTAGTATTATCAATTGAATTTGCAAGGTCAATATGAAGAATTAAAGTTTCTCTTATACTTGGCATGGTGACAAATGCCTAAAATTTCAACACTCAAAAACCAAGACAACAAAGTTTCTGTCAGATATAATCTGAAGTTCCTTTCTGTATAATGCATGCCAATTAGTGGACTGATATAAAATGCTAGCACTCCTGTAGTGGTTTGAGGAAAAATGGCCCCCACAGGGCCCATAGGGAGTGGCACGATTAGGAGGTGTGGTTTTGGAGGAGGTGTGGCTTTGCTGGAGGAGGTGTGTGGCAAAGGGGCAGGCTTTGAGGTCTCAGATGCTCAAGCCAGGTTCACTTCCTGCTGCGGTCAGATCAGGATGTAGCACTCTCAGTCCTTCTCAGCGCCATGTCTGCCTGCAGGCCACCATGCTTTTCATCATGATGATAACGGACCAAACTGAAACTGTAAGCCAGCCCCAATTAAATGCTTTCCTTTATTATAAGATTTTATGTGGTCATGGTATCTCTTCACAGCAATGGAAATCCTAACTAAGACAACCCCTATGACTGCATGATCCTGCTTTTCTAGGTTGAATAAATTTCTGTTAGCATAAAGATGCAACTGCTGTTTTAAGAATTTCCTTGCCAGGCTTGGTGATACATACATCTGTAAGCCCAGCACTTGGCAGACTAAAGCAGAACAATTTTGAAGCAAAATTGGTCTCCACTGTTAGACCGAGTCTCAGAAATTGAAAAAAAAAAAAAGATAAATGTTCCTCTTCCTCTGGAAAGTACAGCAATGTTTAAAAACTCAGTAATTTCCACCCTCCAGACTCCTCACTGAATAGCTGTACATGTGCAATCCCAAATCCTGCTACTACACTCTGACTGACAATCATTCTCCCTCAAATTCTCCACAGTGAACCTAAATTACTAGTGGAATGCTGGCTATGACAGCACATGCCTACAGCCTCAGCAGTATAGGGCTGAAGCAGGAAGATCACAAGTTTAACATCTGTCTGAGCTGCATAGTGATGGCTCAGTAGAAAAAAATTGTTTTTCTATTTTAATCTAAAAATAAATTACCAGCGGGATATAAGTACACAGAGGTACAATTAACCATTCCTCTATCAAAAGGTGTTTCACTGACCATTGAAAAATTTAAACAAAATATGACACATCCATACTATGGAATATTATGGAACCATAAAAAGAAATTAAGTACAGATACATACTACATGAATAAACCTGGAACACATTACATTAAGTAAAACAAACCAATTACAAAAGGCTACCTATATGTAGTTCTACATCACTAGTAGAACTTGCAATGGTGCAGTCTCTTGGTTCCATAGTCTAGCACTTCATCAAGTATTGAAGAGGTGATATATAAATTAGTATGTTACAAATCCATCCCAAAGTATACACACACATAAAGATAAACTAAGCATATCCATACAAAACTCTGGCTAGGCATACACTACCTGCCCATAAAAATAATCTCTAGTGATGAAAAGTACACATTTATAATTAGATGAATATATAGTTAGCAAGTGTGATGCACCTTACATAACTGTGTGTTCTATAGCTGTCTATGACCAGCAGCACAATAATTTTATACCAACATCACCACAAACAAGTGACAAAACAGATACCATGACCATGTTACTATGTGACAAGAATCTCCACCACGATCTTAAGGGACCATTATTGTCCTGTAAGTGGTCTGCCTCTGTTACTCATCACTTGACTATGCTTAAATGTTCTTTTTTTTTTTTGGTTTTTGGTTTTTTTTAAAACAGGGTTTCTCTGTGTAGCCTTGGCTGTCCTGGATTCACTTGCTTTGTAAACCAGGTTGGCCTCGAACCAATGGAGATCCACCAGCCTCTGCCTCCTGAGTGCTAGGATTTCTGACGTACATTACAGCAATGTTCATATTCTTAACTGCATTACCCATAATGGCTAAAATGTGAAAAAATAAAACCTCAAAATGCCCAAAAACTAATGAATAGAAATATGAAATGTCATACATGTACACTATGGAATATTTAATTGTAAAAGACAGTAACAGGTGCTATGTTACTGGCAAATCCTTATGAGACGTAATAAACACAGAACTCCTTTCCAACCAAATACCCAAAGAGGCAACTGCCATGGACAAAAACTTCATTGTTGTGTCAGAGCACAGAGTTGAAGATCTCTAGTGATAAAAATACTATTTAGACAAAGGAGGCGGTCAACAGCACCAACTTGCACGTTTCAACAAATTGATTTTACTATTATGTAAAATTTCCCAATAAGCCTGTTGGGGGAGGTGTTAACTCCTCCCAAAAGAGGGGGAAAGTGTTTTTTAACCCCAAAGCATATTCTTAAAAGTGAAAATACTAGGATCTACACTTTGGCACAGGCCAGGGTGTTTGGAGAAAGGGTCCCACCACCTCACTCCCTGCAGCAATGCACTTAAGCACCACACTGTGTTCAGGACTTAAACACCACTGTCTCTCAAACCTGGTAAAAGAGACTTGTAATTGATTACTGAAGTTGAGAGTGGTTCCCCCTATTTTAACTAAACTTTCATTTCCAAAAGGGTCAACTGTTAAAATTAGATATTAAAATAGATAGCCTTATGAATAAATGTTAGATATACAAATGTGTCCATTTCTAAGGAAATACAGAAATGGTTATTTTCTCACCCTTTTGGGCAGCAATAATTAGCTCCTATCATTCAGCCAGCTTGGTTCAGCTTAACTCAGAACAGTTTTACTTCAGCTTTTTTTTTTTTAAGGCAGTGTCTCAAGGCTGTGAAACTGTCCCAGAACTCACTATACACACTAGGCTCGCCTTGTACCCGTGGATCTCCACCTACCTATTTCCAGAGTGCTAGAATTAAAGGTTTGTGTACCATTATGCCTGGCTACTTCAGCTTGTTTTGATTTATTAATTTAATCACTTGGCTATTTCAGTTTTTAACATTAAAGCTTCCATTGAAGTCTGTTTTTTGTTTGTTTGTTTTGTTTTTTCTTTATGTTTGGGGTGGAGGTCAAGACAAAATTCTGTGTAGCCCTGGCTGTCCTGGAACTCTGTACACCAGGCTGACCTCACAACTCAGAAACCCACCTGCTTCTGCCTCCTGAGTGCTGGGATTAAAGGTGACATGCGACACCACCATAGATGGTGTTTTTAAAAGTCATGAGAACCACTCTCATTCTCAGACAGGGAGATTAAACAATCACCACAAATACAAATGAGCTCAGCTGAATTTCACACATTTCTAGTTTCCTGACCCCAGTGAACTTTTAAGAGCTCCCAAGCCATCTTAACACAATAGGTCCATTATTAACATCTTCGATAACCCAGTGCACTGGGTGTCACCTCATCCTCAGCAAACCTAGTATCCTTTCTTAACTGAAAACAAAATGAAAACCACCACAGTTAAGAGAACTTGCTATGTCACTTCCCAGCACCTCCCAAACTCAGCTGAAAACAGCTGGGCCTTGCTGTGTGACTAATTATAAGCCTCTTACCAGCGGTTCTCAACCTGTGGGTTGTGATCCCTTTAGGGGTCCACCGATCCTTTCATAGGAGTCACATATCAGATTCCGAATAGAAGCAAAAGTACAGCTATGAGGCAGCAGGGAAATAACTGTGTGGTTGGAGGTCACCACAACATGAGGCACTGTACCGAAGGGTTAGACAGCTTTAGGAGAGTCAAGTACCACTGCTCTATACTGTTTGCACCAACTTCACAAAACAGTGTTCAGAAAATAAGTGTAAAGAAGGACAATGATTTCCTAAGACCCTCCTTGTTAAAGGTCCTGGAACAAAGAAGGACAGAAAGAATGTATGAGCTGGAGGGCGGGAGAAGTGCTGTGAAGTGCTGTCTTCAGGACATGCCGGTGTTGCAGTCATTAGCTCACTGTATCTGTGCTTACCTCAACAAGGTCAAGTCAACAAGATCAGGAGCATCCAATGGGTAACACTAACTGGATTCAGTGGGTTATTAGCACAAATTATAGGCCATTAAAAAAAGATGGGTGACATGTTAGGGTTTCCTAGAAGTAGTGGGAGTGGAATTGGGGAAAATATACGATCAAGATATATTGTTTATATGTACAAAATTGTCAATGTATAAGAGATATTCTAAAAAATAATAGAACAATATTCACTCTGAATTTAAACTTTAAAAAAACAGTATTTTAAGCATCAAAAGGTATGGAATGATTTTCAACATTTTTCTTAAATTTATCTAAAGACTCAAGATGCAGACAGTTGCTTATCTATTCCTAATACCATCTGTGTTTTGGGGGACATTCTCAGGGGACTGTCAGTCCCTACCTCAGACAACAAATGCACTATTTCTCAGTAGAAAAAGCCACATCAACGACACTGCTTTTTATTCTTCTTTACCACATAAGAGGCAGTTTAAGCAACATCCGTACAACCAAGGAAGCAGCACTAGGGCAAGAAAACAGCTACAGAAGAGCCAGACCACAGGAGCCTGTGAACATGCTAAAATAAAGACGGGGTTAGAGCATAAAACCAAAGCAAGACAATAGCAGCTCATCCTAAGTAATGTATTATTCCGGCAAAGATCGGTCACTTAAATTGTACACACCTAGGGCTCCTGTAGCTGTAGCCACTGCAACTTAAAGATGCAAACATCGCCATGATGTTGACAAGGCTAGAGCAGTGGTTTTCTTCAAGTAACGCAAACAAACACACGCGCACCAGTAATTCTCCCACAAGAACTTTTCTTTTTCAAGACAAGGTTTCTCTACACAGCCTGGCTGTCCTAGAACTTGCTATGTGTAAACCAGGCTTGCCTCTGCCTCCCGAGTGCTGGGAGTGCTGGGATTAAAAGCGTGCACCACCACTGCCTGGACCACAAATACTTTTACATGTATGAAACAAAAATAAAATCAGACTCTAATGTAACAATTCTTACACGCTAAACATTTTCTTAAGAATACCTGGCATAAAAACCACAGCAGTAACTAATGAAATTGTCAACTACACAGACTTAGTTGTAAGCCTTCAATTAAACAGATCTTTGAGGCTGAAAAATGTATGACTCAATGGTAGAGTGCTTGTCCATCATGAACAAGACTGCTACAGTCTGATCCTTGGGGTGGGGGTGTCTAATAAAAAGGTACCTTTTGTCATATTTATTTATTTACTTACTTACTATGTGTGCCATAGTGAGAATCTGGACGCTGGATGGCAGTTTATGAGAGGTGGTTCTCTCCTTCCACTATGTGAGTCCCAGGGATCAAACTCAGGCTGTGAGCTTGGTGGCAAACATGTCTGCCCACTAAACTCTCACAGGCCACTATAATTATTCTAACACTAAGGCAACACCAAACAAGACAGACAAAAAAGCCTGAATTTATTCTACAACCTTTTTTTTATATATATCTTAGGGCTATTAGTAAAGTAATTCTACTGTCTGTGGAATAATACTTTTTGTTAGCAATACAATATTATCAACCCAGTGTGTGATAGTAAGAATGTCCTTAAGAAAAAGAGGAGAGGAAAAACAAACAATCAATCAAAAAACACCACTAGCCAGACATGGTGAGAGGCCTGCTGTCCTAGCACTTGGTAGGTGGAGGCAGGAGAATCAAGAGTTCAAGACCAGCTACTACATGGGAAGTTAAAAAAAAAAATGCTACTTAGGTAATTATTGTCTTCCAGAACTTGCCACATTCTACACTGAGACAGGGTCTCACTGTGTAGTCCACACTGCCCCACACTCTTTCTTTTTGAGGCTCTCTTTCACTTTTAATCAGCATTACATAACATTCGCATGCTATATAATATGCTGCATAGCCTTCTAGCAGGAACAGATAGATGATCATAGGTGTGGAGTTTCTTCGTGAGTCAGGAAAATGCTTTCTTGATATTCTCCAAGTCCCTGGAGACATAATAGAGACTGACTCCAGAGACATGCCAGGGTGACCAAACATAAGCCTATTATGGTAAGGCCAGGGAGAGTCTTGACCCACATCTCCATACCATGAAATGCACTCTGAGCCCTACCCAGCTCTTCACGGGTGACCCAGCTTCATCTCCTTTCCCACTCTTGATCCTCCTGCCTCAGCCCCCCAAAGTGCTGAGTCACATGTGTGCACCACTATACCCAGCCTAACACTACTTTTCACCACAACCTTACTTGCAGCCTTACCCTTGTCCAATGTTAAGTTCTCATTTCTGATAGATCCTCTCTCACTGAATAAAAAGCAACGCTTCCATGGTGGTAACATTTGCTGGAGTGAGATATAATTGAATCTTAGTTTTATGAGGAAAAAATGTATTGACTTTTCAGCAAAGACATTTATCAGAATTAACCCCTGTAATGTTAGGTTTGAGATTCAAGCCTTTTCCTCTGGTTTATATTTTCTGATGTTCTTTATGAAACTTTATTTGGTACTGTGCATTAGGGAACAATCTGAGTTAAGGAATAACAAATTAAGTGAAGTAAATGTGGCTGAACAAACGCCAGCAACCCTCTCTGTCAACCAAGTTCAACTGCTGAACAATAAATCCCCTATGACACAAGAGTCCTCAGAACTGGGGGGTTGGAAACATGAAGACGCTGTGAGCATCTGAGGACTGACAGGAAATCATCCACTGACTTGAACACACTGACTGGGAGACACTGCAGAGCAGAAGAAAATGCCTGTAGCATTTAGATATGCTGACAGGCGAAACACCAGCTGAGATCAAAATGCTGAACTAGAGTGTCTGTACAAACCATTACAGAAGGAATGGAGCAGGGAGCTGCACACAGCACACTCACCAAGACGGACTTCTTCACTACAGAGAAACTTTCTGAATAGACTAATCAGTCACAAAACCAACAAACTCTCAGGCACTGTACGATCTTTAGCATCTGTACTGAGATAAAGAAGAAATTAGGGTGAGATAAAGAAGAAATTAGGGATACAGTTAGGAAATTAATAGTCAGGTCCACTCTGACCTCCACAGGAGTGCCTTAGATAACATACATGTGCACACATGCACACACATAAAAAGTAAATTTTTTAAAAATGCACAAGTTCGTGAATAAGGGTTGTATTAAGCCTAGGGGAGTATTTCACATGTAAACTTGAGATGAATGCTGGATTCTAATAATAATAACCTAGTCCATAAAGTAAATGGATTTTAAAACTTTAATCAAACCTTATTCTAGTGTGTCATTCAAAATTACTTGACATGTAAAATATGTATTAAAAATTGTAACATACAGTAGGCTGGAGAGATGGCTCAGGGGTAAGAGCACTGACTGCTCTTCAGAGTACCTGCAATCAAAGATAGGTTTCCAGCACCCACCACAGGCAGGTCAACATCACCTGTAACTTCAGGCTAGAGGGCCTAACAGCCTCTTCTGGGCTCCAAGGTAAATTCACATACATGCAAACACACACACACAATTTTAAAATAATAAATATATATTGTTTTGTTTTTTGAGACAGGGTCTTACTATGTAGCTCTGGTTGTCCTGGAACTCACTATGTAGATCAAACTGGCCTCAATCTCATCTGTCTCTGTCTCCTAAATGCCGGGATTAAAGGGCACAAATGAGCCACCACGCCTGGATTAAAAATAATTTTTTAATTATGAATGAGAGCAGTGTGGTGGTACATACTTATAATTTCAGCACTTGGGGCTGAGGCAGGAAGATGACAAATTTGATGCCAGGCCAAGCTAAACAGAGAGGCTCTCAAACACTACACATACAAATACATATATAGGTTGCTTCTTTCTTTTTCTTTTTTGGTTTGGTTTCTCTGTGTAACCAGACTGTGGCTGTCCTGGACTCACTTAGTAGACAAGGCTGGCCTCGAACTCAGAGATCTGCCTGCCTCTGCCTCCTGAGTGCTGGGATTAAAGGCATGCACCACCACACGTAGCCTGGTTTTAATGTGAAATAATACAAAATCTTATTTTTATGGCTATTATTGCTTAGGAATAAAGATTAGTGGACATGTAAGCTTAAATTGCATGTATGTGTGTGAGATATATATAAACTCATTCAGGAGTTTCTAAGCCACCTATGTCAAAATTTTACTTTTATCAGAAGAAAAAGATTGCTTTACTCAACAGGAAATGATGCCTATAGCTTGGGGTGGAAAGTTAAATAAGAATTCTTGTCTCAGCAAAACACTGAAAACTTGCATGTAATTAACTTCACCGGCATTCTCCTTTCTCACTAAACTTAAGTCGCAGTTTAAAACTGCATTTCAGAGACTAGGGCTAAGCTCAGTAGTGTGACTGCCATGCATATGTGAGGCTACTGTTTCAACCTCCAGCATCACAAAAATAAAAGTACTCATGTACATGCCAGCATTTTTTTCATTTAAGAGCACAAATCTGTATACCCATACATTAAAAACTACTCAAAGTAGTCACACACACTGTAGCTGGCTGCTAATGTGCCATGGAAATACAGGGCATTTATGTGACACACCACCACTGCACTCTCACGCCCCAGCTCTACTTTTGAGAAAGGAGGCCAGTTTGATCTACATAGTGAGTTCCAGGACAAACAGAGTACTGTTTAGGAAGTACATTCTGATAAGACACGGTAGCTATCAACTTTTGTGCCCTGAAATTTCCCCCTAAAACTCTGAGAACAGTTAGAGCTGTGAGGCAGTTCAGTAAAGTGTTCTCCATCGGACCTGAGATCATTCCCCAGCACTCTTAAAATATATGCAGTAACACCTATAATCCCAGTACGGAAATGGCAGAAATAGGTCCACTAGGGTCTCACTGGCCAGCCAACCTGGTCAAATCTGCAAGGTCCCAGTCAGATTCTGTTTCAGAATGGGGGGGGGGGGAAGAAGCTCAAGAAACAACACCTAGAAGTTAACCTAGGCTACATACAAGCATATACAAAATACTGCCAGGTTATGTAAGTGACAGTAATTGCTTTTCTTTTAACAAAAGTTTACCAAAAGAAAAATGCTTTGGCTTTCATTCTGATTTCAGCCTACAGTGCTAGTAAAAAGCTAGATACAACGTAGTCAAAACAAGAGTGTTTAAGTCACCAACACTCAGCCTTTAAGAACTGTTATCTTAAAGAGAAATGTGGAGTAAGCACCCTCAAGAAGCTAGGCACGGTAGCTTGGTTCATTTTAGCACTCAGGAGGCACGAGGATCTCTGAGTTTAAGGCCATCCTGGTCTACACAGTGAGTTCCAGGACAGCCACAGTTACAGACCAACTTTTAAGTGTTGCTTCCTTTCAGATCACATTTGTCTTTATATTTTCTTGCCCCATTTCTCTTCATTTCTTCTGCCCCTTACCATTTATTTCAGTGGTTTCAACTTTCCATATCAAAAATAATAATAATAATTTCAAACTTATTTTTCCTCTTCACCTTTTTTATTTCCACTAATTCTTTATAGAACTATAAATACTTTCAGCTACAGAAATACATGTGCATTGCACCAGCTCCACACACTCATTCAGCAAATGTGAGTGCCTTCCACAGCCATCCACTGTCCTATATATGAAGACATGGTCCCGAGAATGAAGTCAAGTTGCATCCCTACAGGCACGATGGCATAACTGTATACTAGGGCCAAGGAATTTCAAAGAAGACTAAGGAGCAGCATTAGCCAAGGAAGAGCTAGAAATTTAACTCAGGACAGTACAAACAACAGAGGCTCTCATAACCATGGCAGTAACTCTGCTTTTCATTTTTTTATAACACAGCCACCTGCTGCAGTTTGCTCTGTTCTGTGATAAAACACTGTCCAAAATCAACTCTCTGGCTAATTTACCAGCTCCTGCTTGAATTCCAGCCCTGACTTCCATCAATGAGGTACTATGACCTGGAAGTATAAGCCAAATAAATTCTTTCCTCCTTACAAGTTACCTCTGGTCCAAATGTTATCATAGCAAAAGAAAGGAAACTAGAACACCACAGAAGGCTCTTGAACATAGAAGTAAAATAACTAGACTTCCACTTAAAAGGATGAGCTGGTTGCTCTGCTGGAAACAGAACAGAGAAGCAGCAAAAGAACAGTTGCTTAGAGAACGACAGGACTGGAAACTGGGTGAATTTATTTCTGAGTGTCTCCGTGCCCATCTTTTGGAATCAAGCCTTTGGCCTTACACATGCTCAGCAAGCACAGCCACCAAGTTGTATACCCCTAGAGGCCCTGCATTTATTCTTAACACAGTTTTTTAAAGGTATAAAACATGTTTTCATGACACCTTACTTTAATTCAATGTGGAGTATCAAGAAGTTATGCTAGGTTTTCAGCAATAGGAGCTGACAAAGCTGACATTTAAGAAAATGAGGAAGACTGGAATGGGAACAATGACCAGAGAAGGAGAAGCCGGAGAATGAATTTAGTTGTGTTTTTTGCTAAACAATAGAAGCCTATTAGATATCTAGTTGGAATTGCTGAGTAGGCAGATGGACCTATGAGACTGGAGGTTAGAAAAATATTCAGACTAAAGATAAAATTCTCAGCTTGAAATACATGATAATTCTCACTAGATAGGATGAGATCACAAGAAACTAAATATAAATACACCAGAGATCTAAACATAGAGACTGAGAACACTGCCTCCTTTTTTAAAAAGCTCGGGCAACAAAAAGGAACCAGTAGACGAAACTGAAAACACAGAATTATCCAGAAAGCAAAGGGAAGGAAGGTTTCAAAAACATAATTATCAATCAAGCCATATGCTGCTATTGCAATGAAATTAGTCTCAAGAAGTGACTAGGGAATATACCCCCAAAGTGCAGCTATGGGGGTATAAATAAATTCAGTCATTTATTCTGACTGAATAAATGAGTTAGAAGAGACAACCAATAACTAACTCATAACAACAAAAAATAATAATAATATTTTTTATTTTTTGTTTTTCGATACAGGATTTCTGTGTTTAGCCTTGGCCATCTTAGAACTCACTACATAGACCAGGCTGGGCTTGAACTCAGAGATCCGCCTGCCTTTGCCTTCCAAGTGCTGGGGTTAAAGGCATGTGCCACCACTACTCGGCTAAAACACAACAATTTTTAGAACAGTAACTAAAGAAAGAGATGAACTTGTTGTTGAGGAAGGCTTTTAGAAGATGACAGATTTTCAGCATTATTTATATATGATTAATTAGAGAGATCCAGTAGAAATAGGACAAAGACATACAGGCTGAATGAGATGAAGACTGAAGCAATTAATACCACTGACCAGATACAAGGAACAAAACCAAAGGTGAGAGCAGAAACAGAAGATGCATAAGATGTGAGTAGAGATGTAAGACAGCCAGGAAACATTTTCTGATTGCTTTCATTCTGAGTATATAAGAAACTAGGTCATCAGCTGGAAGGAAAAAAAAAAGAGGGGGGAGATGTGCAAGAGATGATGAGCAAGGTATCAACAGTCATTCAGGAGAAAGAACACACTGGGATGATAGACTGTGAGAGCACTATAAAGCTACTGAGGCCAGCGGGAATATCTGAGAAGACCTGGGCACAGTCCAGGTTAAAAAAAAAAAAAGGTGCTATACAGGCCATAGGTGACAGGATATGATAGGACTGCAATGACGGAGGGGTGGAGTGTAAAGAGACAAGAACAGTGGTTACACTGGGTTCCAACCAGACAAAGAATATTCAAGAGAGGTTACAGACTTAATGGCAAAATGACTCTACCAAGAGCACCGTGAGTCACACACACACACAGACGTACCCTGAAAGTGGCATTACTGAACAGGAGTTGGGAAGGAAGGATGTTGAGGCCCCAGGGAAATGCTGATAGCTATGCAGTATGAAGTCACTTTAATGTATTATGCTTAGTTCTATTAACATGCTATTCAGCTAACTTAAAGGCTAACACAAAACTTCTCCTTGAGCAAAGTGAGTCTACGCTGAGCACACTGAGTTGGAGAATAAATCAGAGCCACAATAGAGTGTGGTTCGAAGGCATGGAATACCACTTCCAGTGTTCCTAGGACCAGATTCATCTAAAAAACTACTCAACAAAAATGGCAGATAACAGTTGGACTAGCCACTCAAAACCTCATCTTTTCCCCCAATCTCTAAACAGAAGAGAATACCCTTACTAAATAACTGGCAATATTATTTATAAAACAAGCAAACAATAAAACTACCAGGCGTGATGGCATCTGTCCTTAATCACACCACTCAGGAGGCAGAAGCAAACAGATCTCTGTGAGCCCAAGGTCAGCCTGGTGCACATAGCAAGTTCCAGGCCAGCCAGAGCTACATAGTGATAACCTGTAGGGGAGGGGAGGACGGGAAGGAGGGAAGGAAGGAGAGAAGGGACGAAAATAAGACTAATGCAGACACTAGCAGACTTCATTATCTAAGTGACTAAAAAAGCCACATGATCTTCATAAATCATGAGAAAGAATCTGCAGGGAAGGCCTGATGGCACAGTGAGAACCCCTGTTTCCACTTAAACCATATCAAGACCCATCACTGAGCACAGCAGCTGCATGGAGACCCACAGTTCCCCACAGCAAGGAGGTGTGAAGCACACACAGTGCTGGACAGAGTCCAGGTTCATTCTGCTTTCCTATGCATAAGGTCATAGTAAAAGACTGAGCGCAGCTCAACAATAAGCAGCTGTTTAACACCTGGAGCACCCTGGGGTCCATCCCAGCACTGAAAAGAAAGTTAAAGCAGATGACTTGATAAACCAAATAAAACGAAAATAATGTTGTGCTTTGCTATAATACACTTTCAAAAATTCTACCATAAAGATGTCATAAGAAATCGTAGCATTGCTGGGCATAGTGGCACACACCTGTAATCCCAGCACTCTGGAAGGCAGAAGTACTTGGATCTCTGTGAGTTCAAGGCCAGCCTGGTCTACAAAGGAGTCCAGGATAGCCAAGGCTACAGAGAAACCCTGCCTCAGAAGAAAAAAAAAAAAAAAAGAAAAAGAAAAAATCATAGCATAAATTTCTAGCTCAGAAAAACCTGCTCAGGGTTTATGCAATCCCTGTAAAAAACATCAGATTTATGTAAATTCATGTGGCATTCTCGGAAAAAAAAGGTTTTCTACGATAATCCACTTTCAACTACATATATTTTTAAGTACTATAGTTTCAGGCAAAGATTGCTTATTACCGAAATTGGACATTTCAGTTCAGAAATCCCCTTTGTGTGGGACAGCACACCAGTTTCAGCTGACCTCTGTTAAGAGGATCAGAAATTCAAGGTCATCCTCAGCTACACAGGCAGTTATAAGCTAACCTGGGCTCCATGAGACCTGTCTCCAAAAATAAATGAATAAATCAATGTACAAGAAATCAAAATATATATATTTTTTCAATTGTGTTTAAAAATCTTCCAAGAGGGCTGACAAAATTCTTGGCAGTTTAGAACACTAGTTGTTCTCTTGTAGAGGGCCTGGGTTCAATTCTCAGCACCCACATAGCAGCTCACAATTGTCTCTAACTCCACCCTCACATAGACATACATGCAGGCAAAACACCAATAGACACAAAATAAAAAGTCATATGGAAGCCTACCTATTACTGTAGAAACATCCTAATACATAAAATACATACATACATACACACACAGAGAGAGTTAAAATGGAGTTACCTAAAACAGGACAGCAATATCCCAACTAGATACCACAAACTAACACAGAACCCAGCACTAGAAATGAACTCTTTTGGCAAGTAAGGTCCCGAAAGCCCCTAAACACTACAGGCTATTGCCAATGCTACTGGTTACCCTCCAGAATGATGTTAAGACCCTACCATTGATGATGCTCTGCACTTGGGTCATAGAACATGGAGATATTAAGCAGGTACTAACCTGGTCTCATCACTACTTGGCTAGCTTTCATCATTACAGAAGGTGCTGTGCATGCTATTGGAGGAGAAAGTAATCATCAATCTCACCAGCTGTGAACCTTGAAAATTAAAATAGCAATTCTGGCAAGCTATGTCCACTGGTACAATAATGGCACAAACATCATGGGAGTAACCAAACCACTTTCTAACTAGATATAAGTCCCACTCCATAAAATGAAACATGTACCTGGCACCACTGCTGGGCTAAGAGCCTATGGCTGCTCATAGGCTCTAGGAGAGAACCTACTATTATTCTGCTACATGGACAAAGTATTAAACTGACCCCTAACTGCATATTGTTATGCCTATACATTAATGCATCTCTCAACTCTCAGAGCTTCTCTGATGATGGTGATCCACAAGCGACCAAGGTACAGGCAGTAAGACCCCGCAAAATGCTCAGCCCTAAAGGAAACATCTATATCGTACCCTCACCTCCCAAGACTCAGGGATCATTCCAGAAGAAAGAGTAGAAGGACCAAGAGTCAGAGGTGGTAAGTGAACACGAGGAAACAGTGTCCCCCAGACACAAGTGGGCAGCTGCACACATGAACTCACAGAAGTTACCACATTAATCCCCATTCAAAGTCAAGCTAGTCCAAATCCCAGCATGGAGAGGGGAGGTGAACACGAAGGCCCACCCCTAGCTGAGGTGCTATTGGTAAGTGATAGTTTCTGAGAAAGGGGAGTCAATTTTCCCTAAGAGTGTTGGCGCTGGTCAGATATCACACTCCAGCAGATCCTACAGCCATGAATATATGGACAACCCAAATTAGACCTGATGGGTGGGGAGAGAAAAAAAGAAGACACAGGACTGAGTTGGGTGGGAAGGGGAGTGGGCACAAGTGTTGGGGAAGGGTCAACAAGGTCAAAACTCAATTGTACCGAATTCTCAAAGAGCCAAGTACTAAAAAAAAAGAAAGAAAGAAAGAAATTCCACCAACATTTCAATATTTCAAATATTCCAAAAGTTATAAATAAGATCATCCTAGCTTGACTTGGCTTCAAATAAAAACTCCAGGTTAAGATAATCCTTTGGAAACATACAGAACTTTAAAATATACCAAAAATTATGAATTCTTATGTTCTTAGCAAAGTTATCTTACCGCATCTCAATGCTGCTGTCAATAAGTTTGAAGTATTTATATACAAACATTTCTGCCACTTTAATTTTTCACTGAGATAAAATACATAGCTAGCATCTTAGCCATTTTCAGTGCACTGGGAGTTATGTCATGCAATTACACTGTGAACTTTTCATCTGCCAAACAGAAGCTCTCTACCCATCAAGTAATTCTCCACCAGCCACATCTGTATTTGTTTTTTCAGACTTACTTGTTTTTATTTTCACGTGTATGGGCATTTTGCCTGCATGGATGTCTGTGTACAGTGTGTGTGCAGTACCTTCAGAGACCCAAAGAAGGTGGAGCATCTGGTTCCCCTAGAACTGGACAGTTGCTAGCTGCCATGTGGATGCCGGAAATCAAGCCAGGGTCCTCTGGAAGAGCAGCAAGCGCTGCTCAACTACCTCTCCAGCACAAGACACATCTACATTTAATAACCACAAGGAATTTTTACCTCCTGTTTATCTACTACCTTCTCCATCTCCTGCCTTTCCTCCTCCTTCCCTCTGTTGTCTCACATACACATGCATGCACACACGTACATTCAAGCACACAGACACATTCAGACAGCACAGTTTATCCAGTGACTTCATGACCCTAAGCTTCTCTTTTTGACCATTGCTCACATTTACAGAAGAAATGCAAATAGTGTTCGTCACAAGGACACCTTCCCCCTCGACAAGCTGCTGTTCCAGACACAGTGATCTATCTACCAGCCCAGGTGACTATCCACCTGGAACTCTCAGCCTCAGGCTCAAAAGCATCCAGAAAAAAAAAATATATATATATGTTGAGTAACAACCACTGGTTCAGATCTCTGTAGGGGGTTGTTATATAATCAAGAGAGAACCCTCTTTCCACTGGCCATGGAGAACTAGAGTAGGTCACACTCTGATAGATCTCAAGCTCGTCAAGGGTGAGCACCCATACAGGAAGCATGTTATATCAGACATCATCACAGCCAGAACATCTTCAATGTTCTTTACTGGCTCTGTAATCATTTACCCTAAGGTCTCTCATAATACTAGGCTGTCATGGTACAACATTCTAAAACTATCAAAACTCTCTACCACTAAAATCTGAGGCCTTACTTCTTTTTATTGGTCCTAAGAACAACTACAATAAAAAAAAAAAAAGTGAACAGCCAGGAAGTCTAAAATCAGAAAATTCTGCTTTCAGGTACTCATTACTTCCTTTGTGACTCCTAAGAATAGCCATTTAAAAAGCTAACAGCAAAAAAAGAAAAAGAAAAAAAAAATGGGTGACACATGCTTTCACCTCTGCACTCAAGAGGCAGAGGCAGGTGGTTGTTGAGTTGGTGAGTTCCATGACAGCCTGGTTTTACAAAGCAAATTCCAGGACAGCCAGAGCTGCTATACAGAAAAACCCTGTCTTGAAAGAAAAGAAAAGTGAGGCAGTGGTGGCACACGCCTTTAATCCCACCACTCAGGAGGCAGAGGCGCGCACATCTTTGCGCTCTTGAAGCCAGCAGGTCTACAGAGTGAGTTCCAGGATATACAAGGCTAAAACAGAGAAACCCCTGTCTCAAAATAAATAAATAAGTAAATAAGTAAATAAAAAGGAAGGAAGGAAGGAAGTGTGGGATGGAGAGAAGGAAGGAAGGAAAGAAGGAAGGAAGGAAAACTAACAGCCAGTGTCTAAACTTGGGAAGTCCTATTTGAATTGCCACATAGTCTACACAATGATAAAATATTGCAGTAACAAGGGCCAACTAAATTCAAAAGCTAACTGTAAAAACAGTGGTGAATCTTCATTACCTTGTAATGATGGAAATGGACTTTACAGAACATTAAAATTTCAGCTTCAAACAACACTCAATGATGGAGACATTCCGCAAAATGTATCATTAGGTGATTTCCACACCATATGACTATTATATAGAGTATACATTACGCAAACCCAGACACTACTGCATTCTACAGACTGAGCCTATGTGGTGTGTATCCTCATATAACTCTTCCTACAAGAAATGTAACATTTAAAGAACTGTCAGGGCTGGAGCAATGCCTCGGCAGCTAAGAGCACATACTGCTTTTGCAACGGAACCAAGTTTGGTCCTTAGCACCCATATCTGGTGGCTCACAACTATCTGTAGTTCTAGGGATTCCATCCCTCCTCTGACCTCTACAAGCACTTACTTTCACTGATATGCAAATACCCACAGCCAGACACATAAATACACATAAATAAAAATAAAAATAGAAATCGTATTTTTTTAATTAAGGAGACAGTGTTTCTCTGTAGAGCCTTGGCTGTCCTGGACTCACTTTGTAAACCAGGCTGGCCTCAAACTACAGAGATCCACCTGCCTCTGCCTCCCCAAATGCTGGAATTACAGGTGTGCAGCACCACAGGCAGCTGGCAAAACATTCTTACACCTAAAATGAAATTTAAAAAAAAAAAACAAACTTTAAAGAAATCTGGAAAGATAGCTCAGCAGCTAAGAGCACACTCACTGGCTGCTCATCCAGAGGTCCTGAGTTTACTTCCTAACAACCACATGGTTCACGCACATCTAAAATGGGATTGAACAACTCTAGCATGCAGGAGTATGTGCAGACAGAGCACTCAATATATAATTTTTTAAATATTTTTAACAAAGAGAAAAAACTATCATGATTCCCCATCTCTAAAAGGGGGGGGAGCATTTGTATTAGTCCTAGAAAAAAAATTACTGAAAATTGAATCTAAAATTAGAACATTCTATCAAATGTACTCTTCCCTTATTATTGCTAGAACAGCCATAAAAAAGTCAATGCTGTTGACCAGAAAAATGTGGCACATTTTTAAACCATACACGAAAATATAAAAATAAAATGAAAATGGGTTATGGCTGCAACTGATGTGGAAGATATGAGGCCTTGGTTCATTCTCACCCAAAAACATCAACAACAAAAGACAACAGGAACTTTATGTTCATAATAAATGCAAGGCTACTCTCCACCCCTTCCTGAGGCAATGTTACAGTGTACCACAACCCCTTGTTTTACACAGCGCAGAGGGATCAAAGCAGCTAGGAAACCATTCTCATCAACCAATGGACACCATAAGTCCTCACTGTTTGGTTGGGGTTTTTTTGGGGGGGGGCATTTTTTTGTCTTTTGAGGGGGCTATTTTGTTGGTTGGTTTTGTTTTGAAATAGAGTCTCATGTAGCTTAGGCTGGACTGGATAACCTTTAACTCCTGATTCTCCTGCTTCTACCTCCACCTCCCTGGTGGAGGAATGCACATTGATTTATGCTGTTCTGGGGCTCAAGCCCAGGCCTCACCCATGCTAAACTAACTAGCAACTAAGGTATTTCCTCAGACTACATCCTTTTTCTCCCCCCTGTTGAGACAGGATTTCATTCTGTGGCTCTGGCTGGCCTGAAACTAGGTATGTAGACCAGGCTGGTCTTAAACTTAAGAGATCCATCAGCCTCCTGCCTCCCAAATGCTGCAATTAAAGGCACATACAACAGGGCCTAGCCCACACCCTCATTTTGATATGCAGTTTTATCATAGTTGTAATATCAGCATGAAAGTTCAAACAGCACCACATATTATCACTAACAATTCTTCTCTTGTCAACACTATTTAGTCGATAGTGTATTTTTTTTAATGATAAACAATGAAGCAAAATTGGTGAAAAAGTATTTTATTTAAGGTACTTCTTTCTTTCTACCCATCAACCCCTTTCTTTTGTGGTACTGAAGATGGAACCCAGAGCCTGGTACATGCATGTTAGGCAAGTGTACTACCATAAGCCACATCCCCAATCCCCAGCTCTGTTAAAAATGAAATAAAATAAAATGGCTAAAATATCCAAAACAAAAAAGAGAGCTACTAACTTAACTTGTTGGGGGTTTGTTTGTTTTTTAGTCTCACAGTTTGAGGCTCAGACTGGCCTCAAGTTTGCTGTATGGGCCAAAGACAGCCTTAAACTCATATCCTTCCACCTCCACTGTCACAGGTGCTGGCATTGAGGCTCACACCATCACACCAGCTTGTGGTGCAGGTGATTGAACGAGGGGTTTCGTAACAACTGACCCACGTTCCCAGCCTATTTGTGGGGATTTTTTTTTAACTACTGTTTTGTAATTATCTCTATGTGTGTGTATGTGTGTAACTTTTATTCCAGTGCTCCATGAAAACCAGAAGAGGGAGTCATATCCCCGTAACAGGTAGTTGTGAGCCACTGGGTATGGGTGTTGGGAACTTAACTCCAATCCTCTAGAAGAGCAGTAGGTGCTGGCCTAAGCACAGAACAGGGATTTTTAATACAGAAAATGTTATTACAAAGATTCTTACTGAAACAGATCTGGAATCACACTATCAATAAAAACACTGCATCAAAATCTAGTTGAGGGGAGAATAAACACAACCCTGTTGAAACCACTCTTCCTGTCACTTTAAAACCTACTCGGAGTCTGTTAAGCTGACAAATGAAATCATAACCCAATAATCTTAGCTGTAAAGAGTTACTTATTAACTTTTAAGTAAAATGCTATGAATGAACACTTCCTGAAGTTCAGCAGCCATCTTTTCCAAATGAAGTGACCCTGGGGGTTTGAGGCAGTCCTATATGGATACCACAGAAGAAACTTCATGCTCAAGCTTAAGAGAGAAGTAAGTTGGGGCTGTGTTCTCTTCCACAAACAGCATCCAACATCAGTCTCTGCCCTTAATATATGTTTAATGAGTATGTTGAGTAAACGGGGATGTTTAACCACCAGGGCGAGGACATTAGGTCCCCTCCCCTAAAGTTCAAAGCTCTCCCTGGCTCATAAAGATTCGAGACTATGCCACAATCCCTCAAAAGCATATTCACTTCTTTACTCATCCTAAGTTAAAAAATAAAAAAAAAAATAAAAAAAGATAGGCTTCGAAATTCACCCCAAACACCTTTAGAATCTCCGTATTTTCCAAGAAGATGAAAAATGGAGCCCATGAAACAGAAAACTGCAACCAACTTCCCTCAAAATTCCACCTCTCAAGTGTACTGTATGCAAAGCTGGCGATGATGAATAGTTATCAATAGTTTACACAGGGCGGGGGCAGAAACATGCCAGGCGTTCTCTCCCATAGTCCACCTGAGTATGTGCCTAATCATACTAGTACAAACAGCTTTGTGTAGTGTTTTGAGAGTCATTCATTGCACCAGTATTTTACTGAGCATGTATTATGCTGTAGGCCCTTTAATAAAGCATTTAATGCTTTTCTTTTTTCTTTATGGCGGGCGGGAGTGCTGGGGATTGAACCACTCAGGGTCTCCTACATGCAAATCAAGTTCTCTACCCCTGAGCTGTACTCCCAGGCCCAAAACCTTTTTAATTCTGCGCTCTCCACATCACCACCAAACTTCCTCTAGGAAAGCTTATCAGCAGCAATCACTGTTGCAGAAGAGGAATTCCCGGGGTTGCGCGAAATCAGCCGGCAAAGGACTGCTTCTCAGCTCGAAACGCGACGTCAGCGAGCCGCTACCTACCACACCCGTTAGTAATGCTCACCACCCCGGCTGCGAGCTCCCGGTGCAACAACCTGTAAGAGTCGCCGGAGCGACTGCGAAGCAGCGGCCCGGCTTCCTCTCCCGGGGTCCCGGGCAGGCCGGGCGGGAGCCGGGGGTCCGGGAGCCCGGCCGCTCTACGCCGGTCCAGACCGGCGGGGCTGCGGACTGGGGAGGGCTCCGTAGCGCCTCCCACGTCGGGAAGGTGCAGGCTACGGGGGAAGCCGGCCTCACAGAGAATGAAGAGCCCCGCTCGCCGGTCCTCGCCTGAGGACCTCGCCCAGACCGGGAAAATGGAGCCGCCGCAGCCGTAGTCTCTCAGCCGCAGCCCGAGTCCGCAGCGCGGCGAGGCCCGGGCCGCGCTCGCCCTCAACCTTCCGGGCAGCGGCTCTGCACTCGGCGCCTCGGGCCGCGGGGCTACCGTGGGGCCCTCTCCACACTCACCGTCGCCTTTGTCTGGACTGCCCGCTGCAGCCGCGCGGCTCCGAGCGCCGACTCCGCCGCTTCTGGGGTCTCCGCACGCCCGCAGCTGCGCTCCCCTCTCCGGGCTCCGCCCTCCCGCCTAGGCTCTGGCGCGCAGGGGCGGAGCCACAAGTGGCGTGTGCGGTTGCGCGGCCACGCCCCCGCCACACTGACACGCCCTTTTCCTCCCCAGTAGGCCGGCGGACCGCTGCAGAGCCCCGCCCAGTGAGGGCGTGGTGAGACCCAGGGGACGACAAGGGCGCGCAGAGTGACCGCTAGATGGGCGGTGGGGAAGATGGAAGCCCCGGCACCTTCTTATCCGGATCCGGCCTCGGTCGCGCCGGGGCGAGTGAGGGCGCTGCAAGGAAGAGCTGGCCAGCACCAGGTGTCTCTCAGCAATCCAGAACTGTTTGCCCAAATGCTCGGGTCACGTTACGTTTAAGGAATCAGAATCACTGGCTCATTGGCAGATGTAGAGCCAAGAACATCTACCTGACATTAGAAATGTGTCCAGTGGGTCTCTATGACTTCTTGTGGGATAGGGTTTTTGGTTTTATTTTTGGTTTTTGTTTCTGTTTTGCTGTTTGAGAGAGGGTCTTTTCGTACCGTAGGGTGTTCTCAAACTCACTGTGCAGCTAAGGCTGGCCTGGGTCTTGTGATCCTCCTGCCTCCACCTCCCAAGTGCTGGGATTGCAAGTGTGTGTCACATGTCTAAGGTCTTTTGGAGTAGAACCCTGGCTGGCCTGCAACTCACAGCAGTCCTCCTGCCTCAGCCACCACATTCTGTTTTATGACTATCTTAGCTGCCCACTCAGACGGAAGAAACAAATGAACATCTTTCACTTGAAACCTAGCCACACATACTCAGATATGGAGCCATCTGCCCATCACCATCTATAGGTATTTTTCTAGCAGTTCAATCGCAAAACTGAAGAGCTCGTGGGTCCCTGTCCGTCTCATTTCTTTCATCCATTCTGTCAGTAAGGGTAGTTGCTATGGTTCTACATTCCAAATACAGCAAAATCTGACTTTTCACCTACATTGTTTCTGGACCTACACTGTTTCTGTCATCTCTGGTCTCAGTCATACTTCAGCAGCCTTCTTAAGCGGCCTCCCTGAACACCATCAACATAGCGTGTTGTCAAAACAACAGGGAGAATATCTTCCCTCAAGGAGAGTCAGCTCATGCCTCATCTGATCAAAATCCACCAGTGTTCCAGCCACTGTAGAAGATAAGATCTTTACAATGGCTGACAAAGCCCCTGGAATTTGGTTTTTCCCGTACGTCTCAGTATTCAATCTCCTGTCACCCACTGCTGCTTGCATATTCCAGACTGCCACTCAGGTGGACTAGGACATTCTTTCTTTAGGGTCAGCCTTCACCCTTCAACTCTACTCAGGTCCTCCTTAACATGGGCACTTAGCCTCAGTCCTTCCCACCTTGCCCTTGTTCTCTTCTTCCAGAAACAACCTTCACAATTTAGTCCATAGTTTTGTTTTGTATGGCTGCCTTCACCAGCAGAAGCTGGATGTGTGGGTTGCCTGGTTTCAATTGCTTCGGTGCTGTGGGTGAAACCCAGGGGCTTGCTCTTGCCTAGTGTGTGCTTGACCACTGAGCTACACGTGGCAGAGGCTGGTAATGACTGTTGTCATCAACTGACGAAGCCCAAGCACCTCAAGGAAATGGAGAGATTTAAACACCCCCAAGATAATAGCAAATGTAAAACAACAAAAATAACCAATTTTGTTTCCAGTTCCCTCTTGATCCTACTTTCTGCCTGTCAACCAACCATTAGATTTTAACCCACACCACACCCAGAAGCATTTGAACTTTCCAGGTCTTTTGGGTAGAGTAACCATTTACTTGATATTTGATGCAATTTTTGGCCAGTGACATCCTTGTATCCTATTTCACTGAGTAAGAATAATGTGATAGGGTAGAAAAATTTTAATATAATACTTAAAGGCACATTGTTTCAAAAAATCTTTCCTAAGGCAAAAAAAAAAAAAAAAAAAAAACTTCCCAAATGCCATACATTGCTTGCATTTCTCTTTGACATGCAAATACGTCACCTTGAACAATATTCTCTATCACTTATCCATAAAAGGTAACAATCCTTATGGGAATGGTTACAGATTTTTTCATAGTTTATAAAAGCATGAGGTCGGGCAACGGTGGCACATGCCTTTTATCCCAGCACTCGGGAGACAGAGGCAAGAGGATCTCTGTAAGTTAGAGAAGTTAGAGACCAGCCTGCTCTGCAAAGGAGGTTCCAGGACAGCCAGAACTAGACAGAGAAGCCCTGTCTTGAAAAACCAAATACATGAAGTATGTGATTGAACAGCATCTAATTTTTGTTGCTAGGGCCATTCACACTCCCTTTTGTTAAGAACACAGTTTTGTTCACTTAGATGGGTATTGTTTTGCTGCTGCTGCTGCTGCTGCTGCTGCTGCTGTTGCTGCTGCTGCTATGGCTTCTTGAGACAGAGACAGGGTCTCACAATGCATAGATTTGACTGGGCTGGTACTCACTGTGTAGACTAGAGTGACCTTGAAGTTGTGGCAATCCACCTGCCTCTGATTCTCAAATGCTGAAATTACATGCATGCACCTAGCTTAGAGATACTATTGTTTAACAATATGTGATGGTTTGCTCAATATTATATAAGTAGCAGTCTATTTACGTATTTACCTTATTCTTTAGGATTTAGAACGAAGTTCCAAATTATACCTCATGATTCAGATTTTTTTTATTCAGATTTTTTTAAATAAAATTTTAGGCCAGCCATGGTGATACATATCTTTGATCTGTGAGTTCAAGGCCAACCTGGTCTACATAGTGAGTTCCAGTATAGCCAAGGCTACATAGTGAGACCCTGTCAGGGGATCAGGCAGGGGGAGAGGGGTGGTTGTTAAATTTTGCTCTCTTTCACACACACACACAAAAAAATCATTGATAATGGATTTCACCGTGTCAAGATACAATTTATAATTATGATAATACCAAAAACTGAATTTTCTAGAGTCAGAGACAGGATGTGTCTTCGCTGTCTTTAAGACTGTTCCCAAGTACAATCTTGCTCCCGAAGAAGGACAAGGACACAAAACAGACACTATCGTTCATCACTGCACAGCAGCCTGCCTCTGAAGGTACTGATAAGTAGCACAGTCATTAAAGCACAAAAGAAGCTGCCTTGCGCACTTCCTAATCCACGACAAGTGGAAACACCAAGGACAGCAGGAAGCTACATGTTGGTCCAACCAGCTCCTAATCACTTCTGAGCTCACAGAGCTGCCACACTGGCCCAATTCTGCAGACTCACTAAATTGAATAAATCTTCTTTTGAAGATCTCAAGGGGGGTTGGGAAAAGTACTTGCTGTACAGTACAGATGGACTGAGTTCCACCTCCAGCCCCCATGGAAAAAGCCTATAATCCCAGCACTGGAAGGCAGAGACAGAGAGGACTCCCAACTAGCCTAGGGAGCAGGTCCCAGACTCAGTGGGAGAGAGACCCTTTCCCAAAAAGCAAGATGGGGAATGATAAAGAATATACGCCATCAATCTCTGCATGCACACACACACACATACAACTCAAAGCAAGTTAATTTTCCTATAAGTGTGACATTTATATTTATATCCAAAACTTGATAGCAGCTATATTTCCACATTTAGGAAGGAGATGGGGTATGGAATCAGAATCTGGAGTCAGATCCAGTCTCTGGTGCATAATTAGCAATGTAGCTCAGATCAAAGCTCTTTCCAAACCTATCTTTTCACTTAATAGGGCCAATAATGTCTACCTTGACAACTGTTGTGAAAAATGGTTGAGAGAACTCATAGGCCCAAGCTAAGTACCAGCAAGAAAACATTAACTATTATAAGCACACAAGCATCTAATTAAGCTCCTTGCCCTGGTTCAAAACAAAAGTTCATAAAAGGTGCTGCGTGGGACTGTTTGAGCCCTAAAGAGAGAAGAATCAATAAAATGAACTTTGCTGTGTGTGTGTAATTCTGGGAAATAAACTTGGGGCTTCTCCCTTGCTAGGCAAGTGCTCTACCACTGAGCTATATATCCAGCCCCAAAAGAGTGTTTTCAGAGAGGGACCATCAGTCCTTCGGGCAGATCAGGTGACAGGCACAGTCCCATACGATAAAGAAAGAAAGGAGAAACAAGGCCCATGTCAGCCTAGAACAGCTTTATAGTTCAATACAAAACTACTATCATAATGACATGACCACATTGCTGTGTTTGTCAGGGCCATTTCTAGTCCTGGCTTATTAGTTAGCGTGGCCCCTTTTACTCTCAGCTGTATCCAGGTTTCAGTGACAAATTATATAGCCACTCTCTAGAAGGATGAATAAACTGTTTGGAATTCAGAGACCACTCTATCAATTCTACGTAAAGCTATAGAAAGTTGTGTTGCTCTTATTCATCTTTTTGGGTGCAAGGGATAGAACCCAGGACCTCACGCTTGCTAAACCCTCTATCACTGAGCTCTACCTTCAGTTAAACAACAAAAAAATAGCAAATACCTAAGCCAGTTGGCTACAGAATAATGGACACATGGCACATGAATCATGACTTGAGAAGGTGGGGAAAACTCAGAAAACATGGGGAACTGAATAAGGACAGAAAAAATGACCACCTCGGAAGACACTCATTGCCCGAAGCTCTGCAATGAGAACTCACCACAAGCTTGCTTCACACCTATGAACCCTTGCTGAACATCAGACCACAAGTAGTCCCCGGATGCCCATTGTGTGCCAGGTAGGATATCAAGTGCTAGGGAAAGCTGGATAGAAAAGCCTGGCCTTTATCCTCCATGAAATGTCACATGGCACCATCTCATAAATGGACTCCTTGGTCTTAGGGAGACAGCGGAGGTCACGGAGATCTCTACAGATGGCAATGGTTTCTCAGGACAGGAAGCAGTCAGCTGTTCAGGTAGAAGAGGCAGCTTCTATACCTGGGGTGCTGTAGGAGATGATATTAGGAAGCATGTTTCCTGAGGGGCAAGGATTGAGAAGGGGTGGGTTAGGGTCCATGCAGCTTACATAGCAGAATATGTAACACAGAATATGTAGCCAGTAATCTAAACGCATTGTAGCACCTGAGAAAAAGTTAGGAGTTGGTTTTTGTTGTTGTTGTTGTTTTCTGTTTGCTTGTTTTGTTTGAGCCAGGGTCCTACTATGCAGTCCTGGCTGGCCTTGAACTCACTATGATGATAGACCAGGCTAACCTCAAACTTACAGAGATATATCTGCCTTTGTCTCCCACGTGCTGGGACTAAAGGTGTATGCCACTATGCCCAGCAAAAAGTTGAAACTGTGATAAGAATGCCTTTGGAAACAGACAGCCAAAAGGGGGGAAGGAAGAGGTTTTATGCTTTGTCATGCTGTCAGATTGGAGATCACTAGAAACTTTCTTTTTTATTTCATCTTTTTTTTTAAGCAGGATTGGGGATTGAACCTAAGGTATACTGCATGAGAGGCAAGTGCTCCTCCACTGAGCTACAGACCTCTTCCTTCCTGTTAACCCCTATACATGCAAGATATACACATTTTCCCAATGAATAGCAATACGTTTTCATTGTACATTTGTTAGAGTTAATTATGAGGAGCTGGGTGTTGTGGTGTAAGCTTTTAATCTCAGCACTTAGAGACAGAGGCAGGTAGATCTCTGTGATTACAAGCCCAGCTTCGTTTACTTCAGTGGTTCTCAACCTGTGGGTCAAGACCCCTTGAGGGGTTCACATAACAGCTATCCTACATATCAGACGTTTACATCATGATTCATAACAGTTATGAAGTAGCAATGAAATAGTTTTATGGTTGAGGATCAGCAAAACATGAGGAAGCATTAGGAAGCTTGAGAACCACTAATCTATGTAGTGATTTCTTGGCCAGCCACAGCTACGCAGACAGACCTTGTCTTGAAAAAAAAAAAAAAAGTTAAGTATGAGTTAAATGGGAGCACCAGCCCTCTAGATAAGAGTAGCTCTCTCTTCTCATTAAGGAGCTTCTGGGGAGAGGTGGCTCAATGGTTAAGAGCACTTGTTCTTGCAGAGGACCAGGGTTCAATTCCCAGCACACACATGGAGGCTCACAACTATCTGTAACTCCAGTTAAACAGAATCTGCCACTTTCTTCTGACACATATATGCACACAGGCAAAACACTCATACACATAAAATAATAGGATATGTTTTACAAAAAAAATAATCTTTGTAACAGATAGAGGCTATTACAGAGATACACAGCTGGTTCAAATGCAAAGAATATGAGACTGTGTGGGGCCCAGCCCTAACTGATACGTCTATATTGCAACCACCACACCGAAGGGAGAGGAGGCAGGAAGATTGGAAGAGTCAGAGGACCAAGACATCTTCTGTTAGACAGAAGATGTGGATATACATATATATGTATGTATATATGTGGATATACATATGCATATATGTATATATGTAGTAATAATTACAGAAGAGGTCATCAATTTGAGAGAGAGTGAAAGGAGCACAGGAGAAGCTGAAAGGCAAAGAGGGAAGGATGGAGATGATAAAAATATAACCCTCATGGATGAATTCTCAACAAAAATTTAAGTTAAATATGAGTTGGGAACAACTAGGGAGACAGTTCAGTTGGTAAACAAAATGACAACCTGAGTTTGGCCCCCAAAACCTGTTTTCAAAAAGCCAGGTGTGCACTTGTGGTACTGGAACTGAGGAGGTGGAGACAGGCAGGGATCCCTGGAATATAATATTTTTTATGACTCCTGAGGAAGAACACCTGAGGTTTGATTGAACTTTGGCCTCCCCATGAGCATGCATACACACAAACACGCACTCACATGGAATGACACACACTGAATGTGAGTCACAGCTGAGGATGTAGCTGAGTTGATAAGAGTTCCTATCTAGCTTGCATGAAGATCTGGGTTCAACCCTCAGCATTGTATAAATGGGAGTGAGGATAGGGCTGAGATGGGGTAGTAGCATGTGCTTGCTAATGCCCACACTCCCAAGGGAGCCTGAGGGCAATTTGGGCAACCTGTGATCTTACATCATCATCATCATCATCATCATCATCATCATCATCATCATAAACTTTACATTTGAAAATATGAGAGAAACCTAACAAATTAATAATGGTAATAAAGACAGAAAAGGTAGCTTATGAGAAAGGTTCAGAAATTGGTACCTTGAGCATGTTCCCAGGAAGCTGAAGGCCAGCAGATGAGCATTTAAGCATGGGAAAGATAAATCTAAAAGTTAAGTCCAAGAGGAGTGGAGGCTGTGCTGGCCGTTTCAATCAGCACCAGGCTGCAGTCTAGAGAGATGCTCCTACCTGCACCTGGAGAAGGCGCTTTAGTTCACAGGAGCCAGCAGAACTGACTCCAATGTTGGCAGGCAACGGGGAACTGTAGGCAGCAAGGGCCAGAGGGCAGTGAGGGGCAGTGGGCGGTGGAGAGTAGTGTACAGCAA
Source organism: Pachyuromys duprasi (assembly GCA_028658305.1). Classification (NCBI taxonomy): domain Eukaryota; kingdom Metazoa; phylum Chordata; class Mammalia; order Rodentia; family Muridae; genus Pachyuromys; species Pachyuromys duprasi. The sequence goes on from CM053757.1 coordinate 41,651,411, forward strand.
GGGACAATAAGCACTAGGGAACATTGGGCAGGGGACCAGTGGGCACCAGGGGCCAGTGGACAGCAGGGGCCAGTGGCAGTTGGGGGCCAGTGGGCAGGGGGGGCAAGGGGGGGTCAGTAGGATTTCTATTTCCAAGAACTGGAGCTCCAGCATGAGGGCAAAGGGCATTTAGTAGCCTTCAAGCTCTTAAAGGCTGGTGTCGTATACACAAGACAGAAATGTTGTCACTTCCTCCTAGCAGAGATCTGTATCTCTGGAAAGGAAGGTGGCAAACCAGACTCCTTCCTGCCCCAGTGGCACTCTTGATCCAGCAAGGGCCATCGCCTCACAGAAAGCTCTTGCTTTGCTTCTCCTCCCCACGAGCTGGGAGGATTCTGGCGCCTTGCTTGCTCCCTTCTACTGCCACTCTGGTCATTACTCATCCTACTAGATGACCAGGACACTGGTGGGCTGACCACTAAAAATGTCCTGTCCTGTATCCCCACCATTCCATGCCTCCTATGACTAGGAGGGGTCATGATGTCATGGCTGACCTTAAAAGGAGGTTATTTCAGTGGGTCTGATTTAATGACACTAGCCCTTGAAAGTGGAGGGCTTTCTCTGGCTAGTGGCCAGAAGAGACACTGGAGAGTTCTAGGCTTCCTAGTTAGATGGGGGTGGGGCACCGAACCAAAATTGCAAACAGCCTAAGAGCAGAGACCAGCTGTCATTGACTGACTGCTAGCAAGAGAACAGAGACCTAAGTTCTATACCCTCAAGGAAGTGGATCCAGCTAATGAGAAAGAAGTAGACCCTCCACCTGGAGCCTCTAGATGAGGTAAGATGCACAAACACCTTGATTTCACCCTCTGACACCAAGAGCAGGGACCCACCAGCAGAGACTCTCACTGTGGTGCACTTCTAACATACAGGGAATATAAGCTATTAAATGGGTGTTGTTTCAGGTCACTAAACCTGCATTAATCTGTTACACAATGATAGAAAGCTAACACAGCCACTGGCATTGACTCAACCCTTTTCTAGATGGCTGGGAGGCAGCTCGAAGCCTCAAGAATGTATCTGAGTTCCCATCCTACCATTAAGCCACAAGAATGGGTGGACCAACCTAGTCACAGTGGCCCATGCCTGAAATCCCAGCACTCAGGAAGGCAGAGGCAGGCGGGCCTCTGTGAATTTGAGGCTAGTGTGGTCTACAAAATGAGTCCAGGATAGCCAAGGCTATACAGAGAAACCCTGTCTCAAATAAAAAAATAAAAAAAGAGGGAGAGGAAAAAAAGAAAGGAAGGAAAGAAAGAAAGAAAAAAAGAAAGGAAAGGAAATTAAAAGAAAAAGAAAATTGGACCAAAAGTCATTTAGGGGAGGAAAGGGTTTATTTCAACTTATACTTCCAGGTCACAGTCTACCTCTGAAGGAAGTCAGGACAGGAACTCCAGGCAGCATTCCTGACCAGGAAACTCCCACAGAGCCAAGGCCGTGCAGAGGAACCATGGAGGAGGACGCTTTCTTACAGGCTCACTCTCATACTTAGGAAGACTCCACACGCTCTCAAAACTAATTCTTTGAAAATGTTATATGACATATTTGATTGCATTCACTTCTAACTCCTCCCAGATCCACCATCACCTCCTAACCCCCAACTTCTTGTCCTTTTTATTTTTCCTTAATGACCCATCAGCTCAAATCAGTGCTACCCATACGAACCTGATGTGGAACCATCCACTGAGGTGTGGCTGACCTGTCAGGAGCCACACCCTTGAAGAAAACTGTCTTTCTCCTTAGAAATCAACTGTTCATTAGCTAGCTTTCGCTACAGCCTAGGACCACCTTCCTCAGGGAGGTACTGTCCGCTGTCAGCTGGGCCTTCCTACCTCAGTTAAGACAATGCCTCACAGACAATTCCACAGAACCTTCTGATAACAGCAATCACTCAGCAGAGACCTTTTTTCCCCAGGTGATTCTAAACTGTGTCAAGTTGACGGTGAGTGATAAGGAAGACAGTAAGTGTGTCTGTGCACTGCTGTGTCAAGGTACATATATGGAGATCAAGGGATATCTTGTGGGAATGAATTCTCTCCTTCTAACATTTAGGTTCCAGGGTTTGAAGTCAGGATATCAGGCTTGGCGAAAAGCTCCTTTACCTGCTGAGCCATCTCTTTTGCTCAGTATGTATGTATGTATGTATGTATGTATGTATGTATGTATGTATGTATGTATGTATTTTGCTTACAAGGTATCTCAGTTTAGAATACTTATGCTTCAAGAATTCAATGGTAATAGGAAGCTATGAGCATAAGATTGGAGAGTTCAGTATTTGACCTTTAAAGAGATATTTCAATGGATTTTCTTTCATCCTTAACTAATTACAAAATAATCATAACTACACTCTGATAAATAGCAAACAGAGTTGTTGGGGTTTTTTTCTCAAACCATTAGTTCTTAGTTTAAAGGCTCACATTTCAATCAGAGGATCAGGGCATAAGTGAAAGGCTGATCTGTGATTTCAAATTCCATAACACAAAGTAATAAAAGCGAAGGAGAGTAGTATTCAGCAACCACGAAGTCTCGTGTTTTGTGGGAGATACACACTGCTCTTTAGAGTAACCACTAGCTGATTATACATTTACGTTCCTCAGAGAGCTTGGACTTGGACCTTGTTTTTGTCTTGACTGATATTACCAATAGGCAAAAATAAAGATGAAACAGGTAACACACAGCAAACACCCACGTCATTTCTTTTTGTCTGCTTTTTTTTTTGAGACAGGGTCTCCCTACGTAGCCCTGGCTGACCTCAACTCACAAACATACACCTGCCTCTGTCCCCTGAATGCTGGGATTAAAGGTGTGTACCACCTCACCTGGCCACACTCATCATTTCCACACACACACACATTTGTGAAATTTGCCAGATGTGGTGGCACATGGCTATTATCCTAGCACTAAGGAGGCAGAGACAGGTTTAAAATCAGCCTAGGCTACATAGTAAGACCCTGTCCCAAATAAACAAATACATTCATCCATACACCCATCCATCCATCCATCCATACATCCATACATACATACTCACTCTTCAGTACTCCAGCTGACCCTGAAGCCCCAAGGGATATTCAAAGATGATTCAGAGCAGTGATCTTTCTCCCACAGGTGACTCAGGTAGAAAAAAAAGCCAGGTCACATCCAAATATGTATAATGCAAGGTAGGATGACAAAAAAAGACTGCAAGAGATTTCCAGAAGCTATAGCCTTAAACTTGTGGAGAATTACCTCACTCTGCCTCCTGAATGCTGGGAAGTTACAGGTGTGTGCCACTACACAAGAATGGTCTATTGGTCTATGAGATGGCTGTGGGGTGTGTGTGTGTGTGTGTGCTTGCCTCCAATCCTGACAACCTTAGCTCTATACCCAGGACCTGCAAGATGGAAAGACAAAAATCATCTTCCAAAGTTGTTCTCTGACATCCACATGCGTACAGTGGCACTCATACATACAAAAGTATGAAAGAAACAAAAAGTAGCCAGGCATTAGTGGCTGAGGCATGGCACACCTTTGATCCCAGCACTTGGGAGGCAGAGGCAGATCTCTGTGAGTTTGAGGCCAAGTACCTGTGCACACATGCGCACACACACATAATAAAATAAAAATAATTTTAAAAGGATGTTCTGCGAGAGAGGTCTAACAGCCTCCAAATCAACTCAATGGCAGTCATTGTGTATTGCGCGGGGGGGGGGGGGGTGGAGAAAGTTGAAGATCAATCCCAGCCTCAACACAGCCCCTCCTACCTCCTCACCCTGCTCCTGCCTCCTTCTGCCTCTGAGGCTTTCTCAGACTCACTTCTTGGACCTACCAACAGCTTGCCTCTTATCTGTTTCTAACCCTCCACTGAGAAGACAGCTCTTGGTCTTGACTGTGACTTCAGGCCACCCTTCCCAGGGACCAGTAGTCACCCTCTGCCCTTGGCTCGGCAGCCTCCTTCCTCCCGTTCTGTCAGGAAGCTGCTGAATCAAGACGCTGCCACCGCAGCTTCCGGCTCTAGGACGCTTTGTGAGGAGGAAGTTGCTTTGCTCTGTATTCTAGACAGAGTTCTAAGGAAGGACATTGGTCTCTATGGAAGTCCAGAAAGGATTCTTGAAAGATAAGATGCAATTTAGAGGAATTACCAAAGTAGGGATGGAATTCTTTAGGCGCGGAAGAACCACGTGTCAACTCAGAGAGGTAGTGACTGAGTGTATGGTAAAGAGTGTGTGTGTGTGTGTGTGTGTGTGTGTGTGTGTGTGTAGACAGGAGACAAAGCTGGACCTTTAGAGGGAGAGAACAGATTACACTAAGGAGTCTGATGTTAGCTGGAAGAAAGACCAAAGGAGCCAATGGTGTAGCATGTAGCATGAAGATTACAGTTTAGAGCTATAGAGAGAGCTCACTCAGTAGGTTAAGCGTCTGCTGTGTAAGCAGGAAGCCCTGAGTTTGGATCCTTGCACACACATAAAAGCAACGGGCTGTGGGAGGTACCTATGACCCCAGTGCTGGCGGGCAGAGACAGTTAGATCCTAGGTCCTGCTGGACAGGCAGTCTAGCCAAAGGGGCAAGCTTCAGTTTCAGTGGGAGACCTCATCTCAGAAAAGGAAGGTAGAAGCCAGGCATGGTGGTGCTCACCTTTAACCCCAGCAATCAGCCAGGCCTGTTACACAGAGAGACTCTTTCTCAAAAAAAAAAAAAAAAAAAAAAAGGAAGTAGAGCAATTAGAGGAAAACATACATACAACCATCAGTTCAGACTGACGCACACACAGGCATCTGCACACACATGCGCCACTCTAACAACACTTACCTCACTTACATCCTTGCTAAGCTCCGCGTGGCATTCATTCATAAAGGGTGGAAAGTGGGAGCTTGGAGGGAGTGCTGTGGTTGCGTCTGCTCTTCTGTTTGCTTTTCCTGTTATTCTGCAGGTTAATTTCCTTCGGTTTGTTTCTTCACTTGTTTGGTTTCACAGAAGAGATCAAGCCCAAGGCCTGGTCCTCAGTAAAGAACTGTTCAACCCTAGGCCCATCCCTCAAGTTTTAATTATGGAAGTATTATTAATTTTGGAGACAGGGTTTCATGTAACCCAGGCTAGCCTCTAACTTGTTACATAGCAAAGGATAACTCTGAATTATTAATCTTCCTAGCATCCACCTCCTGAGTGCTTGGATTGCAGGTGTGCCCCTCTTTGCACCTCTCCAGCTTGTTTTTGGTTAGTCTGAACAGTTTGCCATTAGGTGGGGTTCTCTCTTCATGAACAGTAATTGCACATACAAGATGCAGCCAAGACAAAGTCATTTCCATACCATATTCTGTCGTTCATGTGTATATAGTCTCCTAGACAACTTTCCTTTTTCTTTTTTTATTTTCCCTTTCTGGAAATCTGTTCTACTAAAAAATAAGGCAGATGCAATGATAAAAATGTAGGAATCCGGGGGCTGGAGAAATGGCTCATGGTTAAGAATAGTGGATGCCTCTCCAGAGAACCTGGGTTTTTTGTTGTTGTTGTTTTGTTTTGTTTTGTTTTGTTTCGTTTTTTAGGTCCCTGTAGCCAGCCACAGGGCAGCTCAACACCCTGTAACTCCAGTCCCAGGAAAATCCAATGCCCTCTTCTGGCCTCTATGGACACAGCATGCATGTGGTGCACATACATGCAAGCAAGCACTCTTACACATAAGATAGGATAAATTTTTAGAAAATGAACTCATTTTATCCAATGTTAACAGTTTTATAGTTTGACAAATTCTAGAAAAATTTTAAGTAAGGAAAACACACACGTTTTCATGAAAAAAAAAAGGCTGTGTATACTAAAAAGAATCCTGTCCCTGAGAATTTCCTGACTTAGAAAAGAAGAAGCCACCTAGAGAAGCTTGCAGTGGAGCTTCTTACCACAGGCAAGCCCCGCCCAACATTCTTCTGCCTTATCAAGAAAGTATTTCAATTCTCTGTTCCTATTTTATTAACTGACAAACTGTAAAACAGTAAATGAGATATATGACTAGCACAACCAGTGATTTATTTGTTAAGAATGTAGCTAGAGCTGGGTGTGGTGGTTTACGCCTGTAATTCCAGGATTCAGGATGTGAGAACAAGAGTGTCAATTAGAGGCTAGCCTTGGCTACACTGTGATTTTGAAACCAGCCTCATACATGAGACCCAAAACAAAATCTCAGGGCTGGAGATATGGTGCCATGATTAAAAGTCTTTTGTAACTCTAGTTCCAGGAGATCTAATGCCCTATTCTGTCCTCTATGGCCACCTGCACAATCTGTGCACACATGCACACACATATATAAAATTTAAAAATTGAGCTGGGCATGCCTGTAATCTCAGCACTCCGGGAGGCAGAGGCAGGTGGATCTCTGTGAGTTCAAGGCCAGCCTGGTCTACAAAGTGAGTCTCGGACAGCCAAAAGCCCAAATCTGACATGTAGCTAAATCATGGTGTTAATAATTTCTTAGATTTGTTTCATGTGGTTTTACTGTGTCTATAAATTCTTTTAAGGTACATTTTAAGGAGCCATGGATGCAGCTCCATTGGTAGAATGCTTGCTTCATATGCACAAAGTCCTTGGTTTGACCCCAGCTATGTCTAAAAGCAGATAGGGTTGCCCTGGTGGTTTGGATGAGAAAGGCATCGTAGGGCCATTTGTTTGCACACTTGTTTCCCAGCTGGTGGAACTGTTTGGGAAGAATTAGGTGTGTCCCTGGGGGTGGGCTTTGAGGTGCCAAAAGTCTTGCAACATTCCCAGTGTGCCTCTCTGCCTCCTTGAGTAGCTCTTGGCTGCTGTTCTAGCCATCACAGCTGCGGCTTGCTGCCACGATTTCCTACCATGATGGATTCTAACCCTCTGAAACCGTAAGCCCAAGTCAATGCTTTCTTCTACAAATTGCCTTGGTCATGGTATCTTGTCTCAGCAACAGAAAAGAAACTAATGCAGTGGTGCATGCCTGCAAGCCCAGCACTAAAGAGCTGGAGACAGGAGGATCAAAAGTTCAAGGTCATGCTGGACTACACAAAACCTTGTTTTCTTTTTATTTTGTATTTTTTAAGTGTGCAAGGTGTAGCGGCACATGCCTTTAGTTCCTGTTGTTGTTTGTTTGTTTGTTTGTTTTTTGAAACAGGGTTTTCCTATGCAACAGCTGGGGCTATCCTAGAACTCACTTTGTAGACCAGGCTGGGCTTGAACTCACAGAAATCCACCTGCCTCTGCCTTCTGAGTGCTGAGATTAAAGGCGTGTGCCACTATGCCTGGCTCCTTGATCTTTTTACATAGATATAGATAAAGATATAGATATAGGTAGATAGATAGATGTAAAGTAAAACAACCTATATATACATACATATATGTATATATACATACTTATATACATTTGTATACACATATGTGAATATATATGTACATATGTCTCAAAGCCAAATGTGGCCTCATAGGAGTACACATGTGGTAGCACATGTTAACTGCAGCTCATAATTCAAATATATATATATATATATATATATATATATATATATATGTTGTTTTACTTTGTTTTGAGACAGGGTCTCACTCTGTAGATCAGGCTGGCCTTGCACGCAGAGATCTGCCTGCCTCTGCCTCCCAAGTGCTAGGATTAAGGGTCTATACCACCATGCCCGGTTTATGTTTATATTTTTAAGATCTTTTAAATTATGTGCATGTGCCTATGTACACATGCATATACTGCGTTGGGGGGCCAAAAAAGGATGTTACAAGCTTACCTTGTCAGAGGTTACCAGCAGTTGTCAGTTGTCTGACATGGTGCTGGGATCCTCTGCAAGAGCAGATCCAGCCCTTCAGCACTGAGCCATCTCTTCAGCCCTGTTGTCCCTTTCATAACTGCTTGCATTAGTGGAACACACTTTTATAATAAATCAGCACATATACATGTTTTGACTTTTTTGTTTTTGTGTTGTGAGACAATGTGCTTCTTTGCTCACACGGTCCTGGAGCTCACTCTGTCTCAGCAGGCCTCATGGGAGTACGCGTGTGGCAGCTTGCCCAGCACACGCTATTGTTCACTGCAGGTCACATTTCAAGCTACTCTCCTTGTTGAACGTTTTGTTTTTTGACAACTGTTTTGACCCCTACCCCCACCCCCATACAGTCTCATCCTGAAGAGATTCACAGCCCTAGAATTTCCCATGCTCTACAAGCTCGTCCCGTTCCCTCTTCCTCCCTACACTCTCTGGCAAACACTGACCTTCCTGTGTCCTCGGCTCTACCTTCTCCAAATTGTCATGGAGCCAGAGTCATACAGTTTGGTTTCCTGGTTCGCTTGTTTCACTTAGCAACACACTATTCAAGCCTCCTGCGTGTCTCTCCACATCCTGTATAAAGATGGTTTTATTAGGTATATTTTCACTCTTTGGGGGGGTTGCTTTGTTTTGGAGACCATGGTATGCTTTTGGAGGTCCAAATAATGCCTCATGAGATTTAGTTGTCTCCTTTCACCATTTGAGTCCCAAGGATCAAACTCGGTAGTCAGGCTTGTTGGCAAGAGCCTTTACCCGCTGAGCCATCTCACCAGCCCTCTCTCTTCCTTGCTGGGGATTGAACCCAGGGCTTTGCCCATGCTAGGTGTTTCACCACTGAGCCCCAGCCTCAGCCAAAATGTCTCAGCTTTAAAGCGTTGTTCTCATCTTTATTAAAAAAAAAAAAAATTAGGGCCACATTCCCCTCATTCCAGATCTCAGAAGAGGTAGAACGGCTCCAGGTCATCCTTAGCTACATAGCAAGGACATCCTGAGCCACTTGACACCTTGTCTCAAAATCAGAAAGAGAAAATATGAATAATGAGCACACTTTGCAGTTTAAGAAATGTTTATTATGAAATACTTTATTACTGTTTTGTTTTTGAAGCCAGGCATGGTGGCACAGGCCTTTAATCCAGTGCTAAAGGGCAGAGGCAGGTGGATCTCCGAGTTCTCTGCCAGCCAGGGACATATAATGTGACCCTATTTTGTTTTGTTTATGACAATAAGTTACCAAATCAAACGGAGTAGATTTGGAATGTAACATAAGGTAGGAATCCAATCGCTTGTTTCTTTCTTCCCCCTTCTGTCTGTCTGTCTTTCTTCCTTCCCTTTGTGTGTGCATGTATATGTACATGTCTGTTTGTGTAGTGGGGTGCGGCTGCTTATGCAAGTTTGGACAGTCCAGAGGTCAACTTTGGTTGTTTTCTTTCATCATTCTCTACTTTATTTTTTAAAAAAAAACAGGGCCTTTCGTTGTTGTTGTATGAGACAGGATTTCTCTGGGTAGCCCTGGCTATCCTGGAACTCACTCCAGAAATCAGGCTGGCCTCAAACTCAGAGATCACTTGCCTCTGGATTAAAGGTGTGCACCACCACTGCCCAGCCTGAGACACGGTCTTGAACTGAACCTGGAGAGAAAGAGAGAGTGTGTGTATGTGTGTCTGTGTGGTGGTGGTGGTGGGGTAGGTGTCACGCTCTTTCTCCACTCTTTACCTCATTCCCTTGAAGCAAAGTCTGTCATTGAACCTGAAGCTAGACTGCGGGCCAGCAAGCCCCAGTGATCCTCCTGCTCTGGGGCTACAAGCGTGCGCACAGCCACACCAGTTTTTTATATAGGTGCTGGGATTCCGGCTCAGGTCCTTCTGCTTCCACATCAAGTGCTCTTACCCACTGAGCCACCTTCCAGTCCTTGTTCTATTTCTTGACAGGAGTTGTGTTCTTTTTATGATGCTATCCAGTTAGATTAGCTCATCAAATGATATTTATGTTTTTATGCTTTTGGGGGCAGGGGGAACGGGGTCTCATGTAGCCTATTTGAATTCACTATGTGGGATGAGGCTAGTCTAGAATTCCTGGGTCTCCTGCCCCTGCCTGCTAAATGCGGGGATTAAAGGTTTGTGCCATGGGGCTAACAAGATGGTGCCGTGGTTAAAAGTGCTGACTGCTTTTCCAGAGGACCCAAGTTCAATTCCTAGCACCCACATGCGGCTTACTGTCTGTAACTCCAGGATCTTACACATTCACAGAGACTAAATAAGGCAAAACACCAATGCACATAAAAATAAATAAAGAAATGAATAAATAAATAAATAAGTTTTTAAAAGGTATGTGCCACCATGCCAGGCATTATGCTTATCTAAAACATACTTTGACAACTTTAAAGGTTCGCTAGGAAATAGTACTAAGCTCATAAAAAGCAGTTACACTCACACTTATTTCCAACAAAAAGACTTACAGTAGCAAGCATTTAGCATGGTGATGTGAGGCACTTCCCTCTGACAACAGCGGTTTCAGAAGAGATGGATCCAAAGGAGAATGTCTAGTAGCCTGAAGCATGACAGTACTGTTTGTCTCTTCCTTCCATAGCAATAGCAATTGGCCCTCAGAGGCCTGTTCACACCAAGATGAGTTAGAGTGAAAGAGGAACCATCATAGCATTTATATAAAATATTACTGGGGTGGGGGAGGGAATAACTACCTAATGAATTCAGAAAGAGCCAGCAACACTGCTCAGCAGGTAAAGTGCTTGCTGCCTTGTTGCCATGCCTAATGACCTGAGTTTGATTCCCAGGACCCAAACGGTGTATGAGAGAACCAGCTCCTACAAGTTGCCCTCTGACCTACACACATGCATGCACCCTGATACACACACATACACACTAATAAGAAAGATAGAAAGAAAGAAAGAAAAGAAAGAAAGAAAGAAAGATTTTGGTTGTCCTGGTAAAAATTTAAATCATGCTCATTAACCTTAGATTTCTCCACAGCCCTGATTTGATGGTCAGAAAATGATCTCCAAGGATTCACAGTCCTCAGGAAAGAGAGTGTGGATGAACCGACTTATGTTGATTTAAATTGTTTTTTTTGGGGGGGTGGATGTGAAAGCAATAAAATCATAGTTCTGAATGTAGAAGAATTCAGAAAATATAATCTCTATAAATTTTTTCTTCTTTCAGTATTTCCTTTTATTGTATGTGTGAGTATGATGAAGGAGTTGGTGCCATGGGGCTTCTGAGGATTAAACTCAGGATCCATGGCAAGTGCCTTTACTGACTGAGCCATCTTACTGGCTCTTTCCCTCTCTCCTTCCCTTCCTCCCTCCCTCCTTCTCCTCCTTTCTTTCCTCCCTTGGCTCTGGCTATGTAACCCAGGCTGACTCAAATGGACATACTCCTTCCTCTGCCTTCCAAGTGCTGGAGTCATAGACAAAGACCATCACTTCCTGCTCCATTAATTACTTCTTGAGGTTTTGTTTTGTTTTGTTTTTCAAGACAGAGTTTCTGTATATCCCTGAATGTTCTGGAACTTGCTCTGTAGACCAGGCTGGCCTCAAACTCAGAGATCTGCCTGCCTCTGCCTCCCCAGTGCCGGGATCAAAGACGTGTGGCAGCAACACCAGCTTCAGTCTTGTTTTTTGCTCATATTTTTGAGACAAGACCTCTTATATCCCAGGCTAGTCTCAAACTTGATAGCCAGAGATAGCCTTGAACTCCTGACCCTTCTACCTTCATCTTCCAGTGTTAAGATTATAGACAAGCACCGACATACCCCATCAGCATGGTACTAGGAAAGGAACCTGGCTTTGGGCATGTGAGACAAGAACTCTACCAGCTGAGCCATATCCCCGGCCCCGTGGGTTCTTCTTGAACAAACTATTTGAGGGTTTATTATCAGACAACTGAGAAATGGGCAAAATGTCAACCACGAATTCACTGAGGCGAGAAGAGACTGAAAGAGAGTGAGTTATAAATGGTTCTGGTTAAAGAAAAATTCAAATGTCATAAATTCTGGTGCTAAAGGAATATTACTTTTAATGGAAGTTGAGGAAGGGAGAAAAGTAAAGGCCCAATTAATACATTTAAGAACATTTGCCAAATAGAATGGCTCTTATCAGCCTAGCATTTGGCCTTTATAGAGGCAGGAGGAAACAGGCATACAAGGCCAGCCTGTACTGACCAAGACCCTTTTCAGACATTAAAAAAAAAAATTTTTTTTTAAAAAAGGAAAGATAATTAACCTGGCATTGGGATTGCCTCAGGCGTTAGCTGGGTGATTCTAATACATGGAGACCAGTGTATTATGGGAAGGAAGATACATCCTCTCCCATTTAAACCCTCAGTGGATCATTGTAAGCAAACTGCCTCTTCTATCAGGACTGTTAGATTCCGGGAGCATATGATAGTCCACATCCAAACCTTGTGGGAGAAAAGGGAATACCTTTGCCTTCTTGGTCCTACATATTACTCCAGTGTACAGCCTTACAAGAAGAAGCTCTTCCAGTCTGTGAACTGGCCAGTTGTCGTAGAACTCGCGGCCAGAGTTACACTGAGTGGATCCTGCCAGTACTTCCTGTCCCCCAAACATCCCTATCCATTGCTGCAACTGGCAGCAGAACCCTGCTCTAGTTTGCCTTCCCCTCACAGTGTTGCTGTGGTAAGACAAAGGCAATCTGGGGGAGGGCGGAGTTTATTTATCTTACAGGTTACTGTCTATCATCAGGGGAAATCAAGGTAGACACTCAAGGAAGGAGCTTGAAGCAGAAACCATGGAGAAGCACTGCTTACTGGCTGGCTTGCTCAGCTCCTTTTCCAATACAGCCTAGATCCTCCTGCTGCCCATTCTGGGCCGGGTCCTCTAACATCAACGAGCATTAAGAAAATGCCTCAGCAGAGTCTTTCAGAGGCTCTCTGTGGTAGGCTCCTATCCTGTTCCCTGCTTTCTCCTGCTTCCGATGTCTATCGCATTTGCCCTTCTGAATGAGGGATTGAGCATCTTCCCTAGGGTCCTCCTTGTTGTTTAGCTTCCTTAGGAGTATAGATTTTGATATGTTATTATATGTATATAATATACATATATTATATGTCTAATATCCTCTTATGAGTGAGTATATACCATGTGTGTCTTTCTGATTCTGGGTTACTTCACTCAAGATGATCTTTTCTAGTTCCCACTATTTGCCCGCAAATTTCATGGAAGACTCTATTGATCGAGGTATTGAAGCAGAGGCTGAGATTCTTAGCCAAACTTCGAGCAGAGTACATGGAATTTTATGAAATAAAGGGGAGATAAAAAGACTTGAAAGGGACTAAGGAGCTCCAAAAGGAGACCAACAAAGCAAAAAACAAAACAAAACACCTGGGCCCTGGGGCCCCTGCAGAAACTGATACCCCAATCAAAGACCATACATGGAGAGGACCTAAAGCCCCTGCTCAGATGTGGCCCATAGACTCAGTCTCCAGGTGGGTTCCCTAGTAAGGTGAGCAGGGACTGTCTCTGGCATGAACTCAGTGGCTGGCTCTTTGATCACCTCCCCCTGGGGGGCGCAGCCTTGCCAGGCCACAGAGGAAGACAATGCAACCTATCAAGGCCTGATAGGCTAGGGTCAGATACAAGGGGAAGAGGATCTCCCCTATCAGTAGACCAGGGGAGGGACAGGGAGATGAGGGAGGGTGGATGGGATTGGGAGGAGATGAGGGAGGGGGACACAGACTGGATACAAAGTGAATAAATTGTAATAAATTTTTAAAAAAAGAAGAAGAAAATGCCTCAGAGACACACCCACAGGCCAGAGTGATCTAGGCGATTCCTCTGTTGACGTTTCCCTCTTCTCAGGTGACTTTGGGTCAAGTTGACAGCTAAAACTCACTGTGACTAACACTTAAGAACCACAAAGATGACAAAGATGCCAGGACAGTGGTGGCACCTGCCTTTAATCCCAGAGGCAGAGGCAGAGGCCAGCCTGGTCTACAGAGTGAGTTCCAGGGCAGCCAAGGGTACACAGGGAAACATTGTCTCTAAATAAATGAATGAATGAATGAATGAATGAATGAATGAATGAATGAATGAAAGGAAAGAAAAGGAAAAGAAAGAAAGCCAGCCTGGTCTACAGAGTGAGTTCCAGGACAGCCAAGGGTACACAGAGAAACCTTGTCTATAAATAAATAAATAAATAAATAAATAAATAAATAAATAAATAAATAAATAGAAGAAAGAAAGGAAAGAAAAGGAAAAGAAAGAAAGACCTGTGAAAATGGCTGGAGAGATGGGTCAGCACTTAGGTGCACCCGATGCTCTTGCAGAGGATCTGACTTCAGTTCCTGGCACACACATCGGGTGACACACAACCACCTGTAACTCCAGCATCATGGGATCCGATGCCCTTTTCTGGTCTTCTCAGGTACACATATACACACACCCACACACAGACACACTCGCATACACATACATGAAAATAAAATAAATCTTTAAAACGTACACCTGAGCTAATGACTTCTGTAAGCTCTGGTATGCAGCAAACTTAAAAACGCTCAGGGCAGGCATAAATGAGCCATTTAGGCCATTCTTTTCTGATATTTTGAGTCTGCTCATCCTATCAACACTGAGAGGTGGGTTGACATCACCTGTAGTGACAGCTTTGGTTTCTTTAAAAACCCAGTTATGTTCTGTGAACATGTTTTTGTTTTAATCCCAGGTGTGGGATATTGGGCTGCTTCAGGTTGTCCACGGCAGTAGACTATTGACCTCATGCGGGCTCTGAGAGGGGCGTGATCTTTGCCCGCTTTGGATGGCTTAGTTCTGGGGGACTCTGAGAGGGGATAAATACCAGAGTCCAGAGAGGAAAGGAGATTGGAAGGAAGAAGGCCGCTGCTTCCGCCTGCTACTCCACTCCCAACCCTGCTGCTCCTAGTTGCTGTTGTTGCAGTTTGAGTTGGAGATATCTTGAAAGGAAGGTTGAACTTGCCCCAGGAAACCCAACAACCCTAACCAGCAGGAAGTAGTCTAAAGAGACATATGCTTCCCCTTTCCCCTCTAACCTTCTTTCTCTCCTACCTAGTATTGGGGGCCTGGAAGGGATGAGCGTGGATAAAGGTTGGAAGGAAGGTAGAGGTATAAGAACCCCAATAAAATAGACGATAAAAAAACAAGTCAACAATCACCGGGCCCCACTCTGCTTATAATTTGTCTGATTCCATTTGTGGTTTTGCAATTTTTGCTTTTCTTTTAGGTACTTCTTTTCCCTGAGGCTCAGTCTTGCAATTTCTGCATTTTGAATGCTGAGTCAAGGTAAGTCCATACAAAGTCTGAGTTGTTACAATGCCCTTGGTAAACAGGACCTAGATATCTTCTCTTCCTGGGTTGCTGTTCCCAGGAATACTTTTTGTCCTAGAGTCTGAGATTTATAAAGCTGCGTCAGCCTTTATAGTTAGAATGTGCACTGTTTTTTTTTCCTTTTTTTGCTCTCAACTTTACATCTTCCCTAGGAAAAATGAGAGTTCTTTGACTACTAAGTTTGTAGCTCCTCCCCGCCACTGCATTACCACTTGGCATTGTTGCTGTTGTTGGAATTTAAACTAGAATTTTATGGGTGAAAGCCTGGGCCCTGGCTCAGCCATCTGTCCCCAATACTCCATGAGAAGAGTGGTAGTGAAAAGCAGAGAGCACCATATCGGAAAGAGAAAGAAGTAAGGGGGTTGGGTAGTGACCTCTGAGTTCAAGTGTGGGATACTGACATGAGACTTAAGCTTAAAGCTAAAAGTTCTGGTAGAGATGTGGGCTTCCCATCATCACTGGGCTCCAGTCTCTCCTGCAAGGTGGTCCCTCTGAATTGTCAGAACTGTGTAAAAATCTCTTCCTGGAACGCAGATTCCCCCTCTGGCTGGTACTGAGTTCAGTCTTTCCCCTCCCAAAACCCTGGAGCTCCTGGGTAATCCCTGGGCTCCACTGTTTCAGTAGCCTGATGTCCAAGGATAGTTACACAACTTCGGGCCCTTTAAAGGTGTAAAGTGCTAATGTAATCCAGGAACAGGAGCTGCACACAGACAAAGAGCAACTTTCTCCACCTCAAAGTCCACTTGTAGGGACAGTATGACGCTCCAGGGCCACACCAGGACTCAGCTCAATTTTACACCCCTACTGACCTGACAACTTCTCCATTCTCACCAAGAATTATTACTTCAGAAATTACCAAATTCTCAGAGAGGAACTGGCTAATTCTCAGGGCCCAGTGCAAAATTGAAATGTGGAGATCATTAAGACCAAGATGGTGTGTGTGTGTGTGTGTGCGCTAAAGAGATGGCTTAATGGTTAAGGGCTTGTAGTCTAACTTAGGCCAAAGTTTGATTCCTAGCAACCACATCAGGTGGCTCCCAACTGCCTATAAGTACAGCTCCTCAGACACCTACACTCACATGTACATACCCACACACAGAAACATGAGTTTAAAAAAATAATTTGAAAAAATTATCAATATTTAAAAAACATCAAGACGAGACTGAGGGTGTTAGCTCTATGGTAGAGCACTTGCCTAGCATAGCTTCCATCCCTAGGACCATGTGCATGCTCCTCTCTCTCTCTCTCTCTCTCTCTCTCTCTCTCGTGTGTGTGTGTGTGTGTGTGTGTGTGTGTGTGCGCACAGAGGGAGAGAGAGAGAGAAAGAGAGAGAGAGCATGTGCAAAACATTAACCCAGAGTGGGCCTTTCTCATCCTTGGTTTCTCTGAGACTTCAAGGCATGTGCACACACAGGAAGGTGAACCTGTGTGAGGTAACCTCTGAATGTCGATCCAGTCCAGTCTAGCACTGGCGGGGGGTGGGGAGCACTTGCCCCATTGACGTTACAAGTGAGTCAAAGGAGAAGTGTTTACAACAAATGAGTCCTAAAACTTCAGAAAGAAATACACAGTCAGTAGGGCACTTACTCAATGTGCACAAAACCCGATGCTTGAGACCAGAATCGCTTAAACTGGATGTGCTTGCCCAGACTATAACCTCAGCACACAGGAGGTGAAGCAGAATCAGAAGTTCAAGGTCATCCTTGGCTAAAGAGTGTCTTAGGGTTTCTACTGCTGCAACCAATAGTAACCATGACCTAAAGCAACTTGAGGAAGAAAAGGTTTATTTTGCCTTGCAGCTTAATTAAGTCCATCGCTGAAGGAAGCCAGGGAACCTGGGGGCAGAAGCTGGAGTAGAAGCCATGGAGGGGTGCTGCTGACTGGCTTGCTCCTCAGAGCTTGCTCAGCCTGCTCTCTTATAGAACCCAGGACCACCAGCCCAGGTATAGCCCTTCAGGCCACACTTACGGATATATTTTCTAGGTTAAGATTTCTTCTTCTGAAGCCAGGCACAGTGCACCACTGTAATCCCAGCACTCGCGGAGGCAGAGGCAGGCAGATCCCTGTGAGTTCAAGGCCAGCATGGTCTACAAAGCGAGTCCAGGACAGCCAAGGCTACACAGAGAAACCCTGTCTCAAAAAACAAACAAACAAACAAAAAACCTTTTTCCTAGATGACCTTACCTTGTGTCAAGTTGATATAAAAGCTAATCAGCACAGTGAGTTTGAGGTCAACCTGGACTACACGAGACTATTCCAAAAAGGAAAAAAGAAAACACGGACATTCTTGCAGTATGTGGGAAGCCCCTCTTGTTTTCCTAGAGAGAATGCATAAGCGTGTGAATCCTTAACGGCTGGTTTTAGAAGACAGCATACTCTGGCTATGATAAGCGAGCAGCGGTGTCAAAGAGACAAAAGGACTGTCTTTTGCTCATTGACTGCATCATCACTACCCACACAAAAGGCATTGCCAAGGCACAAGGGGAAAAGAATCCAGAACTCAATTCCCCTTCTGCAATTTTTCCCATGGCTGGGGCCCAGCCTTCAGACTTCACTGTGGAAACAAATCTTTCAGTGGGACAGTATACACCAATGGGTAAATAATAGTTGTCTGATGCAGGCACACAGAACCATAAAGCACAATTTTTATCGAGGCTTTGAGCCCAGGAGCTTTAGACCTGGCTGGGGAGTGTTCTGAGATGCCCATCACAAAATATCAGCCAGTGACTGATAAAGTTTAGACATCTAATAAAGCTCTGGGCTCTCAATGCATTGTGGACAAATGTAAGCTGACGCTATGGCTCGCTCACCTAACAAATGTTTCATCGCCATGGTGCATCCCATCATCTCAGTGCTGGGGATGTATGTATCCGAGATTAGTGCCAAAGAGAAAATAGGCAGGTCTGGGACCGGTGAGATGGCTCAGTGAATAAGGTTGCTTACTGCCAACACCATCCACCTGACTTTGATCCCCAGAACCGCATAATAGAAGGAGAGAACCAGGTCCCACAAACTGACCTCTGACCTCCTCATGTACACTGTGGTACTCATGACTGCCTGCCCCCCCCCATCCACATACTCGATAGATAGATAGATAGATAGATAGATAGATAGATAGATAGATAGATAGATAGATAGATTGTATGTGTGTCCTGTCTAAGTTACTGTGTGTCATGTGTGTGCAGGAGCCTGGAGAGACCGAAAGAGGATGTCAGGTGCCTGGCTGTGGAGTTGCAGGCAGTTGTAAGCTGCTGCGTGGATTCTGGGGCCTGAACCCTGGCGTCCTGCAAACGCAGCAAGTGCTCTGAACTGTGTCAGTTTACTTCCGCTGGTGTTATTCACATGCCTCTATGGAAAAAAAGCATTTTCGCCACGTGAGGCTTGCTCTTGCGTTTGTAGGCTTCGTTCAGGTGAGTCTTCTCAACCCTTGGAGTGTAAACTGTCCAATGCTCTGGATAAAGTTGGCGAGCACACGAGAGTTTAACCTGCCTCGTTTTTAGGCTCTGCTCACCCAGGTTCATGTTACCAATTAGAGTGGTAAACAGCAGAGATCATTTACCTAGCACACACAAGGCCTGGGGTCCACTCTCCAGTAACATGAAAGAGAAAATACCCCTCCAAGGACAGATTCAATTGTCCTGGATTATTCACATGGCAACTTAGAAAGGAGGCACTTTGCAGAATAAGCCCATGAGTCTATAATGTTGCAAAACAAAAAGTGTCCAAACTATCTGAAGGCAACCCAGTGAGTGCCTGTGTCCTCATGCATGTGCCTCGTATCCCAGGGACGTCTGAATGACGCATAAGGCAGGCAGGTCCTTGGAAGCTCTCAGCCAGGTAGCCTGCCTTATATGTTCCAAGCCAGTGAGGGATGATGTCTCAGACAAGAGGTGAAAGGTACCCTAGCACTGACGTTTGTGGCTGTCCTCTGACCTCCACACATCCACTACGTACTGTGCGCCCATGTGCAGATGAATACACACACATTATCTGGTGCACAATAGAAATTTCTTAGCAGTAAAGAGCAGAAATGGGCCTGCCGTGACTTGCTGCCAAGCCCAATCAACTGAGTCCAATGTTGAACCCACATGGCAGAAAGAGAGAAACTGACTTATAAAAGTTGTCCTCTGGGGAGTGGGAGGGTGGGAGGGAATGAGGGAGGAGGCTACGCCTGGGATGCAAAGTACCTAATCTGTGATTGATATAAAAATAAATAAATTAATTAAAAAAAAAGTTGTCCTCTGACCCCGACCACGTACACCACCCTGAAGGGCTCCCTTACAGGCCTGAGCATGGCAAACATAGCACTGGCAAGTTTTGCCTTTTCTCCTTCCCTTTCCCTTGTTAAACCGTTAGATTACATTCCTAGAGCTAGGCACCAAGGTCTGTTCCTTTATTTGACCACTGACTCATCCTGAGACTGATCGCCAAGGTCCAGCAATCAAAATTCATTATTTCGCTACTCTAGCTAACCTGTCCAATCAGGACTTGCCAGCTCATCCTAGCACAGACTTCCCCTTTCTTCTTAAAAACTTCCTCTTGCAAAAGACACCTGCTGATTGCTAACTGTCTTTGTCCAATCCAGAGGCAGCCCCCCTTGCCTGTCCCTCCTGGGGAAGAAATCTCCTTTGTGCTGCGAAATTTGTGTTCGGATGTGTTCTGAGCTGACTCTTAAAGGCTCTCCCTTATATACACACATGCAAATAAATAAATGTAAAAAAATTTAAAGCAGAAATAAATTACATTATGGCATTATGTTAATATTTCATTTTCTGACCTAAGAATGTTTACAAAATCGTTAATATGTGCAGTTTTCCAAACTTAATGTTTAGGACATACTTACTGCAGGTCCTTTTATGTGTGGGGGGAATTAGATACCAAAGAGAAAATCTTTTGCTTTATTGTCATCCTAAAAATAAAAATAAAAGAATTGTTATTTGCCATTTATTATGTTTAGGTTGGGTTTTGTTTTTTTTTGAGACAGGGTTTCTCTGTGTAGTCTTGGATGTCCTGGACTCACGTTGTAGATCAGGTTGGCCTCGAACTCACAGCAACCTCTCTAGTGCTGGAATTAAAGGCGTGCCTCACTAAGCCCAGCTCTATTTGCAAGTTTATAAAGCAGAGGGCTAACATCAAGTAGAGAAAGGAGGAGATACTTGTCCCATGGTGGTCTCAAAGTAAGTGACTTCGGGCCTCACTCAAGTTCTGAGCAGCAAGTGCCGGTCATGGCAGAAAGCAGTGTGCTGTCAGTTGCACCTTGGTACTCAATGATACTCAAACGCAAGGTTCTAGAACCCTTCTAGACATCTAGTGTAAATCTGCTGTAGAAATTAGATGTACGGTTTGGCCCATGTAACCAAACAAAAATAAGACAGGCTGTTGGGAAGAGAGAAGCCCCACACTGTTGTATCTAGGAATGAATGGACACAGAGGGAAAGAGTGTTGATTCTGAGCCAAAATGCAGCATCATAAAAATGCATAAGATTAATTTTCATCTCGGAAGTAATGCATAAAATACAGAAATGCTTAAAATCTGTAACTGGAACTTTTTTTTTTTTTGAAAGGAACTTTCTAGGCAGAAAAAAAAAATAACAATGATAGCTCACTCCTGAAGGCAGGAAGTACATAGCTACTATGAAGGCAGATTACCGGATACAAATGTTGACCCTGACAGCCAAGGCTGTGCTCACCAGTCCTAGGAGAAGATAACAGGCAGCCTTGGCACTTTCAAGCAGGGAATGAAACTGATAAGTTTCTCTGAAAAGCAATGACCCAAAGGAGGGGCTCCCCTCACAGGAGAACTGCAAAACTGTCAAACCAGAAACAGCAAGGAAGCTGGCTCTGAGTGGGACTGTGGGAGGCCAGAAACCCAAGACGAAGTCTCTCCAGGATGTGAGACAGCCTATGGTGAGGGAAGCCCAGAGGCACTGACACTGGAGCCCACCGGAAACACCGAGAGTGCCCTGCGGAGGCCACTCAGACTGCCCTGTGAGGAAGCTCCCCCAGAAACCAGCACATGTATGCACAGGAGAAACAACAGAAGAAGACAAACACACTCCAAAGACATGCAGAAGAAAGGACAACCTGCAAGGTTATGAGATTAGATTATGGTTCACAAAAACACAGGACAGGTAACATGAAGAACAGACATGGGCTGAGGATGTCACTGTGCTGGTAGAGTGCTTGCCAAGCAAGCCTGAGAACCCAAGTTCAACCTCCAGCACCCACATTTTTTTTAAAAAATAAACGGAGAAAACAAGAGGGGAGAACATAAAATGTCAGCCTCTGACCTCCACAGCACTTTGCACACATGAACACACACACACACGGGCACACATGAACACGTACAAAGATACATACCATGCACATACACAGAGAAAGGAAGAGGAGGAGGAAGGAAGGATCATTAAAGATTAATAGCATGGGTAAATAGATAAAAAGACACTGAACAAAGGTATGTGTGTACATGTTCATACACACATTGCTGAGGACATCAAATCAGGTTTAGCAAGAAGAATACCATTAATGCCATTCATCATTGTCATTAATAGAGTAAAAAGAAAGGCCACAGCACCACCTTCAAGATGCAGAAAAAGCAAACTGTAAAAACTCTATTGCTGAGAAGATGGCTTCTGTGTAGCAGTGTCCTGTTGTCCCTCTGTCCCCCAGACTAAAGCCTTCCATCTTGGAGGAAAGCCCCTTAAAGCACAAGATGTTAAAGGGGAGGTGAAACAACAGGACGTGGAACATTCCAGCCTGCAGGGAAACTCCTTGTGCTTCCTAAACAACTCAAAGGCTTCAGGAAGTCCCTGAAATTGACCAGATTCAATAGGCCCCTTCTTACTCAGCTTACACAAGCAGTAAAGACTGTGGAGAGACACTCAGACAAGGCAAGTTGCCTGTAAGAGACTCCGACCAACCAAACTAACAGAAGAAGCAATGACCAGCCGAGTCACCAGAAAACGATACCCTCCAACCTGCTGAGCTGCCTGCAGGCTGGGCAAATGTGTTCCAGATTTCCAGCTTTCTTGAGCTGTCACCACGCTGGGCTAGGTTTTGATGCATCTGTCTTTCAGTCGTTTCTGCTCCTGTAAGCAACCCCTCATCCATAGTCCTGTAAGTAACCCCCCAAACGACTCTCTGGTTCACCAACTTAGATTTTGGTGGTATCTACACTTTCTCATAAGCTCCCTACCTGGAGTGAGAAGACAGTTGTCCACATGTCCTCAGGCATAGTGTCACACAACAGTGGTTCAGGTGATGAAGTACTTACTGCACAAGCATGAGGACTTGAGTTTGGATCCCCAGAACCCTTGTAAATTCTGGGCACAACAGCACGTGTCTGTAGCCCCAGTGCTGGGGCCAAGGAGGTGTGAGTAGTGAGACAAGAGGATACCATAGCTTCCTGGTCAGCCAGTGTAGCCAGAAGAGCGGATTATGGGTTCAGTGAGACCCTATCTCAAAATGATGATGATGATGACAACGATGAAGAGAGTAATGAGGGGGAGATCCCAACATCAACCTCTGGCTTCCACGTGCACGTGCACTCACCCACCCCTGCCACAAACTCTCTGCTTACTAGGAACTCACAGAATCTCCCCTGATCTGAAGCTTCATCCCTCCGCTTGCACTCTCTCTTCTCAGTCACAAGAGCTAGAAGCCTGATGACTGTGTTCCCCGTGTCCCCTCGCTTAGATGCTGCCATTGGGGGACAACTGCGCTCCGCACCCCAGCTACTCAGAGCGTGCGCCCCTGAGCTCTGGGCAATGGTGCTTGCGTCCGTCTTTACAGTGATTGCATAATTAGCTAAGACCCTGTTCAGACCATCTAAAGCTGCTTCATCATTTCTGATTAGTTAATAGTGTCTAATGAGGGGGCTGGAGAGATGGCTCAATGGTTAAGAGCACTGTCTGCTTTTCCAAATGGACCCAGGTTCAATTCCTAGCACCCACATGGCAGCTCACAACTGTCTGTAACCCCAATTCCAAGGAATCTGACACCGTCATAGTAATGCACATGGAATAAAATAAATTTTAAAAACATTTATTTAAAAAAATAGTATTTAACGAATGAAACAGGTGTTCCTGCATCAACCTCAGGGGGGTGGGGATTGGGAAGATTTCCTGTGGAATCAGATATAGAACCAACATGGCTTCCTTTAGTTCTTTCCAGTGAAAGCTGTCCTGGAGCCTTGGTCTGGCCAATGGGGCAAGTCCAGAGATGAGTTTCGTGGAGTTTTTAAAAACATAATAGCAGCCTGGTAAGGTGGCACACGGCTGCAATCCCAGCACTGGGGGAGGCAGAAGCAGGTGGATCGCTGTTAGTTGGAAGCCAGGCTGGTCTACAAAGCAAGTCCAGGACAGCCAGGGCTATACAGAGAAACCCTGTCTCGAAAACAAACAAACAAAAAAGGCAATAGTGTTGTAATCAGAGCAAAAAGAATACATGGCAACTTCACATTAGAGTGCTGCCTGGTTAAAGAACAAAAAAAACCCAGTAACGTGCTTATAGGTAGGCATGTCTAGAAAGGTTTTATTTCTTAAAGAAAAGGCCAAAGAAACAGCTCTGCAGGTGTGAGAACTGGACTTTTGCTCCCCAAGACTTGAGTACAAAAGCTCTGCTTGGTGCCCAACTCTAGTCCTAGTGCTCTGGGGGCAGAGATGGGATTTCTGGGTGATCTGGGGAGCCAGACTAGTCACACTAACTCTGTGTTCAGTGAAAGACCTGGGCTCAGTAAATAAAGTGGAGAGTGATCAAGAAAGACTCCCACAGCATCAACATCTGGCATCCATATACATGTGCACCTACACACATGCAGACATGCATGCATGTTTATAGAACACACACACACACCATAAATTTAAAAAAAAAATAGTCAAAGTCAGTAACTTTATCTCAGAGTGAGCAAGCCGGCTAAGCATTTATTTGGTAAGCAGAGGTGATCAATGTGGCTTCCACATGTCCTCTCTATAATAATAACTTTCTCTTCAAGACTGAAGAAGCCAATGTAGGGGTACTGCCGGCTCCTGACAATCTCTAATCCAGTTATGCATGTCAGAGCAAGAACGACCACACAGGCAAGTCAAGAACCCAATGAGCTTGCTGTACAGTGGACCAGAGCCAAAGCCACACGGGCACCTGACCTTCAAAAGCTCTTGTGTGGATGGCAGGCCACGGCATTCCTTTGGGTCTCTAGGAAAGAGTGCCAACTCCACAACATGGCTAACCCATCCTCCCAGAGCCTATCACCCTGTCAAATAGCTGCAAGTCCCCTTGGGGAAGTTTAGGAGGGAAATTTACATTACAAAACTGTGGCTGTGTGTCAGCCATCTTCTGCTATGAACCGAGCTCTTCTTTATAGAGTTGGCTCTGGTGTGCAAAGGCTTATGCCTTAGACTTGGTTAAGGGGCAATTCAAGTTGCTCAATTCAAGTCAGATTCTGCCAATCAAGCCTTGAGTGTTCAGCTTCCTCATGTCACGCTAAATACAAATGACATTAAATGACTACACGGAAGTGAGATTTCAGTTAACTGCCCATCTAACGAACTCAGATGTGTGGATACCATAAGCCGCCACCAACAATTCCGGGGCTGACTGTAGAGGGCATGAGCTCACAGATAAGCACTAGAGAAACCAGAATTGTTAAGCACACATGCTTTTTTCTTCAGTATAAGACACTGACATCTGTTTTCAACCCAGAAGGCTGGGAATGGATGTGTTCATACCTGGTAATCTCTGCTGTTCGGTAAAGCCAGCCCTCTCACCAAATGTCTCAGGATCCTGAGCGTTGTTCTTCAGTCAATAGAACACATATTCATGAACCAGATCTCATGTATTTTGCAAAAGAGTTTGCTATTGAGTTTATCACAAACCCTTCTTCCCTAAGCACTGTTCTTACTCAATAGAAGCAATTCCCGTGGAAAACATCACAGGTGCTTTGCTAACTCAGCACTTTGCAAGAGTTTCATGTAGCCATGCCTAAAGCTTTGTTGTGATAATTGGCACTAGGAACCCTTTCCCCAAGGATTTGTTGTTTTGTTTTGTTTTATTTTGGTTTTTAAAGATAGGATTTCTCTGTGTAACAGAGGCCTGGCTGTCCTGGACTTCCTTTGTAGACCAGGCTGGCCTCGAACTCACAGAGATCCGCCTGCCTCTGCCCCCTGAGGGCTGGGATTAAAGGCATGCTCCACCATGGCTGCGACTCTACTTCTTTAGATAATACATCATTGTATAGCTTTTCTTAGGGAAACGTGAACAAATGTCTATTTTCCCGAGACAGGACACTGACATAAACCAGACCCTAGCTTTGTGAACCAGTGAGTGTGTTAGGGTTATTTAGAGGAGTATGAATGAGAAGTTACTTTCAGAAGCATGGGCAACTCAAAGGCAGCCACACCACTGGAAGGCCCACCCCAGTGTGAGCTGATGACTCATGGAAGCTACATCCTTAGAGCTTGCTTCCAAACTAGCAGGCGGCTGGACAGGTTGTGGAGTCTCCTTGGCTGGCAATCCTTCTTGGAAGGGACAAGCTGTGTAAATCTGGTTTAGAGATTTCCTGAGACCTCTCTGATGTTTACTTCCTGTTCTCCCCCAGCTCCCTGGCCACTGCCTCCCAAGGTTGCTCTGTGTAGTCCTGGCTGTTCTGGAACTCACTCTGTAGACCAGGCTGGCCTCCAACTCAGAGGTCTGCCTGCCTGTGCCTCCCAAGTGCTGGAACTAAAGGCGTGCGCCACCACACTAGGCTACTTTGTGGTCTTAAGAGCCTCTCTTTAGAACAGTGGTTCTCAACCTTCCTTCCTCATGCAGCAACCCTCATGTTGTGGTGATTTCCCAACCATAAACTTATTTTCATTGCTATTTCATAACTGTAACTTTGCTACTGTCGTGAATTGTAATGTAAATATCTGGTGTGCCATATATCTGATATGTGACCTGTGTGAAAGGGTCTTTTCTGCCCCAAGAGGGGTTCTCGACCTGTACCACGATGCTTTCGTGCTCTCTGCATCTTTTTAACGCATTTCCTACAGGATGAAATGTTTCACTCAGTTCAGAAGGAATTACCATTATAGCAACCCTCTCCCAGAAATCAAGCCTTGCCCCTCTGCAGCTGTCTCTGGACAGAGAGAGCTTGACAAGCAAGCCTGTTGTGTCCTTGTGGTCCCCTTCCCTCTCACCCTTGCAAACCAAGGCTGCCACCTCATACCCAGGTCCAAGACAACCTTGAATTATAACTCTATTTTTTACCTAGTGCCTTCCTGCCTTGAGACTTCTTGTGACCCCTCTAGCCCCAGAAACCGGGACTGGAAAACTGAAGGGAACTGCAGGCTCTGTTTCTCCCTTAAGGGACCCCCACATGGCCAGCTATGGCCTTGACCCTGCCACTCTCCTAGCAAGGCTCACCGTAAAAGTAACTATCTCAGCTTCAGCACAATAAATCTGTCATCTTTTATCTCTAACACTTCTCAGGCAGGAATGGCGGGTGGCTTTGTCTGCCAATGGACACTTCATGTCAAAAGTCCCATTCAAAGTCCTGTTTCTTCTCAATTGATGCTTTATTTGAATAAAAGGGATTCCTGGCAGTTGTGAATTCACGTTGTTTCATAATTCAATCACCCACACACTTAGCTCCTGTGTCTGTCATTCAGAAACCTGAGCCTCATCACTGCATGAAATGGGACTTTCTTAAAAGGATGGTCAGAAGCAAGGTGTAATCATGGATATCCCTAAAATACCCTGGCTTGTGGGTAAAGTCACCTTAACGTTGAGGTGTGTGTATGCCAAAGCCTTATGTATGTAAGCAAGCAGTGTGCTGCTGAGCTGTATCCTAGTTCTTGTTCTGGGACAGGGTCTTTCTCTATAGCCCAGACTGGCCTGAACTTTCAATTCTGCCTCAGCCTCCTGAGTGCTGGCCTTACAGGCCCAACTTTCTTTTGGTTGGAGAGCTCCCAGAACCAGTGAAAGCCCAGAGCCTTTCTGGAGAGTCACGTTCAGGTTTGTGGATAAGGCCACTGTGTGTGACATTCCTCTGCTTTGTACTGGAATCCCCCTGACTCCGGGCCACTTCTGGAATTCCAGTTGGCACTGCAGCAATTCCAAGCTGTCCTTGAGGGGGGACACTGTTCACACAAGGTCATTGAGAATGCCACTTGGAAGTAAGGCTGCTTCACCTAGATCCCCAAGATGGCCGTTGGGCTGCTCCTCATGTCTGTGCTGTGCTGTACGTCCCTTCCACAAGGACTCCTGTGGCACAGTGGTGTCCCTTCCCCCAGCACTGACTGCTTCTGCTGGGTCTACTTTTTCACCCAGCTGTCTGCCTTGGCTGAGCTTCTGCTGAGGACACGCTGTCCTCTGCACCCAGGCGGTCTCCTTCACTGTCACCACCCTCCAGCCCTTCTTCTCTAACTCGGGCAGGATACGGTTTCCTCTTCCCCATCCTCCTGTGGGGGGAGGGGTGGCTTGGGGCCAGGGTGCCACCACAGTATGAGGTGGCAGCGCCTTTGGCATTTGCCACTTGTTCTCCTTACACAGGTTCATGATGGCCAGAAGTGGCCTCAGATGCTGGGAAGGTTGGGGAGGTTGTTTCCAAGGCATTCCACGGCACCTCAAACTCTTCCAGAAATCTCATTCCTAAATTGACTTGCCTTGCAGTTTTCTACCACTGAGTTCACGTTGGGTTTCTCCCAGGAGCTGTGGAGTCTACTTGTCCTTTAAGAAAGTTTCTCTGGGCTGCATTCCTACCACGGACAGAGAGACTTGTCCTAAAGATGTCTTACCTGTGGCTCAGTCACTGAGCACAGAGACCCAGCATCCTTCCAGTCTTTACTCCGCTCTGAATGTAGCCACCACTGCAGGGTCCTTAAAATTTCCTTTTGATATTCTCAGAGGGAAATGGCTGTGGTGTTTGTGTGTGTGTATATCCACATACATACATGTAAGCATACATGCAGACCAACCAGGCACTCTATTCTCTGAGTGAAAGGCAGAATGGATGTGGAGGAGGAGTAACCAAGGACATGAAATGTCATTGATCGGGAGAGATGAGCACAGGGAAGTCACTCTGTAACCCTGACAGGAACGGGTTGGTGGAATGGCGTGGGCAAAATTCAGTTGGTTTAGGTTAGGGAGAGCAGAAAGAGGACAAATAGAGTCAGTTTTTAGATGGTTATTAGGAAGTTTAGCTGTAAACCGGGCAGCATATAGAGGGGAAAGTAGATAAAAACCAGTGTTCTGTGTATTTGTTAAGGATGAGCTGAACTCAATGGCACACACTACTAATGCAAGCACTTAAGAGAATTACAGTGCTTCAGGGGGAATCAGGAACCCAAAGAGAGTCTCAGCCACATAGTGAGTTCCAGGCAAACCTATACTACCTGAAACCCTGTCTCTCAAACAAAAAAAAAAAAAGATGAATAATAACATCCTTCGGCTGGGGGTGGATGTAGCTTTTTAGTTGGCAAAAAGCTTGTCTGGGGTGCCTGGAGCCCTGGGCTTCATCCCCAGCACCCCAAGAACCAAATTGGGGTGAAGTGCACCTGTAACCCCGCCCAAAAAGAGGAGACGGGAGATGCCGTTCAAGTTTATTCTCAACTATACAGGGAGTTCAAAACGAGCCTGGGCGACATGAGACTCCATCTCAAAAACAACAACAGCCATAATAACAACGTTGTTGGCTGATGGAGTTAGCTTAGCAGAAAGTAAAAAATTGATAGTATGGGCCAGCATCACAGTGTCCTTTATTGAGTTTGGAGTGGGAGGGCAGGATCAGTAGAAGGACAGTTCATCTGCAAAGGCAAGCCATTTGGGGAGAACTTTGTTTTATTAAGATAGTTGTATTTTCAGAGACTAAGCTTGGTGGCTCAAGCTTGTAATTCCAACACTTGGAAGGCTGAGACGGGAAGACTGCCATATATTCTAGGCCAGATTAAACTACATAATGAGTTCCAGGCCAACTTGAACTACAGAGTGAGACTATGTCTCAAAATAGCAAAGAGATAAAGACATACACACACAGAGAGAGAGAGAGAGAGAGACAGAGAGACAGAGAGACAGAGAGAGATAGAGAGAGACAGAGAGAATGCAGGGCCAAGCTGGGGTTTTCAGAGTCTCATCTATCCCAGGTTGGCCTCAAATTCACTCTGTAGCTGAAGACAACCTAAAACTTCTGATGCCCCTGCCCCCACCTCCCATGGCTGGGCTTACAGACACCAGCTGCCATGCCAGTTCATTATGCAGTGCTGGGAACTGAAGCAAGGGCCCCATGCATTCCAGGCAAGTGTGCCATCTTGGGTAGACTGGCTGGTGACTGGCCCCTGGTACCTACTCATGTGTGTCCCCTTCTCTCAGCACTGGGGTCACCGACGTAAGTGGCCATGCCCCAGGCCCTAGCATTTTCTTGGATGCTGGGAATTGACCTTCAGATCCTCATACTTATGTAGCAGGTACTTTACCAACTGAGCCATCCCACGGTCCTGAAATCACACGTTCAATCTGATTTATAATATTGATCATCAGAAAGCAAATGCAGCTTGCTTCAGCAATCCCAGCTGAGGCCCAGGACCATCATCCTAGGAAAGCACATCTCTAGAGAGAGGAAGTCAAGGCAAAAGATCAAACATGTGTCCCAGGTTTACTTAATGGTAGCTGGAAACGGGGGGGGGGGGGGGCTTTCTCAAGGTCACTGTGGTCCAGATGACATTGGAACGTCAGGTGGAAAGAGAAGAGGGAAAGAAACAATTATGTCTTCCAGTCAATTGAGTTTCATTTAGACCTGGAAAGGAAGCCGAAAAAGAGGGTAGAAAACAGTCTTCTATTTTAGGTAAATGGATGAAGCGTGGATGAGCCAGTTAAATTAGCTAAGAAACAGTGCTGGGAAGGAGGAGAGAAAATAACCTATTTTAAGAAAGTGGATGGGGTGCTGATGATTTCATTACATTAGCTCAGAAACCAGCCAGCATTCATTATGGCTTTCAGGACAGAGTGCCAGGGACCCTAACCTGGGCAGTTGGAGATGCGGGCAGCAAGGAACAGTCAGAAGCAAAGACGGATGTGTGGCAAGACAGAGGTAAAAAATGATACATCCTGTAGTGGAGCAGCCAATCAGTCAGTACTCTTCTGACTTCCACAGACACCAGGCACGCGCACACACACACACACACTCAAATACACACATGCTAATACACACACTCACATACATAGACATACACATACATACACACACATGCTCATACACACATATTAAAGATTAATAAATCTCTCTTTTAAATAGTTATAGGGCGCTATATACGCAAGAATGGAAATGCCTCCAGAGGCCAGAAGAAGGTGGTGCTTTCCCTGGCAGCTGGAGTTAGAGGCGGTTGTGAGCTACCCAGCGTGGTGCTGGGAACCAAATTCGGATCCTCAAGAGCTGTATGTGCTCTTAACCACTGAGCCATCTCTCCAACCCCAGAAGTTCAAGCGTATTAATTAAATTTGGGAGAAGCACCTTTCTCCTTTCACTGATGCAGAGGGAGTTTAGGGGCCTTGTAGAAACTGCGAGACAGCCTGGCAGCCTGCCTTTATTACCTAGACTTCTGGACGGCCAAGAACCAACCGCTTCGTGAATACAGTAAAGCCCAGTGTGTCTTTATATGAGAGTCCACTCAAATCACTGACATTGTCATCTCATCACCGAGAGATTATAGTAGGAAAAATCTAACAACCTGGTTGCTATTGTTTGAAGAAAGATTCCTACTATGTAGCCCAGACAGGCCTTGGGCTTGGGATCCTCCTGTCTCGGACTCCTGTGTGCTGGGATGACAGGTGTGTACCACATGCCCACCCGACACACTTTCTCCGATAAACTAAGCATCTGCGTGAGCTGAGTTAGAGATGTGGGGTGGTTTGGGGAGTGAGGGCATTCTTCTGTTAACCACACACAGAGTACGGCAAAAGCTCTTCACCTGGTTTCTTTACGTGGGGTTTGAATCTGTGTGTGTGTGAGTCAACAGAAAAATAACTCAGTATGTTCCCTTCGGTGCCGGTGTTTAGCAATAGACAGAGCTGTTGGGAAACGGAGAGCGGGAAACGGTGGAGGCAGGAGGTTTACAAGTCTCGAGCTAGCCTGAACTACATAGGAAGATGGTTTCTACAAAAACAAATGAGTAAATAAGCAAGCACAGTTTATTAGTTTATATTTATTTTGTGCGCTTGTACATGCACGTGTGTGTGTGTGTGTTTGTGTGTGTGTATAGCATGGAAGCCAGGGGAAGACAAAGATCCTGAGTGTCCTGAGTGTCTTCTATCACTGCTGCCTCACTCCTTCTGTTTCATTTTACTTTGAGACAGGGTCTCTCTCACTATATAGGCCTGTCTGACCTCAGAGATCTTCCTGCTTCTGTCTCCTGAGTGCATGCTGGGATTAAAGATGTATGCCACCACTGCCCTGCTAGGACACAGTCTCTTAATGAGCCTCAGGTCTCCATTTGGACTATACTGGCTGGCCACTGGGTCTGTGGAATCCCCATCTCTGCTCCATGACACTGGGGTTGCAGGCTCCTGGCCCTTCACTCAAGTGCTCAGGCCTTCACAGGACCGGCTCTGCCCACTGAGCCATCTCCTCCAGACCTCATCCCTGCCTTTAAGGTGGGAATACCTATTCTAGCAAATAAAAGCTACTGTTTCACATCGTAGTATCTGTGTAAATAGCCTCTCCTGCTAGGATTGCTTTTATGCAGCCTTCATTTGGGCTGGTTTCGTCATTTTGCTCTATGGAATAGCTTTACAGCACATATCCTACAGGCAGGACACATGTATATATTTAAAGGTGAATTAGACAGGGGCTGGAGAGATGGCTCAGGGGTTAGGAGCACATCTGCTTCTTCCAGAAGATCTGAGTTCCGGTTCCCAGTACACACATCAGGTGGCTCACAACTGCCTATAACTCCAGCTCCAGAGAATCCAACGCCTTCTCCAGCCTCAGTGGGTACTGTGTTCTTGCAGCACACAGACATACATGCAGGCAAAACACTTGTACATGTAAAATAAAAATAAAATTAAAAAACATCTTGAGGGAGATAGAAGCTTTTATGCTAACTGGGAAGCATCGCCCTTTGGAACGGGTGAGTGGGGGTCTTGGGCTTGCCCCTCACCCTGCTAATTACATGCTTACATGGTGAACTCTGGGGTGGCCTCGCATCTCGCCTTTGCTTGGTGTTTTGCACAGCGTCCACGGCTGCACTTTGGGTACGGGGGCAGGCGCTCAGCGTGGATTTGGCTAGGAGGCGGAGTGGATGAGAAGAGCGTGCGGAGTCTCCGGTGAGAGTCTCTGGAGACCTTTCTACCTTGCGGACCGCAAGCCAGTGTGCACGTGCAGATGGTAGTCCAATCGACACAGGAAATAATAATGGCAGGAGAGGGCTGGAGAAGTGACCTCAGTCCTTGCCGTTCTCATAACACCATGTGGCAGATGCCTCATTCTGAGCAAAATTCCAGTAATAGTTATGCCCCAGTTTGCTCCGAGAGCTTAAATAATGCATCTCTGCTGTCCTTCTGTCTCACCTCCCCCAACCCCCACCTATCACAGTGCCTGAGTCACACCAGCTGAATGTCCTCACAGTTAGAAATACATGCTATGTGCTGCTTGCTCAGAAATATTTTCTGAGAAAAACTCAGAGAGACTTCTAAAGCAGGGTTACCCTTGAGCAGCATAAGTCACAGGCACATAGGACCAGGCCATTGTGAACTCACAATTTCCATTTATAGAACTTCAATACTACGAAGAAATTCCTGCCACAACCATTATTTAGCCGAACTGACATAAATCATAGAAGAATTAAATAATCCTATGCACATCACCATCCCTGCGGCAACACGAGTCCTCGGCAGTGTGTGCCTCAAAGCCATGGTGCCTTGTCTCCATGATACTTACAGCAACCCAGGTCCTCAGTGCAGCGGTTAATGACCCGTCCGTCCAGTCCCGTCCCGTGAGCTGTGTGCTCCGGTTTGCTTGCTCACCGTGGGGGGCGGGGAGGGGGGAGTAAAGCAATGCAGTTCCCGGAAAAAGAAAGTCAGACTTTTTTGTTAGTTCATCCGAAAGGGACATTGAGGTCTGTTCAGAATACACAATAAAGGCGGGCCTGCCACCAGGGAGCAACCTATGCCGAACTGTGTTAAGTGGTGGTGGTGATGATGATGATGGTGACAGTGGTGGGTAGTGGTGGTAGTGGTGGTGAAGGTGATTCCTGCAGGACTGGAGATGTACATACCAGGCAAGTGCTCTACCTCTGAGCCACATTCCCAGCCCCACAGTGAAAAGTTTTATGGCTTGAAATACAATAGAATTATGTACCATTGTAGGTAACACAAATTTTTTTCCTAATATTTATTATCAAAAAGATGTACGTATGATATGTATCATGCCAAAATCATAAGATCTGATAACCTAACATAATTTAGGCTTTCTTAATGAAGGAATTAATGATTGCATGTCTGGGTAGACATGTGCACAGTATGTACACAGCTATCAGAGGAAAGCTTGTAGGAATCAGTTCTCTGATTTTTACAGTGTGGGTCCTGTGGATACAACTCAGGTTATCAGGTTTGAGAGCAGGTCCCCTTATCTGCTCCCTGAGCTCCCTGGCCCTGGGTTTTAAATAGGCTTTTTGGGTAGCTGGAAATATGACTCAGTGGGTACAGCAGTTTCCTAGCATATATACGCACCTGGTTTTGATGCCCATGGTGACTCATGACTATAATCCCAGTGTTTGGGAAATGGTGGCAGGGAGATCAGAAGTTCAAGGCCATCCTCAGCTACCTGGTAAGCTGAAGCCAGGCTGGGACACATGAGACCTTGTCTCAAAAATATACACAAAAATTCACACAAATCACAGCTGCACAAGCTCAGTGAATTTTCATGAAACAAATGACTGCTTACCCTTCAGAACAGCCATGTCCTCTCTAGTGATGTTTCACAAGGACTGCACCTACAACAGTGATCTGCCAAGATGATTGAGCTAAAAACCCCTCCTGCCTAGCAACAGCACACTTTTTTTTCTTGTCTTTGGTTTCTCAAGACAGGGTCTCTCGGTATAGTCTTGGCTGTCCTGAAATTAGTTCTGTAGCCCAGGCTGGCCTCGAACTCACAGAGCTACACCTGTCTCTGCCTCCTGAGTGCTGGGGTTGAAGATGTGTGCCACCATTGCCCGACGTGCAGGACACGCTTTATAATGTCACATCACAGAACAGTGTATTTTCGTGTAACTGTGTTGTAACATAGATAGTTCCTTGGAGTTGATCTTGTTTTATGTTTTATTCCTTTATCATGTGTATGTGTGCATGCATGCATGGAAGTCAGAGGACAACTTGAGGGAGGCAGTTGTCTCTTTCACCATTCGGATTCTAGGAACAGAACTCGGGTTATCAGGCTTGGTGCCAAGTGCCTTTACCTGCCGGGCCATCTGCCAAGCCTGTTTCCTCTGAATTGAGATGTTCCCTGCCAGAGAGATGAGAGCTGTGCAAAAGATTCAGGAAGCTAAGGACGGGCCCTCGTGGTGAGCTGTCATCTCTACAAAGCAAGAGAGATTCTGACAAAATCTGAATGGGTTAGATTGGTATGTAAGGTGGGCTTAGACGGGTCTGCAGAATTCAGAGGGGCGGGGAAGGGGCGGGGGGAAAGATGGTGGGGTCTCACTGGGTCTCCTGAAAAAAAATGTGGCAAGAGCTGCCTGGAGTCAGAATTTTTAGAGCAAAACCTGACAGCTAAATCCGGTGCCTGTGAGCCTTGGGAAGGCTTTGAAGTCTGGGCAACAAAAGGCATAAAAGAAGGAGTGGATGAGAGTGAAATGGGTCAGAAGGATTAGGCTTGTCATAGGGTTGGGTGATTATTTTACCCAGACAATATGCTATGTTCATTTTTCCCTGCAAGAAAGTTGAGCTGGGCGGTAGTGGCACATTGTTGATCCCAGCTCTCAGGGAGGCAGAGGCAGGTGGAGCTCTGAGTTCCTGGCCAGCCAGAGCCACGAAGAGAAACCCTGTCTTGAAAACGCACACACACACAAGAAAAGTATACTAGGACTGAAGATTGCTCAGCCTGGGGCCCTTATGGTAGCCAGGTGTAGCTGATGAAAAGACAATGAACCCAAACGCAATGGCTCAGTGGTGGAGTGTTTACCACATAGTGAGCCCTCTTTTATCCCTGGTATTGGAAAAACAAAACAAAACAAAACAAAAAACTAAAAAAGTCTCGCAAGGTGGTGCATGT
Organism: Pachyuromys duprasi; assembly: GCA_028658305.1. NCBI lineage: Eukaryota > Metazoa > Chordata > Mammalia > Rodentia > Muridae > Pachyuromys > Pachyuromys duprasi. Next base: position 41,686,766 of record CM053757.1, read on the forward strand.
CTGTAATTCTAGCACTCAGAGAGGCAGAGACAGGCAGATTGCTCTCAGTTTGAGGCCAGCCTGGTTTACAAAGTGAGTCCAGAACAGCCAGGGCTACACAGAGAAACCCTGTCTCAAAACAAAACAAAAAAATTAACTAAATAAAAGTGTTTACTGTACAACACAGCGGCTCTAGCATCATAGGTCTTGTTTTCCATGTCTCTTGCTCTCATTCAGCCACGTGAGGCTGAGCAACATGACCCCTAGAGCTGTGTAAGAACATGTTTCACAGTTCTCGTCCTGACAAAATTGCTGGATTTCTCAGAATTCACCTTGCCACGAAGTTACTCGGGATTGTGTAGGTTATCATTAGGATTCTGGGAGTTCCTTGTTGGTTGTGTGTGTGTGTTCTTCAATTTAAAACCTTTTTTTTTGCCTATGAGTGGTTTGCTTGCATGGGTCTGTACACTGCTTTGTTGCTTGTGTGCCTGATGTTTATGGAGGACAAGAGGCATTTTAGATACCTGAGATCTAAAGGTACAGTTTGAGTGGCCATGTGGGTGGTGGGAATCGAACCTGGGTCCTCTGGGAGAGGGTTCTTAACCAACGAGCTGTCTCTCCAGACCCCTACAAGTTATTTTTTTAAACCATTATTTGCCTGTTCTCAAAAATTATCCAACAACTTGACTTCTATAATTTTATGACTTCCAGGTTTAAGCATGTTTTAAGTAGCATGCAACAAACACCCAAAAAAAGTAGGTGGTAAGATACAACCAACATACATTCATTTGTGTTTTTGCTTGTTTTGAGACAGGTCCCATGTAACCCCAGGGCAGTCTCGGATTCACTATGTAGGCTGAGGACGGTCTTGAACTCCTGACCCTCCTGCTTCTACCTTCTATGTTCTGGGATTACAAGCGTGTACTTCCTGTGCCCCTTCACGGATGCTTGTGTGTCTGCTGAATCTGCTGCCTCTGCCATCTTTGCCAGGTGACTTTCACAGAGTAAAAGGCTTTCTCCCGGTGATCTGTGCCTTGGCTGGACAGGGTGTGCTGAGTTTGGTTCCCAGTAGGCGCTTTAGTGAATGGTGTACTTCTGCTTTAACCCACGGCTGGAGCCATGCCTCGGGTGTTGAAGGTTTGTGCTGTGGTACTTCTCAGCCAGCTGGGCTGCTGCTGTTTAATGTGAGGTAGCTCACCAAGAGCTGTGGGTGTGGTGCACCTGGACGGAGGTACTGGGGTACCTATCAGTTCCTGTGGGCACAAGAGGGTGGGGCTGTTCTGGTGGACCACAGTGAGTATGGCATAGCTTGTTTCTTAGTGACGCACTGGTGTTTAGTGTCTGGGGACTACACGGGTGGGTTTTCAGTGGCCACCCTGGGCCCTGAGCTGCTAGGGGAAGGTGGTTCAGATGCTTCCTGGAGCTTGGGGTATGTTGTTGGTGTTTCTCAGACTTCTTAATCAGGCTGAGCTGAGAATAGGCTGTTCAGCGGCTTCTTGGGACTGCAGGCAGAGTCGTAACGCTACCTGCCTGTTTCCCAGAGGCCTTGGTGAGCCAAGGCAGTTAGAGAAGACCCACTTGGCTGTTTCCTGGAACCGTAGGTGGGTGAGGAGGTCACTCATGTGCTTTCTAGGACCTCAGCTGCTCAAGCTGCTTAGGGTATACTGCCAGACTGTTTCCTAGGACAGCGAGTGGGTAGCTGAGGTCACCTGGCTGCTTCTCAGGGCTGGGTTGTTCCTTCAGAACACTGCTTAGGGTTTCCAAAGTGGCAGCCTGCAAAGGAGCCTACGTATAGGAAAGCAAACATAGACCTTCCAGGAACTCGGAGCTCATAAGCACCACAGACCTGAGCAACAGATGTTACCCCAGGGATCGGGGGAATCACTGGGGCCTTCTGACTGTGTACCCCTCTCTCACAGCCCAGGCATGCTCTCCAGCCCAGGCCAGTCTTGAGCTCCTTATGTAGCTGAGAATGACAGTGACCTTCTGATCCTCCTGCTCCCATTTCTTATTCCTGGGGATACAGGTGTGTAATACCACGCCTGATACATGAGGTGCTGGGAATCAAACTCAGGGCCTTGTGCACATTAGTAAAGAATTCTACCAACTCAGCTACAGCTACAGCCCCTGCTTACCTTTGATTTAGGGAGTGAACTTATTCCAGGGTTGATCTTGAAAGACTGTGTGCTTTATGCTTAGCTCCTTCTTTAGGAGCTCAGCACACATCTCCCCTCTGCAAAGAGCAGCTTCAGCCTCAAATCACCCAGTGAAACAGCTGGGGTTTTGTTTGGTTTGGTTTTTCCATTGTGGTCTTCTGTTAGGGAGACATGTTCAGACACCTCTAGTGGCCATCATGCTCTCATCCTCCAGCAGGGGGCGCTGGTTGGATTAGTCTCCTTCTTGGGTTGTGATAAAGGCGGTTTGATACCTGGGGTACAGTGAAGAAACAGGGGCTTGGGGTTTTAAAAAATGTGCATCAAGGACTGAAAACACCATAAATTATAGGGTTACCTGTTCTTCATTGATGAGTCTATGCTCTTAAGTGAATATCAACAATTAGTCAAAGCCATAAGTCAATGAGGAACCAAGAAAAACACATCTTCCCCATTGGCTTAACTCTCACCATTTTGTCTGGGGGTTGGGGTGACGGTTGGGGTGAGAGTTACACTCCTTTAATCCCAGCAATTGGGAGGCAGCAGCTAGCAGATCTCTGAGTTCAAGGCCAGCCTGGTCTACAGAGTGATTTCCAGGACAGCCAGAGTGACACAGAGAAATCCTGTCTCGAAACAACAACAAAAACCAAACCAAACCAAACCAAAAGAACCCAAATAAAAATGGAAGGATCTGGGCAGTGTCAGCACACACCTTTTTTCCCAGCACTCAGGAGACAGAGGCAGCTGAGTTCCAGGCCAGCCTGGTCTTCAGAGCAAGTTCCAGGACAGCCAGTGCTACACAGAGAAACTTTGTCTTGAAAAAACAAAAAAAAACCCAACCAAACAAACAACAGGAACAAAATCCTCACCATTTCCCTTCTGGAGAGGCTGAGCGAGCCCTGCCTGGTAGGTTATTTACCAGAATAGTTAGTGTCACTGAGCTAAGTAGGAAGTGGGGCTGAGTGCATTTTTCTAACAGATTTTTCTCTAACTTCTCTAACCATTGTCAAATTTCTGCTGCCGATTGTTAAATTTTACCCACTATGGTTTCAAACTGTTATAAATTAATCTATTTCTTGCAACAGGGTTTCACGTAATCCCAGCCTAGCTTTGAATTTTTAAACCTCTGATCTGAAGGTTTATGCAATGCTAGAGATGGAACTTGGGGCTTCACGCAAGCTGGGCAGGCATCTATCAAGTGAGCTGTATCCTCACCTTTTATGTTTTTGTTTTTTGAGACAGGGTTTCTCTGTGTAGCCTTGGCTGTCCTGGACTCCCTTTGTAGACAGGCTGGCCTTGAACTTACAGAGATCCGACTGCCTCTGCCTCCCAGAGTGCTGGGATTACAGGTGTGCACCATCGTGCCCGGCTTCTCCTTACTTTTTAAAGAGAGCCAGCTGCAGCAGACTCCTATTAAAATAATTCCAGCTAGGGCTGGTGATATGGCTCAGGGGGTAAAGCCGCTTGCTGCCAAGTCCGCCAGCCTGCCTGAGTTTAATACTCAGGACCCACGTGATGGAAGGAGAGACCCAGCTCTGAAAGTTGTCCTCTGGCCTTCACATGCACAGTGTAAGGTAACCATTCCCCAACCCCCCGCAAAATGAATAATTTTTTAAAACAATTCTAACTAGCATAGCATCTAATCCAGATGTTTTAAAAAACTAATTTATTTACTTTTACTTTATGTCCATTGACGTGAAGGTATCAAATCACCTGGAACTGAAGTTACAGACAGTTGTGACCTGCCATATGGGTGCTGGGATTTGAACCTGGGTCCTTTGGAAGAGCAAACAGTGCTCTTAACCACTAAGCCATCTCTCTAGCCCCCAGAATTTTTTTTTTAAGTGCTTAGGGTAGAACTCATGCCCCAGGAGAACACATCCATGATTTCCTCAGACATACCATTTTCAGTGACAAAACTGGACTAGAGTCCAGTCTCCAGTTCACCCTTTGATGGATATTTTTCCTTGTAATTCAAAATAGAAAAATATTAGATGCATGACTACACAATGTATTAATTCGCTTGGCTCTCCAGCTTGTACGCAGTTTCTCTGTTAATAGACTCAGTGCCCTGAAGAGAAACACTCAGCCGCCTCTGGCAATTTGAGGCGATGATGGTAAGGGCGCGTTTGTGTCCTCTGCCACAGGCCAGGTGCCTTCAGGAGTCTTCTCTCCTCAGCTGCAGGGGGTGTTGGCTTGAGGCTCTTTCCTCAGAGTTACCAGTCCAAAGGAACTGCCCACTGAGACTCTGCCTCTCTCCTGGTAGCCCAGGCCTTGGTGCCAGGACACAGAGTTCCCATCATCTCTCCTCAGGGTGCCCAGATGGATTCTGAAGGCCTGTATCTTATCTCCTTCACTTCCCGAGATCTCTTTAATTTAAACCTCCCACAAGCAATGCTCTGTCTCGGAGTCTTTTTCCCTGGGAACCACAGCTAAAACATGAGCCCTTTCCACTTTTGTTGTTGCAAAAATAAAAGTTAAAAAAAAAAAAAAAAACTACATGAAAGTCGTGTGTGGCCAGAAGTTTGATAATCGTCTCCAGAGTACTTCCAAATCAGCAGCAAGAGCTGATTTTTCTCTTAAAGCGGGCACAGGGCTGGGGAGGTGAAGGCAGGCTGGTCAGAAGTTTTAGGTCAGCCTTGGTATATAGTGTGTTTGAGACTAATCTAAGCTATAATGTTTTTAAACTTCAATTCATATTCTTAAAAACAGTGTTAGGTCTAGAGTTATACTTAACTTCTTTCTGTATCCATCTGTATGTGTGCACTCATGCGTGTGAGTACAGGTGCCTGGAGAGGGAAGAAAAGGGTGTCACACCCTGGGAGTCAGTCACTGTGACCTGGGTTTGGGGAACTGAGTCCTGCAACCTGCAAGAGCATTACATGACTTTAACTTAAGCACCGAGTTAATTATTGTTTTGTTTGAAATGGATGTCTCTCTACACAGCCCTGGCTGTCCTGAAACTCACTGTGTAGACCAGGCTGGCCTCAAACCCACAGAGATCCTCCCGCCTCTGACTCCTGAGTGCCGGGATTAAGAAACGTGCACAGCCATGCCCAGGCCCACTGAGTATTTCCTTAGGTCCCACTTATATTTAAGATAGGAAAAACTGGGGTCTGGAGAAACAGCTCAGCGGTTGAGAACCCTGTTCCCTTTTCCAGAGGCCCAGACTTCAGGTCCCAGCACCCAATTCAGTCAGGTTATAATCACATGTAACTCTTAGTTCCAGATCATCTGATACCTCTCGCCTCCACAGGCACCTACACTCACATGTACATATCCACATGCACACATAAAGTTTTAAAAAATGAATCTTTAGAAAGAAAATAAACTACAGCTACAACTACTATAGCTGTGCATTATAGCTTATAAACAATGTTTTAATAAATTATTCCATTATTTTTTTTTGAGACAGGGTCTCACTCATCATAGGCTAGCTTCAAACCTGCTATAAAGCTTGAGATTGACCTTGAACTTCTGATCCTCAAGCCTCTAATACCTTCCCCACCCCCAGTGCTGGGTCAGCAGATACAGTCATTTAAATACTATGCCCGCCCTACCCCCCCCCCCGCTCCTCCCTCCCGCCCCCGCCAGGCTTACATGCTGAGGGCGTTGGCCTGAAATCGTGATGGAACACAAGTAACCATCACAATAAATCTTGGCTCTGTCCTGAACCAAAGGACGATGGATAATCTAGGGATTTGATCAAATAAGGCAAAAAGCAAATATAGTATGTTTCAGACTAGCCAGGGCTACGCAGTGAGATCCTGTCTCAGAAAAGCCATATCCCTGCCAACACTTGATGTTGTCAGCCATCCAGATTTTGGCCATTCTAATAGACACACAACAGAATGTCACTGTGATTTTAATTTCCAGTACCTGACAATGTTAAACAACAACAACAAAAATGTGGCTGGAGAGATGGCTCAGTGGTTATGAGCACTTGTTGCTCTTGCAAAGGACCTGGGCTCAATTCCCAGCACCCGCATGTTGGCTGACAACCATCCATAACCCCAGGGGATGATACAACAAAGTTTCGTGTGGCACACATAAGTGTACACAGGCAAAACATCCATAAAATAACATAAAATATATAAATCTAAAAGAGAAAAAAATTTAGCCAGGGAGTGGTGGTGCACACCTTTGATCCCGGCAGAGGATTAAGAGTAGGCAGAGGCAGGCCAAGCTTTGCGAGTCTGAGTCCAGCCTGGTGTACAGAGTGAGGTACAGGACAGCTACACTAAGAAACCCTGTCTTGAAAAACCAAAAAATAAAAACTTGAAATTATGATTGTGTGTGCATGAATTTGGTTCTCTCATTCTATCATGCAGGTTCCAAGACTTGCAAGTCGGCTCCTGTGCATCTTTTTCGATGAGGCATCTGTGCAAATATTTACTTTTAAAACTGATTTGAGGGGGGCTGGAGAGATGGCTTGGAGGTTAAAAGCACCAGCTGTTTTTCCAAAGGTTCTGAGTTCAATTCCCCGCAACACGGTGGCTCATAACCATCTGAGATCTTGTGCCCTCTTCTGGCCTGCAGGCATACATGCAGGTAGAATACTATGTAAGTAATAAACAAATCTTTAAAAACAATAAATAAAATTGGGTTGAGGGCCTAAAGAGATGGCTCAATGGTTAAGAGCACTGGCTGCTATTCCAGAGGACCCAGGTTCAATTCCCAGCACCTACATGGCAGCTCACAACCATCTAACTCAGTTCTAAGGGATCTGACACACTTTCCTGGTCTCTGTGGGCACCAGGCACACCGTGGTGAACTGACATACATGGCAGTAAAGCACTGATGCACACAAATGAATTTCTAATTGGGTTGCTTGCTTCAGGATTCCTTTATTTTTAATATATGTGTATGTGTGTGTGTGTGTGCACGCACCATTGTTGGTTTGCGTTTGTCAGGTAAATGCAATACCACTGGAGGCCAGTAGAGGGCACTAGATCCCCTGGAGCTGAAGTGATAGCTGTGATCTACCTGACAGGGGTGCTGGGAACTGAAATCAGGTCTTAGGGAAGAGCAGCAAGAGTTCTTAACCACTGAGCCATCTCAGGCCCTGCTTGCTTTTTTGTTTTGTTTTGCTTTTTGTTATTTTTTGAGACATGGTTTCTTTGTGTAGCCTTGGCTATCCTGGACTCCCTTTGTAGACCAGGCTGTCCTTGAACTCACAGCAATCCATCTCAAGTGGATCACAGAGTTTGAGGCTAGAACTATACAGTGAGATCCTATCTGAAAAGAGAGGGAGGGAGACAGGGAAGGAGGGAGGAAGAGGGAGAGAGAGAGAGAATGCAGCTATCTGTAACATTTCACAACAGTTTGTGATCCAAATACAGCTAATTCTACAAAGACCACAAGTAGTCTGACAGAGGGCCACTACTTCCTAAAAATGCTGGGATGTCTTTATTCTATAGTGACCCAAAGTGATTTTAACATTTCATCTATCTTCAGAAGACTGTTTAAAATGTCTTTATAGGGCCTGGTGCAGCAGCTCAGCGATTTAGAGTACTGGCCGCTGCTCTAGGGAATCCAAGTTCAATTCCCAGCACCCACATGGCAGCTCATAACCATCTACATCTCCAGTCCCAGGGGACCCAATCCCCTCTCCTGACCTCTGTAGGCACCAGTGCACATGCTACATGGACGTTTATGCAAGCAAAACACCCATACACACAAAACAAGGAGGGGAAAGTTGTCTTTATAGGAATGCAGAGAAATAAGCTACATAATCTTTGTTAGCCGCAGAAATAAACCCAGGACTCTTAGAAACAATGGCTGCTTTAAGTGGAGAGCTGGCAGAAAAATGTTAACTTTCACCAACTTAATACTTGGGGGGATTAAACACCAATTCAGTATAGCATTTTATATTTAGCAGCTGTGTTTCCCATGGGGTGAGAAATCACCAAGTTGGGAAAGTGCTTCATTGGCAAACAGCTTTGGTAAGGACCAAAACACCGAACAAAGGGAAAGAGAAGAATGCCCCACCTCCCCAAGCACTCCGTCTCCACGTAAGGGCTGCCTGTCGGTGAGAAGGGAGGGCACTGCTGTGTCCTCAGAACACTGAGGTGCTCTGCAGCCCCTAGCCTGTGGCTCAGAGAGAAACATGTGCATGGCCAGGACCTTTGTCATGTGTGGATTTTAAGTGGGAAGGAGCAGAGGCTGATTGTCCTGGCAGCTTTACTGCTTCTGGGTTGGCACGTCACAGTACGGCACGTTTTCTATAAGAAGATCTTTCCTGGGAACCAGTTCTAAAAGGAACACAGAGAGAAGAACGATCATCAGAACTCCAGTCGCTATTTAACCTCAAATCAGACCTAGGAGCCAACACCGCCATTTCCCCTACAAGCTCTAACCATAAGCTGTCTGATTTAGAAACCATGAAGACAACTCTTCTAGAGACATTTTATTTCAGTTGATGCCAGAGGCGAAATCTTTGACTTTAAATGGCAGCATTTAATAAGATCCTCATTCGTGATTTATAAAAACATATACCACTAAGTCCTTTATTTTATTAAACATGACTAATTAAACAACTGAACACATTAATGGCCATCTGTCATTGCTAATTAAAAATGTCACTTATGAATGGTTTCTGAGACAGGATCTCATGTAGCTAAGGCTAACCTTGAACTCCTGATCCTCCAGCCTTCATCTCCCAATGATGGGATTATAGGTGTATCACACCATGCCTGGCTACTTGGAAATTTTTATAGAAAGCAAGATATCACTCTCATAATTTAGACAGTCTGCCGGGCATAGTGATGATACATGCCTTTAATCCTAGCATTTGAGAGACAGAGGCAGACGGATCTCTGTGAGTTCAAGGCCAGCCTGGTCTATACAAAGTGAGTCCAGGACAGCCAGAACTACTATACAGAGAAACCCTGTCTTGAAAAACAAAACCAAAAAAGAACAAAAAATGTAGATGGTTCCCATGGATGGGAACACATGGATGGTTCCCATCCATTCCCACAACTTCCTCTCTTCTTTCCTCCTTTTCTTTTAGTTTTGGTGCTGGGATCAAACCCAGGGCCTCACACATTGCTAAGCTTCTACCCTACTACTGAGCTACACCCCTGCCTGCTAGAACAATGGTTCCTAACTGGGGGAATCTTCAGACACTAAAATTTTACTGGGGAGGCACCAAGGATGGTAGCTGCAGTGTGAAAGACAGTCCGGTGCACTGAGGAACCGTCATGGCAGAATGACACACTGCTAAACAAACAAACAACTATTGAATACTGGGCAAGACAACTTGATAGTGTAAAGATAAAATTCTTAAAACAGAAAACGTTGGGGCCTCAGAGATTGCTCAGGGGTTAAAGTGTTTTCTGTGCTAATGTGGGGACCAGATCAGATTGGCTAGCATGACTAGCCATATCAGAGAACTGTGTGTTTAACTGAGAAACCCTGCTTCAATTAATAAAAAGAAAGTGATCGAGGACAATTCCCAGCATTGGGCTCAGGGGTCCACATGCGCATGCTTCCACACATGTGTAAAAACATACTTGTGTGCACACGCACACATTCATGAAAGATGGACAGCAAGAGAGAAAACTGCACAGATATGTTGGTGCATGTCTATAATCCCAGGAGTCATGGGCAAAGGCATCGAGATCTGCATTCAAGGCCAGTGTGCGACATACAGCATGAGCAATGGCTGGTCTGAGCTACAGTGAGACCCTGTCTCAAAGGCCCTGGGTTCAATACTCAGCACTGAAAAACAATAAAAAAAAAAAAATTGAGGCGCTACATCACTGCCCCCTTTCTTGGGAAGGGCAGAACCCAGCTAAGCCACCCTCATGAGGCCCAGTACGGTGTCTCACACCTTACTCCCATCTTAACAGTTGGGAGGCTTAGACAGGGGCCTCACCGTGACTTTGAGGACAGTTTGAGCTACACGAGTTCTGGACCAGCCGAGCTAAACCTGTCTCGACAAAAACAGGGTTGGGGATGTAGCTCTGTTGGCAGAGTGCCCTTCGCTCAACCCCCAGCCCACCTGGTGTGCTGGTACACACTTATAGCCCTGGCACCCAAGAGGTAGAGGAAGGAGACTCAGAAGTCCAGGTCATCCTCAGCTACACAGGGAGTTTCAGCCAGCCTTGGGATATGTAAGATTTTGGTCAGACAAGAGAGCAAGTGCTCCCTTAACAACCATTCTCAGAATCTGCCTACACTCTTCAAACATGGTTATGAAAGACAAAGCAACTGTTCTAGACTCAGGAGATACTGGATACTCAGTGGCACCCTGGACCACAGGGAAAAGGGGATTCTTTCTGCTAGAAAGGGCCTTGTTAGTTGTGTGGTGGTGGCACACACCTTTAATCCCAGCACAGAGGAGGCAGAGGCAGGTGGATCTCTGAGTTCAAGGCCAGCCTGGTCTACAGAGTGAGTTCCAGGACAGCCAGGGCTACACAGAGAAAGAAATCCTGTCTCAAAACCAAACCAAAACAATAACAAGAAATGCACATGAAAGTACTTTTTGAAGATGTATTGTTCTTTATGCATACGAATGTGTCTGTGTGTATGTGTGGGTGCCCTAGAAGGCCAGAAGAGGATGTCAGATTCCCCCTGAGCTAAAGTTACAAGTGATGTTAAACCACAGAATGTGGATGATGGGAACTGAACTTCAGTCCTCCAGAAGAGCAGTATGGGCTCTTCATTGCTAAGCCATCTCTCCAAGCGCCACACTGAAGCATTTTAGATCAGTTATTGGTGTGATAGCACAGTCCTATAATCTTAGCACTTGAGAAGTGGGAGCAGGAGAGAGGATCGGCAGTCAAGTAGAACCTATACTACATGAGACCCTGTCTAAAAAGGTAAAATTAAAAAAAAATGATGTCAGCAAGAACAATAAAAACTCAAACTAGAGTTACCTGAATTCTGCACCTAATAAAGAGAGAGATTGGCAAGGACACTTGCCACCAAGCCTGAAAATCTGAATTGGCTCCCTGAGACCCACATGATGGGAGGAAAGCTGTCATCTGATCTCCATGTACACATCATGACAAGGCATATAAACACCCTACCACACACATAAGTTAAGTTAATTAATAAAATAATGCGCCCATAAGATAAATCTGGCTGATGAAATGAGAAAGCCCCTGCTTATTTCTGACTTGTAATTATTTTTACTGGCTCTTGGGTACTTTTATCCAACCCTATTGGTTTTAATAGTAATAATAATTTATTTCACTTATTAAAAAAGTTTTTATTCTATGCTAGATATGAGATGCTAAAAATGAGATGAAGCTAAACATGAAAGTTTCTTTGGCAAGCCAGGCATAGTAGGTGCACGCCTTTAAACCCAGCACTTAGGAGACAGAAGCAGGTGGATCTCTGTGAGTTCAAAGCCAGCTTGGTCTCCATGGCAAATCCAGAACAGCCAGAGCTACATAATCTTTGGCTTTAAGGGGTTCATAATCTCTTGGAAAAGATAAGATAAAGAACAAATCACATTGTAACATATTGATTCACAAATGCCTTTTATAGTGAAATAAATTACTAAATCTATCAAAATCGCTATAGATTATGTTCAGCTCTGAATAACCAGAAGTTTACCAAACAGTGGTTTAACAAGAAACTTAATTTTCAGTTTGAGGCCTGCCTGGTCTACAAAGTTCCAGTTCAGCCAGAGCTATTACACAGAGAAACCCTGTCTCAAAAAACCAAGAGAGATAATTTTCTGCCATTATGAGACATAGCAGGTCTGAGCTTGTCAAACCATTGGTGCTGCTAAGAACCCCCGATCTTCCCTCCCTGTCTGCAGCCCTTGGTGAACAGCAGTGTGCCTTCCCTTCTGCTAACGACACATTTGCAGGCAGGAAGAACAAAGGGCAGGCGGGGAGCCCCACCCAGCCCATTCCTTTTCAACAAAACAATGGCTTCCGTGGAAATAACACTCAGTAGATAGGTACTTATGAAAGATGCCGGAAAGTCTGGGAAATCACATTATATCCTTCTTTGGCGTCCCTCTCTGGATATGCAACAGGGACATAAGCAATTCATAGAACACCCCCATTTACTACATGTCCCCACAGCCTCATCCAGATTCATATAGGGGCCTCTGGTTAATAGACTGGCCTGCTCTGCCCATTGGGTCCATCTGTGGCTCACATGGTAGATAGCTATCCCACTTTGGTTAGAAACAGATGATGGGATGAAAAATAAAAACAAGAGATTGGGGGGCTGGAGTGATGGCTCAGTGGTTAAGAGCACTGTCTGCTCTTCCAGAGGACCTGGGTTCAATTCCCAGCACTCACATGGCAGCTCACAACTGTCTGTAACTCCAGTTCCAGAGGATCTGACACCTTCACGCTGATGTACATAAAATAAAATTAAATATATTATTAAAAAAACACAACAAAACATGAGATTGGGAATGCATAGTAGTGACTGCGCCACAGAAAATCCTAATCCTGGGGACAGGAAAGGTAGAGATGTCTTAATTTGGTAAGGAATAAATCCTGAGCCTGCCAATTTGGCATTACCAAATCTATTTCAAGAGATGCAAAACCCCCCTCTGATAAACTCGACTACACAGATGCCAGTCTAGCCTCTGAACCAATTCCTGTCCTGGAAAGATGGAGACCTTGGGCCTCAGAAGCTGTCACAGTCCATTTCCTGTTACTCTGAGTTCAGGAGACCAGGGATGGCTTTAAGAGTTGGAGTAAACTAGACAAGCCTGGGTTTTTTACCAATATAATCTGCTCAAAAACTATAAACTTCAAGTTTTTTCCCAAAGCAAGAAGCCACAGGCAAGCACCTTGACCCAGTTTTAAGCAATAAAGACAGTTATCTTTTAGTAATGGTCTCTACAATCTGCCGCACTCACTAGTCCTTATCTTGAGACCACTTCTTATTTTTTTAAAAAATCTTATTTATTCATTTGCTTATTTATTTTTCACATTACTATGCACATTATATTGTGAATAGTCACCTTTTGTGTTTATTTTTGTAAATTTTTTAAAGGTTTATTTATTTTATTATGTATACAATGTTTTGTCTGCAAGTACACCTGAACGCCAGAAGAGGGCACCAGATCTCATTGTAGATGGTGGTGAGCCACCATGTGGTTGCTGGGAATTGAACTCACGACCTCTGGAAAAGCAAGCAGTGCTCTTAACCTCTAAGCCATTTCTCCAGCCCTACTTTTGTAAATTTTTAATAAATTTATCCCACCATATATTACATCTAGACTGCAGTGTCCCCTCCTTCCCCTCCTCCCAGTCCTCCCACCAGACTTCATAAGGCAACAGCACTCAGGTGGCAGAGGCAGGTGGATCTCTGTGAGTTCGAGACCAGCCTGGTCTACAAAGCAAGTCCAGGACAGCCAAGGCTACACAGAGAAACCCTGTCTCAAAAAGCAAAAACAAAAAGATATTTTAAATTTATATAAAAAAATAGTGCTAAATGTATCAGGCACATAAATAGCAATAGGCTGAAATGGGGAGCTTACACTTTGGTTGTGTTCTCTCCAAGAACCTGTGCCTGCCTGTGTTGAAGCGCAGAGCTCTGCTGACATGCAGAGAAGGCCATGGGGGATATTTAATTATCAATCTTTCATAAAGAGTACACGTTTTATAAGGACATGAAGCACCTTTGTCCTGCCTATTATTCCACATAAATCCCAGTGCCTACTACAATGAGGATTCATAAATATGGGTTGAGTCACATTAATTTGTCTTAGGAAAAAAATGTCAGATAGCATTTGACAATGACAAATGTAAAGGATCGTGTGGGGCTGCGCAGATGGCTGAGTTGATGCAAGCACAGGACCTGAGTTTTGACCCCTGGCATCCATGCGGAAACACACACCTATGGTCTCAGAGCTAGAGAGGTGGACACGAGCGAATCTCTGGGGCTGGCAAGCTAGCCAGATTAGCCAAAAGCAGTGAGCTCCAGGTTTAGTGAGAGACCTTGTCTGTAAGTGTTAGGTGGAGAGCAATCCAGGACACCTGACGTCGACTTCTGGCCTCCATACACACATGTGTACACAAACACACACACAAAGACAGAGGTTAAAAAAAAAGATATCAGAGCCAGGCATAGTAATGTATGCCTTTAATTCCAGCACTTGTAGGCAGAGACAGGCAGTAGGTTTGAGGGCAGCTTGGTTTACACGGTGAATACCAAGACAGCCTGAGCTACATAGTGAAGCCCTGTCTTGGGGGGAAAAAAAAAAACAGAAAAAGTTTTCTTGCTGCATTTTCTTAATGTTATCACATATATTTAGAAATACAAACCAATTTTGTCTTACATATATGCTAGAGAGGATGAAAAAATATTGGGATGAAAGTTGGGTAGTGGCTAGGGCACATCTTTAGTCCTAGCACTTGGGGGGCAGAGACAGGTGGATCTTTGTGAGTTTGAGGCCAGCCTGGACTACAGAGTGACTTCTAGGACAGTCAGGACTACACAGAGAAACCCTGTCTCAAAACACAAACAAGCAATCTATTTATTTATGTATATATAAATAAACACATTTATATATACATATATAAATGTGTATATTTATATGTATACATGTATGTACATATATATGCATACATGTATATATACACATGTATATATACGTATACATGTATATATTGGGCTGGGCTAAAGAAAGAAGGATCTGATGCCCTTTTCTGACTTCAGAGGGCACCTTTTGAGGTAAGGCTGTATTTTTGCACTGACAAGAGAGTGATTGCCTAGTATACACATATATCAAGCATGATGGTACATATTGGGAATCCCAACGCCCAGAAGGTAGAGAGGCAGGAAGAACAGACGTTCAAGGTCATCAGGTACATAATGAATTACAAGGTAGTCTGGAAGCTGGGCAGGTATGGTGTTGAAAACCTATGATTCCAGCACTCAGGGAGGCAGAGGCAGGTGAGTTGCTGTGAGTTCGAGGTTAGCCTGGTCTACAAAGTGAGTCCCGGACAGCCAAGGCTACACAGAGAAACCTTGTCTCAATAAACCAAAAAAAAAAAAAAAAATTGAGAGACAAGGTAGCCTGGAGACCCTATCTGTAAAACAAAACAAATAAGACAGGGGGTGGAGTGATAGCTCAAAGGTTTAACAGCACTTGTTACTCATTCAGAGAACCTGAGTTCAGTTCCCAGTACCCATATCAGGTAACTATTTCTAGAAGGTCTAACCCCCTCAGGCTACTACCTGCACATGATATGTGTGTATGTATAGCTGATATATATTATATATAATGTGTGTATGTATATATACATATGTCTGAGATATATATTCAGGTATACATACACACATAAATAAACAAACATCTTTTAACTAAACAATAAAATCTTAAAGGAAAAGTTCGGGTGACGGCTCTACGGCCTCTGGCTCCTGCTTGGGGGCCAACCACTGGGGTGCTACAGGCTGAAGTCTCTTCTCTCTCACTGAGTTGAAAGTGAACTGTTGGTTCACTTTGCATGTAGCAACATTCGGCTCATTCACATACTTTACTATCAGAGGATGGTAGATGCAACTGTTCCAAGCAGAATTCAGCTCAGAAACAGAGAAACAAGTAAACTGGTGTGGAGGGTGTGAGACCCTCAGAGCATGAGCTGACATTGCTGTGTAACAGACGTTAGCACAACTGACATAATAGAAGTACCGTTCAGGCCTGGTGCCCAGAACACAGGCAGCAACATCTCCCAAAACAACAAGGACTCAATCCATCAAAGTTCATAGTCTGGGAGAGACCCTAAGTGAAGTATGTCAACCCAGGATGTGGGTTTTGTACTTAAAGCCCACCCTGAGGAAGGCTAGGGACTGTGCTTGGGTCCCGAACCTCCAGCGAAGTTGTCAGCCAGCTAAGTCTTTTTCTCGTCTTGAACCTGTGTCCACGTGGTCTTCTCACAGACATGTCCCCTGTCGGAAAGCACTGGTTTGAGAAATCTAGATTTCTGCAGCCTCCAAAGTGTATTCCTGTCTCCACGCCCCAGGCTGTGGGAAAACATTTATCACCATGACTACAGCCGAAGCAGCTATCTGTCACATTAACCTTCAGTTTTTAAAGATGGTGAGTGGTATGAAGACTCTCCAAAATTGGCTGCTACTGTTTCTACCTTACCACAAAGCTACAGCCTCCCATTATCTTACAAAGACTCCTTTCTACAAAGCTGTTCAAGTTCTGGCCGGAAAGCTACAGTCTTGAGGAAAGCTCAGTTTTCGTGAGTCTCTGGGATTGGACTGCAGATTGCAGCTGCTGAGTCATAGTGGTGGCCCCTGACTAGGCCAGACTGAGAAGAATACCTGTAAGATTTTGCTTCACGCAGTCTGCTCCAAAACAAAGAGAGCAATCTTGAAACTCATCTTAGACAATGAAGATGTGGTGAGGCATGAAGACCTGCTAGAAGTTGAAACTGATGGGTTTTCAGAAAATGACCTCAAGAAAAAGGAGATGCTACGCCTGGCCTGGTGGCACACGCCTTTAATTCCAACACTCAGGAGACAGTGTCGTTCTTTTTTCCTTGAATTCTTTGAATTCAAGGCCAGCCTGGTCTAAACAGCAAGTTCCAGAACAACTAGGACTACAGAGAACAACAAAAAATGGCCTGTGAGGGGTTAGAGAGCTGGCTCAGAGGTTAAGAGCACTGGCTGCTTTTCCAAAGGTCCTGAGTTCAATTTCCAGCAACCACATGGTGGCTCACACCCATCTATAATGACATCTGGTACCCTTTTCTGGGATGTAGGCACATATATAGACAGAATATTGTATACATAATCAATCAATAAATAAATCTTTTAAAAATGGAGTGTGAGATGCTGTAAGGGGAAAAGGGAAGGAAATGCTAATTCTACACCAGGAGAAATTCATGAGGGTAAAATTAAAATCAAGCCTGTTCAGAATGGGTCTGTACTCTGCAACTGCACAAGTGAAGGAGTCAGACGTTTTAATTCGTGTTTGTTCAGAGTAAAGATCCTTTGCACGGGTCAGTGATCTAGTGTACTGTGGAAGCTTATCTCAGTGGGAGGAGAGTGGACCATGTGCTCTTAAAACACAGAAAGCAGATAACACGTTAGCAGATAACCAGAAAGCTACCTTCTGGAACAAAGCACAGGAGAATCCCTCTATGACCTTGGTTGACACAATGTCTTCTTCGACAGGACCCAAAAGTACCCACCAAAAAGGAAAAATGGATCAGCTAGACTATATTAAAATAAGGAACTCCTTGAAGGGAAAAGCCACAGGTAAGTAGGAGGTTCTTAGAATACACATACACAAGAATTTCTTCAGTTAATAAAAAAGGCAAAAATCCTCTAGACAAGTGGCCAGAGGCTTTACCGGTCCTGTGTAAAGAGAATATTCCAGTCTCCACGAATCAACTGAAAGCTACTCACATACTTCACTAGTTAGCAGACAAATGCAAATTCAGCAGCCTGTGGGATGGCTCAGTAGTTCAAGGTGCCTGTTACCAGGCCTGGCTCCCCAGATTCAATCTCTCGAACCCACAGGATAAAAACTATCCTTTGGGGCTGGAGAGATAGCTCAGAGGGCTAAAGCACTGACTGCTTTTCCAAAGGTCCTGAGTTCAATTCCCAGCAACCACATGGTGGCTCACAACCATCTATAATAAGATCTGGGGCCCTCTTCTGGCATGAAGGTGTACATGCAGGCAGAATACCGTATACATAATAAAATATAAATCTTTATAAAAAAAGAATATGTAGAAAAGAAAACTATCTTCTCATATGTATGAATATATGTACCTATTATAGAATAAAAGATAAAAGAATAGACTTAGTCTAGGTAGATAACAAATGATGCCAGAATTTTTAAAAATAAGGTAATATAAAAACCGTTGGCTGGAAAGTAGTGGTGTGTGTTTTAATCCCAGTGTTTTTTAGGCAGAATCAGGCAGATGTCTGTGAGTTCAAGGCCAGCCTGGTCTACATAGTGAGACCTTGTCTTGGAAAGAAAAAATATTTTAAAAAAGGATGTATTTATAACAACAATCTTACAATATAACCAGGAATTAAGATTTTGGGGAAGAAGGGTGCTAGAGAGATAGCTCAGCAGTTAAAAGCAGAGGACCTGGGTTCGATTCTCAGCATTCACATTATGGCTCACACCATCCATAATTCTAATTCCAGGGCTCCAACACTCTCTTGTACTTCTACCAGAACCAGGCACGCATGGATAGGGTGCGCAAACATGCACACGCATAAAATAAAACTTAAAAATCCAAAATTAAGCCGGGCGGTGGTGTCACATGTGTTTAATCCTAGCACTTGGGAGACAGAGGCAGGTGGATCTCCGTGAGTTCAAGTCCAGCCTGGTCTACAGAGCTAGTTCCTAGACAACCAGAGCTACACAAAGAAACCCTGTCTCCAGAAACCAAACACAACAAAATCTAAAAACAAAACAAAAGCAAAAAATCTTAAAAGGGAAAATAGAAAGGGGGTCAGGGAGAAGACTCAGTTAGTGCTTGCTGCACAAACAAGAGAATCTGAATTCAGTCCCTGCTGTTAATGTTAGAGTAAGGCCAACATGGTGGATATGGTCAGGCCTTTAATCCCTGCACACAGAGGGGCTAGCCTGATTTACACAGGAAGCTCTGAGACAGCCAGGGCTACACAGTGAAACCCGGTCTCAAAGGGGGAAAAACCCCAAAGATTAATAATAATAAATACAATAGAGACAAAGGTACATCAATTGTTCACTATTTTGAAACGTCACAGTCAGCAATCACTTTCTGATGCTTTACTTACTCAGTGTGTCGTGGTCAGTGTGAACACCTTGAATGACAGATGTTCTGAGCAACAGTTCAACATCGGAGCCTATTTTCATCATCTGCTAAGAAAAATCAAACAGAGTAACCCCTGAGTACTTCATAGGACTGCGCTGGTTTTAAAAACCACAGTTTTACAGGCCCCTTTTGGAGATGTGACTTTTAGGTCTGTGCAACTGTGTCAAGTAATATGGAAATGCAGGCATTTCAGATGTTCTTCATTTTTATCTAGACAACCCATATTTTGTTCAAAAACAGATTGTAGAACTTTTCTGTTACAATATATATTTTTTAATGTGTAGGGGCTGGACATGGTGGCACAAGCCTTTAACCCCAGCATTCGGAGGCAGAGGCAGGCAATCCCTGTGAGTTTGAGGCCAGCTGTATCTACACTGTGAGTTCTAGGACAGCCAGAGCTATATAATGAGACCCTGTTTCAAAAAAAAACAAAAACAAATAAACAAACCTAATATTTCATTCACTTGTATAAATGCTATTAAATATGGGAAACACTCTCTTATTTGTAGTTTCTCCTTTACCAAATCAATTGTTTATACCATAAGTATCCCCACAAATAATTTTCTTACCTTTTTTGTTTTAAGACAGGGTTTCTCTGTGTAGCCCTTACTGTCCTGAAACTCACTCTGTAGACTAGGCTGACCTTGAACTCACAGAGCCATCTCTCCACCCCCAGGGAAAAAAAAATGAAGTCCACTTTTGATAACAGAGCAGAAAATTTCCTCTGAAGTGCAGAGTCATGACAATGCTCATTGCTTATTTGTCGTCACTTGTCTCAAGTGAAGAAAGGATAGTATTGCTTCCTCCACGGTTGAACTGCTCTGGACTTGACCGGGGCCATGTCTGGGCTCTCTTCCCAGGGGACCCGGTTATCTTTGGGGGCTGGAGACAGTCCTGAGGAGGGGAGCCACCGCAAACACATGCAGGTTGTCCACAGCTGTGGTGTGATAGCTTTCCTTCACACAACCCTCCATTCCCACCGTCCCCTCTTTACCAAAAACATTTACGCCAGCTGTATCATAACTGAAACCTATTACTGCACCTCTTTTATTTTCTCCAGAGAGGTCTCACTTTTATGTTTTTTGAATTCTTCATTTATCTTTACTCTGGCTGCTAGAGAGAGAAAGAAATATATGCAATTAATACTTATGATTCTGCTTGTTTGTTTGTTTTTCGAAACAGGGTTTCTCTGTGTTGCCCTGGCTGTCCTGGACGGGCTCTGTGGACTAGGCTGGCTTTGAACTCACAGAGATCCAACTGTGTCTACTTCCCTGAGTGCAGGGATCAAAGGCGTGCGCCACCATGCCCAACTTAATACTTAAGATTCTTACATGTTATTCAGTGTTACTCATTATGAACCTCTGCTTCTCACACAAAACATGTGAGATGTGTTACATGAGACTGTATCACAACGATGGTGTTATGCGCCCTAACAGCAACACTTACGAGGCTGAGGCAGGAAGATTTCAAGCTTAAGGCCAGCTTGGGCTATATAGTGAGGTTCTGTCTCAAAAAAAAAAAAAAAAAATTAACCAGATCTCCTGGGGAGCTCTGGAGAGCTGGGTGAATCTATGAGCGAGACTTAGTGTTCTCATACTCTGGTCCCCTCTGCCTTTTGTCTTCAGTTTCTTTTCTTTTTTCTTTTAAAATGCTTCACAAATTTGCATGTCATCCTTGCACAAGGGCCATACTAATCTTTTCTGTCCCATTCCAATTTTAGTATGTGTGCTGCTGGAGTGAGCACAACTTCTTTTCTGCCCCCCCCACCCCTCCCCCCCCCTTTTTTTTTGAGACAGGGTCTCCCGATATAGCCCTGGCTGTTCTGGAACTCATTATGTAGACCACGCTGGCCTTGAACCCACAGAGATCCTCCAGCCTTTCTTTCTAATGCTAGGATTAAAGGCCACTACCTCCGGCTTCTTTTTAACTTCATTTGTGTACTAACCAAACTACTGGATTCTAAGAAATCCAAAGCCAGGTAAGTAATGCCCTGCTTTACTTTGTTTTGAGATGCCCCAGGCTGTCACTGAACCTGTGAGCCTCCAGAGGGCTGGGGTTACATGCATGGGCCACGACATCCGACTGCAATGCTCCACGAAGATGGCGAGAGCCAGTGCAAGCAGGCGTGTAACCTGCAACTGCACACACACACATGCATCAGTACGGAGGATTTGATCCCAAGCACCTTGGCTGACACAATAGTGAATGATAAAAAGTTGCTAGGTGGAGTACTGCATGCCTTTGAACTAAGTACTGGGGGTGGAGGCAGAGGCAGGAGGTACCCTGTGAGTTTGAGGCCAGCCTGGTCCACATGTTGAGTTCCAGGACAGCTACACAAAACCCTTTACCGATCACACATACCACCCATACTACTGCAGTTTAATCTACTCTAGTCTAGCTGACCTCGCAGTGTTGTGAGCATTTAGTAGAACAATCTGTATGAAGTTCTTCGTAAATACTCAACAAATGTTGGCTAAAGCAACAAAATTATACCATGCTGACAGAAAAAAAAATTCATAGTTGTGGAAGTCTCCTTTAGTGCTGATCTTCCTTGGAATGCAAGGTGGTTAAGAGTCTGGTCTTACACACTTGTAAATCCTAGCACTCAGGGAGACAGAGGTGGGAGGATCTCTGTGAGTTCGAGGCCAGCCTGGTCTACAAAGAGAGTTCCAGGACAGCCAAGGCTACATAGAGAAACCATGTCTTAAAAAATAAAACAAAACAAGAGTCTGATATTTTGGAGGCTGGAGAGATGGCTCAGTGGTAGCTCCAGGGGATCCACTGTCCTTCCTGGCTTCCCAGGACACCCAGCACCCAAGAGGTGCAAAAATATACATGTAGGCAAAACACCCATAAATATTAAGTAATAAAAGTAAATCAGTCTGAGCTGGGTGGTGGTGGCACACACCTTTAATCCCAGAGCTCAAGAGACAGAGTCAGGTGAATCTTTGAGGCCAGCTTGGTCTACAGAGTGAGTTCCAGGACAGCCAGAGCTGCACAGAGAAACCATGTCTGGAAAAATAAAAGCAAACAAAACAAAACAATAGAAAAAGGAGTGTGGGGCTGGAGAGATGGCTCAGAGGTTAAGAGCATTGGCTGTTCTTCCTAAGGTCCTGAGTTCAATTCCCAGCAACCACATGGTGGCTCACAACCATCTATAATGAGATCTAGTGTCCTCTTATGGTCTGCTAGCACACATGCAGGTAGAATACTGTATTAATAAATAAATAACTCTTAAAAAAGAAAAAAGAAAAAGGAGTGTGGCTTCTGGAATGAGACTGCTTCAGATACTCCTCAGTTCTACTGTTAAGTAAGGACATGTGGGAAATCTTTTTAATGTTTTGTCAGTTTTCCCAACTACAAAAGTTGGAATTGTGATTGTCTCACAGAACTGAGGACTGTTATAAATGTGTGTAAAGTACATGAAACGGTGTATTTGTAAAACTAGGGGCTGGAGAGAGAGTGTGGCAGTTAAGAACAAGTACCGCTCTTGCAGAGGACCTGAGTGTGGTTCCCTGCACCCACAGACAGACTGACTACTGAGGCAGACTGACTATTGCCTCTGCCTCTAGCTCCCACACTCCCAGGGAGCCTATGCATCAGGCTTCTGTGGGCACCCGTACAGCACATGCACAATCAAAATTAATAAAAATCAAAATTTAAAAGAAACGACAAGATCTGATTTCCTGGTAATGCTTTGCCTAGTGCCTTCTTAGGGGAGGTTTGGGAAGGGATGGTGGGTGGAAATCAACAGTCAACCAGAGGCTGAGGGTTAAAACCGTGACTTCCAGGTGAGCCCGAAACCACTTCAAACATGGAGATGCTGAGTCAGGATTCATGCAGCAGGATTAGGTTATGATGCATAGAAATGGGATTAAGGGAGAGCCTTGAATATAACGTGCCCCTTCCTTTTTCACCGATTCTGTATGAAAACTTGATCTCTATAAATATTTATGTATTCTTCTGTGAGTATAATGTAAGGTCTTTATAGAGCACCAGGGAGAGATGGTAAAGGTCATGCCATAGAGTGGTCAGCTAAAGGATGACTGTGCACCAGGCGTGGGGACACACCTCTCAGATGGGAGGATTAGGAGTCCAAGGTCATCCTCCAGAAAAGCAAGTTCAAAGCCAGATTGGGATATTTAAGATCCTGGCTACCTAACTCAGTGGTTGAGTGTTTGCCTTGCATGTGTGAGACTCTCAGTTCAGTTCCTAGCACCACAAAAATAGATAGATAGATAGATAGATAGAGAGAGAGAGAGGAGAGAGAGAGAGAGAGAGAGAGAGAGAGAGAGAGAGATAAAACAATAAAGCAAAAGCATGATTTTCTCTAAAGGAAGGAAAGATATATTTACCTTCTAATGCTCTCCTATCATTTTTAAAAACCTGTTGTCTGGTCCTGTGCAGTGTTTTAAAGAGCTGTAAAACCTATGAAGAAAAAAGAATTCAGACTGAGGAGATGGTCAGTGGATAAAGAGCGTGCTCCCAATCTTGGGGAGTTGAGTTCAAATCCCTGGAACCCACAGTAAAACCAAACGTGGTAGCACACCTCTGTAGTCCTTGTGTGCCTGTTGTGAGATGATGGCAGAGAGACAGGAGAATCCCCGAACTCAAGGCCAGCTAACCTGGCATAGACAAATGAGAGCCCCTGCCTCAAACAAGGTGGAAGGCAGGAACCAACACCTGAGGTTTTCCTCTGAATGTATATACATACACAGACATGCATACACAGATAAACATGTATCACATTTTATATAATGTTTAGAATTATTGTATTAGAATTATTAAACACTATTTATTTTCTATTTGTTTCTGTTGCACACATACATGCACACAGAAACATAATTTTTTTAAAAAGCTAGCAGTTGGGGGTACAACTCAGAGATAGAGTGAGCAACATAGTACGGGTAAGGCCCTAGGCTCCAACTACTACCAATACATTACAAAACTATTTACAAAATGTCAGCCTCTGCTATGTGGTGAGTTCAAGGCCAACCTGGGCTACATGAGATGCCCTCAAAACAAAACCGTTAGGTATCTGGACAAAAACCTAGTGTGCTAAGGTAGTGAACTCTGCCAGTTTGCACGGGTTTATTGCCTTCTTAACCTAAACCTTTCATCTGCTCTTGAAGCATACATACATAATCAGGAACTTATTCTATCCTAAGAGCCCAGGAAGGTGTTTCAGATAAGTTAGGGACGGCTAACTGCACCCTTCTGAAATGAAAAGTGGAAGCAATGCTGAGACTTGTCAGCGAGAGTGGGGTGCGGAGAGGGAGGTGAGTGCACAGAAGCCTGATGTTCTGGTAATCCATGAAATTGGAAAGGAATAGTGGTGGGAAGCTGGGGCAGAGGAAATGGGGTGAACATAAGACAGATGTGCATGTGTGAAAGTCTCAAAAAAAAGGGGGGGGGGAGCTGAAGCAATGGCTTACCACTTAAAGAACACTGGTTGGTTCCTTCTTCCAGAGGACGTGGGTTCAATTCCCAGTACCCACATGGCAGCTCACAATGGTTCCAGGGGATCTGACACCCTTACACAGACATGAATGCAGGCAAAACATCAATGCACATAAAATTTTAAAAAGTTAAAAACAGGCTGGAGAGATGGCTCTGAGGTTAAGAGCACTGGCTGCTCTTCCACAGGTCCTGAGTTCAATTCCCAGCAACCACATGGTGGCTCCCAACCATCCAGAATGAGATCTGGTGCCCTCTCCTGGCATGCAGGCAGAACACCATGTACATAATAAATCTTAAAAGAAATAAAAATAAAAAACAAAACAATATATGTAGAAGGTTAGAGAGATGGCTCAGAAGTTAAAAACAAAAAAAGAGAAATCAAAATAAACAAAAAAAAATAGAAAATCCAGGCTGACAAAAATCCACATTAGATTTAAGGCTGGGGAGATGGGTTGGTGATTAAACTGCTTGTGCTGCAAGGTAAGAACCAGAATTTGGATCCCCAGAAGCCACAAAAATGCAGGGTTAATGTATTTCTAGCCCTAGAAGGCAGAGACAAGAAGCCTAGAGCAACTGGCTAGCAAGACTAGCTATACTCATACTGAAGAGCTCTGGGCTTAACTGAGCCACTGTGCCTCAATAAAAAAAAAAAAAAAAAAAAAGTAGACGAGCAAGAGAAGTATTCATATATATGTGCATACGAGTACACACATGAAAATGGAAAAAAAATAAAATTTATTTATGAGCATTTCAGATTTAGTTTTGTTTTGTTTTTGGATGCTTGGCCCATACTTTAAGACAATCACAGATCACAGGAAACTAACACACTTGGTATGGGGGAACGGGGAACCATAACAACCAAAAAAATGTGGGGGTGGCTTTGGAATTGAGTGATGTGTACAGAATGGACTTTTCTCAAGGGCTTGACGAAAAGAGCTGACTGCTTTGCAGAGACTGTTGATAGGAATATGGACTTTTAAAGGCACCATGGTAGACTGGGCTCAGCATGTAGTGGGCCCTGGGTTCATTTCTCAGCACAACAAAATAAAATACAAACTAAGTAAAAATACACACACACACCACACTCACGACTAGGTGACCTGTAGTCCCAGCCTCTTGGGACGTGGGGAGGAGAGGGTAACTGGATCCCAAAGTTAAAGACCATAGCTAGCAAGACTGTAGTCTCAAACCAAACAGTGAGAGGTGAGTTATGTAAGTAATTTTGTATAGGGTGGAGATTGTCAACACAGAAATAACACCACTAAGACCATTATCTTAATAAAACGAAAATGGGAGCTGGAGAAATGGCTCTATCACTGGCCATTTTTGCAGAGGACCCAGGTTCCCCATCCCCCACAAGGCAGCTGAAAACCCCATGTAACTTCAGTTCCAGGGAATCTGACCCCCTCTTCAGGCCTCTGTGGGTACCAGGCATGCGCATGGTGCACAGACATATATGCAGGAAAAACACCCATGCAAATAAAAAAAAATTTAAAAGTATTTAAAAAACAAATGTCATCTTTATTACCGCAAACATATTGAAACCAATATTACGTTGGAGTTATTATATATTTTATTACTTACGTAGTGCTCAGTATGGAAGCCAGGGCCATGAAAATGCTAAGCAATGGTTCTAATAGTGAGCTAAATACAACCACAGCTATACTAAGAAACGTCTTTTCAAATGCAGAAAGTAGCTGGGTGTGCTCAGAAAGTAGCGGCTCACACCTATAACCCCAGCACTTGGCATGAAGATTGTTGTCAGTTGGAAGCCAGCCTGGGCTACACAGTAAGTCTGAGGATAGTCCCTCCTAATTCCAAATTAAACTTCAGGTCTCTTCTTAGAGTTCCTTGTGATTTTTTTAAATTTTGAGACAAGATCTATATTGCCTGGGATTGCCATCAACAAGTAGGCTCAGCAATGCTGCTTCTCTCTCTATAGAGATTTCTGTATTCCTCTCAACAAGTTAAATCCTGGTTACAGGTTCACAAAACATGCTGGGTTTTGTTGTTTGTTTGTTTTGTTGTTCTTTGTTTGGTTTTTTTGTTTTGTTTTGTTTTTTTGAGACAGGGTTTCTCTGTTTAGTCTCGGCTGTCCTGGACTCACTTTGTAAACCAGGCTGGCCTCAAACTCACAGAGATCCACCTGCCTCTGCCTCTGGGTGCTGAGATTACAAGCGTGCGCCATCGCGCCAGACTGCAGCATACAGTGTTTTTAATTTGAAGAACTTCCTACGGTTTTATTAATTGTTTATGATCTTCCTTCTACTGGACTTCTTTATTAGGGCAAAGGTGGTCAGCTTATGGTCATCGCTCTCCTCCATTCACCATCTTCAATGGTTATGTCATCCTCCTCACTGTCTTTCATGGCTGTTACCCCTCCACTCACCGCCACTCGGGGTCCTCTCCTCCCTCCCTCCCTGTCCCCCTCCTCCACTACCGCCCCGCGTTGCCACTCTCATCCCTCACTGACCCAAAGGGCTATCACCCTCCTCCTCCATTCGCGGTCCCTCGGGGTCGTCTCCCTCCTCGCTCGCTGCCCTCAAACCCGTCACCCTCTTCCACTCAGCGGCCCTCAAGGTTGTCACCCTCCTCCGCTCTCCGCCCTCGGGGTCGCCTCCCTCCCTCGCTAGGGCCGAGACCTCAGCACCCTCCTACCCGGCTCTGTCACCTTGGCTGGCTGACCCATGGCTCCCCACGCCGCTGCCTCCGCCTCTCAAGCCCGCCCCCCGCCCCGGCAACCAATCAGGGCCGGGGCGTAGCCGGCAACGCTTCCGCATGGCAACCATTCAGAACGTGGCACATCCTCTCTTACCCGCCTTCTCAGCAAGACGAAGGCCAGGCGTTTGCTGAGCAAATCCGAAAGTAAAACTGCGAGAGGCCGCGGAGGCCAATTACGGATAGAACGGAAGTGGCCAAGACGCCATGTTTATGAGGGACGGAGCCTTTTCCGGCTCTCGCTCACGCCTGGTTGTTAATGGGTGGCCGCGGAACCTGCTCATTTTCGCCTCCTGTGTAAGGGCGTGCCCGTATTTTAACATTTCCCAGCTGTGGCTGTCTCCTTGGAAACGTGCGCAAACAAACGCCAAGCCCTAACAACCACAGCTGGTACAGATCAGACCGCTGACTCCTGAAAGTTCTGTTTGTACATTCGATTAATTATTCCCCCAGAGGGTCCGGTTGAGTTGCCTGCTCAAACGCACACGTTTGATCCCAGAGATTGTTCACCCTCTGCATCATCATTTCCCTACTTTGCCCTGCTCTTTGGTTTTGCTGAGGTAGGGAATCATTGAAAGCTTCGTAGTCATAACCATAAAACGTTGATATACATTTTAACTTAGGGCTTGCAGGCATGGATAAAAATTTCCACCTTGCTCCTATTTAACAATCGTTTGTCTTCAACACTACTGTAACATTTCGGGTTACTTTTATGTAAAATTGACTATTAATCAAAGATTTGGGAGCTGGGTGTGGTGGTACTTGCTTGTAAGCCCAGCATTTGGGAGATAACGTCAGGAGTATCGTCAGGAGTTCAAGGGCAGCTACAGCTTAGCATATATGAGACTATCTCAATCAAAAAACAAAAAGGAAAAAAAAATTTCTGGTTTTGAGGCAGGGTCTTACTATAGCCTTGGCTGTAATGGAGCTTGCTATGTAGATCAGCCTGGCCTCAAACTCCAAGCCTGCCTCTGGAGTGCTAGAATTAAAGTCATAGACCACCACACCTGTACTCTTCCTCAGAAGTGCCTTCTACTTGTGTGAGACCTAAAATTCGCTAGAACTCACTGGTTAGGCTAGACTGGCTGACATGGCTGGCCTCAGAGATCTTCCTGTCTCGGCCTCCCCGTCCCCAAGGCTAGGATTACAAGTGTGTAAAAATATGCATAGCAAGTCATCATGACAGCAGCAAGATAACTGTCAGCTTTTAAAAATTGTTATTGAGGGCTGTAGAGCTGGCAAAGAGGTTAAGAACACTGGCTGTTCTTCCAGAGAACCTGGAATCTTTTTCTGACACCCATACGGCAACTAACAACTTTAACTCCAGTCCCAGGGGTTCTGATACCCTCTTCTGGCCTCCAAGGACACCGCTCAAAATATGGTGTAGACAAACATTCAGGCACTCATACACATAAAAAAAATGTTATTGATGTTTTTAAATTTTTTTTCTTTTTGAGACAGGGTCTCTCTGTGAAGCCTTGGCTGTCCTGGACTTGATTTGTAGATCAGGCTGGCCTTGGCCTCTAGCAGAGATCCACCTGCCTCTGCCTCTCGAGTACTGAAATTACAGTTGTGCATCACCACTGCTCTATTTGGGTCTTCTCTTAAACAAGTTACAGTTTCTTCAGCTGCTCCACAGATGAAGTGAAATTAGATGGCTCAGCACTCTTTACTGCTCATCTGCTTATTCTGGTCCTGGTTTTCGCCCGGACATGCAAACTGAGCTGAAGAAACTCCAGAACTCAATTCGAAATTTACATATATTCATAATGTAGGTTCCTGGAGCAATGTGCCTGGCAGGATAATGCCCTCTAAAACATGTGTACATTCATATGTTCAGAACTTCACTTTGTATCACCCTGCAGGAATAAGAGATTTTGGCAGGTGGGTTAAACTAATATTCTCAGGTGGGAAGCTTTTTCTGTATTGTCTGGTGGGCCTAATGAGTCACATTAAAAGTTGAAAAAGGAAGCTGGCACAGGCCTGTGAGTTCGAGGCCAGCCTGATCTACAAGTCCAGTCAGGACAGCCAAGGCTATATAGAGAAATCTTGACTCGAAAAACATACAAACAAACAAACAAAAAAGTGGAAGAAGGAAACAGGGAAGTTTAAGGATACTCAGCTGCTGGCTTTGAAGATGAATAAAGAGACCACAAATCAAGGGAGGCACGGGATCCTTGGAGGCTGGAAAACACAAGGGACTGGACGGCCCTCCAGAGCCTCCAGGAAGAATGCACGTGTGCTGACTTGAGTTTCGCTCAATGGAAAAAAATCTGACTTAGGACTTCAGAATGCTCAGCCATCCATCATCTAAACCAGTATCTCTTGCCTTTGCTTGGTCATCACATCTCTCCTCTCCTCTCAGGGGACCCCTGGTTACCCTGGCTTCACCCAGATAATTCAGGTGCCCACCTCCTTCTGGATCCCTAATTTAATTATGGCTGCAAGATACCCTTTACCTAATAACATAACATGTTCACGGGATCCTGGAATTGGGACATGAGCATATTCTGCTTGCTACATCCAGTTTGTATGATGCCAGTCAATAAGCTTGAAATGGAAGTAAATGAAGGAGGAGAAACGGGACATGGTCACAAAGGTTCCTACTAGTTAAAGTAAGGATTTTGGATATCATTCTGGGATAGCGTGCTCTGGAATCGTATCAGCAGGAGAATTACATCATGGCTTACATTTTATGAACATCATTCTGGCTGGGTGTAGAGGCAGGAGGGTCAAAAGTTCAAGGTCATCACTTAAACAGCAAATTCAAGTGTGTGTGTGTGCTCTATCTGCATGTACACCGGCATGGCAGAAGAGGGCATCAGATCCCAGTGTAGCTAGTTATGAGTGTAGCCATGTGGTTGCTGGGAATTGAACTCAGGACCTCTGGGAGAGCAGACAGTGCTCTTAACCGCTGAGCTATCCCTCCAGCCCTCTGTCACTATTGTTGGTCTGTACTGCTGTAGTCTAATAGTGGCCACAGAAGATGGATAGTGAACACACATGGACTTGTCCTGAAAATATTGGTATGGGCAGTGGCACTGAATTTAAGTAGCATTTAAATATTATCACATATATATATAATCCCATGTTTTTTTTTAATCAGGTAAAGTTTCAGAGACCCATAGCAAAGTTTGACGAAGTAGTTTACAATAACCCATTTTCGTCGAATGAATGTCTACAAGAAAAGAGCTCATAACCTTCAAAACCATGTAAAGATAAAAGAACGCTGTGAGCAGAGGTGGTACACACCCTAAACCTAAACCCCAGCACTGGGGGAGCAGAGGAAAGCGGACGAGTTCAAGGCCAGCCTGGTCTACAGAGTGAGTTACAGAACAGCCAGGGCTACGCGCACACACACACACACACACACACACACACACACACAACTGCCTGCCCCGAGAAATCCCTGTCTTGAAAACCAAAATAAATGTTTTAAAAAGAGTAAGCTGCAGATATAATACTCTGTTGCCTCTAAATACATAAATGTTGTTTTTTTTTTCCTGTAACAACATTACGTCACTGCTCCTCAAAGCATAGTAACAGGGCCAAAAGCAGGAAAATCATCTGGGACATACTAGAAACCTAACTTTGAGGACCCAGAGCCAAGGCCAACTGATACTGATGACCTCTCTGTAGTTATGGAAAGAAATGAGCATGACTTCAAAACTAATGTCTTACGTATAGATATTATTTATCAGTGATTGTAAAGTACCAGTAATGCTTCTGATAGCAAAGAATGGGACACTGAGACCACCAGGAACCACTACCAGTATTTTTGCCAAGCCAGGTATGTGTGGCAGGCTTGCAATCCAAGCACTCTGAGGTGGATGCAGAAGGATCAGGAGTTTAAGGACGTCCTTAGCTACATAGCAAGCTGGAGGCCAGCGTGGGCTACATGAAACCCTGACTCAAGAATGATGGTAATAATTTTGTTAAGGCAAAGTGGCCAGAAGAAGTAGTTAAGTTTTCCCTTTTTTTTTTTTTTTTCTGAGACAGGATTTCCTGAAACTTGTTCTGTAGACCAAGGCCTCAAACTCAGAGATCTTCCTGCCTCTGCCTTCAAGTACTGGGATTAAAGTCATGGACCATCACTTCTTGGCTTAAGTTTTCCTTTTTATTTTTAATTATGTTTATATGCATGTATCTGAGTGTGCACATGTCCACGTGTGATTGGCGGTATCTGGTAAATCAGAGGCATAAGATTACCCTGGAGCTGGAGTTACAGGCAGCTGTGATGTTTGTGCTGGCCTCTGAGAGAACAGTATGTGTTCCTGATCGCTGAGCCACCTCTCTAAGCCTTTAAGGTTTCTTACAATGGCCGCCTGGAGATTGTCAGATAAGAAAACCAAGAGCAGACTCCAGTGAGGTATGAAAATGGAGGCTCATTGTACAGAAGACAATACCATCCAGAGGGGCAATGGAGTGAAGATGTTGAAAGAAGATAACAGTACCAGCAGAGGCAACCCATGCCAACAGATCTGTGGCAAGTGGTAGTGTCTACAGAATGTTGTGGATGGAGGTCCTGCCTAATCTCGACAAGAAGGAAATGGATGCAAAGAACCAAAGGTGACAAAACCGGTAGTGTGTAGAAAACTTTTTTTGGGGGGGGGTTGGGGGGACAGGGTTTCTCTGGATAGCCTTAGTCATCCTGGAACTCACTCTATAGACAAGGCTGGCCTCGAACTCAGAGATCTGCCTACCTCTGCCTCCAGAGTGCTAGGATTTAAAGGTGTGTGCACCATCACACCTGGCCTAGAAAACACTTTTTAAGAGGAGCAAAGGAGTTGGGGGACTGGAGAGATGGCTCAGAGGTTGAGAGCACTAGCTGCTCTTCCAAAAGTCCTGAGTTCAAGTCCCAGCAACCACATGGTAGCTCCCAACCATCTAGAATGAGATCTGGTGCCCTCTCCTGGCATGCAGGCATGCATGTAGGCAGAACATTGTATACATTGTATACACTAAGAAATAATCTTAAAAAAAAAAAAAAAAGAGCAAAGGGATAGAGAGGAGGAGAGGCGGATGTGAGGCCAAGAAAGGTTTTGTTCCTTCCAGGTGGAAACATCTTGCCTGAAGCTGGTCCCTAGAGGCTCACAAACAACTGCCACCCCGGCCTCATCTCTGCAGATTTGGACTTAATTGATCCGGAGTGTGGCTAGAGATGTTTAAAGAACTCCCAAGTGATTTTTAGTATGTAGTTAAGATGGGGAACTACTGCCACACACAGCAAAAAGAAACAAAACAAAAGAACAAAAAACCTGACTCAAGACTTAACGGCTCCAGCCAAAACCTTAACTAGCCAAGGGTTTAAATGATCAGGATTAAGAGCACTTGCTGCTCTTGCAGAGGACCGGGTTTCAGTTCCCTCCACCCACATGGCTCACAACCCTCTGTAACTCCAGTTCCAGGGAATCCCAGGCACTGGACACGGTGCGCTCACACACACATGCTCGCAAAATACTCAATATAAAGATAAGTCTTAGAAAATTTGTAAAAGAAAGGCTAAGCTATCACAGCCAGCAAACGTGATCAGCACCGCAAGAGTCAGAAAACAGACTGTCCTGAGACAGGGTCTCCGGTAACCAAGGCTGGCCTCGAACTCACTATATTGGAGACCCACTGAATTTCCATCCCCCTTGCCTCCATCTCTCAAACTCTGGGATTACAGGCACCACGGACCGGCTTGAGGAGTTGGAGATCAAACCTAGAACTCCGTGCACGCTGGGCAACAGTCTACCAAGCCGAGCCTCCCCCTGGAGCCGGCAAATCAAATTTTCCTATAGACGTGCAGACGTAAAGCCCTTCTCGCTGCCCGGCTCGCAGCCGCGCCACCGCCAGCGCGCATGCGCAGGCCGGCCGGGCGCGAGCCGGCAGTCCCCGCGCGCTCCCGCCGTTCCTCTCCGCACCGTGGCCGCGGCGCGGGAAGGGCAGCGAGCAGCCGCGATGGCCGATGAGATTGCCAAGGCTCAAGTGGCCCAACCCGGCGGCGACACGATCTTCGGCAAGATCATCCGCAAAGAAATCCCCGCCAAGATCATCTTCGAGGACGACCGGGTAGGCTTGCGGCCGGGCCACACGCCGGCGTTCCCTGAGGAGCCGCGGGCCTGCGGCGACGCTCGGCCCGGCCGGCCTGGCCCTGCGCCCGCGTGGCCCTGCGGCGCGTGCCTGCGCTCCGGTTACGCTTTATCGGCCGCTCGGCCCGCCGTGTGTCGCGGCCCCGCTGAGGTCGCCGCGGGCGGGGGCCCCGGAGGGGACGCCCCGTCCGGCTCCCCGGTGAGGGGCCGACCCGTGGGGTGACGCCCCTCCGGGGCCCCGCGGCCGCCACCCACCTCGCAGGCGTCAATCTGGCCTGCGAGAAACCCGATCGTGCCCCCGGCGCAATCTCCGCCATCTCCCGCGCGCAGCGGTCCCCGCACTGCGAGGGCCGTCAGCAACCCGCTCGCGCTGCAGATGTTGCCCCTGGGCACTGGAATCAACCCTTCAGCTTAAAAAAAAAAATACTGCTTTAGGTTGCTTTGTGTACATATATAATATATATAATATATTCCATATGTCGCCTTCACGTGCGGAAATCGCTGAGTAAGTAACTGGGGCTGACCTTGAACCCTTTAATCCGGCCTCCGCCTCCCAGATGCTAGGATTGCAGGCGGCCCACTACGCCTTGCTGAACAAGAAAACAGTTACGGTGCAAGATCAAAAGGTTTATTTATTTGTTTATTTTCCTTCCGTGAAAGAAATGAAATCGCAGTCGACACTGAAGACCAATTTTGTAAATTATTTCCTAGGTCTCACAGGGTGGGAGCTTGGCGCATTGACTAGAAAGTTTTTTGTGTATGGTTTGTTCAGTTCACTTATAAGAAATACGAGAAAGCATTGATGCTTCTGCTAATGTTCATAAAGGTCCAAAGTATTACCCAAAATTTAAATCGGTTCCTTGAAGTTAGTTTTATTTAAATTGCTTGTATTTGTCACTGGTTGGGGCAAGTTCCTTTGTCTTAGAAAAGGCCCCGTTTCATTTAAAAAGTTTGCAATTGTTGCATGCCCTGTAGTCCCAGCATCCAGAAGGCTGAGCC
Source organism: Pachyuromys duprasi (assembly GCA_028658305.1). Taxonomy (NCBI): domain Eukaryota; kingdom Metazoa; phylum Chordata; class Mammalia; order Rodentia; family Muridae; genus Pachyuromys; species Pachyuromys duprasi. The sequence continues at coordinate 41,720,909 of CM053757.1, forward strand.
AAGAGTTACAGACCAGCCTGTATTATAAAGTTAGACCCTGTCTCAAAAAAACAAAGCAGAACAAAACAGGAAAAGCTTTAAACAGAAAACCATCACCCTCGGATTCCTGCACTTGGAAGGTGGAGGCAAGAGAATCAGTACAAGTTCAGCCCAGCCTGGTCTACAAGAAGACCTCACTTTCAAACAAACAAACAGAACCACAGTTTTCAGTTGTTTTGAAATAATGGCTGAACTTCATTATAACTGGCTGAAACATTCTGAATGACACAGCATTTTGTAGAGTACAGCAAGTAAAATTATTCCCTAGCCAAAAAAATATGGCTGGGTTCTGTTAGGAAGAGAGCAAGAAGATATAAAACACCCACACAGGCAGTAACCTGCAAAGTAAAACAAAACTACAGGAAGTTGCACAATCAGGACTCTGATCTGGAAAAGGTGGGAGGGGGAAGGGTTTGTTTCTGATTTTATAGTGAGGGAGGTTGAGGACATGGTTCAGTGGCTAAGATTGCTTACTCTGAAAGCATAAAGATATTCAAGTTTTTCCCTTCCTGTTTTTTGAGACAGGGTCTCTCTGTGTACTTCTGGCTGTCCTGGACATCTCTCTGTAGACCAGGCTAGCCTCAAACTCACAGAGCCTGCCTCAGCCTTCCCGAGCACTGAGATTAAAGGCGATCGTCACCTCGAACTGCTAAAAGAAAACATTTAATTGGGAGCTTGCTTACAGTTTCAGAAGTTTAGTCCATTATCATGTAGGAGAGCATGGAGAGAAAGAGAGAGAGATTCCCTCATGACTAAGCATTCAAATATATGAGCCTATGAGGGCTGTTCTTTTTTATTTTTTTAAATTTATTTATTATGTATACAGTGTTCTGCCTACACGTACACCTGCATGCCAGAAAAGGGCACCAGACCTCATTATACATAGTTATGAGCCACCATGTGGTTCTGGAATTGAACTCAAGTCCTTTGGGAGAGCAGACAGTGCTCTTAACCTCTGGGCTCTCTCCATCCCCCAGTGAGGGCTGTTCTTATTCAAACCACACACATTGTCACAGATAGGGTCACTGCCTCAAAATGCTTGTCCTTGATCACTCAGTCTAAAGCATATCTTTGTGTGGTAATTGTCCACCTCACCCTTTACCTTTTTTTTTTTAACATTTATTTTATGTATAGAGTGTTCTATCTGCATTTACACCTGTCGGAAGAGGGAATCATTTGACATTATAGATGGTTGCAAGCCACCATGTGGTTGCTGGGAATTGAACTGGTGACCTTTGGAAGAGCAGACAGTTCTCTTAACCATTGAGCCATCTCTCCAGCCCCTTACCCTTTACTTTTATGACACGTCTGACTGCTAAGAATTACATCTCTGCTTAAAATCCATCCACTCTTAAGACTCTAAAGTTACGGGCTGGAGAGATGGCTCAGAGGTTAAGAGCACTGACTGCTCTTCCAAAGGTCCTGAGTTCAATTCCCAGCAACCACATGGTGGCTCACAACCACCTGAAATGAGATCTGGTGCCCTCTTCTGGAGTACAGGTGTACATGTAAACACATATTGTATACATAATAAATAAATCTTAAAAAAAAAAAGACTCTAAAGTTACATGAATGGGATCATGAAGCCATGTGAATTGTATACAATTCTGTTTTTCTAGCTCAGTGCCTCCCATTCAGTTAATGCTTAATACTTGTCAGAGAGTATATTTTAGCCTCGTGGGTGATAAACTAAAGCGTCTGTCTATTTTTTTTTCCCTAGTGTCTTGCTTTTCATGACGTTTCCCCTCAAGCACCAACACACTTTCTGGTGATACCCAAGAAGCACATATCCCAGATTTCTGTAGCAGAAGATGATGATGAAAGTGTAAGTACATTTCTAACACATTTTATTTCGATGATTTTGTAGTTGTTTTGGTTTTTTTTTTTTTTTTTTTTTTTTGACTCAGGTCTCTCTGTGTGGACCAGGCTGGCCTGGAACCCAACAGAGACTGGTCTGCCTCTGTCTCCTGAATGTTGGGATTAAAGGCATGCTCCACCATGCCCAGCTTGACTGCTTGTTATTTAATGGCCAGAAGTGTACATATCCTATGTTTAAGAAATTTGTTTTTTTCTTTCCCAGCTTCTAGGACATTTAATGATTGTTGGCAAGAAGTGTGCTGCAGATCTGGGCCTGAAGCGGGGTTATCGGATGGTGGTGAATGAAGGTGCAGACGGGGGACAGTCTGTCTATCATATTCATCTTCATGTTCTTGGAGGTCGGCAGATGAAGTGGCCTCCTGGTTAAGCACGTTGGAGAATTTTCCCTTCTGTAGGTAGAGATTCAGTTGGCAAGCTCTAGTGTGTTAAATGACACAAATAGTTTTGCCTGTATGTGGAGAAATTGAAGAGATCATTTAAAACTTCTGTGCCTAATAAAAGATGTTGTTGCATGCCTCTGAGTGTGTTTTTTTTTATTTTTTTATATTAATTACAGTTTATTTATTTTGTATCCCAGCTGTAGCCCCCTCCTTTATTCCCTCTCAATCCCACTCCCCCCCCGCCCCCATCTCCTCCTTGCCCCTCTCTAAGTCCACTTAGAGGGAAGGTCCTCCTCCCCTTCCATCTGATCCTAGCTTATCAGGTCTCACCAGAACTGGCTGCAATGTTCTCCTCTGTGGCCTAGCTAGGCTGCTCCTCCCACGGATGAGTGGGGTTTTATTCTAGAACTGTGCAATGGAATGATGAGGGTAGATTGATCATAGAGGTTTCTCTTGTACGTTGCTGGAGATTAGACTCGGGGCTTCAACAAGCCAGGCAAGGGACCTACCACTAAGATAGGCCCACAGTTTAATCCCAGTACTCAGCAGACAGGCAGGTGGATCTCTGGGAGTTCCAGATCAGGTTGCTCTACATAGTGAGGCCCTGTGTCAAAAATAAAAAGAGAGGCCCACAACCCAACTTTATTGCATTTTCTTCCCAAGGAGGCCCTGGCATTTGAATGCTCTGGCTGAATAGTGTGACTGATCTTTGATAAATTTTAAAAGTTTGATTTAAAATATCTTCTGAGGCTATTATTAATTTAAGTTTCCTCCCACCCTTTTCCTACTCCCACCCCCTTTTTGAGACAGTTCAGTGTAGCCCTAGCTAACCCAGAAGTCACTAAGCAGACAAGACTGGCCTCAAGCACATAGGTTTCTTCAGCTTCCCAAGGGTTGGGATTATAGGCTTGTACCAATTACGCCTGCCCTTGAATATTGTTTGGATAAATTTTAAAAACTGACTTCATATGTAATATTTTTTCCATTTTATGTTGTATTTAAAATTTTTGTATAGATGATACATCTTTTAACATGCCTTTCATGGTCACTTTCTCTCCCCTGTCATTTTTCTGGTTTTCTGCTTTATGTTGTGGCAGAGTTTTGGAAGGATCTGTGGCGCGGTTCAGAATGAAGCAGGAAGCATGAGGGTCAAGTCTTCTTTCTCCAGGCATACTTCCTGTCCTGATGGACCATTCTCTTTCTCCTGCCCAGGATGTCTGCCTTCAGTTGTCCTGGGACAAACACCCACACTTGTGTGCCAGCCAATCTCCAGGATAGCACTCAAGATTTCTCTTGTGGTCTTCCCATCGTTATGTCTTCTGAATCAGGGCCTACCTGTGCAACTAGCAGTATGGCAGAAGGAAGGTGGGAGTTCTGAGGTTGGGTTTGTGTGTGTTTTGTAGACCAGGCTGGCCTCACAGAGATCTGCCTGCCTCTGTCTCCCTGAGTGCTGGGATTAAAGGCGTGCACCACAATTCCCGTCCATGAGGGTAGGTCTTAAAGGGTGATCTGGCCTACACCATGGTCTCGGGGGATGGCTTTCTGCTGTAGATCAATGCCTGTGTCCAACACATGTCTTACCTCTGCTGTGATGCTATAGGGAGGAGAGGACTTTGTTAGGTGATTGAGAGAAATGACTGGACTCCTTTGCCATGTGAGGAGGAGTTGGAAGACAGCCGTCTGTGAACCAAGGAGCAGGCCCTTACGAGGCCCTGAACTGTAAGAAGTTGCTATTAGAAGCCCAGTTAATGGCACTTTACAGCATCTGGAACAGGCTATGGCATTCTCTCTGGGGGAAGCCAGTGTCTCTGGCTGAGGAATTTCAAGCAGCCTACTGGAGGGGCCCGTGTTGAGAACAGATCTGCAAAGAGCTAGTGGCAATGTCCCTGTGAGCAAATCGCACTGGCGTTGAACCCCTCTGGAACTAGAGTTAAAAGTGCTTGTAAGCTGCTATGTGGGTGCTAGGAACCCAACTCATCCTCTGTAAGAGCAGCAAGCGCTCTCCCCCACTAAGCCACTCATAGTCCTTGGCAGCGTATTTTATTGCAGTTTAGGAAAGAACTAGCAGTTCTGCAAAAACAAGCTTGTAGCTAAGTAGTACATCATAGGTATCTGCCTAGAGCAGCATGAATATAAGGGGCACTTGCAGCTTCTGGACACCCCTCCTATTTGAGAGACTCCTTGTCCCCAAAAGAAGCCGAGCTGACCAGTGAGAACTTGCTGCTCCACCCAGCTGGGATGCAAGCCCTTGACTTAGGCTCTGCCAATCAGATGCACTTATCTGGGACTTTCAATCTGAAACTAATGACACAGGAACAAGGACAGTGGACACTTCATTCTGGTGTCCGTGGCAGCAGCTTCAAGTTGGCAGGCACAATGATGTCTGTGTTGCCAACCCTTGGATCCAGTGTTGAATGCCAGGGAAAGACAACAGTTCAGGCTGGTTCTGTGTCCAGCAGCAGTGGGACATCCTATACACTGGCTCCCTGGCTGTACTTTGATGGTGGCTTTTCTTCATAGCTTGTCTTTATTCCTGCTTATTCCCTGATTTAACCTGTGGGTCATCCACTAAGCATTGTTTCACAAAGGTAACTGACAGAACTTAGTGGAATCCTGTTCTGATCCTTACTGAAAAGTGAGACTGGTGAAGAGTGGGGACTGGCTAATTGTACTGGTCTGAATGAAGGAGAATGCAATGGACATTAACAGAGTGGCGTTTTCAGAGCCTGTGGGAACTAGCAAAGGAGTGGAGGAATTAATTTGTGTACTGATCTGCCAATTTAAAGGCATGGCTTGGAGCTTCCAACTGCAAACACTGTAGGAGTATATGAAGGATACTCCAAGATAAAGAACAGGAAGCTGGGCGCAGTGGCCCACGCCTATAATCCCAGCACTCAGGGGAGCAGATCACTATTTGAGTTTGAGGCCAGCCTGGTCTACAGAGTGAGTCCAGGACAGCCAAGGCTGCACAACCCAGTCTCAACAAACCAACCAACAAAAACAGCTGTGGCAATCTTCTGAGTGCTGTTTTGTTTTTTCAGACAGCGTTTCACTGTGTAGCGCTAAGCTGCCCTTTGTAGACCAGGCTGGCCTTAAATCAGAGATAATGTCTCTTGAGTGCTGGTATTAAAGGCATACACAACCATGCCTGGCCTGACTGTTTTGTTTGTGTGTGTGTTTCAGATTGTGTGTGCACATATGGAGTGTATGTGCGGGGGTGGGGGGCAGGGTTACAGGCACCTGTGCACATACATGGAGGCCAGAGGCAGGCACTAGATATGCTCTGTCACCCTGCCTTAATCCCTTAAAACAGGATCTCTCTCTCAACCTAGAGCCAGGCTTAAGGCCAGCAAGCCCCAGAAATCCTCCTTACCACCATTCACAGCTCTGGAGTTACAAGCATGGGAGGCCATACCTGGCCTTAACTTGAGTTCTGGAGATTTAAACACAAGACATTATGATTAAGCAACAAGTACTCTAACCCACAGAGCCATCTTTCCAGCCCCCTTATGTTGTTTTTCCACTATGTAACCCAGGCTAGCCTTAAACTCTGACTCCTGCCTCTGACTCCGTAGTGTTAGGTTATAGGCATGGCACCACCATGCCCAGCTTTTATTATTGTTCCTAATAGTGCTGAAATTGTGTTTTGTGACAGGGTTTCATGTAGCCCAGGCTGGCCACAAACTTACTATGTAGCCAAGGATGATCTTGAACTCTGATCCTTCTGTCTCCCCTTCCTAAATGCAGGGATTAGATGTACCACCACACCTCGCTTCTATTTTTTGAGACACAATCTCTCTTGTGGGGTTGACCTTCAACTCACTACACAGCTGAGGGTGACCTTAAACCTCTGGTTCTTCTGCCTTTACTTACGTGCTGGGATTACAGGCGTGTGCTGCCAAATCAATTTCATAGTGCTGATATCTTCACAGTGACAGTGACGGTATCAGAATTCTAAATAATTAGCTCAACTGTCAATTTAAAACCCAGGGGCTTTCCTGTGACTCTGCTGTAAAACTATGTAAAAAGTTTTGCAGAACACACTCCAGTAGGGAAGCAGCAAGTCTACCACAATGCTGGATTCTCAGTACCACCAAGTGTTTCTGCTTAATTGACACACATCTACAGTCTCCAAGGAAAGCTACAACATCGATCAGGAAAGGGTGGCAGCTAAATATTTGCAATGAACTATGCTTGTGAATTTAGTTGATAAACCACACCTCAATCCCAACCTACAGAGCCTCCCTTGTCAGCCGGAGCTGACTCCTGCTTGGTGAGGAGTAAGGGAGGGAAGGAGAGACAGACAGACAGACACACATGCACACAGTCTTTTCCATGTGTCTGTGGTAGGTATGTGTGTGTTCACGTCTGGACATGCATGTGGAGGTCTGAGGTTGGTGTCAGGAATTTTCTTTGTGGGAGCTGTTTCATCCAGCCCCTGACATTTATGTGGGTTCAAGGAATCCAAAGGAGCCTTCTTATATGATAAACTGGTAAACACTGTCACCCTTAACTGCTGAGGCATCTCCCCACCCCAGAGTATGGCTGATTGTTTACAGCCCCTTTCTCAAAATTTCACTTTTCTATTGTAGCTGGTCTGTAAATGGAGTAGAGTCTGGCTGGTGCCTGATGCTTCCTCCAGACAATTCTTGCATTCCTTTCTCTCTTCTCCTCACCTACCATTATGTTGTATTAGGAGATCCCAACCAGCTCTTGCAGCCCATGCCTGAATATCTCTACTTTCAGCATTTTGGAGGCTGAGGCAGGAGGATTAAGAGTTCTAGGCCAGCTTGGAATACATATGGACATGCTGTCTCAGAGAAGAAGGGGAGGGAGGGAAAGAATAAAAAGACAACACAGGTTCTGGAGAGGCGGTTCAAGAGGCTGCTCTTGCAGAGGACCCAAGTTCAGTCCCTAGCATTCACGCAGCAGCCCACAACTGTTAGTAACTCCAGTTCTAGGTGATTGTGCCCTCTTCCAGCATCCATGACACCAGGCACTCACAGTATACAGACACATACGCAGGTAAAACACATACATATAATAATTTTTTAAAAATCTAAAAATGTTTTTAAAGCTGGGTGGTGGCGGAAGATGCCTTTAGTCCCAGCACTTGGGAGGCAGAGGCAGAGGCAGGAGGATCTTTGTGAGTTTGAGCCCAGCCTCACAGAGTTCCAAGACAGCCAAGGCAGAGAAACACAGAGAAACCCTGTCTTAGAAAAAAAAAACAAAAAACAAAAAAAAACCTGTTAAGATTCAAACCCAGAGGAAGCAGCTGAAGTGCCTATTTAACATATCAAAGCAAACCTGGCCTCCAGGCTTTCCCAGCATTCCTTAGTCCTTACCTGTTACTGGGTATAGTTGGCATATGGGCCCCTTACCCTGAACTTTCCAGCTCAGGGGCTGGGTTGCTCTTACCCCAAAGGTTCTTCTCTATAAAGTCCAGACCTACTCTCTCTTCCTATCTCTTCACCCCTCTCTTCTGTGTGTTGTCTGTCTGTCTGTCTATCTATCTATCTATCTATCTATCTATCTATCTATCTATCTATCTATTTCTGCTTTTTCTTTGCCTCCCTGACTGTGTGGCCACTTCTCTGGCCTCACCCTCTGGTGAACTGGTGAACTGGTAAACTGAACAGAACTGTTCCCAAATAAACCTGTCTTTATACTTTTAATTCAGCTTCAATTGGCTTATGTCAGCGGAGAAACCTAACACACAAGACTCCCTGAGTTCCACCAAATGTTTGCCTGTGGGTCGCTGCATCTGTTTCTGTTGCTGGGGAGAGCCTCTCGGAGGACAGGTATGCTAGTCTCCCATCTGTGAGCATAGCAGAGTATTGTTAATAGTGTCAGGGTAGGTCTCATGTTGGGCCATGCATTGTTTGGCCCTTCCCTTAATCTCTGCTCTATCTTTGTCCCTGCATGCCTTGTGGGAAGGATAAATTTTGGCTGAGCTTGGGGAGTTTTGGTAAAAGGAGAGAGAGACCCGGAGGGGACAAAAACTCCACAAGATGACCAACAGAGTCCACTAACTGAGGACCATGGGGCTTCACAGAGACTGTACCACCAACCAAAGAGCATGCATTGACTAGACCTAGGCCTCCTACACATATGTAGCTGATGGGCAGCTTGGTCTTCACATGGATCCCCTAGCAATTAGAGTGGGGGCTGTCTCTGACATGGACTCTTGGCTCTTTTTGGATCACTTTCCCCTAGCTGGGCTGCCTTGTGGCTTATAGAAGAGGATGCACTTAGCCCTGAAGCAACTTGATTTGCTGGGGTGGGTTGGTGGTGGCTCCCTTTTTCTGAGGAGAAGGGGAGGGGGCAAAGGGGGAAGAGGATAGGAGGAGAGGACCAGGAGGAGAGGAGGAAAGGGGCTGTGATAGGAATGTAAAGTGAATTTAAAAGCAAACAAACAAAATGTTAACAAGACAAAACACAAACTTAAAAATGGGCAAATGGCCAAAGTCTTTTAGGGCACTGAAAATACTCTATGATAATATAATGATGGATTTGTTTAAGTGCAAATATATCATACACATGGCCTACCTAATGAGACCCTGTCTCCAAAACCAAACATCAGCAATAAGATTAAGCATACAGTAACCATATGGCCAACTAAGCACATAAGCACATTCATTTGTCAGCATAAAATTAAGGGAAATAAAAATAGGAATGAGAGGCTGGAGAGATGGCTCAGAGGTTAAGAACATTGTCTGATCTTCCAGAGATCCTGAGTTCAATTCCCAGAAAACACATGGTGACTCACAACAATTTATAATGAGACCTGGTGCCCTCTTCTGGCATGCAGGTATACATGCAGACAGAACATTATGTATGTAATAAATAAATAAATCTTTAACAAAAAAATAGGAGTGAACCCTGACTGTGAACTTTGTGGGACTGTGATATGTCAAAGCAGATGCATTAATGTAACAAATGTACCATTGTGGGGTCACCAATAATGGAGTTGTACATGCATGGGACAAGGGACAGAGTTTACCTTCAGTTTTTCTGGGACTCTAAAACTACTCTTTTAAAAATTGTCATTATTTTTTAAATAAGGGAGGAGGCAAACCAGGAGATACACAGTGAGCAAGCTCATGGAAGGATTCTCAGCATCACAAGCCATTGTAGAACTGTTGATCAAAACCACAGTAAGGTAACGCTTCACACCCTGTAGGATGATTATAGTCAAAAGGGTAGTATTGACTGGCAGGCAGAGAAATTGGAGCCCTCACAACTGTTGATGGGATTGAGAATGGTTCAGCTACTTTGTAAAATAGTTTAGCAGCTCCAAAAACACAAGCTGGATATGATAGCTATACTCCCAGCAGTGGGAGACAGAGGCAAGGATCTCTGAAGTTTCAAGGAAGGACAGCCTGGACAACACAGGAGGGGTGGGGGTCAGGGTCAGGCCAGCTAGACACCTTTGTAGAAAATATAAATGGCTAATACTGTTTATTATTAAAAAGCCTTTAAGTGTTATGGTGGTTAGTATCTAACCCAATATCATAATCAATAAAAGACACAGACACCTGATAGATTTTAGAATAGCCTTATTTTACCTGGGGCAGGGCAGATAATTAACCTTCTTAAACTACCCTTTATCACCCAGTCCCATATGCTATGCCAATTGCTCTAATCATTCCTATCTGGGTTACATAAACACTTGTATATGCATCTCATCTGGGCTGTTTTCCTCCATCCATGTCGATCTGGCCATGTGCTTCTTTCCATGCTAACCCATGGCTGTAGAGGAATTTTAATTCAGAACATGGCTGTTCTGGCAAGAGATCATATCCAAAAAACCTTCTTTGTCTGTGTGATCCAGCTGGAATACAGACATGCCTTTAATCCAGGAGACAGAGGAAAGCAGATCTGAGTTCAAGGTCAATCTTGTCCTCTCCTCCAAGGGTAGCAGTTCTTGTTCATGTGTTTTCCATTCCACAGAAGCAGTCCTCTACATGTTTGAAAGTGATGTCTAATTGAGTGGCAGAAACTGATGAATCAGAAAAGATTTGACAGAATAGGATATGCCCAACTCTTACGTGAAGAGAGAGGAAAGAAATTTTACCAGGTCAGATATACAGAGACAGGTTGAAGAGAGAACAAGCTAGACAAAAGTTGAAGATACAACGAGCCAGAGAATGAGGAGCTAGAAGATTAGAAAACATTGCTGGAGTTTGGGGCCAAGCAGAGCATTCAGAGGTAGAGAGAAAAGCCTGATTGAATAAGTTAGCTGGAAGAGGAGTTTGAGCCAGTACAGCTAAACTGAACTAGCCAGCCCAGAGCTCAGTAAGAATAAGAAAGGGTGAACTTATTCAACAGTAAGTCTCAAAGGCTGAAAGTGTTCTAGGCCTAGGTTAGATTGTATGGAGGCTAGAAGCTTCCAAGGCTAGGCCTAGTATAGCAGATAAAAGCAGTAATCTCCTGAGACAACAGCAGAAACAGGAGAATAACTTTTACAAATGATGACTGTTAGTGTATAGGCAGCCTGCTTCTGGGTTGCCTAGTGTATGATGTCATCACGTGTTCCCACCAGGTGTGTGGCAGATGCAGTTCAGCTGCGCATGCACAAGCTATAAAAGGACCAACCCTCCACTTTGCCTTTCTGTCTTATCTTCCTCTCTTACTCTTCTCCCTTGCTCTCTCGGCCTCGCTTTCTTTCCTGGGGGAGTGGGGGGACCACCATGTCTCTCTCTCTCTCCTTTTCTTCTCTATCTCTCCAACTCCATCCAATAAATCTCTTTCATAGGATATCCGTTGTACACATCATCATTTCAGTGGCTCTGCTTCCTCTTTCTCCTGCTCTCCTCTCTCCTCCTCCCACAATCCTGTCCTCAAAGCCCTTAAACCTTAGCTCCGCCTCTCACTTCTGCCCTGCCCAGGCTTCAGCATTTTTGATTAACCAATCAACTTTAAATTACATTAGAGCAAGGTTTACACAATAAGAACAGGTGTACGTGAGAATGTTCTCGTAAGAGACAGCAAACAGGGGAGAGTCTCGTAAAGGGACCTTTATCCCTAAACATCTACATTCAGGTGTGGATGGGACAGTGAGTGGCTGGGAAGAGGCCAAAATCAACAGTTCCATCCCTCTGCACTACAACCACCCAGTTTGGAGAATTTTCAGTCGTCAGGGCTGGGCTCTACCACCTACACTGTCAGGTGCACTTTGATGAGGGGAAGGCTGCCTACCTGGAGCCAGACTTGCTGGTGAACAGTATGCTGGCCATGTACTGCCTGGAAGAATTCTCAGCCACAGCAGTAAGCTCCCCTGGGTCTCAGCTCCATCTGTGAAGGTGTCTGAGCTGTTGCTGCTTTGGCCAGGGTCTTCCCTTCAGATCCATACCCTCCCCTGGGCTCATCTTAAGGCTTCCCCCTTCCTTACCTACTTTGGACTCTTTGAAGTTCTCTGTGGGGTCCTGCTCTTCCAGATTCACTAAACTTTACCCAAACAGCTCTCAAAGCACCATGACTACCCCCATCCCCACCCCCCTGCCCCAGAGGTAGCTCCATGCTCCAGTCCTGTCCTTCAAGGGCAGCCAGCCCTTGTTCACGGTTTTCCCATTCCACAGAAGTAGTCCTGCTCTTACACATCCAATCCCACCCCAACTGTCCACCTCACTAGCTCCCAAAGTCCCACTTATCCCTGATTCCCCAGGCCACAACCCTCAAGACATTGTGTTTACTAATTATGTGTGTCAGGCACTGAGATGGGCTGGACTTGGTAGCAGGAAGCCAAAGAGTGTGGGACTATGCCAGAGGTTCCCAATATGAAGGGTAAGAGCCCAAGAGGAGCTCCTCCCTGGACCCCTGTGGATTCTGAAAACTGTTACATGAATATTAAAGAGAATAAATCATAAAAAAAGAGAGCAAGCAGACCTTGGGGAGCAAAATAATTAACACTCAAATACAAAGCACCAGACCATGTTGTTACAAGACACGGTAAGACCTCATCTCAAAACACAAAACCTCAGAAAGGTTAAACAGAATATTCACATAACCGATTGCATAAGCATAGAAAAGGTCTACCCTGAACCATGCATACACTAAGAGAGGTGGGGATATTATAGTTTGAATGTGAAAGGCCCCTCGCAGACTTGTGAACTGAGAGCTTGGCTGCAGGCTGATGGGCTTTTGGGAAGCCCATGGCTCTGACCCATGGCTCTGAATCATGATGGCACCATTGGGAAGTGCTGAAAAGTAGGAAGCCTAGATGGGGAAAGTGCCAATGGGAGGAGGTCTTTCCTTGGTCTCCACTTCCAATCTGCCATTAGGTGTCCTCTGCCTCTCCTGGAGCCCTGATTCTCTACCTCACCTTAAGCCCGAAGTAGTAGACCTAGCTGACCTTGTACCAAAGCCCAGAAAGGCAAGCAAAACCAGTCTTTCTTCCCTTAACTTGATTTTATCAAGTATTTGTCACATGACAAAAATCTAACTAGCACACACATGTCCCACAAAAACCTTTCCTGGAGTGGCCAGAGCAACATTACCTAGAATGGCCAAGTGCACATATAAATCACAAGCACATTTACACATTTGAAAGATTTATTTTAAGTGTGTGTGTGTCTGTCTGTCTGTCTTGTGTATACTCTGTGTGAATGGGAGTATGCAGAGACTAGAATAGGACATTGGATGCCCTGGAGCTGGGGTTACAAATGTCAAGGGTAATAGGATTTGAACTCAGGCCCTCTGGAAGAACAGCAAGTGCTCCTTGTTGGGGTAACCTACCCCAACACATGATGTTATCAATTGGCTATGAATGTGTGCCCCTATATTCTCAATTGTTCATTACTGTGCTGGCAGGATATGTGATACTGTTATTTCTATAGCCCACATGACCTGCTTTCTATATGTAAATCTTTGTTGCCTCCTCACCTTGTCCAAAAAGGTGTAAAACAGAGTGATCAACGATTACCTGAGATTATCATGTTAAATTAAAGGCAAGCTGTGGGCCTGGAGAGATGGCTCAGAGGTTAAGAACACTAGCTGCTCTTCCAAAGGTCCTGAGTTCAGTTTCCAGCAACCACATAACGGCTCACAATGAGATCTGGTGCCCTCTTCTGGCCTGCAGGCATACGTGCAGGCAGAACACTGTCTACATAACAAACAAATAAATAAATAAATCTTAAAAAAAAAAAAAAGCAAGCTGCGTGTGTGCTCTCAATCTGGCCAAAAGGCACTGCTAAGAGGTAGATAGGGTGTAGCGCTGCTGCTGATTGGTTCAGAGTGAGTGAGCTCTGAAAGCTCTTTCCCTTTGCTAACAAGCCCTTTTGTGTTAGTAAGAAGGAGCAGCTTTTGATGAATAAGGAGCTGGAGCTTCAGGACGAGGAGCTCCACAGGGATGGAGACAGAGGCAGGGTGGTCAAGATATGGTGGCAGAATAGTTGGCTCAAGTTTGGATGGCTAGCTCAGGAAACCGCTCCCAGCAAAAAGGCTAACAGGCGTATACTATTCAGACATCTTCGTGTCTTTATTACTATTAAACCCCAAGCTGGACCCCCAAAAGCTCCCACCCTCGCTCTTAACCACTTAACCATCCCTTCAGCCCCTCACACTGTCACATGGGCGTTTAAGTGATCAATAAACAACATATTGTACCCCAATAACAGCATTTTGTTTGGCAATAAAAACAACAAAGTTGCAATGACATTTGGATGCTAAATGGAGGAAGCTGATCATAAAAGGTAACAACCTCAGGCTATGGTGATGTATGGGCCGTGGTCCTACTGTGGGCGGGGTCTGTGTTGATGTAGCCACACCACAGGCCATGTGGATGTCCGTGGTTTGTGCTGCAGCCTGAAGCCATGTTGATGTCCATGGTCTGGGCTGCCCCCGAGGGTCTTGTCTGGGCCCATGGTCCACTGTTATGTTGCTGCACAGGCAATTCAACTGGAACCTCTAGGGTCCTGACAACATCCTATGTCACCACGTGGGCCAGGTGCTTGAGACTTCCGTCTGCCACTCCCACCCGCTCTGTGCTTTGGTTTCTCTCCCCTTCTCTGACGTTTCTCTCCTGAGGTGCCTCACCCATCCCCCTCCTCTCTTCTCCTATGCTTTCCACTGTCTCTGTCTCTGTGTCTCTCTCTACCTCCGTACAATAAATCCCTTCATACCAGATCTGTTGTGTGTGGCATTTTTTAAATATATTGTTACACCTACTGCATCAGGAGGCCATGTTTGTGTATGGTCTATGTTGTCACCAGAAATTGTGTAGAGGCCCATGATCTGTGCTCCTGACGACTGTGAAGAGCAAGCAGGCTATGTTTGGTGTGATATTGATGACCGCAGATGCACAGTTGAGACAGAGGGACATGGAAGGCTTCTGTGACAAACCTTACAGGAACACCCAAAAGTGAAAGCCTAGGCAAGAAACTTCTAGAGAGAACTCTTAAAAATCCTGCGCTTGGGAGGCAGAGGCAGGCTGATTTCTGTGAGTTCAAGGCCAGTCTGGTCTACAAAGTGAGAACAGGACAGTCAAGAAACCTTGTATCAAACAAAAAACAAGAAAACAAACAAAAAAATGGGTTCCTACAGAGAGTTCTGGAAGGGAAGGCCTCAGTTCTAGTTAAGGGGCCAGCCACTAAGGGTTTGTGCATGCTCCAGTGAGTATATAGATATCACAAACTGGGCTTTTAATTTTTTTTCTATTTGTAAAATTTTCTATTCTTATTTTTTCTTAGTGGCGGGGAAGGCCACAAGGGTGCAGGGGTAGACATGGAAGGGCTGGGAAGGGAGTGAGATCGGGTACATGATGTTACATTGCCACAGAATCAACAAAATGTTATGTTGAAAAAGAAAAGAAACCAGAGAGAGAGAGAGAGAAAAAAAAAAGTGAAAATCAACAGAATCTCACCAATCAACACCAACATTTAGTTCCACAACTGTTAGTTTTTATAAAATGTGGTCTCATTTATAAGTAGGTTTCTTCTTGGAATTACGCTGAAGGCATCTATATCATGGTAGTCAAATGAACTATTTGGCTTATTCTCATTTGAAGCCTGGTTTATTTTCAATGCTGAGGTGTATGACTGCCGGCTCATCACACACAGATTTCATAGTGATTTTAACTCTATCCACAAGGAGGCAGCAAACAACTATGCTAAGATTATTATTATTATTATTTTTTTTAAGTGAAAGGAAGTCCGGCACATACATAGCTTTCCCTGACCCTGTGGGTGTGCATCCGTGGTAACATTGTCACTGGGTGTGCTCATTGCACGTTTTTAATCCCAGCACTTGGGAGGCAGAAGCAGGCAGCCCTCTGGGAGTTTGAGTCCAGCCTGGTCTAGAGAGTGATTTCCTGGCCAGCTGGGGCTAGCAGTGAGGAAATGTCTCATTAAAAACAAAACAAAACAACAACAACAACAAAAAACTTTAAAAAAGTATTATCTCCTTTATATGCATAAGAAAACTGGAGGTGGCCAGAGTAATTGTGTGTGGATTCCAGGACAGGATGTAATGCTGTTTTCTGACGCCTCAGTGGTCTAGTTCACAGCATCCTGCCTGCATTTAATTCAACTCTAGGCACAGTACCAGGGAGGCTATGGAGCATACAGGGATAAACAAGAGGATTCCTGCCCGTCAGCAGTTGTAATCAGGTGTGAGGACAGATTTATCCACAAATAGATGAGTAGTTACACACCAGAGTAAACCGAAGGGCCCAAGAAGGCAGGAGACTCACTCCGATAGTGGTGCTGGGCTTGGCTTTATCAGAGAGGAAAGATAAGAGCTCAGCCTGGAGAGACACCGCTCTGTCCCTAGGCACCTCTCATCAGAACGCCCACACAGACTTGCAAGTGTTACATTCTGGTTTACAGGGAAGAAAGCTGGTAGTCAGCATGGTTAAGAAACTATACCAAGAAGAGGGAGTGGTTAAAATGCTTATTGCTCTCCCAGACGTTCCAAGTTCAGTTCCCAGCGCCCATGTCCAGTGGTTCACAGAAAGGAGCTCATGTAACTCAGGCTGGCTTCAGGCTCATTACATAGCCAAGGATGACTCTGAATGTCTAATCCTTCTGTCTCCACTTTCCAAGGGCTAGGACTGCAGGTGTGTGTTGCCTCACTTGGGCTCCAACTTTGTACATGCTTGGCAAGCATGGAACTGACTGCTCTCTACACCATCCAGAACTTACATTTTAATATGGATTTCCCAGGCCCATAAAGAGTGGTGGCTGTGGACAGACAAAGCAAGGGGAGACTTCTAAGATAAAAAATGTGGGTAGAAAGCCTGGGAGGCAGGAAATAAAGGCATGTTGAGCAATGGCAAGGGAGTCAGTGTGCCTAGACAAGAGAGAAATCTAAAGAAACTGAGTTCTGCCACGTCTGGTGGCACAGGCTGATCCTGACATGAGAAGAGCTAGGCAAACAAGAATATTCCACTGTATTTTATTGCAACTACAAGTGAATGACATCACGGGTGCTATGAAAGATTAATTTGGTGCATTGTGTAATAGAATAAGGACACTAGTTAGGGGGTTGTTAAAGTAATCCTCGCCAAAGATAACTATAAAAGCAATGAGCGCCAAAAGACATTACTGAGGTGAACTTCCCCACGGTCCCGAATCTCATTAGATGCCAGGGAAGACAAAAGAGATGACTGTGGCTAAGGCCTCCTTGGTAGGCAGCCAGGAGGACATGAGTGAGACTTATGAGAGGTGGGTGGGTAGAGCTATACAGTGGCAAGATGGACACAGGCAGCTGGTACCTGAACCACAAAAGAAATGACCCAGGAAGCTGGCTAGGTAAAATCTTCATATAAGATTCATCAGGGAAGCCAGGTGCAGTGGGGCACGCCTTTAATCCCAGCACTCAGGAGGCAGAGACAGGTGGATCTCTGAGTTCACAGCCAGTCTGGTCTACAGAGTGAGTCCAGGACAGCCAGGGATACACAGAGAAATCCTGTCTCCA
>CM053757.1:41738221-41810305 GCA_028658305.1 Pachyuromys duprasi
GCTCCTGCAGAGATACTGGCCAGCAGGATGGGTCCTGTGAGAGGCTGGCTTTCAGCACCGTTCAATTACAGCCTGAACGCCTGTGTCCTTGGAAGGTCACGTCTCACCGCTTGCCCTGGAATTAGAGATGCTGTTTGTTCTGTTCTTTTCCTCGGTGGTAAATATCCTGATTTTCCACCCAGTTCTTGTGTTTGGACATGCCCTCACTTTCCCAGAAACTCACTCACAGTTTTCTGTGGTTTCCCACTTCCTCCCAGCCCAGCATTCCAGCGCCAGCCAATCTGTCTCCCGCTGTCCCTGTTCCTATCCCAGGTCTCCTCTTGTTTTCTCTTTGAAACAGGGTCTTACCATGCAGCTCAAACTGTATTTGAATGTACTATTATCCTGCCTCAGTCTCCCAAGTCTCAGTTATTATTACTACTACTACTACTATTACTATTTTGAGACAGTAATAGCCCCGGCTGTTCTGGAGCTTGCACTATAGACCAGGCTGGCCTTGAACTCAGAGAGATTCCCCTGCCTCTGCCTCCCAAGTGCTGGGACTAAAGTTGTGTGTCACCACCACCTGGCAATTTAAAAAGACTTTTGTGGATTTTGTTGTATTTGTTGTTGTTGGTAGTGTGTGCGCGTTTGTTTGTTTGTTTGAGCCAGGGTCTCACTACCCAGCCCTGGCTAGCCTGGAACTCACTATGTAGACCAGGCTAGCCTTGAACTAAGAGATCCACCCATCTCTTCCTCCCAAGTGCTAGAACTAAAGGGGGTGTGCTATCACACACCTAGCTTGTTTTGAATTATTTTGATACTCTTGATTCCTTCTCCCCAATACTGAGATTACAAGCATGAACCACCATGCTGAGGTTATACAGTCCCAGGGAGTAAACCTAGACTTTGTGCCCATTAGGCAGACACTCTACCAACTGAGCCACATCCTAGCCAAGAGCACTTGGGGAGCTTAGAAAATAATACTTCATAACATCCCGAACAAAGGCCTCAAAAGCCACGTCTCTTTATCCTGACCTCCTGTTTGGAGCTCTTCTTTCTCCTCCTTAAACCAGGCCGTGGAGACTAGAATCTTTTCCCTGAGATAAGTCATTGAAATGGGAACCCGTTTCCCACAAAGCAGTTGCAAATCCTAACACCTTAACTTGTCTTTCCCTGCCTTTCTGTCTTAGAGTTGGCATAAAGAAATTCTCTGGTCTAACAGCATACATGCCTTCTTTGCCAAGGGCTGGCTGTGCCCCATATCAAAGATGACAGGTTGCACAGGAAGGCCTGGCTCAGTCGCCTTAGGTCTGTGAACACCAGCTCATGCCTCTTTCGTCCAATTACATTTTTATGTGGTTGACCCTGCCTCATGGCAAGCCCAGTACAAACACAGAGAGCCATCTCCTGTCTTTGATATTACGGACCATGTGTCAGGTGAAACTATGATCAAGTAAAATCTGCTTCTTGCTTTTCTGGTTTTGTTTTGCCGGCCTGCCAATCATTACAGAAGTGCCAACCATGAGCCTTTAAAGTCGGTGGGTCCCCTGAGAAGACGTTATGTGATTTCACACGAGATACCCACCATGGATGTGGCAAATCTCGGCTGCTCAAGCAGAGGTACCAGGTCCTATGTCAATTACAGCATCTCAGGGGATCCTCCGGGGACAGGAGCACAAGCGTGTCACAGCACAGCGCTCCTCGGGATGCTGAGGCTTGCTGGAGCTGAATGATCTAAGGTCACACAAAGCTGTGAGTAGGGGTAAGGACATGCTGGGTGAATGAACTCGTCCCCTAAGTGAGTTTGTCCTGAGTGATTGGCTGTGGGGAGCAGTAAGTGACAGGCTGAACCAGGCAGGACTCAGGTGTGTAGGACAGGTGCTCTGTGTATATGTGTGTGTTTGTGTGTGTGTGCATGTGTGCATTTGTGCCCAGTTGCATAGAAGTCAGAAGATAACATCAGCACTATTCTTCAAGTGTTGTTCACCTTTTTTTTTTTTTAACAGTTATGTATTTGGTTATATGTATTTTGTGGGTGTGGTGCCATGACACTTGTGTAGAGGAGTCAGTTCTCTCCTTTCATCATGTGGGTTGGGAATCAAACTCAGATCATTAGAGCAGCAGCTAGCACCTTTACCCTCTGGCCATCTTGCCAGCCCTGCCTTGTTTTGAGGCAAGGTCTGTCACTAGGTTGGGTGAACCCTCTGTGTACATTAGGCTGATGGCCAGTGAGCCCCAGGCGTCTGCCTGTCTCTGCCTCCCTAGTGCTGGGATTGCAGGTGTGGGCCTTTTAAAGGATTTCTTTATTTTTGTTGTTTTGTGTGCATGCACGTATGTGTGCCATGGGAATGCATGGTGCCTCCCAAACACAGAAGAGGGCGTTGGATCCCCTGGAACTGGAAATAGAGACAGTTTGAATTGCCCTGTGTGTCCTGGGATCCGAACCTGGGTCCTCTGCAAGAACAGCAAGTGTTCTTACCTGCTGAGACATCTCTCAAGCCCCCAACACAGCTAGCTTAAAGCAAACAAACCAAATCCCTCCAAAAAAACCATGAGTTCTGGGGACCAAAACTCGGATCTTTAAGTTTGCAAGGCAAGTATTTTACAGAGCTATTCCCTGCCTCCCCGCAGTGCCTCTTATAATCTACCATCTCACATGATGTTACCATAATGCCCTAATAATGGGACCATTAGACTAAATAATGGGTTTAAGGCAGTGAAATAACCTCCAAGTAGTCGGTCACCTCTGGCTCTTGAAGGCTCTAGCCTTCTGGGAAGCCCTGAGCCTGGCTGCAAGGGGAGGGAGTGTGCAGAATGGACACTCCCCAAAGTCCCTTTAGCTCAGGCCATTGAGTACCACAGGCTCTGAGCAGCCAGCCTTCCCAGTCTGGAAATTCTTGACCAGGAAGGAACCTCCTGTTCTCTCAAATTGCTCAAGTGGTGGAGAGGCTGATTTCCTGCGGTTTACTAAACAGGCTGTTTATAGCCAGGAGCTGTCACGGGGCAGGAATCAGCAGGGGCAGGCCAGGAGGTCACGCTACTTCTGGAGTGTGTGGCTCCTCATAAACACCCTCCCCTCTCCAGTGAGCCTCCCAGAACGGGACTGTCGGTTTGGTGGCAGAGCACCAAGAACCATACTTCTTTCCTTCTCTTCACCGTGCTTGCCTTTCTCCCTTTCCCTATCTGCTCTTCTGTCCCATCCCCCTACCCCCTCACAACCAACCCCCATCTTCTCTAGCGGACAAGGACACCTTTTTGGAGGATCTGCATCTGGAACTTTGAGTGGGTGATCGACCTTTCTCAGCTTCAGTTTTCTTGGTTCTACTATCCTCCACCCTAACCTTCTCTCTAAAGAGAAATCTTCTCTCTCTTCTCCCTGCCTGCTCCAACCCTGTCGCCGTTGCCGGTACTGGCCATGTTAGCCGAATGTGCTTTGCCGCCATGGGGGATGGACCAAGGAGCCTGGCTCTAAGCTCAAGACAACTGATGATGGTGGGGTCAGGCTGGCCTTGCCACTTTCCCACAAGGCCTTGCCCTAGGCCTTTCTGCTTTGAATAAAGTACTCTCATCATTTGGAGGTGGAGTGGAGGAAAAGTGTAGAACAGGAGAGCACTTAACTGTTGGTTTCTTCTGGTCTTTCATCTGGTTCTTCCTCCATTGCCTTAATGGTAACAAACCACCGTGTAAATGGCAGGCAAGTCCCCTCCACTGTCTGGACTAGAAGTGAACAGGAAAAGTGGACTAGAAGGGCAGAGCGTGGAGCCAGCTTCCCAAGATGGGACTCTGTTCTACTTTCTCTTCTGTGGCTATGCAGTAGCAGCTAAGAACTCCATCTTAGAGGTCTGAGGCTAGCCCTGTAAGCAAGCTGAGGCTGTTAAGACAATACCAGAAATGGACCTGGAATGTTCTCTCACATGTGCAGAAGTACATGTCCACAGAAACAGACTGTGGCCTTTGTCTTTAAGAAGCTGCAGTCAGTCTCAGATCCAACCAAGGAGACCATGGTCAGTTGCCGCTTAAATAAAATTCGGTTGATTACAGCTTGATAGGGGTCAGGTGGTTTTTCGAGGTGGTCTCAAACTCCCCAGTCAATGACAAAACACTCTAACCAAAAGCAACTTAAGGGAAGAAGTGGTTTGTTTGACTTATACTTCAGTTTATAAGCCAAAACTAAGTAAAGCCAGGGCAGGAACTCAAGCAAGAACTTGAAGCAGAAATCAAGGAGGAGTGCTGCTTGACGGTTCGACATGAGGGCTCATGCGTAGCTAGCATTCTTATACAGCCCAGGCTCACCTGCCTAGGGACAGTGCTGCCCACAGTGAGCTGGGCCCTCCTGCATCAAGCTGACCTGGAGAAATCTTCAATTGAGACTTCCTTCTCAGGTCAGTTGTGTTAGGCTTTGTCAACTTGACAGTTAAGGCTAGCTAGAACAGATCCCATCCCCATTACTTAGCAGCAGGGTTTAGTGAACCCTTCTATGCCTCTTTTTTTGTTTGTTTTTGTTTTTCCAGACAGGGTTTCTCTATGTAACAGAGCCTTGGCTGTCCTGGATTCACTTTGTAGATCAGGCTAGCCTTGAACTCACAGAGCTCCACCTGCCTCTGCCTCACAAGAGCTGGGATTAAAGGTGTATGCCACCATGTCCAGCCACTTCTGTTTCCTCAATTGAAAATCAGTACCCAGCATTTAGGAGGCAGAGGTAGGCAGAGCTCTGTGAGTTTGAGACTAGCATGGTCTACATAGTGAGCCCCAGACCAGGTGAGGATACACAGGGAGACCTTGTCACAAACAAACAACTCTCCCCAGCTCCCTCTCTCCTCCCTGCCCCCCCAAAAGAACAAGGAAGGGCTAGAGAGATGGCTCAGTAGTTAAGAGTGCTGGCTATTTTTTCTAGGGGCCTGGGTTTGATTCCCAGACCTCTCTAGAGTGTTTGACAAAGCCTTATGACTGTCTTTGTTCTGTAACTAATGAACTTTCCTCTTTTCTTTTTTATTTTGTGTGCATCAATGTGAAGGTGTCAGATCTCTTGGAAATGGAGTTACAAACAGTTGTGAGCTGCCATGTGGGTGCTGGGAATTGAACCCAGGTCTAATTTGGAAGAACAGACAGTGCTCTTAACCACTAAGCCACCTCTCCAGCCACTAATGAACTTTCATGAAACCACTACAAGGAGGAGGAACATGTTACTTAGAGCTGTTCATATCGGCACAAGAATAGACTCTATCTTATTCTTTTTGAGGTGAGAGTAAATACCTTGGTATTTATGTAGAGATAGGGTCTTATGTAGCTTAGGATGACTTTGAACTTCTGATGCTCCTGTTTCTGCAGGATAACAGGGCATGCACCACCATACTTGGTTGATGTTCTGCTGGGGATCAAACGCAGGTTTTGTGCATGTCAGGCAAGCATCCTACCAACTGAGCTACACCCTCAATCCCATGACCAGCCAAAACCATGTAATAATATCCAGAGCCAAATCCTTCCTTGAATTAGTTCTCTCTCTCAACACTGTAACAAAATGCCTGATTGATAAACAGCTGTCCCAGCCACTGTTCCATTGCTTTGAAGAGGCAACATGACCAAGGCAACTCTTAAGAAAGAAAGCGCTGGGGACTTACAATTTTGAAGAGTGAGTCCATTATCACCATGCATGCCTGCCGGCATGGTTCTAGAGAAATAACTGAGAGCTACATTCTGATCTGCAAGCAGTTGAGAGAGAGAGAGAGAGAGAGAGAGAGAGAGAGAGAGAGAGAGAGAGAGAGAAACTGCTTTAAAAGCCTGCCATAGGTTTTGAAACCTCAAAGCCCACCCCCAGTGACACACCTCCTCAAACAAGGCCACACCTCCTAATCCTTCCCAACAGTCCACCAATTGGGAACCAAACATTCAAATATATGAACCTATGGGAGCCATTCTCATCCAAACCACAACAGCTCAAGGAAAGAAGGCATTATCCTAGCACACTGTTTCAGAGGGTCAGTCACCGGTCACTGTGGTCTCATGCACTTGGGCAGACCATCATGGTGGTGTCACTGTGTGGCAGAGGACCGCTGCTCACTTTATGGCTGACCAGGGATCAGAAAGCAGTTAGGGAGGATATACCTCCAGGGATACAGTCCCTCCTTATTACATGGTTTTGGCTGGTCATGGGGCTGAGGATGTAGCTCAGCTGGTAGGATGCTTGCCTGACACACACAAAGCCTGTGTTTGATCCCCAGCAGGACGTCCCCTGAGTATGGTGGTACATGCCTGTTACCCTAGCAGAAGCATGTTCCAGTCATCTACTTCTTTCAGAAGGACTCCACTTTCTAGTTTCCAGAACCTCCTGAAATAGCACCATTAGCTACGGACCAAGTGTTCAAAACTTGAGAGCCCTGGGGACATCCCAGGTTCAAAACATGTCAGTCCTCATGTGCCGTCTCGGTCACAACACAACCTGCTTTTTACAGACAAGGGAAGATGCTTTGCCCATGCGAAACCACGAGACAGGAGAACCACCATTCTCAGAAGCCAGGGCCAGGGTTCCCCTGCCACACCTTAGGACAAGTCATGCATGCCATGCATATGTCTTGGGTTTGTATAAAGGAGCTGGCCCAATGGGGAACAGCAATGGGCCAGCCTGGACTCAAAGGCATCGTCCCAACCCTGATCCATAAGCCACCAGGAGAGAGACAATATCCTATGGGAAGGTAGGTCCTGTCCTTTGGGGACCCTGCCTCGGAGCCATTTGCCCCCAGCTTTCTAGGCAGAAAGCACAACTATCCCTGGAGGCAGACAAGGCCAAAATCCAGCATCGAAGTTGTTGGCCTGTGGGTCTGATCTCCCCAGACTTTGGGCGGGCCTTGATTTGTTTGTTTTGTTCTGATACAAGGACTATCCTGGTACTTAATACATAGCCTAGGCTGGCCTCAAGCCTGCAGTGATTTTTCTATCTCTGCCTCCAGAGCACTCTGATTATAGATGTGTATACCATACACAGCTAAGGATCTTGATTTGGACAGAGGTACATGAAAAAAACAGAAAGATGGTGGGAGACATAGGGAAGGAGACACCAAAAATAATCAATAAAAGGTCACTGTTTTGATGAATTTCTTAACCTGGGCTACAACAGAATGGAATCTCAAACTTAAAAGAACTTCTAAGAAACCAGACAGGGGCTGGAGAGAGGGTTTGGAGGTTAAGAGCACTGGCTGTCCTCGCAGAAGATCTGGGTTCAGCTTCCAGCACTACATGTCAGCTCTCAACTATCTGTAACTATAGTTCCATGGGATCTGATGGGACACATCCACATCCACATAAGCAAAACATGCCTACGCATAAAATAAATAAAAAATATTTCTTGCAGGGAGATGATGAGGTACACCTTTAATCCCAGCACTCAGGAGGCAGAAGCAGGTGGATCTCTGTTAGTTTGAGGCCAGTCTGGTCTATAATGTGAGTCTAGGACAGACAGAGCTACAACAGAGAAGCCCTATCTTGGAAAAAGAAAAAAAAAATTCTTTATAGAGCCATATAGTGAGACCCTGTCTCAAATGATCACAAATCAATCAATCAATCAATCAACCAACCAATTAATCAGCCAGTCAATCAGGAGACAGACAGTCAGGTGAAGTGGCTCATGCCTGAGATTCTAGCCCTGGATGAGGCAAGAAGATTTCGGTAGGCCTGGGCTAGAGAGGGAGTTCCCTATAGAGTGAGACTCTGTCTCTCTCTGTCTCTCTTTATCTATCCATCTATCTAACAGTCTGAATTTCCCAGATAGGCCAGTTTCAGTCTGTGTGATAGCAAAGTTCTGTGCCTAATCCTTACAAACCAGTGAGCTCAATAACCTGGTCTGCATGTTCCACTTCCCAAGGGAAGTCTCTTAACACTAGGCCCCTCTTGGCCTTTGTTTCTGCTTTATCAGCCTCTTCTTGTTCACAAACACCAGGCCTCTGCTTAGCTCATTGGAATGCTTTACTGCATGGAATGAAGTGTTGACTGATTTTAGAGTAGAAAATAAAGCCAATTAAGATCATGAGACTAAATCATTATGATTTTGTTCATTGACAAAATTTTCCTATCGGATAAGCAAACACAGCATGAACAGCAAAGACTGAGAAAGTGGAGGCAGAAGGAAATAATCCAAGACCAGTTTTGGCTACAGAACCTATGCTGCATGAAATCCTGTAGCAAGCACACTAGAAACACAGGACGAGACTGTCACATGCCTGTAACCAGGGCAGCTGAGGCAAGAGAGTTTGATGTCAAGCCTGGGCTAGATAATATGAGACCCTGTCACAAAATAGTTCTGAAAAGGGCTGGGAGCCAAGCATGGTGGTAATATGAGCTGTAACTCCAGCCTTTGGAAGGTACAAGCAGGAAGATCAGGAGTTCAAAATCATCTGTGGCTGCAGAGTGAGCTCAAGGCAGCTTGGGCCCCTGACTCAAACAAAAGAAGGAAAAAGAGTTTGGTGGGGAAAGTACAAGTCCTTCAGGCACAGGATGTCAGAGTGAGGAGTGCACTTCTTGCTTTGGAATGAAGCTGTGTGGAACAATCTGCTCCAGGAGCCTCACGGAACCAGGGCCAGAGAAAGGTCAAAGGTCAGAGTTCTAGGATGGGAACTAAACTTGAGACAGGGAGTAAGGCTGGTTGAATGTGGAACTGTGTGTGTGTGTATGTATGTCACAATAAGCCAATCAAGGAGGATAGGAACTCTGCTCCAGGGATTCTCCAGGCTTGCCCTTCAAGGTCAGCTGGCATCAGCATTGGTGGGCTTAAACCAGAAGATGGCATATAGGTCACCTAGTCCAGGATTCCTCATCACCTTCAGGTTAAAAAATATATATATCCTAGAGAGAGAATTAAGAGTGGGTTGTATCAAGGACCCAGATATACCTAGGCCTAGCCCAGTGCTATTCCTTCTACATCATGATCCAAAGCAGAGAAAGCATCAGGAAGATGTTGGAGAGAAGCAGACTGCCTCAGACTGTTTAAATAGGGCTGGGGGTGGAGCTCAGTGGTACAGTGCTTGCCTAGCACTGTAGAGATTCTGACAATCCCCAGTGCCACAAAAATGAACGAGTGCATGAATGATGAATGAATGAATGCAGCCTCTTGTTTGAATTTGAGAGTTAGCAATGTAGCTCAGTCAGTAGAGTTCTTGCCTAGCAGTCACGTAGCCCCGAGTTTCCCAGCACTACATAAGCCACACCTACAATGCCAGCACTCAGAAGGTGAACGGAGGAGTATTGATGTGCAAGGCCATCTTTAACTATATAGAGAGGGCTCCAATTAGAAACCCCGAGACCCTGCCTCAGGGTTGGAGTATGTGGGGAAGTAGGGCAGGGAGAGCAATTTCAGGAAGAGAGGCAGAAAGGACCAGAGGAGAAAAGGTTATTTTTTTTTTTTTTACACCTCTGTGAGTTATGACTCACACAGTGGCTTGTTGAACACGTGGTGCTACTGATAGGACATCAGAAGACCTAACTTCATCCCCGAGCTTTGCTGTGTGACCTTGGGCATGCCCTGCCTAGAAGCCTCAGAATGATCATTTGAAGCAGGAATGCAACAGTGAGTGTCCCACAGAGCTGACCCTGGAGACAGGCTGGAAAATAAGTCAGAAAGAGTAGTCCATCAGATTCTTAACAAAAGGGTGACAAGTATGTGGATTAGACCATTCTCTTAAGCCTCCATGCCCCAGTCTCCACATCTGAACTGGGTATTGGTGGGAACCAAACTGGATGAATCTGGCACAGTCTCCAGACCTTACTGAGCATGTATGACTCCATATTCATTACTATCACTAACTGATGGTGACTCTTAGTTAGAACTCAATAGTGTCACACGCAGAAGAAAAGCATCATTAACTCATGTAGAGATAAAGAAACTAAAGCAGAGGAGCGTTTGCCACAGCAGCAGCAAGACAAGGGCTGAGGCCACACTAGGCAGAGGTTGGGACTCAGGCACAGGGCAGGCAGCTGCACGAACACATGTCCGCAGAGCCCAGGGGATGGCTCAGCCACGGAGCCAGGTTCTGGAGCTACTGACTAACTGCCAGCTTCACACAGCAGCGTCAGCCTGTCCCCTCGGGGGCTCCAAGAGTGGAAAAAAAGAGGCCCTGGGAAGACACCGTGGCTCCAGAAGCCCCTGGTTTTGGTTTTGGGTTTGGGTTTGGTTTGCCACTGTTGCTGTTTTGTCTTCAGAGGTTTGTTCCTTTTATTCATGTGTATACATTGCGTGCCTGCCTGAGCTTCTCCGCACCACATGTGTGCTGGTGACTGCAGAGGCTAGAGGACATCGGATCCTCTGATGTGGATGCTGAGAACTGAATCCTCATCCTCTGCAAGAGCAGTAAGACCCACTGAGCCATCTCTGCGATAAACAAACAAACAAACAGAAAACTATTATTATTTTGTGTATGCTCTGTGTGTTGGAGGGATATGCAAGTGAAGGCATTTGCCTGCATGTGGGCGGGGCAGAGGTTGACTTCAGCATCTTCCTCAATCTCTCTCCTCTTTATTTATTTACAGATTTATTTATTTAGCTGGGTGCAGTGGTGCATGCCCATAATTCTACACTCAGGGAGGCAGAGGCAGGGGATCTCTGTGAGTTCGAGGCCAGCCTGATCTACAAAGTGAGTCCAGGATGACCAAAGGGTCACAGAAAAACCCTGTCTCGAAAAAAGAAATGAAACAAATTTATTTCTTTTATGTTTATGTATATGGATGTTTTGCCTGCAGGTATGTCTGTGCACCAGGATATGCCTTTCTGCCAAAAGAGGCCAGAAGAGGGCACCTGATCCCCTAGAGCTGGAGTGAAAAGCAGGTGTGAGCCTCTATGGAACAGGTTAGGGGAGTAACATGTAGGCTTTGAAGTAAGCTGTCCTACTTCATTTAAAATTCAAAATGGTTGGGTGAAATGACTCAGCAGGTAAATGGCACCTGCTGCTAAATTCAATCCCTGGGACCCACATGATGGAAGGAGAGAACCAATTCTTGAAAGCTATTCTCTGACCTGCACACACGGTTACGGTGGCACACAATGAATGAATGAATGAATGAATGAATGAATGAATGAATGAATCAATCAATCAATCAATCAATGCAATGCAATTTAGAACAATTAAAATATTTTTGAAATATACATTTGAGGGGTCACAGTTAAAAAAGGAAAGAAGAAAGAAAAGTAGGAGACACAGAAGGAGAAAAAGAAGAAAGAACATGATTTGCCCATAGTCCTTCAGTCTCTGACCCACCCTCTACTGGGCAGAGGCAGCTTCTGTAGAGCACCAGCCATTGGCTCTCAGGACTTTGGCCAGCTCAGGAGAGACAGAATGCCCTTCGACAGATTGGCAGCAGACAACATAGGAACCCAGTTTTCTTGTTTCAAGCACAGGGGAACCCCAAGCTTACTGACTACTTTACTACCTTCCTGAGGTAGGGCAAAGGTTCTGCATCTGTCCACAAGTTCTGTTTGTTTGCTTGTTTTGTTTTTCTGAGACAGGGTTTCTCTGAGTTGCCCTGGCTGTCCTGGAACTGGTTTTGTAGACTAGGGTAGCCTCGAAGTCACAGAGATCCATCTGCCTCCCAAATTCTGTAATTAAAGTTGTGCTCCACTATGCCTGGCTTGTCCAGAACTTTTTTTTTTTTCAAGACAGGGTTTCTTTGTGTAGCCTTGGCTGTCCTGGACTCCCTTTGTAGACCAGGCTGGCCTCGAACTCACAGAGATCTGCCTGCCCCTGCCTCGCCTAGTGCTGAGATTAAAAGCATGTGCCACCATGCCTGGCTCCAGAACTTTCTTAAGTGGACTTGCATAGGTCTGGAGTCTGAGTTGGAGAGAGGATGAGATAGGAGGAAAGTGGGCCTGAACCAGCAGCGACCATGCTGAGAGCAAGACAAGAGATGGGCAGGTGGCTCAGCCACTTGACTGGTTCTCCCTCCATCCTCACTGTGTTTGTATGCAGGTGCCCCGGAGGTCTTGGCTGTTTGTGAAGGTAGTTATTGAAACTAGAACAAGCTGGTCCCCCAGGTGAACCCTAACCTAGGAGAGATACAAGAAAGGTGGAGAGGTAGCTACTAGAGTGGTGGGTTCTGGTGACATGGCCAGGGAAAGGACGTTTTGGCTGAAAGCTTGGAGCCTCGTCCAGTCTAGATGTATAGCCTGTAGATGATTGGACTTTCAGTGAGATACCGAAAAGTATAATCCAGAGGAGAGAGTTGATGAGATTGTCATGAGGAAACCTCCCTTTCCCCTTTTATTTTTTATTATTGTGTGTGAATGATGAATGTGTATGTATGTGTATGTCAGAGGACAAATTTTGGTACCCAGTTCTCTCCTTCCACTTTTCTGTGGGTTCTGGGGCTCGAACTCACGTTGTTAGGTTTGGAGACAAATGCTTTTACCTTCTGAGCCATAGCTCTGGCCCCTCTCCCTTTTATAACCCCTTCCAGACACATGAGCTGTGGAGGGAGTGACGTCTCTAACTCCTACGGTGGTCTGTTGAAATCCTAACCCCTCATCCGATAGTAGGGAAGTGTAGCTTTGGGAAGATGCTTCAGGCGTGAGGGTGGGGCCAGCCCAGAGGAGATTAGTGCCCACATAAAACAGGCTTCACTCACCATCAGTGAGGTTACCCTGAGGAGTCAGCCACCTCTGAAGAGGCAGGCCTCCCAGACACTGCATCTTCTGTCACCTTGCTCTTCGACATCCCAACCTCCAGAACTGAGGGACAAAGGCTTGTGCTGACTCCATGACACTTAGCTCATGCCTGGCGCTCTGTTACAGACGTCTACGCGGTCTAAGACAGCTCTGTTTCAGAAACACTCGACAAAGCCCATAGTTGCTGGGCCAGCATGCGGAAGGGCTGACACAGCAGGACTGAAACCGCTCTCCCTAGAAAGACCTGCCCTGCTTGCTCCTTCGGCTTTTGGAAACTTCTAGAGAATTCCTCATCCTTAGGATGAGTTAGAATGGCTCAGCTGCGCAAACAATTGAGGTTTGCAGAACATCTGACGTCTAGAGTGTTGTGTGTTTAGCGGAGGATGCCCGCACGGTGAGCCCCCAATAAAAACCTACGGCAGGCACCGAGTCTCTAAGGAGCCTCCCTGTGAAAACAGCAGGGCAAACAGGTGATAGGCTTCCTCACTGGAGGACTGAACAGGTCCCCATGACTCAGCTGGAAGAGGGCTTTCAGGGCTTATGTCTGGCTTCCTCTGGACCTTGCCCCAGGCGCCCTCTCCATCCGCTGATTTTGCGACTTTCCAACGGGCTAAATCGTGTCATATGCTAGGTTCTGTGGCTGCACAGAGTAAACCAGTGAACCGAGATGTGGCTTTGGCCTTCGTCAGGAGGTATGGCTGGTCTTCCCAGAGGCACCCGGAACTCTCTGCCGAGCTTATATGAGTATATGAACCGGCGCTGGCCAATATGAGTCGCAATTTTAAACTTTGCTATAGCTACTCTGAAATTACCTCCTTCTGAAACGCGGTCTTGCTCTCCAGCCCAGAGTAGCTGGTACGCGCTGTGTAACCCTGACTAGCCTCGAGCTCATGGCAGGCTCTCTGTTTCAGCTTCCCAGGCTCTGGGGTCACAGATTCACACCACTGCACTGGGCAGTAGCTGTGGGGTTCGTTTGTTTGCGAAGGTCATTTCTTTTTCAGGACTTTGTGCTTACCAGGCAAGTGTTCTACCCCTGAGTTACATCCCTCCCCTTTAACAGTTAGTGTTATCTTGAGACAGGGCCTTGGTGGGTTGGCCAAGCCAACCCCAAACTTGTAGTCCTTTTGCCTCTACACCTTAAGTAAATGGGATTATAGCGATGGACATATACTCCTGGCAGGTGAAATTATTTAATTAAAAGTTTAAAGCTTATTGTGTGTGTTGTGTGTATGGTGTGCATGTGTGTGTACATGTATAAGCTGTGTGTGATGAAGTGTGTGTGCCTGTGTGCTTGCGCACAAGTGAGCACTCACGCCCAGCTGTATGAGGTGTGGGTGTGGGTGAGTGCTTCATGGCACCCATATGGTATAAGGACAACTGTATGGAGTCTGTTCCTCCCCTTTTTAATTTTGTTTCTGAAGACATGGCTTCTCTGTGCAGTCCTGGCTATCCTGGAACTCGCTCTGTAGACCAGTCTGGCCTTGAACTCACAGAGCTCCAACTGCCTCTGCCTCCCAAGTGCTGGGATAAAAGGTGTGTGCCACCACCGCCTGGCTTTGTATGGGTTCTTGGGCTCAAACTAGGCTTGTCACCAGGCTGGTGAAGCAAGCACTTTTGGCCACTGAGCCCTGTCACTGGCCTGTTGTTTTAAAATTTAAAAATATTTATTTTTTATGTGTGTGACTGAGTATGTGTGTGTGTGCATCACATGTGTGCCTGATATGTTGGAGATCAGGAGATGTGTGAGGTCCCCTGGAATTGGAGTTATGGACAGTTGTGAGCGTCCGTGTGGGTGTGGGGAATTAGACCCAGCTCTCTGGAAGAGCAGCCAGTGCTCTTAATCATTGAATAGCTCCCCTGCCTTTCTGAGACATGGCAGCTCAAAACAGTAATTTTAATTACAGGGGATTTAATACCTCTTCTGTAGTTCTCTGTTGTTGTTTTGAGACAGGATCTTGTTTTATAGTCCAGACAGGTTCAAATGTGACAACCCTCTTAGCTTCAGAAGTGCTGGGATTAAAAACGCTGAGTCTCCATGCTTAGCATTTTTTTTCAATCTTTAAAAATTAATTTATTACTTTATTTATTACAATTTATTCACTTTGTATCCCAGCTGTAGCCCTCTCCCTCATCCCCTTCCTATCCTACCTTTCTTCCCACTTTGCTTAGCAAAAGTTTAAACATATATTTATCCTTTAACTTGACACACTAAAATATTATTTCCACTTGGAAGGCAGAGGTAGGTGGATCTGTGTCTTGGTCTATAGAGTAAGTCCTGGACAGCCAAGGCTACACAGAGAAACCCTGTCTGGAAAAACAAAAAATCAAAACAAAATAAAAACTCCCAAAATAAATATTATTTCAACATGTAATAATATACATTTTTTTTTGAGACAGGGATTTATGTAGCCCAAGTTGTCCTCAAACCAGGCACACAGCCAAGGATGGCCATGAAGTCCTAATCCTTCTGCCTCTCTCTCTTGAAAGCTGGGATTACAGGTATAAGCTACCATGTGTGGCTTATATTGAACATTTCTTGTTTTGTTTTTCTGTACCAGGAATTGAACCCAGGGCTTCACACATACTATGCAAGCACTCCACTGCTGAGCTACAATGACCAGCCATTTGCCTTTTTCCTTTTTTTAAAAGAACAACTCTTCAAAAACAATGTGTACTTCATTCTTTTGGCACTTATCAATTTGGACTGGGTGCATTCCAAGGTGCCTAGTAAGCCCACATGGCCAGCAGCCACCATGTTGGGTGGCACAAGCCCAGAGGTTATTGGCAAGGACTCTGAAGACAGCGTGCCTGATTTAGACCTGGTTCTGCCTCCTTACCAATTGCAAGACTGTGAACAGTTACTTAACTTCTCTGCACGTTCGTGTCATCTGCTAGATGACAATGGCAATGCCACCTTTCTCATGAGGTCCCAAGGCCCTGTCAAAAAGTTAAACTGGCACCAAGGACGAAGCTCTAAAGTTTGGTATTATGCTTGTTTAGAATGCACGGGGTCCTGCCCTTTGTTCCCAGTACCACAGAAGCCAAGCTTGTTGATGGCAGTACGAGGGCTGTGAAGGATGGAAAACCGAAGCTCAAGGCCACCCTTAGCCACATATCAAATTCTAGGCCAGAAAGGGCTACAACAAAAATGTAATAAATCAAAGTCAGCACCTGTATATAGTTTATTGAGTGATTGATGGTTACTAGTTTAAACATCATCCCAAGATAGACATTGTCATGTTGTTCCTTGTTCCACGGATGAGAAAAGGGACACTCAGGATGGGAAGGTGCTGATTCAGAAGTAGGCTCTAGGACTGGAGAGATGGCTCAGAGGTTAAGAACACTCCCTGTTCTTCCAAAGGTCCTGAGTTCAATTCCTAGCAACCACATGGTGGCTCACAAACATCTGTAGTAAGATCTGGTGCCCTCTTCTGGCACACAGGCACACATGCAGGCAGAATGCTGTATACATAATACATAAGTCTTAAAAAAAATGGCTCCAGCTTCTCTCTCCCTCTCCCTATTTTTAGCTATATGTTTGCTTTTCTGTGAGTCTGCACATGTGTGTGCAGGTGCCTGCATGAAGACTCAGATCCGCCCCCCTCCCCCCCCAACTGGAATTACAGATGTTTTTGAGCTGCCTAACATAGGTGCTACGGACCGAGGTTGGGTCCTCTGCGAGGGCAGCACACACTCTGAACTGCTGAACAGTTCTCATCCCTTCCCCAACTCCTGACTGTCAGCCTGTGAGCTGACTCTGAGATCCCATCTGACAATTCTTCTAGAAACCAGAAGCTCCAGGGCCCCACCCAAGTTCTGCACACGATTCTTGATTGCAAAACAGATCACAGAGTTCTAAGTGATGGGGGCTGGGCCTCCCTGCTGCCACCCCTATCTGGGTGCTTAAGTTGGGCTAGCTGACCCCATCACTGACCTCCAGACCTAAAGCACTTACTCAGCGATGGGGTGCCTTTCAGTGTTCTGGCTTTTAGAGCCCTTTTTGTTCATTAACTCACGTTCTGTTTTCCTTGAGGACACAATGCATCAGCACTTTAAAAAAAGGCTCTTGTTCCATCATCTCTAGTCCTTGTTTACCAACCAAACAGAAAGCCAGGGCAGCAAGATGTCTCAGCAAGTAAAGGGGTTTGCCACCAAACCTGACCACGTGAGTGCCATCTCCGGGGATCAGCATGGTAGAAGGAGAGAAGAAATAAGTGTAATTACACTTTGTTGTTGTTTTGTTTGGGACAGGGTTTTTCTATGGAGTTCTGGCTATCCTGGAACTTCCTATGTAGACTGTGGTGGCCTTGAACTCTCTCAGAGATCTGCCTGCAGTGGCCTCTACAGTGTTGGGATAAAAGTGTGCACCACAATTCATGGCAAGAAGAAATTTTATTTTGTTTTGTTTTGAGACAGTGTTTCTCTGTGTAGTATTGGCTGTCCTGGACTCTTTTGTAGACCAGGCTGGCCTCAGACTCACAGAGAACCGCCTACCTCTGACTCCCTGAGTGCTGGGATTACAGAGAGGCGTGTGCTACCATGTCCAATTGAAGAATTAAAAAAAAAAAAGATTTATTTACTTTACATCCTATTTACTTTACATTACTATTTACTTTACATCCTGACTGCAGGTGTCCTTCCTTCCCTGAAAAAATAAATTTTAAGTTCTGTTTTAGTTTCCTGCATGTACGTTATGTGTATGGGTGTTTTGTCTGCCATCTATGTCTGTGCACATGCATGCCTGATGCCTGCAGAAACCAGAAGAGGGCATCGGATCCCCTGGAACTGGAGTTACAGGCAGTAATGAGCTGCTTTGTGGTTACTGGGAATTAACCCCAGTCCTAGAAGAACAGCCATGCTTAGCCATTGAGCCATCTCTCCAGCCCCTTAATCTTTCTTTCTTTCTTTTTTAAGGATAAGAGATCTGGGTGTTCATTCAGCTCTCTGACATGAGATGGAGATTATGTTCTCAAGTAGGAAATAAAGCCTACTATTGCTTCCTCCAAGGCTCTATGATGTCTGTTTCCACTACCTCTACACTGAGGTCACTGAATGTCATCTCTCCCGAACGAGCTTCCTCAGGACAGCCCATTCACCTTCAGTCTCACATAGCCTCAGACTAGTCTTGTGGTGGAAAATGGTTAGCAAAGGCTGCCTGCCATTCTGCTTGCTCTGGATGTCAAAGTGTCCTTCACTTGTTACTATGTGATTGACGCTGACCAAGCTAATACATACCAAGGCTCACTTGAGCTGCTGCAAATGGCGATTTTGTAGACCTTATAATTCAGTGCATAAAATAAGCAGGATATGATGATGGAATGGTGAGTTGCTTTAAGATAAACAAGAAAGAAAATAAAGAAATTATGTTAGCTGGGCACACATACCCATAATCACTGTGCTTGGAAACATAGAGGCAGAGAGATCAAGAGTTCAGAATTGATTATCCTTGGGAGGTGGCTAGATGGCTCAGCAGGTAAAGGCATTTGCAGGCAATCCTGGTGACCTGAGTTTGATTGCTGGAACCCACATGGTGGAAGGAGAGAACCAACTTCTACAAATTGTCCTCTGACCTCCACAGGTGTGTGGGGGTGAGTGTGCCTCGCCTCCAAAGAAATGAAAGTAAAAATTTTAAAACAAAAGACTATGTAACAAGTTTGAAAAGGAAGAAGAAAAAGAAATGGAAAAGAAAAGAAAAAATATCCTTTGGGAATTAAAAAAAAATGTTTCCTTAATAAATCTACATTCCCTGTGCTCAAAAAAATGTGTAATAAAGTTGAGGTAGAAAGTGTTGAATTCTAGGAACTAATAAAACCAGGGGTCAGGTGTGGTGACACACACTTTAATCCCAGCCCTCTGGAGGCAGAAGCAGGAAGCTTACTCAGAGTTGGAGGCCAGCCTGATCAACACAGTGAGTTCCAGGTCAGCCAGGGCTATGTAGAAAGACCAGGTCTCAAGAACCAACCAACCAACCAAAACCAACCAACCAACCAACCAACCAACCAACCAACCAACCAGCCAACCAGCCAACCAACCAACCAAAACAAACCCAGTGCATCTGAGCAGCACTCAACAAGCGACATTAACAGAATCCTGAACTGGTAGAGGGAAGGCTGGGCAGAGGCGCAGAGGGCATCACACAAGAGAAAGCCTGCAGCTCAGCAGAACAAACAGCGTTCGGTCCAGCTGAGGAAGGCAGGATTGGAAGAGAGGCCAGAAGACCAAATGGGCAGGTTCTGAGTCACTAAAGGAATTTGAACTTTAACCTGATGGCAAATGGAAGCTGTCTGGTGGAGAACAACATCTCTCAGGAACAAACCTACCAGAGCTGCTTTGAAGTGCTCTCTCTCTCTCTCTGACAGATATTTTTTCTTCTAGAAAAGCTCTCGCTGTATACAGGTGTGAACATCACACCTAATCCAGCTGTTTATGTCTTCTCTTTCTCTTCCTTTTCAGATCGAGGCTTTCGAGACTCAGGCTGGTCTCAGTGAGCGTTTGATCCTCCTGCCTTCTGTGTGGTTCTGGAGCTGGAACCAAGGGCTTCGAGGTGCTAGGCAAGCACTCTACGAACTGAGCTACACATCATTCTCTCCCCGCCCCCCTTCAACTTAAGACAGACTTTTGCCAAGTTGCCCAGGCTAACCTTGAACTTACGATCCTCTTTCCCTGGTCACAAGTTGTGCCAATAGCCTTCGTGCTCATCTCTTTGCCTGGATAGCTTTTAAGGGGGAGGGGGGCCTTTTCTGAGATAAGGTTTCACTTTGTAGCTCAGGCTACTGGTTATTTGGGGAGGAGGGGGTTAACTTTTGTTTTTGAAACACGGTCTTGCTATGTACAGTGCAGCCTGACTGAAACTTGCAACCTTGAACTTGCCATCTACCACCTCAGCCTCCTTAGCCACCTCAGAATCCCTGGGATTTATGCCTTCTCTCTCTTCTCTTACGCAGCGGTTTTCTTTCTTCTTTCTTCTCTCTCTCTCTCTCTCCTGTGTGTGTATGGGTTGTTTGTTTCATTTTTGTTTTTGTTTTTGTTTTTGTTTTTGTTTTGAGACAGGGTTTTCTCGTGTAGCCTTGGCTGTCCTGGAACTCACTCTGTAGATCAGCCTGGCCTCAAACTCACAAAGATCCCCCTGCCTCTGCCTCCTGAGCGCTGGGATTAAAGGCATGCACCACCAGGCCAGCTAGCAGTTTGCTTGCTTATACTCACGAGGACCACTCGCAGGCCAATCTGATGAAGGCGGCCCTCAACTGTGGCTCCCTCTTCCTAGGTGACTCTGGTTTATGCCAAGTTGACAAAAAACAGAAACAGAAACAACCCAACCAAACCAACACTCTCAATAAATGCAGTGGTTCAGAACCTGAAGTGTGTGGCTCTCTCCAGACCATACAGACAACAAAACAGCGTAAGCCAGTCTGGATTCTGGTAATTATCACCACAAATTTGCACAGCAAGGGCTTTTACCTGCTGAGACATCTTACCAGTGCCACCATTGAGCAAGGCTTTACAAATGTAGATAGCACCCTCCAAATTCCACAGGTGACATTACAGAATCACGGTAAGAGCATGATATTTCAAGGCGATTCTGGGTCAAGAAGGCACCTAATCCTAGGACTCACGAGACGAAGACTGAGGTCTTAGAATCCCTTCTGCAACATGTCGGAAGGCAGAGGCTCAGCTGGTGCCTTAGAGAGTGTGACACAGGGGTTCCCATGTGCAGCTATGGCTGTCCTCCAGCTTGCCAGCCTACTGTAGCAGCAAGGCAGGAAGCACCGATTCCTTCTTGCCTGGAAGCTCCAGTTTAGAGCTGCCTGGCCTGACCTTATACGAAAGCACAAACACATTTAATGATTCATTCAACAAATATTAAACACCTGCTGGGTACCCTCAAGAGACTCCTGGGCTAGTTCCAACACTTAGAAGCATATCCTTCTTTCACAGCCAGGAAGACTTTAGAGATTAGCCAATCTCATCATTACAGTTGGGGAAACTGAGGCTCAGAGAGGGAAAATAATGCGTTTCAGACCACAGAGATGGACACATATTTTTATGTGCTAATTAAAAGTGTGTGTGTGTGTGTGTGTGTGTGTGTGTGAGGTGTTCTGGCTCCCACCCACCTGAGCCGCCATCCATACCCTAATCAAGGAGGAGGCTGACTTCAAAACCCATGGCATTCACAGATTCCTCTAGTTGGCTAAAGCTGGGGATTGAATGAACCTGTGACCTCATGCACGCCGGCCAAGCGCTGTACCACTAAGCTACATTCCCCAATTGACATGACACGGGGTCTCAATCTGTACTAAGGCTGGGCTTGAACATGTGCAATCCTCCTGCTTCAGCTTTTTGGATTCTGGGTTTATAGGCGTGAGCCCCTACACCTGGCTCACACATTGCTTCTTCTGCATTAAGTGGGTTCTAGGTTCTTTTAAATCTTCGTTATCTAGGGCAGGGCCCTCTTTTGGTCCCGAGGTTTTTTAGAGTTTGGGAAAAGAGCTGCATCGTGGGCGCTCTCTGGAGCCTCAGCCGCGCCCATCTCCTGCTCTTTCCTGGCAGCTGACTCCCTTCTCTCCCTCCTAAGCTTGTGTCACTGTCGTACCGGGCTTGGGGAGAGGGAGGAAAAAGGGGCGGGAATGTCTCGCCCTTGAAATCCCAACCGCCTTGTCATTGGCTAGGAAGCCCCCAGCCTGGCTGCGGATTGGCCACCGTGGAGGGCTTGAAATGTGGCAGAGCGCTCCGGACACCTCAGACGGACAGTGGCCATCCCAAGGCGCTCCAGCTCGCCATGGCCCGGCTCCTCCGGGCATCCTGCCTCCTGTCCCTGCTCCTGGCCGGGTTCGTCCCGCCGGGCCGGGGACAAGAGAAGTCCAAGGTAAGTGAACCTCCAGGGCGCAAGAAGAGTCCATTGCGTCCAGGTGTCCACCGCCCAACTGGGAGGGCCACTGCTTCCCCAGAGGTACCGCGCTCTCCACTCTGCGACCCTGGGTATTTGCACCTTTACAACTCAGACCCGAGTGCTCCAGCGGGCAGAACGAACCCGGGAGGATCATACTTTCTCATCTCGGGGTCGCGTTGCCACATCCCCGAAGGGACTGTCTCATTCAGAGGGTTTGGGAGAGGGTGTGGTTTTGATTTGGTTTTCCCCCTACAGTCAGGAGAGTGCGGCTGGTGGCCGGGGGTGGTGGTGGGGGGTGGGAGGGGCAGGGGGGGGGCTAATAGCCTCTTCACTCATCCCAGGGCACTGAAGGCAAAGATCTGTGACTCAACAGAGTTTTGGCTTGGAGGTGCATCCCTTTCTGGGCCTCAGTTTCTCAATCATCAGGGTGGTTGGAAGGCTATGGGAACCCTCCAGTTGCCCTCTCTATGCACAGCCCACTGGCCTGCCACAGAGCACAGAGTAGCTAGAGAAGCCAACCCAGGCCAGGCAGAGTCTTCTGGAGCTTTGACTACCCTAGTCTAGTTGTGGCACCCTGAGCTGGAATGAGGGTGGGGAGGCTGAGGGCCGATGGTCTGGCATGCTTATCTCCTGGGTCAGGCCTGTGCTGGGTGGGCTCTGCAGGCCTCTCCTCTTCCCTGGGGTGAGGAGGCAGAAAGCAGTAGAGACAGACCGGAGGAAAGAGATTGCTGTTTCCATCTTCTACACACACCTGGGAAGGCTCTAGCTTTGAGTTTCTGGATTTCTAAAATCCTCTGGGTCTTCATTTTAAGATCTTCTAAGTCCACCTCTTAGAGAGCCCCAAGAGTGGTTCCTGCTTTAAAGCACCTTTCTCCCCTCACCTCCTTAGTTTAAACAGATAGGGCACCTGGAAAGCCTTGGTTTTCCCTCCAGCCCTGTTCCTCGTCGTCAGCTCAGCAGGCATTTTTCTCAGACAGAGACAGGATGGAGTTCAAGATCAGGGTGTGGAGTGTGTGTGTTGGGGAACTGGGGCCTGTGCCTTCAGTGTGGGAATAGCTTGGGGTAGGGGGTGGGGGGTTGAACCCTATCCTGAGGCTGCAGGAAAGAACTTGGGCTGTGAAACTCATCATAGCCTTGCGCTGTCCATAGGGAGGGAGGTGAGTTCAGAGAGAAGAGGGAGAATGGTCTAGGAAAGTTTTAGGGTGAGGTGTGATCTTATCTCCTAATCAGCTGAGGCTTGTGGCTCAGCACAGCCCAGGCTTGCCCATCTGGTCTCCCAGGTCCTCAGAGTTAGCATGCTACTACTCTGGCTTCCGGGACTCAACTGCTTGCCTGGACTCCACTTCAGGACAAGGGAACAGGGAGGGGACCTGTGCAGACCCAATGTGACACAGCCACAGGAAGAAGTCCTCTGGGCTTGGAGGGAGGGGCAACGTCAGGGAAAGCCTCGGCCTTGTCCAGTTTACAGCTGCAAAAGGCTTTGCAGAGCTGTAGACTAACAGCTGCTGACGTGGCATCCTAGTAACCGCTGGTTTCTAGGTGACTGCACAAGGCAGAGAGCATCATGGGACCACAGGCTGACGTCAAGGCTGAAGGGCCTGGAGTGGCCCTGAATCCCACTCTATCTTTCAATGGACAGGCTGGAGGCCTGAGAAGGGGGAGGGATGGTCACATGCTGCCAAAGGCTCAGCAGAGCCCAGCTGCAGGTCTCTCACCTCCAAGACCTCTCATGTTCACAATGTCACATCAATGGGCACAGGAAGATGGAATAGGGGAAGACATGGACCAGTGGCCTAGGCAGCCAGGAAGCCTGGTTCAGTGCCCCTTTGCCCCCCAGCTTGTAACTCTCCTCTCTTGTTCCTCAGTCCTTTTCAGTACTCTCTGGTCTCCCTCATGGAGGAACAGGACTTTGGGCTTCTGTGGACCATGAGGGGGCTTTTGTGGGAACTGAGCTTATGAATGTAACCTAAGGCTCACTCACCACAAAGGCTCACTCACCACAGACCACCCTCAGACCCATGGTAGCCTGGGCTCCCAGCATACACCCCATTCTCCCCCTACTGAAAGCATGACAGCTGCCATTTCTTAGGGTATCTAGCAGACAATTAAGGCCCCTCCTTACCATGACAGGGGTGCCTCACAGGCTCTTGGCCCTTTGCTGCAGGTAGAGCAATCTCCATGTCCTGCTGGCCCAAGGCTGTTCTGATCTGCCAATAGTTTCTTAAAATCATTTTGAATGTTGGGGAGATGATTCAGTAAGTAAATTCATTGCTATGCAAGCAAGAGGCCCTGAGTTCAGATCTCCAGCATCTATGTAAAAGCTGGTCATGGCCACATGTGGCAACAGTGGTGGGTGGTGTGGCAGACAGACAGGCAGATGCAGGAACTCCTGGCCAGCTTAGCCAAACACTGGGCACAAGCTGGGAGGGCCGGCAACATAGCTCACGGGTGACAGTGCTTGGAGCCAAGCTTGACGACCTGAGTTTGAATTCTGAGACCCACATAAGTGAACAAATTATGAAATAATTTAATAACATCTCACAACCCTCTCCTTTGGCTTCTACATGTACCTGCGTACACACACAGTCAACAAAACAACAAAAACATCCTTTGAGAGGCAGGTGGAATTATCCTTTAGGCCAAAGCCCAAAGAATGTTTTGCTCAGGGCCACACAGCCAACGAAGATAACAGAATCTAATTCAAGGGGTTCCTCATGTTCCCTTCCCTCAAAACTATACGGAGAGGCTTGGCCTACCATTGTTTCAAAGGTCCTATTATTCAGTCAGCCTGGGATTTTCTCCTCACCACAGCTGAGATACAGCTTCGGGGTGATGTGAAGTGGTTGGGGCAACATGCAGGTAGGCAGCAGGGGCTGTCTCCTGGTATTCGTATTGTGTTGCTCTTGTTGAGGCAGGGTGTCCCTATGTAGTCCA
Source organism: Pachyuromys duprasi (assembly GCA_028658305.1). NCBI lineage: Eukaryota > Metazoa > Chordata > Mammalia > Rodentia > Muridae > Pachyuromys > Pachyuromys duprasi. Next base: position 41,762,665 of record CM053757.1, read on the forward strand.
GGCTAGCCCTGAACTCTTCCTCTCCTGCTTCGGCCTCTGGTGCTGACATTACTGATGTACACCCCCAAGCCTGGCGCCGTTTGCCCTTTAGGGGGGAAGTGATCCCAGCCCAGGGCTTCCGAAGCCTGGGGCAGAGGTCTCCAGTTGAGCACTTAGCCCAGCACCTGGAATACTAGACTCCTGGAAAACAGGGACTTTGTACTACAGCCCAGAGAGCTGTTAGGTGTCAGGGATGACCCAGCAAAGGCAGCCAGACTCACCCAAGTAGTCAGGCCTGCAGCAATTTCATGACAGAGGAATGCTACTGCACCCTACTGCACCTCCCTCCCCACAGCCTGGATGGCTCCTTCACCTACTTAAGCTGAGGACCTTGCTTTGGCAACAGGTTTTCTAGAACCAAGGGGAAGAGGGAGTGGCTTTTCCCTTCCCATGTGGCTCTCCCATCTACTGAACCAAGGACCTCTCCCACTTTGAGAGTAGCCCTGGAGTTCTGTTGTCCCTGTTGGGGGTGAGGTGGGGTGGGGGTGGGGACAGGGTAACATCCTGCTGGCAGGCAGTGGGATCCTTTCACATCTGAGTTGAAAATAGCGAGGACAGTGTGGCATGAAGGCTGGAGAAGAAAAATGGCCGGCTGCAGACAGCACTGAGCTGGTGGCAGCGCCTGAGTGCTCTGACGTACCCGTGCGCCTTCCCTCCTTCTCCGGGAGGCAGACTGTGGAGAAGCTGGACAGACAGCAGGGAGCGTGGGCATCATCACATCATTCATCTCTGCAGATGGTTCTGTCTAAACACTGTATTGTCACCCAGGTGTCATGAGGCCCCGTGACAAACCTTTCCATACTCTTGGATCCTGCTCTCACATCCCTGCTTCCTCCACGCCTCATCTTTCCAGTCCTCCAGACTGGGAGGCTCTGACTCATTCTCAATGTCTTGACACATCCTTTCTGTCCAGCGTCTCCTGTCCGTCATCTCGCACAGGCCTCCTCAGATTTGCCTGGACTTCTGCAGTAACCACCCAACTCTGCTTCTCAACCTAACCCAACCTAACCTAACCCAACCGCCTATGCAATAGGGAAGCGATTATTGCTAACCTCGGAGTCCCACAGCACTCAGTAAGTACTTAATGCAAATACTGAGTGCTTGTCAGGTCCTCAAGTGTCTCACAGTTCTAGTTTTTGTTGTCCGCGGTAAGTTATTCTCTCCCTGTTGGGAATCATCTTAACTGGAAAGTGGAGAAACGTCTGTCTCCTAAATGTCTCCACTCTAATGGTTCCCTGGTGTTTATCTTTTTCTCTTGCAGACAGACTGCCATGGAGGCATGAGTGGAACCATCTATGACTATGGGGCCCTCACCATCGACGGGGAGGAATACATTCCTTTTAAGCAGTATGCAGGCAAATATGTCCTCTTTGTCAACGTAGCCAGCTACTGAGGTCTGACAGACCAGTACCTTGGTAAGAGCTCCCTCATTTATGCCTTGCTGCTGAGTGTGGGGTCAATTCTGTCACTTGGGCACACTTTAATCCCATGAGGTGCAAGGGGGAAAGGGTGATGGTGGCTGAGACACCAAAGTCTGTATCCCAGCTCCACTGTTATTTCATATCTTCTGGAGATAGTTATGTAAGCCTGAGGTCTGACGGTCTTTGGGTGTGTTCTAAAGTGTTCCCAGCTACCCTTTTCCCCCCTAGAGCACCTCAGCTACCTTGGCTGTGTGCCTGCTTGCTTCCCTTGACTAGAGTTAAGGACCGGCAGGGGTAGCTGCAGCTCACTCTGGCTGGGAATGCCTCCCCCGGCCCCTAGCTTTACCTGTCTGTCCTTCTCTTGGCTCCACTCTGAGAATAGGTCCTGTAGCTTGAAGTTCTGGAGGGAGTTGATGGGGAAGAGGTATGGGGTGCTGGGGTAGATGCTGGCACCCAACAGTTCATTCTTTTTTGTTGTTGTTTATTTTTTCAAGACAGGGTTTCTCTGTGTAGCCTTGGCTATCCTGGAACTCGCTCTGTAGACCAGGCTGGCCTTGAACTTAGAGATCCACCTGCCTCTGCTTCCTAAATGCTAGGATTAAAAGCATGCATCATCACTGCACAGCTCAACAGTTGAGCTCAACGTTTCTCCACTTTCCAGTTACAGATGATTCTTAAGCAAAAAAAAAAAAAAAAAAATTGAGACACGGTTTCTCTGTGCAGCCTTGACTGTCCTGGACTCGCTTTGTAAACCAGGCTGGCCTCAAACTCGCAGAGATCCACCTGCCTATGCCCCTCTGAGTGCTGGGATTACAGGAGTGTGCCACAAAGCCCAGCTTCATAAGCAAACTTTAAGGACAGACTCACTCAGCCCTCCTCTTTACTCAGTATAACATACAGGAAAGGGAACCAAGGCTCAACATGTATAAACTAGGACCACAAGGCTGGCAGGGGCTGAGCCCAGCATCTGGCTGAACTCACATCCCCTTAACAGCAGTGTCTTCTGTCTTTTCTTCTCAGTGAGGGCAGAATCAGAAGCCTCAGTTGGGAACAACTGGGCCAAAGCTTGATGGTTCTAGGGGCAAATGCTTTGGGGCCAAGCAGACCCTGGCCACCTGGCTGCCACCTGTAAGGGAGTTCCTGGATTTGCAGACAGGGTGTATATATTTCCGTAGCTCTGTGGGCAACGCTTTCTTCCAGTCCTTGAACGGTGCAGTACATCTCTAAAGAGATGGGCTGAGTAGTCATGCTGCACCCAACTTAGAGGTGCTGAGGAAGCCAGCAAACTGGCCAGGGCCTCTCCTGGGCTCCTGAATTCCCAGATGGGAGCGATGTGAATCCTGCCCTCTCCACCACCCTAAGAAAGTCCTTAGCCATCTGCCCTGGGGCTGATGGAAAAGTCCTCAGCTCACAGTGAGCCTGTGACTACTGACGTGAGGAAGCAGATTCCTTCTCCCAAATCCCAACTGGCCCCAGACTGGAGTCAGGAGAGGACCCGAGTCCAGCCTTGACACTGATCCATAGGGTCACCCTGTGAAAATGCTCCCTCCTCAGGCCTCAGAGGTTCCAGCGATGGTGGAGGGTGAATGGGGAGCGGGGCGATGAGGCAGGTTCTTCATCCGCTCTCTTCTCTCTCCCCGGCCAAGAACTGAATGCACTACAAGAAGAACTCGGGCCATTCGGCCTGGTCATTCTGGGCTTCCCCTGCAACCAATTTGGCAAACAGGAGCCAGGCGAGAACTCAGAGATCCTACCCAGTCTCAAGTGAGTCTTCGTGGCTGGAGACGGGTTAGAGGCTTGGGAGACTGCAGTTACTGGTTGACTGGGTCCACGCCAGCCACTCAGTCACTCTGCTCCCCCATCCCTACCCCAGGATGGGGTTTAATGGAGCAACGGGGGAGGGGATAGGAAGCAAGGCTATGGGTAACTGGTTGGGCAACACATGATGAGTAGAGAGGAGTTCTGAGGCATGTGGGGTGTTGCAGAGAAGGGACCGAGATGGTAAATACACACTGGGCCCGGGTATGTTACCCACGTCACCAGCCACCGCTGGATACTGGATAAAGGATTCGCAGCCTCCCTCCCCCCATTTCTAAGCCATGTGTGGCTCCTTTGGACCCACTGAAGTATACTCTTCCAGGTATGTCCGGCCAGGTGGGGGCTTTGTCCCTAACTTCCAGCTCTTTGAGAAAGGAGATGTGAACGGGGAGAAAGAGCAGAAGTTCTACACTTTCCTGAAGGTGAGAATGGGTAGTCTGGAGGAACCTGCCCACAGCTGCTCGGGCCCCAGCCCATGTACCTCAGCACCTGGGAATGTCCCGGCATTGGTCTAGTAGTCCATAAGAGGGCTTGGCAGACCCTGTGGGCCCATCACCCTGCTGTACAGGTGAGGCGGGGCCCACAGGAGCATCTGAGGGGCAGAACCTTCTATTTACCACAGAGATGGGCAGCCAAGTGCTCTAGTTCCCAAACGGGGGGCCTTCCCTCAGCGCCAGGCAGTTTTCTCCCAGGAAGGCTGAGAGGGAGGGTGGTGGTCAGGAGCGGCCACAATTCAGACTGGTGGCCTCTCACCCCTGCTCTAGAATTCCTGCCCTCCTACCACGGAGCTCCTGGGCTCACCGGGCCGCCTCTTTTGGGAACCCATGAAGATCCATGACATCCGCTGGAACTTCGAGAAGTTCCTGGTGGGGCCAGATGGCATACCGGTTATGCGCTGGTACCACCGGACCACAGTCAGCAACGTCAAGATGGACATCTTGTCCTACATGAGGCGGCAGGCAGCCCTGGGGGTCAGAGGGAAATAACTGATGCCCCAACCCCATTCCTTCTCCATCATGCAAGGACTGGGGAGGGCCTCTTCAGGAAGAAACCCACATTACCAATCATTCTACACTCACCCCTGACCCCGTTTCTTATTACATAAAAGACAAGCCTGGCATGACAGTGTGCCCGCACACAATTGTCCCAGTGTTGCATGGCTACACAGCCATGTTTCTGCCCGCTAGATATCCAGGCATGGACCATCCATGCTCACAGCCTTAATTTTTTTTAGTTTTCTGTTCCAAACGAGCGGAGAGGAAACACCTGTTCTAGGTCCAACAGTCCTGCTCAAAGCTGGACATCACTCTTGGGACCAGCATCTCCCACACACCCACACCTAAGTCCCCAGACACACTATACTCACTACACTGCCCACTTCCTGCATCCTTCCTGAAGGGCCCTCCCAAGTCCCCAACCCCATCCCACAGTGCTCCTGAGAACAGCCAAGACATCCATGAGTGTGATAGCCATGTACCCCAAGTCAGGGATGGTGTCTCCATGAAGGAGGGGCCCGAAGCCCTTGTGGGCGGGCCTCCCCTGAGCCTGTCTGTGGGACCAGCCCTTAGTGCATTCAGGCTCTGGCACCCAGGCAGGGATACTACCCCCGACCCTCTGGAGGACATCCTATTCTCTCATTTTGTCTACTGGCATCTCTCACACCCCCATCTGCCCAGTAAAGGCCTTTCTGCAGCAGCTCAGCCTACTTGGTATTCCTTCAGTGGTGGTTTCCTGGCATGGGAGGTGGGGCCTGGGGATGGACATAAAGGGTGGAGGGGCCTGTGATTTGGCTTCTATTTAGGTCCATCCTGCAGCTCTTGCTCAGCCACTAGAGTCTTTAACCAAGTTCCCATCAGCTCAATCCCACCTACCTTCCCCAGGGCATTGAAGGCTGAGAGAGGGTGTCATTTCTGAAGGATGGGAACTAAGACTCACTTCAAATCCTGATTCCCTGTCAAGGATCTTCCCTCCACCCTTGGGTGGCTCCTAAAATTCTAGCAACATTGTCATGGCTATGCAGGAAAGAAACGCTGATGGAGGAACCAGAACCAGAAAAACAACACCCCAACTGGCCGTGAGGGCCTGAAAAAATTACCAGGCACAAAATGTCGATCCTTAAGTTGGATTTATATCCAAGATTTGTGCAAACAGCTGCCTAGCAGCAGACAGCCACCTTAATACAGACCTCTGACACGATAAACATCTAACTGTGGGGGCCAAAGGCAGCGTCAGGCTGGGCCCTTCATCAGAAAGGCTGGTGTGGCCTTCATCCCAGATCCCGGTGGCTCTCAAGAGGCTGTGGTGGGTACAGCAGAGAGCATGCTGGCATCAGAACATCCCATTGCTTGCTCTCTTCTGCTCTAGAGACAAAGCCCTTTTCCCATAATTCCCCACAGAGGGGTAAGAAGGGGGTCGTAGGGCAAGTCCTTCTACTGAGCTTGAAGCAAAATTTACACATGCACACGAACTGGGTGTGGTCTCTGGAGAGCCTGAAACCAAGTCTGTGAGGTTCTGAAAGGAAGGGGGTCTTCTTGGTTGCACTCCACTGTTAGGACCAAGGCCAGCGGCCTCAGCAACAGAGGGCAGGTCAAAGCCAGGCAAAGTCCCCCTGCATCCAGAAGAAACTGGTGGAGGCCTCGTGGGTTGATTCTCCTTGGTCTTGCAAACAGTTCCGAGGTGGGCCTGGGGACGTGGGCTGTCTGCTTATCCCAGCCTTTGCTCTGCCAAGGCGTGGGCCACACAACATGCACATGTCCTCTAGAGTCTTGGGATTCTGTCTTTAGCTGGCTCTGCAAGACGAAGGTGGAGCCAAGTGACCCAATGTGGTCTCACTGAGGCCCCTCACAGTCATTTTCTGCAGACTCTAAATAAACAAAAGGTTTGAAGCTTCAAGATCATGTGGTCTGGTCAGTCTCACATGGATGACAATTCAAGCCTCCTCCCCAGTGTAAAGAACAGCTTGTTATTGTATGTTACTGAGGGCCAGGTTGTCTCTCTCAGGCATTCATCATGCAATCTGCACTCAGCCCTGAGGAGCAGGTCATTTGTTACCTCTGTAACAGAGGAGGGAACTAGGACAACAAGTTACAAAATCCTGTCCCAAGTCCCAGATTTATAATGTTCTGGAGCGGGGATTTGAATTCAGTCCATCAGCCTCCAAATCCCAAAAGTAACTATTGGGAGAGGGGTCAGCCCTGCCTACCATGCTATCCTCTGCCACCCACTGAGCCTCAAAGGACTTCAAAGACCCTCTGAAGAAGTGGCCAGCCATTCCAATCCCTTCTTCCAAGCACCAAGTTTTCCAGCCCCACATGAGTCTGTCTTCGGCCTCTGACCACACTACCTCCTGACAGGGCTCGCCTCATTTTCACACAACTGTGACTTTTTCTAGGAAGCCCCTCTTCATGCTGAGATGGACACGTCCTCTCTGTTGTACCTATCCACTTTTCACGATGGCCTTCCCAGAGTCCCACAGGCTCACTGCTTCCTGCAGAGACCGAGGGCCCACGTCTCCAGACTAGCCTGCAACTCCAGAGCCTTTACCCTCTGCAACGGCAGACTCTGTGGCCAGATGAATTTCCCAGTGTTCCAATCTGGTCATGCCACTGTGTTTTAAAACATCCAAGGACTCTACACTGCTCTCAAGATTTAGACCAGCCCCCCTATCACACTCTGCACAGGCCCTACCCTGTGGGGACTGCTGACATCTCTTACCCTGCCTTGCCCTACTCTTACCCCTCCTCGATCCTGACTCCCTCAGATGCTTAAATCAGCCACTTCCCTTCACAACTAATAAAACACTATGACGTGGATCTTTTTTTTTTCTTTTCTTTTCTTTGTGACAGGCTTTCTCTGTGTAGCCTTGGCTGTCCTGGACTCACTTTGTAGACCAGGCTGGTCTCGAACTCATAGCGATCTGCCTGAGTCTGCCTCCCTGAGTAATGGGAATGACTTGGATCTTAAATGTTTTGTTTTGAGACAGGGTTTCTCTGTGTAGCTCTTGCTGTCCTGGAATCACTCTATAGACCAGGTTGGCCTCAAACTCAAGAGATCTACCTGTTGGGATCAAAGGCATGCACCACCACCAACTGCCTGGCTTTAAAAGAGAGACGTTTAAGAGCTTAGTCAGTGGCTAGCCCACAGTGCTCTCACAATAGGACAGCTAGGGGGAAATCAAAGTCATCAGGCAAGCACCCTTGAAGGGGAGGCTGAGATTCTAGCCCTTCTCTCTTCCTTGTTTCCTGGGAAACACCTGCTCTACTATATACTCCCACTATAAGAGGCAGTACCACTACTGACCCAAAGTGACAGGGCCAATCGACCATGGGCCAAGACTTCTGAAATTCTGACTCAAAAATACATCTTTCCTTCAGATAAGTAGATTGTCTTAGGTCTGGGCCCACAGATGGAAAGCTGAGTAACACAGAAAACTGCTGACCAAGCAAGCTGCCGACCAAGGAAATTGCTGACCAAGACAGGGATCAATCATGGATTCTACGATGCAGGTCAGAGTCCCAGGAACTGCCTAGATGGACCCTCCAATCAAGATGAAAGCATCAGAGTGCCTTTAGGTGGGGCTGGACAGAGAACTACTTTCGGATGTTTTGCCATGTTCAGACCCAGTGCCCTTAGGGTCCCTTGCCCGTTGCAACTGTGTCTCAAGCAGGCTCTGGCAGAGTTCTAATTGGCAGCAGATGCTGACATCGTCCACATAATGGTGGTTTGGCAGGAATCTATAATGCCAAGTGTTATGGGGTCAAGGCTTCCACCCAGATTTCAAAAGAAGGCCTGGGGACTAGGGCAGGCAGTGTATGTGGCAGGCTGCCAGTGGGCAACCCCAGAGAGGGGGTAGTAGGACGTGAGGCTGAAATATAAGCTGTCCTGAGACCCCAGGAAATTAAGGACGGCAGCAGAGTGGCATGCAGGCCAGTGGGGACCCATGGGCAGCAAGCACAGCCAGCTAAGGTCACAGCCCAGAGCTGTGGAACTTCCCTCTGCTCTCCTGGGTTTCAGTATTACTCTGGTCTGATCCATTCTTGTCTACAACACTCGCTCTCCCTTCTGAAACAGGGATATTTACTCTGTGTCTGGTCCAACACTGTATACTAAGTGTGGAACTTTCTCTTTGGATTTTTGTTTTGACTACACAGCTTTGAACTTGCTATGTAGTCAAGGATGGCCTTGAACTCCTGATCCTCTTGCCTCTACCTCCCAGCTGATGGGAATATAGTAGAGGCCATCACGCCTGGCTCTCTTTGGTCTCTGTGAGGGCTCACAGGTGGTGAGTCTGCCTTGAGCCTTACAGACTGGGCTTTTATGCAATGCTAGAATAGCCAAAATCATGGGGACTCTGGGAGATAGCCTATATGCGCTTTACACTGTGAGACAGACACAAGCCTTAGGAGCCAGAGGCAGAATGTCCCAAATGCCTGAGTCACCAGTCTGTGGATTGCCAGGAGTGAGGCAGAGCAGAGGGAAGCTGGGTCATTGTAAGCATGCCCTTGCAGAGGATATAGGGTCTCCCAGCTCCCCCTCTTTCTTTCTTTGCATCCTGGCCATCATGAGGTCAAGAGACCACCTCTCTGTGCTCTCCTGCCATGATGCACTGGGCAGCCATGGGCTCAAAGTGCTGGGCCGAGTGATCAGTGACTGAGATCTATGAAACCTTGAGTCAAACTGAATCTTTCCTCTTTGGAAGCTGACTGTCTCAGACATTTTGTTCCCAGAGACAGAAAGCTAAGAAATACATGAAGTATTCATGGCTGTCATTTTTCTCTGCAAAAATATCCCCACCCCTCTGGCTTCTCAGCTAGGACGTTACCGCCTCCACAAAACTCCCTTGGCCCTGCTCCAAATCTGGCCCCTTGACCTCTCTCACAGAAACCTGCTCTTCTGGGCACTTGAGTGCAACCCGTCTGCCCATGTGAGTCCTGAGATTCACTTCTGCCTCTCTCACTAGGAGAGCACCATGTCTGCTTCCACTTCTGAGCAGCGCTAGATCCTAGCATAGTGCTAGAATTGCGAATGCCTGCTTCTTCAGTCACTTCATCTGTCAGTCAACATCTTTCCTCTCTCAACACTATTTCAGGAAGCTGGGCCTCCATGCCACCAGCTCACAAAATAACAGTTTCTGCAAACTGGATCAGTTCTTGTGGGTGAATGTCCTCTCCACCACGCAAACCAAACTCACCTGGTTCTGCAGGCCTGTCTGGGGGCAGGTCCCTCACTTGGGAAGTCTGGTTTCGAATCCCTGCACAGGCTGGACTCCAGGCATACTCTGGCTACAACAAGATGGGGAGGAAGAGTCCACAACTGAGCCAGGTGTGGCGGCCCTGCACGCTGGAGGCAGACACACGTGGATTTCTGAGTCTGAGGTCAGCCTCATCTACAAAAGGCGTTCCAGATCAGCTAGAGCTATACAGAAAAACTGTGTCTCAGAAAACAAAAACAAAAAATATAATCAAGTTGTTTGGGCATGGTGGCACACACCTGTAATCCCAGCACTCTGGAAGGCAGAGGCAGGCAGATCTCTGTGAGTTCGAGGCCAGCCTGGTCTACAAAGTGAGTCCAGGACAGCCAAAGCTACACAGAGAAAGTCCATCTTGAAAAAAACCCAACTCCCCTAACCCCTGCAAAAACAAAAACAAAACAACAACAAAAACATTAAAAAAGAAAGAAGAAAGAAAGAAGAGAGTAAAGAACTCACAACCACACTGCAGAGCCACAGCCAGAACAGTCCTAAATGCACAGGAACAAAGCGCCAAGTCCTAAGGGTTACATGTCATTTAGCTGAGAAAGTGGCCAAGTGTAGCTCTGAGACCAGGCCTCCCTCCCTCTTGTTTTTTGGACAGTCTCACTCTGTGGCCCAGGCTGGCCTCAGACTCGTGGGCAGTCTTCTCCTCTCGGCTGTGCTGGGATTACAACATGAGCCACCACATCTGGCTTACACCAATCTCTTAAGCACGGCATCCACACCAGCGTCTAAGCGTGTATGAGGGGAGAAGCTATACACAACAGGGGGCGACTATATCCACCAAGGGAAGAGCCGGGCACACCTGAAGTGGCCAATCATGGAGACTGCAGAGGAAGGGGCAGGTGACAACAACTATAGAAGGTAGAAAGATGAGCAAAGAGGAGAGGAGCCAAAATAAGAGGAGGAAAGGAAAGGACAGAAAGGAAGAGAGGAGAGAGAGAAAAAGGGCAGGGGTAAGGGAGAGAAGCATGGTGAGGGTCAGATCTGACTCAGCTAAAGGTGATGAAACTCCAGAGCTGGAGACTCAGTGGCGGTCCTCCCTACTGGGCCTTTTCCCCTTGACATGAGTGGCGCTAGCAGCTAGAGCCCATAGAGTCTTGGCCACAGGAAGAGCAGCCCAGGGCCAGGCCTGGACACCTGCCTGTAACCACCCTGTCTCTGAGAGACCTCGAAGACAGCAGTTTCTCACTCCCCCCAACTCCCCACTTGGCCTTCCTTTCTAGACAGACTCTGTAGGAAGGAGAGACACGAAACTCACCAGATGGAAGAGGCGAGAGTTGGGGAGGGGGGGTGGGTGCTCCATTGGCATAGGGGGTGGAGGGTAGCGGATTTGGGACCATTCCTTGTAGGTGTGGTGAGGTACCATGGCTGGCATGGGTGGGTAGGCGTAGGGATAGGCCCCGCAGAGGTGCTCAGGGTGGGGTTCCACGTGGTAGCGCTCTCCCGAGGCCTGCAAGAAAGACTCATATTTGCCTCTGGCCTGCCACTAGTTAGTGGCACCCACCCTGTTGCCCTGTAGCCAGAACATAAGCTCTCAGAAGGCAAGAGAGGCTGGGACACAGGCAGAGGTCTGGGGACCTGGTTATAGATGATAGATAATGACAGTTAACAGAGACTGCTCTGAGGGCACTGAAATGACAGAATGCCAGCAACATTTCCCATGGGATGGTCAGACAGTGCGAGCTGCCTGTTCCCTCCAGCTGCTCACCTTTGCTTTCCTCTTCTGCTGTTTGGCGGCTTCTTTGGCCTTCTCCTCATCTTTGAGCGCTTTGAGCTGGAGGAAGAGGGAGAGAGGCCTGATGGTATGTAGGTGGTTCAATACCAGGTGTAGGCCCAAGACCTCACCACCCTGAGGGAAGGTGGCTGAGGCCCAAGCTACCACACAAGCTTGGGAAGTCCCAGAAAGGGCAGTGAGGTACACAGCAGCTCAGTGGTTAAGGGGCCTGCTCTTCCTGGGTGGCCTGAACACAGGTTAGGAGGGCAGCCGAAGCACTTCTCTGCCAGCATCTCTTCATTCTACTCTATCATTTCACTCCTCTAGGCATCAACACTGATGATGAGTCGGATCTAGAACACTTTAGAGTTAGACCTCGACACCATACAAAGTTCAGAGGACAAGGGGCTGGCAGACTGAGAGCTGGACAGAGTCCAGGAAGTCCCCAGGACTCTCTGAGCCCGTAAGGCCCGGGTGATGCTCTCACCTGGGCATTCGTCAGGGTGACCTGGGCCTGCAGCTTCTCCACCTGCTTCTTCAGCTCCTCCTTCTCTTCGTTCATGCGTTCACGGTCACTCCGTTCCCTCTGGAAGTCCTCCTCAAAGATCTTCACCTGGCAGGGATGAGAGGGTGGGGGTGGGTCACGATGCTAGGGGTGGCACTGCTCGACTCGGACTCCATGCTTCTCACTAGGCTGTGGGGGAAGAGCTGGGGGCACTGGAGATTGGAGTAGGGGCACCTCGAGCCCCAAATCCAATGTTGCCGGGATAATTCTGTGTTCCTCTATCTCACACTCAGAACTTTTAGACAGGATGTCATTTGAACAAAGGGATCATGGGCTTAAAATGAAACAGTAGAAACACGATGACCAGGCCCATAGAGCATGGAGAGCAGAACCAGCTCTCGGGGCCTCACCTGTTGTTTCAGCAGCTCATTCTGCGTCACCAGCTCTTGTTTCCTCAGGTGGACCCCAACCCCTTCTGGGCTCCCAAAAGCTGGAGGTGGAGATGACGGAGAGGCCTGGATGCTGAGGGCCTCCTCCAGGGCCTGGGGTCAGGAGAGAAGAGACAGGATCATCAGCAGGCATCCCTGGAGGTTGGACCATCTGAAGACAGCCCATGGAGGGCTCTTTCTTACAACCCTGTGACTGTTAACTGCAGCCCTCGAAGCAGTGGTCCTCAGCCATCCCTACTCGTCACCGCTGCACATGGGCCACCGTACTGACTGAAGCCTCTTCATCATCCTGCAGGACAAAGGCTAGGACCTCATCCCTGCTTTACACATTTGAAAATCGAGGCCCAGAGACCAACTGCAACTTGGCTGAGTGTCCCTGGTTTTTTTGTTTTGTTTTTTTTTGTCAGCTCGACACAAGCCAAAGTCATTTGAGAAGAGGAAACCTTAACTAAGAAAGTGCCCCAACCAAACTGGCCTATAAGCAAGCTTTCGAAGCAATTTCTTGCTTGGTGATTGATATAGGAAGGTCCATCTCACCGTGGGCAGTGGCACCCTGGGCTGATAGTACTGGGGTATATAATGAAGTAGGCAGAGTAAGCCGTGAGGAGCAAGTCTGTAAGCAATATTCCTCCATGGTTCCTACTTCAGCTCCTGCCTCCAGATTCCTGCCTTGACTTCCCTCAGTGATGGACTGACGGACATGCCAGTTATATGCTGAAATAAACCCTTTCCTCTCCAAGTTGCTTTGGTCATGGTGATTTATCACAGCAACAGAAACTCTAACAGAGACTGCTGAGGTCCCACAGCTAATGAGTGAACATGGCGATTCCAGTCCAGCTTGTGTTCTTAACCTGCACGCCAACCTGAGATCTCCATGCACAAAGACCTCTACACAGGCCTGGCTCCACAATCCACACCTGAGACACTGAAAGAAGCTTAGCTCTCCGAGAGGAACTACATCTCTCACAGCTCCTGCAGGGTTCTAAGCCTCAGCAATCCATCTTGTCTCCAGTCACGTGAGCCTGGACTGCTATTTCTACTTAGTTTATTTCACCAGACAACCCTGTAGAGACCAGTCACAGCCAAAGCTGGGGGGTGGGGGCGCGGTTGAGTGGTGGTGGCGCATGCCTTTAATCCCAGCACTCAAGAGAAGGCAGAAGCTGGCAGATCTCTGTGAGTTTGAGGCCAATCTGGTCTACAGAGCAAGTTCAAGGACAGTTAGGCTTACACAGAAAAACCCTGTCTCAAAAAAAAAAAAAAAAAAAGGCCCATGCCCTCTCACGATTTTCCTTCTTGTCTGCAGAATGTGCCCATCCTCCGAGGTTCTCTTCACTGCTTTCCACCAATCCTGGTCACATGTTACTTTACAGCTGTGACCATCTCAGGGCTGGCTACTCATTACCACCTGGACTTTAGCCCCTAGACATCAGAGACTTTCAGTGACAGGCCTCTTCTACGCCTTCAAGAAATGTGTGTATATGCGTATGTTTGTGTGTTGTGTGTGTGTGCATACACAGGACAGCCTGTTAGCAAGAGTGAGAAAAAGCTGCTGCTACCCTAGGACCACAGAATGGGGCCACCAAAAAAAGATCCAGGGACGGCTTTGCTGAGCAAGTGACATGCAAACTTGAGTAGGCCAGAGGGCCCTCAGAGGAGGCTGAATGTACAAAGGCCACATGGGAGGCAGGAGTGAATCCACAAGAATGGGGCTGGGTCACTTAGGGTGCATGGGGGCAGGGAAGACAGGAATTGTGCCTCTCACCCTATGACCAGGGGTCACAGCTCCTGATTTGGGAGTGCCAGCAGAAGGGTGGGCCCTGCAGCTGAGCTCATGGTAGCCCCCTATCTTGGGGGAGGAGTCCTAGCACGCACCTTATTGAGCCGCTGGATCTCCTTTTCCTGGTAGTCTCGTTGCCGGGTGAGTGGGCTCAGCTGATCCTGCAGGTATTTGACCTTCTGGCGCAGCTCCTTGGCCTCAGATGTCAGCTGTTCCTTGTCGGTCTGCAGAAGAGTGCAGGCTTGGTAAACAGGGACTCTGCAGGAGGCCAGGACTGCCTGACCTGGCTCTCCCTCCCCCCCAACAACCACCTCACAGTGCTTGTCTGCAAGAGGCTGGCGTCTCTGAGAGTCTGTATGTGTTGCTCTCAAGGAAGAGACGCCTGGCAGAATACAAGGCCCTCAACTCTCTCACCAACTGGCAGAGACCCAGGGCCCCACATAGGCCCTCTTAAATAAGCTTCCTAAATACTGGGGCTGATGAGACCTTAACAAAAGTCTCAGAGGGAGTTCCAAGATTGGGGGTAAACATTGTCTGTGAAATCCTCGAAGGAGAAAAGTCCCCATCTTCACCAGAGTCACAAAGTGAAGAATACTACAGTCTTGTAAGGACCTCAGGTATATGAGCATAGAAGAGAACATGCTCAAAGACATAAATGGGACAGAAGGAGGCCCTCCAGGGATGTGCACAGTGTGAAAGGTCACCACAGCTGAGGGGTGGAAGCTTGCAGGCTTCTCCACCACACAGCCATGGCTGGAATGATGAAGGGGCACCGAGCCCCTCTGCTCAGTGAGAAACAAATGTGTGTGGTGACTTCCTGCAGAGCACACAGGAAGTGTGTGAATTCAAGTGTAGAATTCAGTGTAGAATTCAAGGTCCCCATTTCCATTCCATTTATGTCAATGGAAGAGTTTCTCTGCTTTTTACATTCTCTTTTACTTATTCATGTGTGTGGGTATGCACGTGTGGAGGTCAGAGGACAACTTATGAAGGTTCTCTCCTTCTACCACGTGGGTCCCAGGATCAAACTCAGACCGTTAGGCTTGGCAGCAAGTATTTTATCCACTGAGCCATCTTGCTGGCCCAAATATTTTTCTCTGACTGGGAATCAAACTGAGCTGCAGTGGTAAAAGCACCAAACGCTATTTACCAGGACAGGAAATGGATTATTTACTTTTCCACGGGCTGAGTTTCATGCATGCCAGGGAACTGTTGTGTCCCTGAGCTATGGCCCCAACCACGCAGTCCCCATTTTTGTTATTTTTGTATTTTAAGACAAGGTCTTACTAAATTGCCTAGGCAAGCTTTAACTCAATCTGTAGCTTGCGAAGCTCTAAGCTTTGGTGAGCTTCCTCTCTCAGCCTTCCAAGGAACTGGGGTTGTAGGCCTACACCATGACTCCTAGCTAGGCAAGAGTTTAAAACAGTGGTTGGGCTGAGGGTGGTGGCACACACCTTTAATCCCCACAGTGTGGAGTGGGTCTCTGAGTTTAAGCCCAGCCTGGTCTACATAGTGAGCTCTAGGCCAGCAGCCTAGGCCACAAAGCAAGATTCCTGCCTCCAAAATAAAAACAAACAAACATTAAAACAGTGGATGGCAGTATAGCACTAGGAGCAGGCACATCCAGAAAAAAACCTGTATTGTCAGCAAATGTATGTTTTGAAAAAAGGTCTAGGAGCTAGAGATGGCTCAAGTGGTTACAACACTTGTTGCTCTTGAAAGGACTTGAGCTCGGTTCTTAGCACTCACACACATTTGCAACTCTAGTTCCACTGCATCTGAGGCCCTCTTCTGTCCTCCATGGGACCAGGCACACATGAGGTGCACAGATACACATGAAAGCAAAATACTCATACATATAAAATTAATGTAAAAAAAATTTTTAACCTAGGTTACAGTTCTGAAGACCAGAGTCTGGGGAAGGTGTGGGGAAGTATTCCAGGAAAGTGTTTAGCTCATCCATATGTAGCTCAGGGGACAGACTGAGGCAGGTCAGTGCTCATCCCTTCCTGCATGGACCTTAGTCAACAGTCTACACATCAGTGGGTGAGTGGATTCCAGTTTCAGAGGTGGCTCAGTGCAGCCTAGGCCAGGACATATGGGTGACCTCCTGGCTCCTGCTTAAGGCTCTCGGACAAGGACTGTTCCTAACCACAGAGTTCCTATCTGCAATGCCAGGCTTAACCTGGAAAGGTCCTGTCCTCCTCCAGTAGACAGGACAGAATTGTCAGGTTCCAGGGATTTGTTTCCCTTGTAGACCTGAGTGAGCAAAAGAGACCACAAAGCCAGGGTATCTGGCTGTGAGTGCCATGCTAGTGTGCTCAGAAGAAAATACAGTGTCTCTGCTACCCAGCCCTCTAAGGGGTGGGGGTAGTCTCTGCTACCCAGCCCTCTAAGGGAGGGGTAGTCTCTGCTACCCAGCCCTCTAAGGGGGGGGTAGTCTCTGCTACCCAGCCCTCTAAGGGAGGGGTAGTCACAGACAGAGGGTATGCTGGAATAAGGCCCGGCTGTCACGTGCTGATGGAAGGGCCTCTGAAATGCAATCCATGTTGAAAATATCTGCCTTAAAGCTAGGCAAAGCAGCCCACATGTAGCTCCGTGACAGGAAAGAAATAGCACCATCACTAAATCCCTAAGGGTCTAGGAGCCAGGTGGCCTTTCTTCTGTCAGTTGCTTCACGATTCTGGAGGGCCATCGCTGGCACCGATCATACACAGCAGAGCAGAGGCCATTTCTTTATAGATTACTGTGCCACGGCACAGCCAAGATCAGGTCCCTTCTGCTCAGTCTCTCACCAGTCCCCACACTTTCGCTTATGAGCCTCTAGCTGGTCACTTGGCATCTGGTCTCCAGACAGGGCAGAGCAGACTGGTTTCCCCTGATTCTATCTAGTACAGTGCCTGGGGCAGGCTAGGATGACTGGATAAACGAATTCCCTCTGTGTTAGGCCCTGTACTACTCTGAACTCTGAACAGCACCTCACCCCATCAAGGCCTTTCTGTTTTAGGATACAAGGCCTTTTTATATTTTATTTTGACAGTCTCATATAGCCCAAGATGGCCTCAAACTCTCTATGTAGCCAAGGATGGCCCTGAACTTCTGCACTTCCCTCTACATACTCCCATGCCTGGTTTATGCAGCACAAGTGATTGAACCCAGGGCCTTTACCTAAGTGCCAGCTCTAGCCTTGCTATATAGGTCAGGCTGGGTTGTAACATTCTATTCTCCTGTCTCAGCTTCCTGAGCACCGGGATTGCATGTGTGAGCCTACCATGATCCATTTGTATGTTTGTATATTATGTACTTCTTTCTATCGTTCTTAGGATTTAAGCTTTTAACTGACCAAGGGCTGAGAAATGGCTTAGTGGCTAAGGGCACTGGCTGCTCTTTTAGAGGATCTAGGGTTTGATTCCTAGGACCCACACGGTGGGTTCACAACCATCGATAACTACAGTTCCAAGAGATCTGATGCCCTTTTCTGGCTTCTGCATGTACTTGGCACACATGTGGTACAGGGACGTTAAGTGCAAGCAAAAATAAACAAAATAAAAATAAATCTTAAAAAACATATATTTCAGCCAGGCATGATGGTGCATGCCTGTAATCCCAGCACTGGAGGAAGCAGGCAGAGGCAAGTGGATCACTTTGAGTTGAAGGCCAGCCAAGGCTACACAGAGAAACTCTTTCTTGAAAGAAAAAGATTTCAATTGATCAAAAAGCTTTGCAAAATGCAAGCCAAAAAAAAAAAAAAAAAGAGAGAGAGAGAGAGAAAAGAAAAGCAACATTTCTTCCACCTTCTCAATTTTAAGAAGATAAACAGGCCCGCCAAAGGTCACAAAGCGCTTGACTCTGACCCTGGCTCACTGAGCCCAGGAACCCTGAGAGGGAGCCTGGAAGCTCAGACACTTGTGGCCTGATCACACTTGCCTCTTCCATCTCGATCTTAGATTTGGCCAGGAGGAGCTTCCGGTCAAAGTCACGCTGCTTCTGCTCGCGCTCGGCCTCCAGCTCAGTCACCTGCTTCTGCAGGTCCACCAGCTTCTGGCGAAGCTCCGTGATCTGGAGGAGGGCAGAACGGCGTGTGAGGGCAGGAGGGCAGCGCGCACCAGCTGTCCTCCTCACGCCCATCTCAGCCCTCCTCCTCGAGCCATGCTTGGCTCAGCTCCCAGGAACTCCATCACCTTCTGCTCGTACTGCTGCTTCATGGACCGGAAATGCTGGTCCCACTGCTTGTTCACTTCCAGCAGCTGTGGGCAGGCAGGTACTGGGGTTAGAAATACATGGAAGGACCACTAGATACCCCCCTCATGGCCCAGCTTCCCAGGTGCCCAGAGGACGTGCAGCTCAACATCTAGGCCTTGACTCGGTCTCCCACTGGTCAAGAGCTCCCTGCTGCCCCACCTTTACCCAAGGTGCATTTCACTCTTGCTAAGAAAGCAACAGGGAACACTGAGGCCTGGAGATATAAGACACTAACATGATTCTTCAGAGGGCAATTTGAAAAGGGTGTGACAATCTCAGGTTTTCACATCTTTAACACAAATTATTCTACTCTGAAAAGTTTAGCCAGTGGAAATATTAAAACCAAGAGCTGAGGTGTGTCTCTGCAGGAGAGCACTTGCCAAGCATGTACAAGGCCCTCGGTTCAATCCTGGTATAAGAAGAAAAAAACACTTTAGCCAAGTGTGCAAACATACTTAAAAACTAATCAGCCAGACATGGTGGCCACACCTTTAATCCCAGCACTCAGGAGGATCTCAGTGAATTCGAGGCTACCCTATCTACACAGCGAGTTCCAGAACAGCCAAGGCTACATTGAGGGACCCTGTCTCAAACCAAAACCAAAACTAAAATAAAATGAAACTCTCCTTCTGTGTATGCGTGTCCAAAGGTCAGCTTAGTGTAGGACATGGGTTAAGTCACATCATACACAGATAATGCACAGCCATTAGGAAAATAAGACACTTAATACATTCTCTCAGCTTTAAGATAATGCTAATTACAAGGCATACTCTTGACAGAACAATCACCCAATCAGCTCCATATCACTAAGTAAATAAAATGAGGGATGATGGGAGAAGATACTGCAATTTCAGACATACTACCAATGACAAAAGTACTAAAAAAAAAAAAAAAAAAAAAAAAAAGGAATTGGCTTATGCGATAGATCTGAACAGATATGCTGAGATAATTTTAAAAGAAAAAATTAATCTGAAAAGTAGTATGTGTCATTTTATTTTTCTGCATTAAAAACAAACAAACAAACAAACAAAAAAACCCCAAAACCAACAACCCTGAATACAGGGTTTGCACATTAGCTACTTAGAAGGCTGAGCAAAGAGGACTTTGAGGTGCATCCAAGGTGAATTCAAGGTGAGCAGAGGCAACTCTGTGAGGCCCCAACTTCGGTTCCTATTATCACAAAAAGCTAAAACAAAAATAACCCCAAGGGAATGCAGCAAGCTGATGTCAGCTGCAGTTATCTCTAGGGAGATCCTTGATTTATTTTATAATGGGCATTCTTCAGTTCTGAGATACGAGTAAAATACATCTAGACTGTGTGTGTCAGCAAGCTTTCAGATGTGTGTGAAGGAAGAGCGGCAGCAAAGAAGAGGTTGGGGAGGGACCCAGCTTTGAGAAGAGGCCTAGAGAGGAGGGACACGGACAGGCTACTGGCCTGGGCAGGAGGTGGGGAGGGGCTTGTGAGACACGGAGTGCTGCTGCCAAGGGCACTGGCACACTCCATCTCCCTGCTCCTCCCACCCAGAAGCTACCAGAAGTATCACAGCCATGACCTCCTCCTTCTGGAAGCCCATGAGGAGCTTTCCCCTTTACTGATGTATTTCCTTCACTGATGGCCACTCCCGACACTGCAGCCCGAGCCTCCAATGCTGATACTGACGTACCATAGCTTCACCCCACTACCCAGTTTACCTAAGCCTTCCTAAGCTCCCCTTTTAAGTTATGTGCACACATGTGTGCACCTGTATGTGGGTTTGTGCATGTGTGTGTGGGCCCCCCCGGGGGCCAGAACAGGAGGTAGACTCTCTGGAGCTGGAGTACAGGCGGTTGTGAGCTGTCCACAAGAATCCTGGGAACTGAACCCAGGTCCTCTGCAAGAGCAGCATGCACTATTACTACTGAGCCAACTCTCCAGCTCCCAAAGCTCCCCAAACAATTTCAGGATGTGCCACAAATACAGTATCCTCTGTGATCTGTGTGGTTGATCGAGAGAGGACTGAGACCTCTCCCATGGGCAGATGGTCCAATGGTTTCCTCAATAACTTTCCAAGATGACCTGGGATCAGCGGGAACCAGAGAGCTAGGTAGGGCCTTCATCTCTTTGGTCCCAGGACAGGAGAAGGGTGCTCACTGACTACCCTGTCCAGTCACCTACCTCCATGCGTTGCTGTTCCAGCATCTTCACCTTCTTCTCAGATGTGCCCAATACCACCCCCATCTCGGGGACTTTACCTGCCATCACACTGGCCTGAAAAGAAACAGAGAGAGACTTCATCAGAGTCTTAGATAAAATTTCACTCCCCAGACTGCTGCCCTTCTTGGACCCCCGCCCCTGTTTCCAATCTCCCTGCTCCCTTCACCCAGCAGCCACCTGAAGTGTCACAGCCATGACCTCCTCCTCCTGGAAGCCCATGAGGAGCTTTCCCCTTTCCATGGCTGCCAGCCTCACCATACCTTCCCCCGCTCTGTCCATAGTCATCTTCCCCACATCAGCTCTAGCTCTGGGGCACTGCTGGGCAACCCCACAACAACTCCAACCCCCCTGACCTGGAAGGTGTGACTTCTGTATTTTTAAAAGAGTGATTAGGAGCCAATGAGATGGCTCAGTGAGTGAACTTGACTGTCTCTAAGCCTGATGAGCTGAGTTCAATCTCCAGAACCTACATGGTGGAAGGAGAGAACTTTCTGTCCTCTGACCTCCATACATGCAACCTCAACACAAAATAAACAAATGTAAAAGTTTTGTGGAGGTTGGCAGATACCACTAGCCCAGATGCATGTGCTAAGAGCCCAGTACTCTGCAGACGTGTGCACACGTCATGCCATTTCTGAGATGCTTTCCAAATTCTGCAGCCACAGCATAATCTAAACCCAAACCCATTCTGCAAAACAATTGGCTGATATAACTCAAAAGTGCCAAGATCATAAAAACAAGGACAGCTGAGCAATGTCACTGACATGAGGAGACTAAGGGGCTGTGACAACTGAGTGCCACGTGGGATCCTAGATTCAATCCTGGAACAAATAAAGGACAGGAGCGAAAGATGCATGGAATCCGGATAGTGTTGCAGCACCAATGTTAATTCCTACTTTGGCAACTGAACCAGAGTTAAGTTATGTAAGACTTGGTTGGTGAGGCGGTTCCGTAGGTCCGTAAGCTGGCCAAGGAAGCCAGAGGAAAGGAATATGGAAATAGTACTCAACACTATTCCTGCTTCAGTTTAAAGTTACCTCAAAATAAAATGTTTTGAAAGTAAACAACCTGAAGTGTTGAGGTGACAACCACAGAAGGCTGGGAGTGCAAAGGCAGTGACTGTCACCAAGGTCCTGGTGTATGATCAAGACACAGAAGCTGGTCTGCAAGGGTCCTGTCAGGGTCTACCTTGCGAGTTCAATCTACCCAGGAGGCATGCTGTCTGTATTCTCACATTCTCTATTCCCTACCACAGACTGGGCAGAGGCTGGAAGCAGAGCTCGTGGGCCTCTAGTGCCCCCTACAGGCTATTTCCTAAAAGCATACCACGGCACCTGGAGAGGAAAAGGTGTTATCTGATAGGGTAGCCTCTGAGAAAGGGCAAAGATGCCTGTCCCAGGAAGCCCACTGTTAAAGGCAACAGCTAAAGACTAGGTGAGGTGGCATGTATTTTTAATCCCAGCAAAGGCAGAAGGATCTCTGTGAGCTGGAGGCCAGCCAGATCTACATAGTGAGCTCCGGACCAACCATGGCTACACAGTGAGGCCATGCTTAAAAACTAATAATAACAAAATAAAAAGGGGCCACAGTGCTAGTAAGAGGCAGTGGAGAGAAGGCTTTGTTGTTCAACTGGCCACCCCCCACATCTGCTTGAGAGGTGAAGGACTCCTGCTGGAGTTGCACGTGGAAGAGACAGCCTTTCAGGCAGAAGAGCTCAAATGAGCTCATGGCTTTGCAAGTCCTAGGTAAAGTATATCACTACGCAGTGATGGGCAGTGAGTGACCGAGGCTAATTACTGCGCTACATAGGATAAAGCTGGCATTAAGGCTTATGCTGCAACTGACTACAATTCACTTGAGGGGAAGAGAGAGGAAAAATATGTTCTGTTAAAGACTGGGCAAGAAGAGACTGGGGGATGCTGAAAATGAAGCAAGGCACTTCTGGAACTTTGCTGTGTGGCAAGGCGGGGTCTGGAGGTGGGAGGTGTGGGCCAGTGCTGTGGCATCCTCAGATCACAGTCTTCCTCCCCATGCAGAGGCTCCAAGTTATAATCCCACCAGAGTAACACAATCCCCATAGGATCCCCCAGGGTGACACCTCAGTTCTGCCACAGAATGCCTTGAGATGCTAAACTGACTTTTGGGAGTCACCGTCACAACACAAAATGCATTAAGGTGTTAGAACCTAGAATCAGCCAAACACTGAACCCCAGCTTCCAAGAGCAGCAGCTGGACAATCTGGGCCAGCAATCAAGAGAAGCAGCCAGTGGAGTCCACAGAGCCGCGTGACTGCCAATAATTCTGAGCATGTGTCTCAGGGAATGGGACACTCCACTCAGGGTGAAGGCAGAAAACCAAGACGTGGTCATATCAAAGAGGCAGAACTGCCAGGAAACATGGTCTATCAACTAGAACCTTCTGCAGCTAGAACTGTGTGTGGGAGGAAGTAAGATCACTCTGAGGATCGGAGCAGATCCTGGGTCTGAGAAGCCTGGGATACTAGAAGAACTTCCTGCCACATACCTGCTGCTGTCCGGCCACGCCCTTCTTGCCAGCACCCTCTGTCTTGGGGGAGCTGGGCTGCCCACAGAGGCCCTCTTTGCAGCTGCTGTTCATCAATAGTTTCTTGAGCTCCATGTTTTCCTCCCTGGATAAGGGACAAGTGGAGAAGTCACAATGTCAACCCTGGGTTAAGAAGCCTGCGAAGCCAACAACGTACTGTCACGGGCACCACTGGCAGTGTCCTGGGGAGTGTGATGAGACCAAAAGGGCATCTGTGAGCTACCCAGTGTGTGTGCATGCTTCAGGAGAATCGTTAACTGCAGTTTCCTCATGTGTAGGTTGTCAATGCACATGGCACCTTCAGGTACATGTTGTTTTCGTAAGAAAGCTCTGCCCCTCTGGTTATAGTTGAGTGTCCTGGCTCAGTGGAAGCAGGCAGGACCTGTGCGCTGCTAGGAGGTTCTGAGCACTCACTGGCATCTATGTGCCATGCTCTCTCTTTAACACGGAAACAATAGGCTCCTGGCTCAGAGCCGGTGTTGGCACCATCCTCACACTTGTCAACTTGACTGCATGTGCTTGCAGGGTTATCTGCTGTTGAATACAGGTGACGCTCCAGGAGACACTTCCTTTATAATATGCAGTATGAACAGTTTCCAAGCAAAGTTAAGTGTGGGTGCTCACGTCTGTAATCCCAACATTTGGGAGGCAGAAGCAGAACTATGGAGCCTGAGGCAGCCTGAGTTAAACATCAAGTTCTCTGGGCTATAAAGAGAGACTGCTGCAAACAAATCAAGCAGAAATATAACTAAATGAGAGCAAAATCCAAAGTCCATGACGTAGGTAGTGCTGGGGACTCAGGATGTTTGCAACATGGACATGTTCCCTCAGCCTCCATTTAATTACAAAAACACCACAGTGTCAAATGGCTTTTCTCCCAGGCCATTCAGCAAGGGCTTGAATTCCTGCCTTCCCAACCAAGAGCTTTTCCTTCAGCCTGGACATCCTTGTCCTTGACATGATCCATGTCCTCCATGAATAATGGCATATGGCTCTAAAGCCTTAATCACTGGGCCATCCAAAAGTACATTAAGGCACAATGATGCAAAATGGCCCTGTGGCCACAGTGACCAACAGGAAACACAGAGTGACCAGTCCTGGCTCTAACACAGAGTCTATTGTCTAAAGGCAACCCAGTACCCTGTTACCCAGAACCCTGTTATCTAGGGCTCTGTTATCCAACTCCCTGTTTCCAGGACCACAGTGAGCAGAACTGTCGCTACCTCGATACTCTGCTGAATGCCTAGGTCCTTGTGATAAGACCCTTAAGAATTCCCTGTCTCTCTCTGGGCACAACTCCCCTTACACAATGGTGGTTAGCCTGCATGATCTGATGGCAAAGGCCCTTTTAGATCCAGCAATCACAAATTCCTGTTTCCCCAGGCCTCCTTACTTTGTGGTCACAGAGATCCCTGGTGACAAGCAGAACCTATTGCTCACCTAAGACACCCCAACTCAGTCTTGCCAAGGACAGAGAGGCTGGGATAAACTTGTAGGGCTTCCCACAGACCTGAGTCCAGAGAGGGACTTCCAAAGATCCCAGGAAAAGTGAGCAGAGAATGTTAACCACCAGGGGGCAGGAGAGTCCTGAGCCTACACAAATATTAGCAGTTGTCCCCAGGGGAGGAGGGCAGCTCTCAATGCTGTCTATTCCACTCCCACCCCCAAGGTAAAGTGCAAAGAGTGTGGGAGCTCTGCCTTCAGGACAGAGCTCTGAGGTGTGGCCTCATCTCAGGGACCAATGCTTTATGTTTTTTCTCCTGCCCTAGTCCTGGCCCAGTCTCAGGGTGCCCTGGACTTACCGAAGTCTCTCAGCAGCCTGATCCCGCTGCTCCAGGCCCTTGTCCAGCTTGGCCTTCAAGGCCTCATTCTCCTGGCGCAGCTGCTCACACAAGGTCTGTGGGGTAGATGAACAGGCGAGGGTTAGGACGGGCTCATCCAAGGCACGCTGACACAAGGGGGCTAGATCTGCAGCCAGCCCAGGCAGGTCCAGATACTCTATCCCCTTGATTGGCAGGACAGATGGAAGCCAGGCCACCAGGCCCATCCATCCAGGCTTCTCTTCCATGGGAGCCAGTATTGTGGATGCCTGATGGAGGATCAGTGCTGGGGTCCTTGTCCCAGTGAAAATCCACTCCTCTTCATTTCACAGCTATCCTTGCCTAGACTGTTCCTCCATAGCAGTCCTACCTGCCTCACATCTCATTTGATCTAAAAAAATTTTTTTTATTTAAAATTTTTTTTCCTTTTCAGGTGAGGTTTTACCTTGTAACCCAGTCGGGTCTGAAACTCACTATATTCCTCACTATATGCCCAGCAATCTTCTTGCCTCAGCCTTCCAAGTGCTGGGTTATAAGTATGAGCCTGCAGTGTTTGCTGAGTGAACCAAGAAACAGAATGAGGAACTGGATCCAGCTTCCTCCACCCAGAAGCTGAGAAACAGTGAGCTGCTGTGACCCTAGGCAGGGACTCCAGGGAACAGAATGTCCTGCTCCTGTCCCTAAAGGAAGGCCACAGTGACACTTCACTGGTTACACTGTCATTCCAGGTCAAAGGGCTGTTCTTGGAGCTTCTAGGTAGACACCCTGGGTACAAACTAGATGCTGGATGTGGTCATTAGCAGAGGTCACCGCCCTCCATCAGACAGCCTGAGAGCTTGCTTACTGTGAAACTGATCTGTTTTTATCTTCTGTATAGAGTGTTTTGCCTACACCATATTTGTGTAGTGTCTAGAGAGGCCAAAAGAGGGCATCAGATCCCCTGGAACTGGAGTTACAAAAGGTTGTGAGACAGACGCTATGCGGCTGGGTACCAAGCACCGGTCCTCTGCAACTTTGTCTTGTTTTTTTGTTTGTTTGTTTGTTTTGTTTTCAAGACAGAGCCTCACTGTGTATCTCTGGCTGTCCTAGAACTTGCTCTGTAGACCAGGCTGGCCTCCAACTCAGAGATTCACCTGCCTCTGCCTTTGGAGTGCTTCGATTACAGTCATCCACCACCACTGCCTGGCTTTGTCTTGGTTTTTGAAATGGAGTCTAGCTACACAGCCCAGGAGGCCTCCTGCTTCAGCCCTGTGTGGCATTATGGGTATGAGTCTCATGCTTTAACAAATTGTGTATGAAGTGCCAAGCACTGGGGCACCATGGTGGGCATACTCCCTCTGTGAAAACAGCACTCAGCAGGGAGGCAAACTAAGTAAATTAACTACCCAATACAACGAACAGAATTGTTGTGCACTGTGAGAGCCAGGAAAGGAATAAATAAGAGACTGAACATAAGATGCTGGTGGACAGCAGGAATCCAGGACATATTCCCATCTGTATGCCAGAAGTTGATGCTCAGAGTGATCTCAGCCCAGATATCCTGTCAGGTTTTCTTCCTCAGGGCTCAGCTCAGAAACCCCAAAACCTTGGTGGCCTCTCAAAGAGGTCCCCCCACCCCAGCCTGGCCATGTAGGGTCTCCACTAAACATTTCCATTGTTTCTCCAGTTTCCAGAGAGGATATCCTGTGTGTTCCTTGCCATATAACCAGCGCAGAACTCACCTGCTCAGGTGAGGGTGGATTCCCTCCTTTCATCAAGGTCTACTGGCACAACTCACACTGCAGACCATGACTGGCACAGAAGGAGGAGAGTCTACCCAGAAGTAGGGAGTCTTAAAGTGAGAGCTCTACCCAGGAGGAAGGGTTGCTCAAATCCTGAGCAGGCCCTCCAGCAGCCTCAGGCTCACCATCTTTGCAATGGTCACCACTTAACTGCAAGTGGACCATAACTAACTGCAAAGCCCTCTGAACTCTGGTGTGGATGGGCACCATCAAACAAAGCTGATGTGTCTCCCAGCACTGGGTTCTCGATTGCACAAGAGCCTCCTCTGATGCATTGTCCCAGGAGGACACTGAGAGATGTCCTGAGGTCAGGAAGATTAGCGACTTGTCTAAGACCATATAGCAATGAAGAACAAAGGGCAACATAACTTCAAAGCCTGACCTGGCCGAGCAAAGGAACCGATCGTCTCCCCAGCACAGGGAGAGTTCTGGGAGGGATTTGAGAAAGGCAGCAGCTAGGGAGGGTGGCTGACATTAAAGCTGGGTGTGGTGCCTAGTGTCTGGAATCCTAGCCCTTAGGAGGCTGAGGCAGGAGGATGCTGTGAGTCTGAGACCAGTCTGGGCTAAAAGTGAGACTGGCTCAAAAAAAGAAAGAAAGGAAGAAAGGAAGAATGAAAGAAAGGAAAATGAAAGGAAGGAAGGAGGGAAGGAAGGGAGAAAACAAGATAAGGATGAGGTTCTACTATTAGCCCACCATTTACCAGCTGGTGACCTAGAGGGCTGTTTGCCTTTCTAGGAAGGGGTTTTATAAATGGCTCCTACTGAGGGGGCATAACTTACAAAGAGCCCCAGTGACAGCAAAGTAGGCAACAGGGGTGTGCTCAGGAGGCAGAGGCCGAGGCAGGTAGATCTCTATGAGTTCATGGCCAGCCCAGTCTACAGAGTCAATTCCAGGCCAGCTGGTGATACATAGTGAGACCCTGTTTCAAAAAAAAAACCCAACCCAACCCCAAAAGAAACAAACAAGAACAAAGCTGGCCACACCCAGCTTGCCAGGCCACACCCCTCAATGGCCACACCCATTATGAATCTGCATGGGCCACCCACCTCCTGTTTCCTCACTTCCTTCTTTTTCCACACACCTTCCCACAGCTTCCTTACTGAAGTCACCACTGTGACAAGAAGCCCCAAGTAGACCTGGAATCCATCACTCAGAAGTCCACATTGTTAACCCTTGTATCCCACAAACAGCTTGTTGGGAGGGCATGCCGGCCTGCCTCACCTGCAGGATGGACGTGCGTTGCTCATTTTTATGCACCTTGGAGGCCAGCCTGTTGAACTCGAGGGCCATGCGGCCCAGGTGGGTGAAGAGCTGGCTGTGGTCGGGCTCCTCCGCACATACGCTCAGGGTGGTCTCCAGGCGCTGCAGGTGAAGCATCAGATTTCCATCCTCTGGGGGTGGGGGCCCCAGCTCCTGTGAGAGCAACCAGATGATCTTCACCAAGCCGAAGCAGGCAATGCCAGCCAGTTCTCCCATTGCTTCCCCATTCCTCATGACTCAGTTTCCCCCATGGCCTCTACTCAGCCCAGGGAAAATTTCCAGTTACACAGGTTCCCTATGTGGGGCTGACTCACAGGGCAGGACCTAGGACTTCCAGGCCACTGGCTGGCCTAACAGCACCAAGGCCATCTTCCTCCCACGCTGAGTCTTGCTGAGGGCCAGAGGGCAGATGTCCTCCCTCCCCCAGGCTGGGTATCCTCTCTGCAGTGTGGGTATCACTTCCCTCCTCTACCGCACAGCAAAACTGACAGGACTGAAGGCAGAGAGGGTGTCCCTAGCTGTCCACACCCTGCTTCCTGAGCCCTTGGAGGCTCCACAGGGTGTTCTGCCTGTTTCTAAGAATCACAGCTCTAATACTACAAAACAAACAAACAAACAAACAAACAAAAAACCCAACCTAGTGGAGGACTTTAAGAGTCAGCAGCTTGGGCAGAGCAGTTCAGTAGTGCCCTCTCCACTCTCTCTAGAACTTCCCTACTGAGGCCACTGCCCTGGTTGTGCCCACATCAGGCATAAGGATCTCAGCGGAACCTTTCCTTCTCGAGGCATCAATACTGGCTCATGGCCAGGCGTTAGGCCTCCCAACAGCCCAAGCTCCTGAGATTGACCCCAGGGTTCTGTGGACCTCATTCCATATATCCTGATCATCACCCCAAATGCTCACACACTTTAGCCCCTCCAGATCCCCTCTCCCCCCCAAACAACAACAACAACTTCCGAGAACCACCCAGCAGATGCCTCCCCTTTCAGCGAATCCCCTAGCAGACCTCCCCAACCCCTACCACTTCAGAGAATCAGCAGAGCCCCAGGGATGTCGGGGATTAGGTTGGGACAGTGAGGAGAATCTGACACACTGACAGAGATTTTGTTCAGAGCAGCCCAGGCTGGACATAGCAGAGGCAGCCCTACACCTGGGGTTTTCTGACTGCCATCCAGGGCTCTGTGACCTGTTACTAAGCTCTGTGGTGACTGGGTGCCCAGCCTGTTCCTTGTCGGCACTACTTTCCCAATTCTGCATCCCTTCCCGACCACCTCTTCCCGCAAAGGACTAGAGGTGGCCAAGGCTCCTCTCTGAAGGCTCATAAAGGGCTTCAAATCCCTCAGGTTTCTCCACCTAGCCCACAAGCATCCAGCACGAGCTGCTGTACCCTGGCTTGGCACAGAGGAGGCATACTGACTCCACAGGGACTTTTAATTCAAGAGGTAAGTTACCAGCCAATGGCGGAATGCTGAAACCTTTCTGAATGAGAAAACTTTGCCTCCACAGTCACGTCTCAGAGTCCTCAGGGACAGAACGGGTGGAGAGTCGTAAGGTCCCAGGAGACAAAACACTGAGGTCCTATCTCACACTCAGCATCGCCTGACAGGATGCTTCTCTCAGCACTAAAGGCTAAGTGCTCTTTGTGGGTGAGCAAGAGAGCACCAGCCATCCAAGCCTTCATGACTTGAGGCCACAGAGGCTGCAGCATAAGTGAGGGTGAGGCTGCGCCGGGCTGGCATAGCAACAATTTAAGAAGAACTGCAGTCTACAGTGGGCATGCCTGTCATTGCAAGGACTCAGGAGATGAGGCAAGAGGCTTGCCCCAAGTTCTGAGCTACAGTGCCAGACCTCGTCTCACAAAACAAAACAAACAAACAAAGCAAACATGTGAAGGGCCAGGCAGCAGTGGCACACGCCTGGAATCCCAGCACTTGGGAGGCAGAGGCAAGTGGATCTCTGTGAGTTCGAGGTCAGCCCGGTCTATAAAGTGAGTCCAGAACAGCCAGGGCTAAAACAGAGAAACCCTGTCTTGAAAAACCAACAACAACATTAAATGCGAAGGGAGGGAGGGATGAGGAAACGGTAGGAATTTAAGGTCTCTCATGAATCTTGCAGGTCTTTCAAAATAGCTCCCCAGGAAGTTTGGCATTTTAAGAAAGAACAGAAGGACTGCATGCTTGGGACAAGGTGATCAGCACTGCAAGGCAGGAATGGGGATCTAAGGAGGCCCTCTGAAGCTGGAAGGATTCGTGCACCCCACACATGAACAGAAAGTTTAACCTCCAACCCACTCGCTCCTGGGAGGAGTCAAGGACCTCCACAAAAGGGTAAATTATTCCCCCACCCCCAACATAAGCACCAGGAAGACCCTTTCCACACCCCCTGGCTTAGAGCCTGGAGACCCAAAAGGCTGAGTCATCACAGCTGATAAACAAGTGATTGGCCAAGGGGCCAGTGGGGCTGGCAAGAGGCCCAGACTTTCACAACAGTGGGGTGCCTGTGTGCCCCAAGCCAGGGAAGTCACCAGTGGGGGATTTGCATATGAGAGCGAGAAGCACCCCATGCTCTAGCCCCTCTGGGTCCCCCATGTAACTCCAGGGGACCCAAGGGATCTGGGTGGCCCCAGGGCCTGTCACGAAAGGGCAGGTAACAGAGAGAGAGGAAAGCAGAGGATATGTTCAAGGGGTTTGCCTGTCTGCTCACCATCGTGTTCCTAGGGTGGCTGCCAGTTTCAGGTCTCTGCTCCTCAGTGGTGACCACTTCAAAGTCAGAAGAGGTGCCCTGTATAGAAGGCAGTTAGGGGCTGCCCGAGAGAAAGGCCCTCTACCCCCAATGAAGAGCAGTGAGGAGACAGAAGGACACACAGGGCAGAGTTCCTAGAGGCAACCAGTCACACACCATTCACATGAGGTCATCCGGGAACCGCACGACTGCCATCACCCTCCTTGTGATCTGAAGTCATACCCCTCCATGGCCATTACCTTCTCTGTGACACAGGGCTGTGGGGCGAGCTGACCTTGAAACACTATTATTTATTGGTTATCTATTTGTTCACTTGTGTGTGCGCGAGTGTGTGTGTGTGTGTGTGTGTACCACAGCATACATGTGGAGGTCAGAGAACAGGTTTTGAGAGTTGCTTTTACCACGTGGGTTCTGGGGCTAGAACTCACATTTCTGAGTTCAGGCTTGACAGCAAGCATCTCTCCCTACCAAGTCATCTTACTGGCCCAAGGATTCTGCATTTTAAAATGTTTTCACAAACTTTATTCTCCAAAGCTACTCATGGAGTGGCTGGGAGGTTCACATTCTCTTAGGGCAGATGAGGAAACCCAGGTTCACAGAGTCAGTGAACAAAAGCTGGGACTTGGCACAAGCAGGCAGATCTGCGTTGTTCTGTCCTGGGCTCAGGTGTTGCTGGCTCAGCCCTGGGTGGCAGTGGCTGATACAGTCACTACCAAGGAAGGTCCTACACCAGCCAAACCAAACCAGTCCCAGAGGTCCCAGGAAAGGACTGATCTGAGAACACCAAGGATGGGTCCACAGCACACACTAAACCAAGGTGGTGGCCGGCCGATTTTGTATTTTTCCATACCACTAACTGTTCGAAGCGGACTGCACTGGTTGTTCAACCAGCTGACAGGCCCAAGTCCATCTGAACCTGTAAGATTCCTCTTAAACCTGACCAGGGCTGAGGAAATGGCTCAGTGGGCAGAGCGTCTGCTATGCCAGCAGGAGGACCTAAGTTTGGATTTCCCAGCACCCCTGTAAAAAGCACACCTGGCCACCTGTAACTTGCAACCCCAGCACTGGGGTGGACAGAGACAAGAGGACCAATCCCTGGGGCTTGCTGGCCAGCCGGCTTATCTGAAAAATGGGTCACTAAAGATAAATGGGATAAAGCAGAGAGCAGTAAGACAGGTCAGGGATATCCTCCTCTGTTCTCACAAGCACACACTGGGGTACACTCCCCCTAAACCCCTAAACCCTCTGGACCTGAAGAGACTATTTAGCCTTCCCTGTCCTGAGATAGGGGTGGGACAGACAGGAGAAGCCAGTCCAGCTGGCCCCTAGTCACCGCCACCATGACCCTGTCTGGTGGCGCCCTACTGGAGAAGCCCTCCCCAAACCTACACTCTCCGAGTTCCACACGGGACATTGGAAAAGGCCCTTTTTTCCCCACCATCTGACGGATCCCTTGAGGGATCCTACCACAGCAAGCTAAACTTCTCCACTGAACCTTCAGGAGGTGGTTTCTGAGCCCCTTGGCAGTGTGCCCTGTTGGTGAGCACGTTACATTACACACCTCAGTAAATGAGAGAAATTCCTTGCTAGATGAGGACCTTCCTAGTCACGTTAACCATGACATCCATTTCAAAAGGGCCAGCTGGCCTGCCCAGCATGCCAGACTGATAGGTGATGGGAAGAAGTGCAGGTAACCATAAGTCCAAATGCAACTTACATTGGATGGAGGCTTGGAGGCTGGCGCTGGCTTCTCCATGGAGTTTTCTGTGGTGGTGGTAGCACCAGGATGTACCTGGACCTGTGTGTCCTGTCCTGGAAAATCAAGGCTGGCTAAAGAAACCTGCAAGGGAAGAAGCCTGAACCCAGCCCACAGGAAGAACACTTGCTGGAAGCCCTCTGACTGAGCTCTCTTTTGAGTTGGAGAAAAGGAAGGCTGACCCTTTATGACTGGCCTGCATAATGGGGGCAGAGCCTGGGCAGAGAGAGCCTCTTTCCAAAGCTTACTAAGAAAATACCAAGGTGACCATGGCTCCCCTAGACCTGCCTCGGGGATATGGAAGGAATTTTTAATTAAATAAGTGCTTTCTTTTGGTTTTTTGAGAGAGGCTTAGGTTAACCTCAAACTTGGTTTCCCAGAGCTCAGGCTAGCCCCTGAGTATGCAGCTGAGGATGACACTGGAATTCCTTATCTTCCTGCTACCAACCCCCACCTCCAGGACTACAGGTGTGCGCCGCCACGAAGTTTATTCAGAGCAGCTGAAGATGGAACCGAGGGCTTCACACATGCTAGGTGAGCCTTGTACCCACTGAGCCACAGCCCCGCTCCTTATGGTCTTCTCATAAAGACAGGAAGCCACGGTTTGGCAAGGTTACCAACTTGGCTGTCACTCTGCCGGCAACTGTAAAACCTGGACTCAAATGCAGCAGCTTCCTGGTATTGGAGGCCATTGCCACAGAAGCCCCATGACTATCTCCTCACGGCCCTGGGAGTGAACCTAGCACCAGTCAGACACTGAGGACTAACAGCTGACTGGGCCAGAGAGGACTGGAATCCCCCTTTGACAACAGTGCCACAGGCTCTGACACTTCCACCTTTCTCATCTGTCCTGTAAGTCACATCAAGGAAGGTGGCACAGGGGCCTGGGCTGAGTCCTGAGGAGGAGCAGCAGGAAGTACTCAAGTTTGGTGTGGGAGATTTTCTCCTGGTCCCAGACTTTGCCCTGGACTCAAGACACATTGGAGACCAACCCTAAGTCAATGTCACCCTCTGCTCTAGCAGACGGCACTGCTGAAGGCTAATGGGCAAGACCAGAGTCCTCTCTGGGCCTCAGCCTTCCTGATCTGAAACAAAGTGGGGGATGGGGACAGAGAACTTCTGACTCCCATGGCTGGA
Organism: Pachyuromys duprasi; assembly: GCA_028658305.1. NCBI lineage: Eukaryota > Metazoa > Chordata > Mammalia > Rodentia > Muridae > Pachyuromys > Pachyuromys duprasi. The sequence goes on from CM053757.1 coordinate 41,796,137, forward strand.
GTGGGTGGGGGTGGGCCAGGCCTGCCACAGAGCAGCTGTAGATTCAATAACCATGCTGATAAAGCCCTAAGGCTAAGTCTTAGTGGTCATGGACCACTGTGGTGGATTACTAATGCCTGCCGGGGCACCAGGAATGCTGAGTCACCACAGTCTTTTGAGGTCCCTTAGAGCTCTGTGCTCCTACGGGTGCTGTAGCCAAAAGATGTGCACGGGGAAAATGGTCGGTGTGAGAAGGGGTCTGCCCTATGGTGCTCAGGGCCTGGGCAGTCTGGGTTCAGAAAAGGCAGGGTTTCTGGACTCTTTTGGTACCTGTGAGTTCAGCCAGGTGATCAAAGGAGCCCAAGGAGGGGGCAGGTGGTGGAGGAGGCAGTTCACTGTCCTTGACCAGCTCCTCTGCCTTCTGCCGGAGCCTGGACGCTTCCATCTGAGACTCCTCTAGACGCTCCCCTAGAGACAAGGTGGAGAAGCACATGGATTTACCCAACCCAGTGCATGGTTCTCCCTATCCTGGGCCCCAAACCCGGCCATGGTCTGACTTCATTCCCACAGTGGCTGTGTGGGATCTAAGTCCAAGCCTGTGTTGGCCCCACCCGGAACAGGCCAGCGTAAGAAGAGTCTGACAGAGGGGCTTAAGGGAGCCTTCCACCTCTGGCATCTTCTTCCTGCCCACCTCTCCCTCCACATCTGGTCTGCCCCTTCCCCGCCCCTGCAGAAAGCGAGGGGTTCTCAAGGGACTGGCTGCATTCTAAGCCTGTTTCCCATCTGCGGTTGGGGAACCGAAACTAACTCCTGCCGCTGTCCTCCACCATCCCAAGTGGGTTCTGCCAAGCAGGGAAAGAAAATACATGGAAAGCCAGGGTGCTAGACCCTCCACAGCAAGTTTGGACACAAAGAAAGTGACCTCCAGACGCAGTGTGAGGACAGGGAGGAGGGAAGTCAGTGAAGGCCCTGCACCAAGGAGGAGCATGCAGTGCAGCAGTCAGGGGTGGGCAAGGAGGGAGGAGGGGCAGGCTGGACAATGGGGAGAGGAGCGGAAGCTAGAAGGACAAGCACTGAGCTCTGGGCCAGCTCTGCTCCTGGCCTGGCATCCAAGCCCTGGGTTCTGGGGCTGCCCTGGTACCCCGGCTCTCCTCAGCTCACACACTTCACTTCTCCAGCGGGCGACCATTCTGGTTCCCAATCTACACACTGGGCCTTCCGCTCCTCTTCCCATTCAGGCTTCCTTCTTGGTCCCTCAAAGATACCCTTTGGGATGGGCAAAGTCAGGGCTGGGAATGCCATCACCACGCTACAGAAGTGCACACAGATGTCAGGAGCCAACACTGGGTCACAGGGACAGCAGCGTGATAGGCAGAGGCACCTGCCAGCCTTTGTGAGGGAGCTGGCATTGCAGGCTGCAGGGAGAGGGCCGACAGGGGGAGGGTCATGGACTGCTTTACCCAACATCTTTATCCCTTGTATTTTTCCCTTCAGCCGGGTATTCTCCTCCACTAGGCGTTCAAAAGCTTCGGATGCCTCTCCCAGAGGCGTGCTGCCCCCTGGGTCGTAGATCCGGTAGGGTCCTCTCCCTTCCATGAGGGCAGTTCAAACCCTGCCGTGACGGCCACCTGGCTGTAGGGACAACGGCAGACATCAGAGGGCTGGCCAGGCCCTTAGGTCACCTTTTCTGGGGATGATGCTCTAGTCTGCCAAGGCTCGAAAAAGTAGTCCCCATGACCCAGAACAGAACAGCTCACATCAGGCTGGTCTGACCACAGTGTTGTATAGCACAGCCGTCACCTCCTTCGATGCTCTGCTTCTATGTGCGGCATCCATTTCTTTTAGCAGGTGCACTGCACTGTGGCTCATTTGCAACTGCAGTGAAATGAAGTGTTGGGTGCGAGAGAGAATCTGGGAAAGAGTCAGGAGAGGCCTGAGCTCTTACTTGCTTAACCCTTCACAATACAGTATCAGTATCGCAGTATCAGTATCGAGTTGAACACCCTTGAGTAAACGGCTTGGTCACAAACTGGAGCCCCTCTTTCTTGCCGGGAGGGGAATAAAAGCCTTAAATTCAGTCAACGATCTCCAAGTTAAGGAGGAGAGACCCAGGCTATGTTCTAACACTGTCAACCTCCTCCTTGGGTTGCAGGTCAGGAATGCTCTGTCGCATTTGGTTCTAAGCAGAAGCATTTCCCATCAAACCACCATGCAGCAAGTACATCTCTGCCGTAAGCTGTTGTTTATCTGTTTTATTTCATTTGAAACTACTCTACAAGTACTGCAGGCTTCTGGTACCGTGCCCTAGTAAAGTAGCCTTCATTCATTCACACATTCATTCATTCATGCATGCATTCATTCATTCAACAACTTCCGGGGTTAGAAGGGCTGAGTCTAATCTGGGTGCTGGGTCATAGCTTACCTTAGCTAGATGCACTCAGTGGAAACCCATAGCTCCCTCAGCAGACTGAGGCCAGACTGGCACCGTTCAAGCCTATTCACAGGGTAGCCACAGGCCACCAAAGAGCCTCTAGTTCAGTGGTTCTCAACCTTCCTGAATACTGTGACCCTTTAATACAGCAACTCATGTTGTGGTGAACCCCCACCCCCACCCATAAAATTATTTTCACTGTTACTTTATAACTGTAATTTTGTTACTGTTATGAATCATAACGTTAATATGTTATGCAGGATATCTGGTATGTGACCCATGTGAAAGGGTCATTCCACTCCATCCAAAAGAGGTTGATATCCATATGTTAAAAAACTCCTGTTCTAACTGTTCCCTTCAGTAGAACCATTAGCCTCATGGTGGGGATGGAAGGAGAGGCCTTGCACACCACCAACAACACAGCCTCATCCACAGCCCTAAGGCCATCAGCCCCACCAAGAGTGTTGTCGGAAACACACTGGGCCAGGAGGAAAAACAAAGCTGTAACAGGGCACCCCGTCCTCACTCCAAGGCTTACAAACATCAGCTGAACACTCACTGCAAAAGGTACCCACACCCCACTGGGCCCTGTGAGCTGAAGGACAGCTGCCCACACACCCACATCGTTGGTTAGGAGGGACTTTTTTTTTTTTTTTAACTTGAAAGGTCAGCACGAACTGCAGAGTGGCAAACACTGATGTACTACCCTTGAGCAAAAGAAGACAGTGTGGGTGAAGCAGTGGGCAGGACTAGCAGACAGCTGGGTGCTCAGACCTCCAGCCGGCTTCCTCTGCTCACCTCTGCTCATGACCATGTGACTGCACCTGGCTGGAGTCGGCATTTGTCCACTGGCCTAACACCTTCTGGGGCAGAAACAGGCTTTTTTACATATCTCTTTTCCGGTCCGGTCACCAGCACAGGAAGGAGGGCTATCCCAAAGGGAGGAACAGGGTTCACAAATGGGAAAACTGAGGCTACAGCCACCCTGAGTGTCCATTAACTGCAGGTGGCCTGGTTCCCAGCCCCACTCCCCAGGGTCAACGTTATGGGACAGTTTGGTGACTTTCTATGTGGTTTTCTCAGTAGGTGGAAGCTCTAGGGAAGCAGGGACCAAGCCCACCTGTGTGCCAGGGCTTCTTGAGGAAGCAGTGAGCACAGAGGTCCAATATACCATTTCAAGGCCCAGAGCCAGAAGGGACTTACCCCACCTCTCAAGAAGCCATGTTTAAAACACCCAGCCAGACCAGCCACCATCATTGTGCACGGTGGCAAGGTGCCAGCCCCATAATTCTAGAATCACTGCCTCCCAGAGACACCCAGGCAAGGCCAGGTGGCAGAATGGTAGCAGAGACTGACAAACAAGGGGTTCCCAGGAAACATGACCAGAGTAGACAGAGCAACGACCCCACCATGGCCTTGTGGAAAACAGAGCTGGGACAGGGGCCAGGCTCCCTGCAGGGTAGTAGACTCAGAAAGAGTGGCCTGAGAAATGCCAGGAGGAAATTGGTGAGGGGGAGATGTGGGTTTCCACATAAGCTCCTGCCCAGTGACCAACACATTTCCAGCAAGGCCACTGCTGGTGAGGATCAGGGGACTCCAAGGACTAGTACCAGAGAGTTCTCCCGAGACAACAAAGCCAATCTCACCCCCGAGGCAGAAAACACTGGCAGGGCACTGCCAGAGACTAAGAAACTGACCAAGAGAGGATGGTATAGTCCCTGAGGCCAGAGCAGGGGACAGACAGGAAGAACAGGTCCTGCCTTCTTGTAAACCTCCTTCTGGGCCCGAGCAGGGTCTGGAACAAGGAGGCCAAGGCCATACAAGGCCTTGTGGGAATACAGACTCTCCATTCACCAGGGCCCAGTAGGAGGCTGTAGTAGCCATTTACACAAAAGCCACCATTCAGCAAGGGACCTTCCTGCAGGGAAATAGCAACACCTTGCTCAAAACAGACAGACACTGATAAAGAGGCAGCCAGCTCAGGCCTTCTAAGCAAGCCCTGGGCTGCAGGGAGTAAGGGGCTCCCCCTGACCCTCCCTGGACTAGATAGATCTGGGGCTACATGATGGAACTAGAGAGGCCTGGTTTGAAGACAGAAAAGGACCCAGGGTCACAGGTCAACCAACAAGCACAGAGCATGGAGATGAAGTGATACTCTGACTCTGAACACACTATGGTTGGAGAGCAGCTAGGGGCGTACATGGGCAGGAGGGTGGTTGTAGCAGGAGAGTGGACCCCCATCCCTGACCCATTTAAGGAAAAGAGAGCTGGAAGGGTCAGAACCACATTAAGCTCACATTCAGTCCCTGACTGACTGAGGCTGCCTTGCCACAGCTACTTTCTAATGGCTTAGGAGGTGGGAGCAGGCACCAGGAGGATGGCGTACTGGACCAAAGGAAAGGGCTCTCTGACCCCCAAAGCCATACTAATTTTCATAGCTACTAGCATTTTTAAAGTACTAAGTCTCAGGGATTGTTCTTTCACCTGAACGTCCCAAAAGCCCTGGGGAAAAGGCATGGTTGAGAGACAAGATCACCAAGCCCAGCTTGGGGACGGAAGCCCCTCTAAGGCCTCTGGTTTCTGGCTGTGTCAGGGGACAGCTATGCCATATAGCTCTGGAGACAGATAAGGTCTCCTGGCACCAGGAAATGGCCCCAGCACATCATATCATGGTGGCAAAGATCTATGTCCTCCGCAGAGGCAGAGCTGTGATATGCCAATGGGTGTAGCTAGAACAGAGGCTGCCTGCCCGTCCTCTGTTCTATGACCTTGGGCTCCTGTCCTCTTCTGCAAGAAGGAGCCTGAAGAGACATACAGAAGCTGCCTGACTAGATAAAGGTGGGTGCTGTCCTAATGGCCAAAGGATGGAAGGGACCCAAGCCTCAAGTGTTACAGCAGGCCAGGGAACAAAGGAGATGTACAGCCTTAAAATCAAGAAGATTCCACCCAGGACCAGGAAAGGTGAGGCACACAGGCCATGCACTGGCACAGTCACATTGTATCTGGGCCTCACCTGCACCAGACCCAGCTCTGTGCACCCTGCAGTTGTGGGATCCCGGACCAGTCACACATCCACTCTGAGCCTCATCTGCAAAACAGGTATATAAAAACCTACTCAGGCTAAGGTGAAGACATTAAATGGTGCATGTGTGCATAGTGGTGAAGGATTCTCACTTCAGACTTTATTTCCCAACATGGTTTACTCAATAAGAAAACACACGCTTCACAATGAAATATACAATATAATATAGGTAGATAGGCGGTTCAGGTTGTGGTACACTATAGGTATTCAACAAAAGGGCAAGGGGATCCCTCCACTATGCACAGCTAACCTACGCCCCTGATACTCCATTCTTGGTTGGCTTTATTTTTGCCTGTTTGTGTGTGCACAGGACTGTGTGAGTATGGGTGCCGGTGTGGGTGCATGCATCAAGGTCAACTTTCTGTGTCACTCCTCAGGAGCTGTCTATCTTCTTTTTTTTAGGCAAGGTCTCTCACTGGGATCTGTAGGTTCAATGATCTGGCTAGGCTGAGTGGCCAAGAAGCACTCAGGGATCTACCTGTTTCTTCCTCCAAAGCACTAGGAATACAGGTATGAGCCATCATGCCGGTCAGTTTTTGTTGCTGTTGTTTTTTTAAGACATGGTTTCTCTGTGTAGCCTTGGCTGTCCTGGACTCACTCTGTAGACGAGGCTGCCCTTGAACTCACCCTCCTGAGTACTGGGATTAAAGGCATGTGTCACCATTCCCGGCTTTGTTTGTTTGTTTAATGTGGGTTCGAGGAATCACACTCAGTCCCTTTCATGTTTCTGGATCAAGTACTTTACTGTGCTTTTCCCCCAGACCTCTGTTCTGTTATTTATTTATGTACCCTGGTGCTAAGGCTAAAACCCACACGCTATGCTGCAAGAACTCTGTTGCTTGGATGTATCCCCAGCTGTTCTTAAGTTGTTGAGGCAGGATCTTACTATGCAGCTAGTCTCAAACTCACAGACCCCTGTGTGCTCTCTGAGTCTTGGGGTACGGCCATGTGCAGCCAAGGGCAACTTCGGATTCTTGACTCTCCTGCCTCCTCTTCTCTGACCTGGATCACAGTCGTGGGCCACCATGCTTGACTGGACTGGACATTCCTTAAGGCCCTTTTTAGTTCTAAGAGTTCAGGATTACTCCTGCCACAGCCCACCTTTCTGAGATTAATAGGACTATTGCATGCCCACAGCTCTATCCTCTCCAGTCTGATGAATTCTAGACTCTGGCCATGACCTTATTCAGAGAAGTAAAGGCCTTTGGCTGATGGCTGTTTGCAGGCCCAGCTACTCCAAGACATGCAGGGCTCTAGCCAAATGTGGGCACTGTGCCCCTCAAGTTTAGCACCCCTCCTGGACCCTATTGCCTCTCCTGTGCTATATACACTACAGGGGCCCCTACTGTCCCCACGACACATGTCCACAGCACTTGCCTGACACCTGAGCTGGGGTTCATTCAGCTGGGTAAAAAAATGACATACACAAAGAGTGCTCAGGAGGGTGAGGTACGGAAAGGAAATAGCTAGTTCAGCACCACCATGTGCCAAGCTCTGGCTGAACCATCACACATAGTGCCTCACCCTGAGCTGAGTGTGCTCATCCCGGCTTTCCAGCAAGGAGGCCAATCCACCTGCCTAGAGAGTATGTAGGAGCAGATTCAGAAGGGTTAAGTCATCTACCTGAGGACACACGGCTTGTTGTGGTACAACAAATAATCCAGCTTCCAGTGCCCAGGGAGGCAGCAGGTGGAACCCTACAGAGAAGAGCCCAGGCTCCGGCTTTCCTCTCTGTCCGCCCTGGCCTGCAGTCATCACAAGGCAGCAGAGGACACGAGTCCAAGAGACTGCATTTGGCACTTGGCACAATGGTGCCTGCACTGTTCCCATTCTACTTCCGATGGCCCTTATGTTTTGGGTCCCAAGGTAAAGAGCAAGATATCATTCCTCTTGTGCTAGCCTGTAAAGTCTGGAACCACAAGGTTTGCCTTGTGGCTGACCAGGTCTTGCTCCTGGCATTGTTCCACCAGCTGCCCTATCCTGGCTGCAGCAGGCCCTGGGACTGGACTTAGGCGTTGCCTCATGAACAGACACACAGGAACTTTTGCTTTCGCCCTTCCAGGTACTACAGATCTGTTGACAGAGCCCTGGCATTCACATGTGTTTCTTACAGTTGGGTCACCTACAGTAGGATAGTGAATGTCCCCCAAAGCCCTACATGTTACAAAGTTTGGTCCCAGGGAGCCTCACTCTCCCCTTTCTTTCTGCTTCATGGCTGAGGAGGTGGATGCCTCTTGCTCTTCACCCCTCGCCATGTGCTTCCACCATGCTGTGCTGTCTTACCACAGGCCCAAGGCAAGCACAACCAGCTATGGAGCAGTGCCCAAACCTCCAAAACTGTGCAGCCTGTCCTCCTTAAAGTTGTATCAGGATGGCTGTGTCCTTTATCAATGTTGTACCAGTCTATGTGTCCACAGGCCAAGCTGAGAATCAAGCCCTCCTGTGCAGAAGCAAACCAGAGGCTATTTCCCCTATCCAGTAGAGCATAGTCTACACAGTGAAACTCTATCAAGGCTTCTAGAGATTTCTGCACCAGCCCACACAGGGGCTGGATGGTAAGTGGACTGTTACATGCTTTACAGCGGTAAAAATATCCTGAATGGCCTTCAAAAGAATACTGGCCAAATAAACTAAGGTGCAGTCAGTTTGTGAAACACTATATAGCAATCAAACTTATGAGGTTCGCTGCTTTGTGAAGACACAGAAAAATGCCCATAAGATAAAAAGCCAAGTGCAGACTCTGTGTGACAGGGTAATATTTTCAGGACACATATCCTAAATATGCACAAAAAATATGTTGGAAGGATATATGCCAAACCACCGCTGCTGGACAACCTTAGATAAGGCCCCAGCTGAGAGCTGCTATCTTTTGAGGCCCTTCCCTAACTCTCTGTAGGGGAAATCTAGGCTCTTACATGGTTAATGGGGATTGGAAGGTATCTTAGGCTGGGCTCATCCATTTCTCTTTCTTTTTTTTCTCTTTGAGACACAGTCTCATGTGGCCCAGTCTGGCCTCTTATTTGTTATGTAGCCAAGGATGACCCTGAACCCCTGACCCTTTGGCTTCCACCTCTCAAGTACAGGGACCTACAAAGGCCAAAAAAAGGAAGAGAAAATCCATGCTGCATGTATGTACCCCAGGCCAGGAACAAGCATAAAAAAGAGCCTTGGGTGCGCCCACACCCAGTGTGATCCCTGCTGTGTTCCCAGAGAGCCACGTCCAGAGGGCAGGGCCTCACCCAAAATAAGTCCTCGAGGATCAAAGTGGGGCCTAAATCATAGTGTGACATCATAGTCCCAGTGCTTCTGTCACCAGCAGGCCCCAAAGGGATGACTGGCAGCCTATCTACCATGCCCCCTGTCCTTCATACCCACACTCCTCCCCTCAGCCTAGAACTGACAAGAGGCATCACTGAGCCAGGGTGGCCTCGACCATCCGCTGAGAGGCCAACCTTAGGACAAGGGGCCGAACAAGAGAGACGGAGCAGCCTGTTTCTCAGTGCCCAAATGCTACAGCTGGCTTATGCAACCCTGTAACTCCCCTCTCGGCGCAAGATGCCAGGTTTTTGAGAATTGTCCTTATACCAAATATGGTGGGAAGAGAACTTTACAGCCTTTCCAGGGCCTGTTTTTGTTTTTGTTTTTCCTTCTTCCCACATGTGAACCAAGTAGGAACCACAGAGTGGTCTGTAAACCTTAATGTGAAACGCAAACAGGAGTCACAGTGGCAATGAAAGGGCTAGGGAGAGAAGGGTTAAACCAGGAAGAGAGCCTCAAATGCTCATCTCAAAGGGCAGCAAATGGCCCGTGAAAAGGAAACTGAATCAGCACACCATGGAGTTGTCTCAGGGAATACGGCACAGCAGTGAGAAGGAATGGGGCTGCAGATGCAACCTTGGATGCTTCTCTTTCAGAGGCAAGCTGTCGTAGAATCGGACAGCGAGATAGCTCCGAACACGTTTACAACACACAGAACACAGCTAACACACTGATCAGGGATGCACACATTCATATTAAAGCTGGGAGAAACACAAGGGAGGACTGGGAAGTGGCTCAGGCAATAAAGTGCTTCCCGCACGAGGCATGGAAACCTGAGTTTGAGCCCCAAAACACACATTTAAAGGTGGTGTGCATGTGTGATGGCCGGGTGGGTAAAGGTGCTTGTTTCCTGAACTGATAACCAGAATTTGATCTCAGGAGCCCACGTGATAGGAGAGAACAAACTCCTTTATAAGTTGTCCTCTGACCTTTAAACAGACACACAATAAATAAACATAATAAAAAAATTTAAAAGCCATAAGCCAAGCATGATGGCTCACACTTGCAACCACAGCAGGAGTACAGGGCCAGCCTTGGGGCACTGTCCGTGATCCTAGAGCTGAGAAGGTGGAATAGGTAAATCCCCAGAACTGACTGGCCAGCCAGTCTAGCCCAACTGGTGAGTCCTAGGCCACGGGGAGAAAGCTTGTTTCAAAAACACGGGGATTGCTGGTGAGCCAAAGCTGGCCAGGTGAAGGACAGGGCTGAGGGACCCAGAGCAGGGCAGGTATAGACGGGGTAGGACAAAATGGAGGCCCCTGACACAGGAGCCCCTCCACCCTACGGAAGCCGACTCTGGGTTCAGAGACTCCCAAGAGTCAGTAGTCCCTCAGCACCCCCATTCACCTGCCAAGGTGGAGGCCTTGGTCTGTCCACCCTTGTGCTCTGCAGAGAAAGTGCCCAGGGCTCAGGGAACAGCCTGGGGACAAGGTTAGTGAGGGAAGGCAGCCCTGCAGGGACAGCCGACAGAAAGGAGCCAGCCACTCCTTAGTCATCCTTTCCAGTCACTGGGGTGACTGTCCTGTGGAGGTCATGGGAAGAACACAGATTTCCTTCAGCAGCCTCGTGGCTGCTGAGGGCTGCCTGTAGCTGGGGACATGACAACACCCCACCACCACCGAGGGTCAAGGTAGGCAGGGAGCAGAAAGGCAAGCTGGAGACATCAGCAGGGAGGCGCAGGGAGGCCTGGTCCGGCTGGAGCCAATGAGGACCATCCAATGAATGGGCAAGAAGGGTCCTGAGACTGAGTTTTTACCATTTGGAGAATTCATTTTATTTGGATTTTTGAGATGGGGCTGGCCTTGAACTCAAAACATCAGCAAAGAATGACCTTGAACTTCTGGTTCTCTTGTCACTACCTTCTTGGTGCTCGGGTTATGGATGTTCACTAACACGCCTGATTTGTGCAGCACTGCGGCTGGAACCCAAGCTTCATTCACGGTAGGCAACGCTCCGCTAATGGAACCACATCCTAGGCCCAACATCTGCAAAGGACAAGTCATTCAGAGACGACTCAGCACAGAACACAGGCCAGGAGACGGTTGGAGGTGACTGACCCAGATGCCTGGGAAGTAGGGTCACTTGCCACCTGTGGCTGAGATTCCAACAGCCTCAGCAACAGCTTCAGCCAATAGGCAGAGAGATCTCCCACCATGCTGCAGTGACACAGCCATCCCATGAACCTGGGTGAGAAAGCAAGGGGTGCAGCACCCACCTGGTCTGCACCAGGAGCTAACACAGAGGGGTGGATATTTTGGGGGTCTTGCCTAGCCCAGCTGGCAGCTCCCCAACTAAGCATAACCTCACACCATATCTATGTCCACTCAGCCCCCTAAAAGATCTAGGCCCTGTGCTGTACTTTACCAGGGCCCACCCTTAACATCACCTACCTCTGGAAGTCTCACTCAACCAATTGGGTGTCCCTTCATACCCTAGCCATATCCACGGTGGCTAGCCTTATTCACTGTCCCCTGGCTCCTGTCATGAAATGCTCCCAGCCAGGAGGAGCCCTGGAAGACAAAGCCAGGCTCTCACACATAGGTACAGCCGGAACACTGCCCAGCTGAAAGCGCAGAGGGACACTGGGAAACACCCCCTCCAGCGATCCATCCTAGGACTCGCTCCATGTAAACCAAGCTGGCCCTGAACTCAGAGAGATCTGCCCTCCTCTGCCTCCTGAGTGCTGGGAGTAAATGCCTGCATCAGCACACTTGGCTCACAAATAAATTTACTTTAGATCATGATAAATGAATGAGAAAAGTAGTAATGTGACAGAAAGCGAAAGGGGGCTCTGTTTTGCATAGGAAGAGCAGGGAAGGCCCCCTCTGAGGAGGTGACATTTGAGCTGAGACTTGATAAGGAAAGAAGCAGCCATGGGAAGGGCTGGAAACTGCGTTCTGGGCATTGGGATGCCAGGTGTGAGGTGGACTCAGCATGTGAATGAGCTGAGCACACACAGAGCTGGGAAAAAGCAGGTAGCAGGGTCTGCCAAATCATAGTGGGCACAGAAGGGAGCCGGTACCCAGTGAAGGGAGGCAGACAAACAACCTTTGGAGCATCGTCATACTCAAACCAGGTCGGCCTGACCCAGCCAGGACATCCGGGCCAGAGGCACAGCAGCACTGGGGGTGAAGGAATGAGTCAGACCCATGGCTTCCTGGGGCCCCAAAGGAGCTGCTATGGGCATCCAGGGACAGGGGCTGACCCTCCGCTATACTGTACCCACACTCATAGGACACTCACGTGAAGGGGACAGCATGACCATATATATATATGGTGTGTATACACACACACACACACAGAATACTCCCATCTGTTGCTTTCAGAGGGACAAGATTAAATGTGTCCACAAAGAGTACAACCCTAAATATTTTCCCAGAACACAAGCATGATCACAGTCTAAGCCAGAGGAAAAACCCTTGGGGTTAGGGGTGTGGCTCAGCTGGTGGAGTGCTTCCCTAACACAAATGAAGCCCTGGGTTCAATCCCCAGTACCACATAAATCAGGCACACTAGTGCAAGCCTCTAATGCCAGCAAGCAAACACAGATGCAGAAGGATCAGAGATCCATGGTCATCCTTTGCTACAAAGTGAATTCAAGGCCAGCCTGGGCATGAAGACACTGTTAAAAAAGAAAGCAAAATAACACAGTTCAGAATTGTCGAGATGGCTCAGTGAGTAAAGGTGTTTGCCACCAAGAGGGATAAACTGAATTCAAGCCTGGAAACCCAATGGTAGAAGGAAAAATCCAATTCCTGAAAGTTGTTCCCTGACCTCCACAAGGGCACCCTGGCATGCACTCACCCCATTTAAGTACAAATGAACAAATGTCAAATTAGGAAAACAACGAAGGGCCCAGCGGAAATCTGAGACTAGCATCAGGCCAGAAAGAATCAATGAGAGCCAGGCATGAATAGAACACTCCTATAATCCCAGCCGGGAGAGGTAGGAGGACCAGGAGTCCAAAGTCATCTCCAGCTACGGAAAAAAAAAGATTTCCTCAATGTAAAAACCACAAGTTTAACAAATTTGTGAGTGTCACGTTACTAGAATTATCATTATGGTTTCGTTTCACAAACCATCTGCTAGGTACAAAGGGATACTGAGCCTGCTTAGCTAGCTGGAGTATTCCACTCTCCTGACACAATGTCCTCTGTCAAGGACCAAAAAGCAATTCTAAGAGGCCCCTGACTGTCCACTCATGAGTCTGAATTCCCCTCTACCACACCCCTCATTGTTGGTAGCATGAGTAAGAGCTGATCAAATCCCACTTTGACTGACTGTGAAATCAAAATGATGCATCAGGAATCCACAGGGTTTCCCACACGGTCATTCTTCAGCAAGGGGGTGGGGACGGCCGCTGCTGAGACTTTTGCTTCATCCACGAAAGTCCCTCCCTCCCTCTTACCAAAACAGTTCCTCACTGACAGCACCAAATTCCCACCCACTGCCGGGCTCAACACAACCACTTCCACACACATGATTCTTACACAGAGGCACAGATGCGTCTCACGGTGCAAGGCTGTTAAATCCAGCCCAAAGCATAAAAGCTATGGCTCCTAAATCATTCCTTGAAACTCACTGTATGAGTCTCACTGTTCCAGATTCAAACAGAACCTGGGCACACAATGCCTCCAGCGATGTGCAAAACAAGCTCAATAAAGGGGCTTTGCAGCCCAAAGGCTTGTTCGGAAATCTTGACTTTACAACTCATTAGTGATCCCAATCTGCAAGTTATCTGGGTTTCCTCAATGGTGAGGTGAAGACATAAGGTAACATTTATGGAGAAGGGCTGGTTAGATAGCCAATAAAGATGGTGGCCACCAAGCCTGAGGACCTGAGTTCAAACCTAGGAACCCACAGGTGGCAATGTTTCAGGCAAGCTGTCTGTCTACAACCTTACATGCAAAAATAAGTAAAAATTAACAGTCATGCTCAGACTGAATGTTACAGCTGGGTAAATTTCACACCAAAAGCTTCGATCAACATACGGGTGCGCGCTTTTCATCCTCCTCGGGAGGCTAAAGCAGGTGGATCTCTGCGAGTTCAAGACCAACCTGTTCTATATAGGGAGTTCCAGCCCAGACAGTGCTACACAATGAAGACCGTGTCTCGAAACAAACAAGAAAAGGCTATTTGGAACTCGACCAATAAAGCGTGGCTATGGTGATGAAATTTTCGTCCCAACTTTGCTTGCTGGGGTCCGCAAGCCGGACCCAGGAGCGCGTCGCACACGGTGCGCATGCGCGCCCGCCGGCCACAGGGGGCCGGGAGTCCCCGAAGCCCGGCGATGCCGACACCTCACCGTGCCCGGACTCCAGCCACTAGTCCGCGCGCCCCGCACAGGCTCCTGTCTCCT
>CM053757.1:41810805-41835258 GCA_028658305.1 Pachyuromys duprasi
CATATATGGATATGGCCTAGAACCCCCGCTCAGATGTGGCCCATGATAGCTCAGTGTCGAACTGAAGACCCTAGTAAGGGAAACAGGGACTGTTTCAGTCATGAACTTGATGGCTGACTCTTTGACCCTCCCCCATACATGCCAGGGAGTAACAGCCTGGCTAGATCCCAGGAGAGGACATTGCAGCCAGCCCTGAGGAGACAAGATGAGCTGGGGTTGGATGGAAGGGGAGGAGGTCCTCCCCCGTTGGTGGACTTGGAGGGGGTGGGGAGCAGATGAGGGACGGATGGGGAGGGTGGAAGGGAATGAGGGAGGGGGCTACACCTGGGATGCAAAGTACCTAACCTGTGATTAATATAAAAATAAATAAATTTAAAATAAAAAAATATCTTTTGTCCCCATAGGATCACGTGTCAGTTCTGTTGAAAGCTCCTGAAAGACATAGCTACTCCTGCTGCTAGGATTGAGCCTGGCATTAGGCAGGATTCTGGGCTCTTCCAAAAACCCACAGAATCAGGCTTTGCAAGGGTAAAGGCCTAGAGGTAGAATTTTAAATATGGCCCCAGGGGTCACTTGGGGATTAGTAGAGTTTGAGAGACCCAAGCTCTCTGGGATGAGTTTTCAAACCTCAAAGTGAGACTTCTCTGTTTGTACGTAGGTAATCAATTTGACACAAACTGGAGCCTTAGAAGACCTATTAGGGGAAGAGACCCACAGTTGGGGATTTGCCTTCATTGAACTGGGCTGTGGACCAGTCTGTGGGGGCATTTTCTTGACTAAGGATTGATGTGGGAAGGCTCAGCTCACTGTGGGAGGTGCCAACCTTGGGCAGGTGGTCCTGGGTGGTATGAGAAAGCAAACTAGCAAGCTCTGAAGAACAAGCTTGTAAGCAGTACTTTTCCATGTTCTTTGCTTCAGTTCCTGACTCTAGGTTCCTGCCTGAACTTCCCTCAATGATGGACTGTTGCAGGATATTTGATGCCATTGTGAACTGTAAAAACCTGTTTCTAATTGTGGTATGGCTCAGTGTTTGATCCTGGCACTTTCTGTTTACTGTAAACAAGTACTTGTGGTGTGGCTCAGCCCTAGCACACACCTTTAATCCAAGAGCCTTCTGTAAACAGAATTAAATAAAATTAACTCTAGGCCAAGAGGCAGAGTGGAAAAACCAGCTGACTGGGATTAAATAGTAAGAAGGGACATTGAGTTGAAGGCTATTTAAGACAGCATGGAAAAGGAGAAAGGGCTTCTTCCTTCTGGGCTCTCAGCTGAGTTGGAAAGTCAGCTGGGTGAACTAGCATACTTGTTCTTTCTGGGGCGTGAGCTGAATAGGAAGGTCAGTTGGATGCTTTCTCTCCCTCTCTGAGCTAGCAGGTTTTCACTGTAGGATCTGGCTCCTGAGTCTTTATTGGTAAAATCAAATGACTGGGATTTTCTTTCTTAATGACTGTGATCAATCAGGGCATGTAAGCCAAATAAACCCTTTCCTCTCTGAGTTGCTTCTTGTTAATGTTTTATGACCACAATCAAGTACCAAATTAAGCCAAGCAGCCATGGAGAGCAAGAGCGTTTGTTGTTGTTGTTTGTTTGTTTATTTGTTTTGTTTTTTGCTTGGTGGAGTCACCCAAACATGAGATTCATAGCTCCAAAAAGTTCTGCAGCAGCTGGCAAACACTTATTTGTTTATTTATTTACTTATTTATGAGACAGAGTCTCACTGTGTAGCTCTGGATGTCCTGGAACTCACTGTACAGACCAAGCTGGTCTCACAGAGATCCACCTGTCTCTGCTTTCTTCATGCTGGTATTAAAGGTGAGTACCGCCATGCCCAGCTAACATTCCTATCTGAACTGGGATCACAGTATCTAGATGTACTAGAATCATACACTGTCTGATATTCATTGGTCCCATGCCCACCTGGGGTGAGTGTATCTAGCACTCAGTGAGGAGGGCAGTGCTGTCCAGTTTTAAGTCCCAAGTATACTCAATAGTGATGGAGAACAAACTGCCCCACAGGGGACCTGTTAGATTGTTGGGTTGGCTCTCATTTACATAAAACACAGGTCTGTCTCCTGAGAGAAGATCCCAAGCAGCACAGGCTGGCCGAGAACTCACCATGTAGTGGGAGCTGATCTTGAACTTATGGTCCGATCCTCTTGCCTCCAAGTGTCGGATTATAGGCATGCACCGCCGAGTTTTATTTATTTGTTTTTCCATATCTAGTTTTATGTAGTTCTGGGGATAAGACCCAGGGCCTTGTTCATGTGAGGTAAGCACTATATCAACTGAGGTACATCTCTGGCCCTAATGAAAAGTTGCTGAGGATGGAAGTGACCTGATTCAATAGGTGCCTTAGAAAGAGACACGAAGATGATGACAGGAGTGTCTTGAGAAGGAAGATTAGCTAAGGGCAGAGTCACCTCTTGAATCCATAGCATATTCCTCCCTACACTGTAGGCACCCATTGAGCAACCTGGTTGTCCTGGGCGAGCTGCAAGCAAAAACTTTCTAGATCTTGAGCAGACAGACACCAAGTCCAAGTTGAGTCTGCACGCATGGGTGCACCTGCTATGTGACAAACCCACAGTTATGTCTGACTTACCCCGTGACCCAAGCAGTCTCTGTCTCTTACCTCCCTTCTCCTCTAAAAAGACAACTTTCCTCGTTTTTCTAGAGACCAGGAATGGTTGTCATATGTGGAAAACAATGAGGCTGACTTCATAAAGGAGACGACTGGCCGGGGGTGGGGGTTGGGGTCTCTGCTTCAGTTTTCTTCCAGATTGTTGGGACCTGTGGTTTTGGCTGGAGTTAACTAGCAACTGTCCTTTATTGTCTGCTCTGTCTTCTCTGTCTCTGTCTCTCCTTCAGTCTCATGTATCCTGGGCTGGCTTTGAATCCTCTGCATAGCCAAAGATGATCTTCAACTCCTGTTCCTCTTGTCTTCACCTCTCTAGTGCCGGGATTGCAGATGTGTGTATCACCTAGTTTAGGCGGTGCTGGGATCCAACTAAAGGCTTCGTGAGTGCCAAGCAACTGAGCTACAGCTGCTGCAGAAACTGAGCTCAGTATCCTGTCAACTGAGATGCACCCTCAGCTCTGGAAGCTCCCCTTTTAATTGTTTTTGTTTTCTGAGACAGGGTTTCTCTGTGTGTCATCCTTGACTGTCCTGGAACTTGATCTGTAGACCAGGCTGGCCTCAAACTCACAGAGATTTGTCTGTCTCTGCGTCCCAAGTGCCGGGATTAAAGACGTGTGCCACCACTGACCGGCTCTCCTCTTTTAATTGTTCTTTCTGATGCAGGAGTCCCAGGGAATCCTGGTTGAAGCACCCTGATCTCCCATCTTAGTCGCTTTTTGTTACCAGAGAGGTACCTTCTCAGAGCTGGGTTAGAGACTGAGAACATCGGATAGTGGGATCTGAGAGAAGAGAGTTCATTGCTCTTTTCTTGGCCACAGAGCCTCACACATGATGGATATAAAATGAAAAACTAAAACTCAAAGTCACTTCAAGGAAATGGGGAATGTGTAATCCTGTTGGATTTGAAAACTGGGATACCGGGATGAGTTTTGCAAAATGGTGCTTTCCAAGGAAACAGGCACCAGGGGGAGTGTTGAAAGATGTTTTGTTAAAGGAGGTGGATCCAAGAACAGATGTTGCAAGGCTATGCTGTCAAAGGAAGTGGCTTCTTAGCCCATCAGGTCTGAAACAAAGATTCAGAATGATCTTTACCAACTCTCTCACTGGGCAGAAGAGGAAACTGAGGCTCATGAAGGGGAAGGTGAGGGAGGCCTCAGGGTTAGGCAGGGAGCTGTTGAGGACTTAGCCAGGGTTCCTCTGTCCCTACTGTCCTTTAATTTGCTCCTCAAGTGGGTAGTACCCTGCTATCTTTGCCCCAGGGCCTTGGGGCAGGTTCCAAGGTCAAAGACTAAATCTGTGTGCCTGGGACCCACACCTGCCAGATGACAGGGGCTGCAGCCTGCGGGTGGCTGGGGTACTTCAGAGAGGAAGAGGCAGTGCGATGATGTGGCCTAACCTCAGAGAGGAAGCCTGGTCACTGGGGAAATTCCCCAGTGAGGTTGTATGTCTATGTAAATAACCAGCTCCCATTAGCCTGGACTTATTCAGGATGGTGAGAGAGGCGGGGGGGGGGGGGGGGAAGGGAAGAGGACAGGGACTCCTGGGGAAAAATAGAGAGATTGTAGGGTCTGGGTATCCCTGCAGGTCCAGCACCCTGCTAGTCTCCTCTAAGGCTTCATTCATCTCATTGTCTTTGTAGCATCTTCCCTGGGTCAAAAACTGGGAGCCTGAGGCTCGGTGAGCCTGTCCTTGCCTAAGAGAAAGTGTATGTAGCTCCAGGGAGGCCAGGTCTGGGCGAGGTGGCCGTGATGACAATGATCATGGTGATAGATTTGCTGCCACTGCTGACGAAGGTGACAGAGATGAGGACTGAGTCTGAGAAGCCTTAGCAGTTTCATTTTGGGTTTTCATCTCACTCACTGGGGAATTTTATCTTGGGAACGTCGCAAAGGCATGAGGCAGGTAGTGACCTTGACTCACCTTGGGCAAATCCCAGCCATGTTGCATTTGATAGGCCCCTATAGGGACTTTCAAAGATTGGTACTGTTGACCCCTCCTGGAACACTTCCGGCGAGGTGTCTAGAATGGGAACATCTCTCTGGCTTCGGTAAATCTCTCACCTTGGGCCTTATGCCTCTTTGGGAAGGGAAAACCTACCCAGAACTCCACTGCTTTCTTAGGTTTGGGCCCACACACCACCTGGCTCCCCAGGAGCTGGCCTGGTAGGACAGAGAGCAATCCCCATCTGTGGACACCACATGGGACCTAAGTGTGTCTCTGCAGAATTTGCACATGATCTGGCAGGAGGTCCCCAGGACCAGGAGCTGTACCTGGTACACTAAGATTGGGCAGCAAGGAAAGGGTGGATGCGTGCATGTGTGTGAATGAAAAACAACTTTGGAAAGCCGGGCCAGGTGTTTCCCATGTGGCCAGGGATGATGTACTTCTGGGTCTAATCAATTCGGTTATTCTTTATGTGGTCAGCAATGTGCTTCTGAGCTTTCTAGCAGGTCTTCCCATAGCCTGCATGCCCAGGGACAGACCAAAGAGAACATGCATCTGACTCTGGCTCTCTTTGGTTTGTCCCTGGGGGCCAAGGCTGGCAATGATCTGGTTTTCTATATGACCTGTGGGGGGATGGGACTGGGTACATATGGGAAACTGGGGAGTGGAGTGTCCCTTTCCTTCTTTCCTGGTTTTATCAGGGCCTCCCAGGTCAAAGACCAGGGCTCTTCTGCTGGGTGCCAGGGAGGGGTTTTTAGAGCTGAGAGATGGTGATAGCCGAGAGGAAGAGGTGGGACCTTCCACAGGAGGAAATGCACGTGCTGGAGGCTTCTGAGAACACTGGGCCTAGAGGGAGGGGCCCACCGCCAGATGGTTGGGACTTGTCCTTACACAGGCTGTGGGATAGCTTCTATGGGAGCTCTAGCCTCTGATTCTGCCTTCAAAAGTCCCTCCTGCCACCTTACCCGCAACTCAGACCCACCTCACCCCTACTCTGGTCCATCTCTAGGTTCCGGGTAACGGCACTTGGCTTCCCGCCTGTCTCAATCTTCTCCTGAATTCATAGCAAGGGGGAGGTGTATCCTTCTCTCTTCTCCTCAGCCCTCCCTTTCGTTCTCCTTCCCCCTCCATCCCAACCCCCTCTTTTGGTTAACGTGGTTAACAGCTTCAATCAGCTCAACCAGGTAGACTAGCCAGCCAGCAAGCCCCAGGGATGCTCCTGTCTCCACTCCCAACCCTCATATCGCCACACCAGGCTTTTCTTTTCTCCTTCTTTGTTTTTAAAATGCAGGTTCTGGGGACCTGAACTCACCTCCTCAGGCTGCTGTGGCAGGTGCTTCACGGGAACACCTCTCCAGGCCTGACCTTGAACCCAATTCTGCCTCCAACTCCATGGGGCTTGAACCCAGGCCTTGTGTGCATTCCCCGCCAAGGCTCTACTGCGCTGCACCCCAAACGCCCCCAGTCTCTAGTAAGTTTTTCTTTTCCACTTAGCTCTCTGAGGGCGGGGCACGGTGTGATGCAGTGGTTATGCTTTGACCCTTTAATACAGTTTCTCATGTTGTGGTGACCCCAATTATTTTTGTTGCTACTTCACAACTGTGATGTTGCTACTGTTAGGAATCTGAATCGCAATGTAAATATTTTCGAAGACAAGAGGTTTGTCAAAGGGGTTGTGACCCACAGGTTGAGAACCACTGGTGTAGGGACTCAGGAGACATTGGGAGCTGTTTAAAGTTTCCTCTGAGCATTTAAAAGAAAAAAAAAATTTTTTAATTTTTAATTTTTTGGCGAGACAGGGTTTCTCTTGTTTTAGCCCTGGACACCAGGCTGGCCTCGAACTCACAGAGATCCACCTGCCTCTGCCTTCTGAAGGCTGGAATTAAAGGTGTTTGCCACCGCTGCCTGACTGCATGTGTTATTATCAGTGAATAGCTGACATCATGGAGATGGTCTTCCAGCATGGACAGTACTCCCAGAGATGTACACGGATTGGTTTAATTTCACAACTCTGGGGTAGACACGCCTTTTCTGCCCACCTCTGAAGGTGGTGGGGGAGAAACAAGGCATAGGGAGGTCAATGAATTTCCTACCGCTAATGGTTGATTGGGGCTGGAGCCCAGGCCTGCAGCCCAAGATGGAAGCTGTGGTATAGCTAGAATTTCCCTCTAGCCTCCCTCCCACTGTGAAATGAGGAAGCTTTTTTCTGGCAGTCCTGCTATGATGCAGTCTTCAGGCTAGCCGTTCCACCAGTAAGAACTTCACCTTGGCTGCCTTATAGCGACAGGGGAGCCTTGAGGGAAAAGCAATGGCTACCGGGGTGAAGCTCCAGTTTGCTGTGGCCTAGACCCTGGCTGTGCTGAGGCGAGAAAACACCAGGGATTCCAGAGTGGCCAACAGTTAACCTCGCTGCTGTCTGTTAGCAGAAGTGTGAGCAGACAATTTGCTTTGCTCGGAGCAGGGCAACCCCCTCCCAAGCCACCACTTCCTTCAGGTGTTTCCTCATGGTCCCAAAGACCAAGGCTCCTGCAAGACTTTTTTGAAGAGAAAATGAAGAGTCCAGGGATGTAGGTATGTAACTTACCTGGCAGAGTGCTTGCCTGGCAGCCACAAAGCCCTGGGGTCCAGCCCCGGCATGCCATAAACTGTGTATGGTGGTACCCGCCTGGACTTTTGGCACTTGGGAGGCGGAGGCAGGAGGATGGGAAGTTCAAGGTCATTCTTAGTTACACAGAGTGTTTGAGGTTAGCCTGTGCTCCATGAGAACCCTGTTTTAAAAACAAGTGTGCTAGAGAGATGGCACTTGGTGACTCTTGCAGAGGATCTGGATTTGGTCCCTCCTACAGGGTAACTCCAGCTTCAGGGGTCAAATGTCCTCTTCTGGTCTCTATAGGTACCAGGCACATACGTAAGTGATGAACATATATACATGTAGGCACTCCCCCGACTCAACACATAAAATAATGCAAACAACAACCAAAAGAACAGTGAGGAGTTGGAGGGAAGGTGATTCCAGCCTTAACCCCCCCTCCCCCAGGGTGGCTCAGATGCTGGAAGGGACCCCAGACCTGGGAGGGACTGTGGATTCCCATTCTAACTGCTGCGATGGCCAAACACTTCCTGTCCGTACAAGTGATGTTCCCCTCATCCGTCACCAAGGGGGGTGAGAATTTCTGAGGCTCCTTCTGCACCCTCCCACTTTGAGACAGGGTGGATTGAACTGCTGTCACCCTCCTTTTAATTTAACCCCCATCCACTTTTGTGCCTTGAACTTGGAGCCGTGAGAGTAGTCTCCAACGATATCATGCAGAGAATCAGACTGAAGAGCATTCCCTGAAGCCCTATAAAGGATTAGAACCATCACCGTTCACAGCTCTAGCACCTAGCACACGGTACACAGCAGGTATTGGGAAGTATATGTTCATGAATGAAAGAATGGCAACTTAATGAACTAGCTGCCTCAGGTTCAGGCTGGCTGGCTTCTGTACAACAGGAAGTAAAATTATAGCTTGCGGGAGCTGGTGGTCTATTCCTGCAATCCAGCACTCAGAAGCAGGGGGATCAGGCTGTCTGTCTCCACAAGTGTGCGGCCAGCTTGGGCTACATCATGAAATCCAGACTTGAAAGAGAGAGAGAGACGGGAAGAGAGACACAGAGACAGAGTGAGAGAGAGGAAGAAAGGAAGGAAGGAAAAAGGAAAGAAAAAGAAAGGAAGGAAGGAAGAAAGGAAGAAAAGAAGAAAAGGTATGGCTTGTTTTTCAGGCACATGGATACCTCACCAGCCTGCACCAGCCTTAAAGACTTTCCTGGACTCTATATAAAAAAAAATTTTTCCCAATATTTCAGGCCCTCTGGGACTGGAAGCAAACCCCCATTTCTGCCCCAACAACCTCACCCTAAGTCTCTGAAGTCCTTGCTCCTATGAGCAATCAGTGAAGGGTGATTCACTCCAACTGAAGGCAGAAGGGAAGATGAAGGCAGAGGCGTCAGAAACGTGCCTTCCTAAGTGTAAGCACTGAGCTCAGCTGTCCTCATTCCTGGTTCCCACAGCTGAGTTGGTTTGTGTGTGTGTGTGTGTGTGCGCGCGCGCGTGTGATTAGCTCGTGGGGCCTCCTCTCTCTTAGCCCTCATATTCCTGTTTTCCCTAGCCTATTTCCCTTTGAACTATTTTTTGAATGTATATACAATTTTCAGAATATATTTTTTTAAAGTATGTGCTTGGGGGTGACCAGAGGAGCATTGCAGGGTCCTGCTCTATTACTCACTCTCTTAAGGGCAGGGTCTCTTACTGAATCTGGAGCCCCAGCAATCGGCCTGTCCCCACTCCCACCTTCCATGCCAGCGTGGGTTACAGGCATTCACAGCCATGAACAGTTTTAAAGTTTATTTTTATGTGTATGAGTGTTTTGCCTGTGTGTGTATGTATGTCTGTGTACCGCTTGGCATGCTTGGTGCCTGAAGACAGGAGTGGGTATTGGAACTGCTGGAACTGAAACTACAGGTAGTTGTAAAGAACAGCGGTGTCCTTAGCCACTGAGCAATCTCTCCAACCCCCTACCCCTGCCCCATGCACAGCTTTTTACCCATGTGCTGAAGATTTGGATTTAGGTCTTCATGCTTATGTGGCAAACACCGTTACCCATGGAATCATTTCTTCAGCCCCATTTTAAGATGTCTTGATATGTAGCCTAGGCTTACCTCAAACCTTCTATTCTCCTGCCCCAGCCTCCTAAGTGCTAGGATCACAGCTAGCTATCCTGACCAGCTTTATATGTGTCTATTAGGGCATCATTCTTTTTTGATTTGAGTGTCTTTTGTGTGTGTGTGTTTTTAAGACAGGGTTTCTCTGTGTAGCCTTGGCTGTCCTGGACTTTACAGACCAGGCTGGTCTCGAACTCACAGAAATACACCTGCCTCTGCTACCTTGAGTACTGGGACTAAAGGCGTGCATTACCACCACAAGGCTGACCCACTTCTTAGAGGTCCAAGCTCAGAGTCATCATGGATTCACATCTTAGCTCCTGCCACCGGGCCTGGCTCAAGGCAGATGGTGGCTTCAAGCCAAATAGATGCTCTGTGGAATACTTCAGAGACTCTCACTGGGTTCCCACAAGGCTATAGGAAGAGAAATGGGGGTCCATGCTACAGGCAAGGAAGCAGAGGTTCAGAGAGGCTACAGCTTACACCGTTGACAAAAAAAAAAAAAATCTTACTCCAGACCACTAGCCATTTTGTTAATTGTTATATTGGACAAATACCTGACAGCACTCTCGGCTGACCCTTCAGGGTGCCTGGACTTGTGCCTGCTAGAAGAAGGAAGAGATCTGACAAAGTTTTCTTAGTTTTAGGCTCATCATGTCCAGCCCTTCACTATACAAATGGGGAAACTCAGGACCATTGAGGTCAATAAACAATGGCTGCAAGATCAGCCAGTGAGGGAATGACAAGACCAGACCCAGAATCTCCCACCTATCTGTGCAGACAGCTTCTACCACCAACATCCTGAGTGCAATAGCCTGGATGGGTTAGCCAAAGGCGTGTCTGCCCAGTAGACGGCCTCACATCACAGTCCCTGGAAAACCTCAGATCCAAAACCTCAGAGCAGAAGGTGGCCGTGGGAAGAAGGGCAGAAAAGCTACTGAGGAGCCTCACGCTCATCTCCAGATGACAATCTACTGATGGCACTGTGTCCTGCAGGAGATCAGAGAGGAGGTGCAGGATTGGTGTGGGATGGCAGCAAGGACTGGGGGACCTGAGCCCCAGGGAGGCCGGGACTCCCCAGGCTTGAGGCAGGCTCCTACTCTGTGTCTTCCCTGGGAGCAGGAGGAGGTGAAGACAGAGCTCACTCACAGACAGGGGTTACACCCAGTCTTAAAGGAAAATTTAGGCCAGTGGCTGTCAGAGGCCCTCACTAGAGATGACCAGATGCCCCTGCTTTTTCTTTTGTGTGTGTTGGGGAGCAGCGCACACGTGTGGAGGTCAATGGTCAGCCTTGGGTGTCATTCCTCGGGAGCTACCCGACTTAGATTGAGGCAGGATCTCACTGAATCTGGAACTCACTGATTTAACCCGGTTGGCCAGCTGGGCAGTGAGCCACATGGATCCTTCTACCATCTTTTGAGCACTGGGATTATAAATGCATAATGGTTTTTTGTTTGTTTGTTTTTATTTTTGTGTGTTTATTTGTTTTCACAGAGGGCCTTGCAAGAGATCCCTGCCTGGCCTGAAGTAGCTATGTTGACCAGCCTGGTCTTGAACTCACAGAGATCTGTCTACCTCTCTGCCTCCTTCAGTGCTGGGATTAAAGGGGTGTGCCACCATCCCCGGCCTATGTGGGTTCTGGAGATTGAATTCAGGTCCTCCTGCTTGCACAGAACTTGCTTAAGTGAACCACCTCCCTAGCCCTGTTTCTTTCCTCTTAAAAGGACAGATAAGATTCAAGGGGTTGAGCTACAGGCTCAGTCTAGAATGTCCTGTCAGAAAGGAAGCCAAGATAGTTTGGTGTCTTGTTTTATAGATAACAAAACTGAGGCTAGAGAAGGGGAGGACAGGAAGGGCCCAAGGTCTGAAGCCAAGGGTGTCATAGATACAAAATGATACTTGGGTGTGGAAATTCCCAGCCCAGTACTTTATCAGACTGAGTGGTTACAATGGGGAAGACCACCACTCTATCGAATTAATCTCTCCTTTATCCCGGAATGCTCACCTGGTACTAGCTACCACAGGCTGCCCTTCAAAGCAGATGCACACACCACTCATTTTATAGACAGAGTCTTGGTATGTTTTGAGACATGATGAAGCTCAAATCAGGGCAGGGCTTGTGTTGAGAAGTGAGAGCTAGGGAGGGGCTGAGGAGGAGGTAGAGGGGGAGCAGGGGTGAATGCAATACATGGCTGTGGTTCCCAGCCACTCAGCCAGGAGCAGGAGGGATAACAGAAGGGACCACCTGGGACCATCGATGGCTGGCAAGTGCCCCAGCTGGACGACAGTCCAACTCCACCCCTCACTTTTCCTTCCTCAGTCTCTGAAGCTGGAGCGATGGCTTGGTCAGGTCACGGTGGCTGGTGCCCTTGGCCACTGCTTGGCAGAGGGGCCCTCCGAGGACAGTAGCCCTAGTCCTCTCCACCACAGAGAGCCAGCAAAGCCTTCAGGAAGTCTCCAGAGGTGTCGCCCTGGCAGGGCAGAGAGAAAACAGATTGAGAAAAGAACAATTCTGGTCCAAATAAATACCTCAGCCTCCCAGTGACCACAGCCTAGGCATGATGCTCAGCATTTCAGTCACCAGTACAGCTGCCGTACCAAGGCCAGAGAGACCTCTCCAGACACACCTGTGACACCCGGAACCGGCCCCTTAGGATACGACCCTGACAAACTGCAAAACATCACCGTTTCCCTTCTTTTTCCGAGTGGCTCAAACCTCATCTGCCACCCCAGCTCCTCAAGTCCAGCCAGTCTTGCAGCTTCCCATAGAAGGGCCTGAGGTCTCCATTTTGGCCCATTCCTTGGCTCTTGTTACCCACGGTTACATGGCCATCATCTGAGAGAGAGCCACTGAACCAAGGCTCAGGGCAGCTGCAAAGTTGGTGAACACTACTCAGATATACCAGGAGGGTCTGTCTGTAGTCAGGAGGGAGCCAGACTCTCCCCAGTGGTACAGATCCCCATTTAGAAGGACCTTCTATTACTCATGATATTTTTTCCTTTTTCTTTTTTTTTTTTGGTTTTGGAGACAAGGTCTCATGTAGCCCAGGATGGCCTCTAACTCACTATGTAGTCACAAATGACTCTGATTTACCTCTGCTCCCTCACCCCCCCTCCCCGGCCCCAGAGCTGAGGACTGAACCCAGGGCCTTGCGCTTGCCTACCACTGAACTAAATCCCCAACCCCCATCAGCTACTTCTGATACCTGGTTACTAGAAAATTCTGGGCTGGGAATGTGGCTCAGTGGTCCTTTGCTCACTTAGGATGCATGGAACCCCGAGCTTCAATTCAGAGCACTACTTGTCAAATAAACAAAAACTTTAAAAGAGGGGATAGGGATGTGGCTCAGTTGGTAGAGTACTTGCCTACCAAGCCTGAAGCCCTGGGTTTGATCCCTAGCACTGCACAAACCAGGTATAGTGATGCCATCCCAGCAAGCAGGAGGTGGAGGCAGAAGAATGGCAAGTTCAGTGTCAGCTACAAAGTGAATTTAAGGCCTGAAATGAAACTTAGTGAATCTCTCCCTCTCGCTCTGTTTTTTTTTTTTTTCTTTTTTTTGAGACAGGCTCTCTCTGTGTAACCTTGGCTGTCCTGGACTCCCTCTGTAGAATGCAGGCTGGCCTTGAATTCACAGAGATCCACCCGCCTCTGCTTCCCAGAATGCTGGGATTGTAGGCATGTGCCACCGTGCCTGGCTGTGACTCTGTCTCAAAATAAAAAAAAATTTTTTTTTTTTTTTTTTAGATAGGGTTTCTCTGTGTAGCACTGGCTATCCTGGAACTCACTCTGTAGACCAGGCTGGCCTCAAACTGTCTCTCTGCTTCCCAAGTGCTGGGACTAAAGGGTTGTGCTATCACCACCCAGCTAAGTAAGACATTTCTTAAGAAGGATGGGTGTTATAGCCCCATGGTAGAGTGTATACTTAGAGTGTGTTTCAGTCTACCAATAAACAAACAAAAAATGGAATTGTGTTCTCTAAGAAGGTCAGTTTTGTGCTATGTAAACTAAACAGTGTGGTTGGCACCACAGCTAGTCACCCATTACCAGCTGACCAGTCCATAGACTATACTTTATTAAAATTGCAAGAAGCAAAACCCAGGGGCTGGAGA
Organism: Pachyuromys duprasi; assembly: GCA_028658305.1. Classification (NCBI taxonomy): domain Eukaryota; kingdom Metazoa; phylum Chordata; class Mammalia; order Rodentia; family Muridae; genus Pachyuromys; species Pachyuromys duprasi. The sequence goes on from CM053757.1 coordinate 41,824,199, forward strand.
GGCGGCTCGGTAGTTAAGGGCAATTGGCCGTTGTTGAAGAGGCCCTGGGTTGGATTAACAGAACTCACAACCATCTGTAACACCAAGATTCTAGAGGATCTGACAGCCTCTTCTGACATGCCCATGGTACATAGACACACGTACATGCAGGCAAAACAACCATACACATAAAATAAAAACAAAAAGTAAAACCCAGGTGATTGTTTCTAAGGAAGAAACTGTGAGTTGCCGGGTGGTGGTGGCACACCCCTTTTATTCCAGCACTTGGAAGGCAGAGGCAGGCAGATCTCTGTGAGTTCGAGGTCGGTCTGGTCTACAGAGTGAGTTCTAGGACAGCCAGGGCTGTTACACAGAGAAACCCTGTCTCTAATCTGCTCCCCTATTCAAAAAAGAAAAAAACAAACCCCGAGCCCCCAAAACAAAATGAAACAAACAAAAATTATGAGGGGCTGGAGAGATGGCTCAGCATTTAAGAGGGTCTGCTCTTGCAGACGGCCCAGGTTCTGGTCCTGCAACCCACATGGCAACCCACTTCCTCTGAACTCTGTGAGTACCAGGCGGGCACCAGACATACACGGAGGCAATGGATGCCTACCCAGACCCATAAAATAAAATATATAGTGAAAACAGTGAGGCAGGTCTCCATTCCACAGCTCCACGGACCACAAGGACAGCCAGGAGCCCACTGAGCAGCCCCTTCCTTACCTCGATGGCTTGGTGTAGAGACTTGTCATATTTCTCAATGAATTCCCTCCGAATGTTGAGCAGATCTATCTCGCTCCGGGAGACCATCACCCTGGTGAGGGTCTTCTCATCAGTGCCAGCACCCTGGAGGAGCCGACAAGGAAGATACACGGAGCAGGAGGGGGAGACAGAGCTAGGTCAGGCTACAGCAGACGTCCACCTGCCTGTCGCTTCTGCCTTCCCAAACCAGGTGGGCTATTCCATCACTACCTTCCCCAGACAGTGCCTACCATCCCAGTGCTGAGGACTGAGTGCCAGAGAGAGGCGCAGAGGTCCTGTGTGGGCTGAACAGGCCCTGCTAAAACTCACATCCTCAGAATGTAACCTTGGGAAAATTGTCTTTGCATTGCCGTGGTATGGATGATGTACCCTCCCCGAAATTCATGCCCTGAAGGCTTGGTCCCCAGTGCACTGTTTACAGCTAGAGGCTTAGGAAAATGGATCTTAAGGTTTTCTGAGTTCCATGAGAACAGCAGCCTGAAGTTCTCATCCGGGGGATGGTGTGCACGCATCTGTGCCTGTAGGTTTGGGAAAGACAGTGTTCATAAACAGGTCAGATGCCGTACCTTCATGGACTTGTACAGTTTGTCAGCAAAGAAGAGAGGCTTGTTCTTGACACTCTGAACTGCAGGGAAGAGAGAGAGAGGGGGACAAGGAATCTGGTCAGAGGCTATGTGCTCAGACCCTAGACAGGGCTTTACCTACCACTGCCATCAGCCTACTGGGTCTGCAGGTCACTATAGAGGTGTCATTTTACGTCCCCTCCACAGTGCTGCTTCCTTTTCTTTTCCCTATGCCAACCTCTCTTTCTGCCACGAGACACGTATGTCCTAAAGGGAAGGTGCCTACAGCTGGCTGACATCAGCAGAAAATGTAAATGGGACTTAAGCCCTAATGGATGCTGGATACAGGGCTGTCAATTTTGTGTGCATTAAAAGCATGTGAAAAGACAGCTAAAAACTGAGTTTTAGGGTCTGAAGCGATAGCTCAGTGGTCAATAATTAAAACACTTATTACTCTTCCAGAGGACCCAAGTTTGGTTCCCAGCACTTATTTGTAACTCCAATTCCAGGGGATATGACACTTTCTGGATTTGACAGGCACCCACACACATGTGGCATACTTATGTACACACACACACACACACACACACACGCACGCACGCACACACACACACGCACGCACACATACACACACACACACAGAGGAGTTTTAGACTCCACTCTAGATATTCAGAATCTATAGTCATTCTGAGTGGGGAAGGGAGGGAGGGGGTGAGGATTGGGGGGAGAAGGAAAAAGGGATTTACAACTTCTGTACAACTTGAGGAGTGGGTAGCAAGGCCAGTTCTCATGCCCCATTGCAGAGAATGCAGAAGCTGAGCCAGGCTCTGTGTCCTGCCCAGGACAGTTCCTACTTAGCTTCTGTGCTTCCAGTTCCTATGCTGTCCTGCCTCTCTGGTAAAGAGCCATCATAAGCAACACCTCTGTTTATCTAATCTACAACACGTTCCCCGCCACATTTTAGAATTAATGAAATTCAAGATGCATTTTGCAGTTGATGGAGAATGGGAAAGCTTTCTGTTGCCACCTGCTGGTAAAATCAGGTATATAGGATGCACCATTATGTTTAGCTGTGTATGTATCCATATTTACACAGGAACAAATGAGACCCAAAAGGGAAAGAGACCTTTTCAAAATCAAGATCTTTGCGCTGTGAGGTGTCTCAGCAGGCTAAGATAGGCTTGAAACCAAGCCTAAGTTCATTTGATCTGAGTTCAATACCCAGGACCCACCCAGTGGAGAGAACCAACCCCCTGAAGTTTCCTTATGACCTCCACACACAAGCTATGGTACCCATATAACTGTACACATGCATTTATGTATACACACACAAAACAAATAATAAAACATAACAAAAAACTTAAAAACAAGGTTTCTGGGCAGAAGTAGCTCAGTGGCAGAATGTCTTATGACAGAACATGCTGAAGGTATGTCTAGTGTATACATGCAGTGTGTGCCCTGTGAATGAATGCATCTTGCATGTTATGTATAGATGTCCTGTGACTCCCATGTGTGCATATGTGGTGTGTCTCATGTGTATATGTATATATATACCCTCTGGTCCAGCAGAGCACTGTCCTCTGCTCTCCTGGTCCTTTCCCCAGGATCCTCTTTTCTCATGCTGCTCCCATAGCCTTAAAGATGTCCTCATGCTGTCCCCTACAACCACACCTTGGCAGCGGAGGTGATCTGAGGCAGTGTTTAGTTCTCCCAGTAAGAGCAGCATGGGATAATTCTAAAGCTACATTCTTCTAGGGAACCTGCCCAAGTTTCCATCAGTGCCCCAGACCCTGCCCCCGGTGCCTGCCAATTACCGATGGCCACAAATGCGTCCCTGACGTCCCCAGACATCTCCTTCTTGATGACGTGCTCTATGTCATAGTTGGTCATCTTGATGAACTCCTGGAAGACTGGCCAAGAGAAGCGAGGGAGAGGTGAACACCAGCCACCAGCTGGGGAAGGTCGCCTGACCTACCCATGAATGGCCACTGTACATACTAGGCACTGGATAGAGCTGGGTGACAGGCAGGTTCTGGCCTTAGGGCTGCCATAAGGCTTAGAGTCAGCTGAGCCATACCAGTGCCTCCAGGTCTGGCCAACAACCCCAGGCCTTGGCAAGTTCTATTATCCCAGGCTGATGTGTATGCCCTGGAAATACGCCAGACCACCCAGGGAGGCCTCTTATTCCCTGTAGGCTGGGATGGAGCTTACTATTTATATAATAATCAAAATGACATCCAGGAAGCTCTACGTACCCAGCACAGACTGAGTACTTTATGTTTATTGTAGGTTTTTGTTTTGTTTTGTTTTTTGCACCCTAGCAACCATGTGAGATACAGCTAAAACCCTAATCCTTAGATAAGGGGATTGAGGCAGGGCCTGTTCAACCACACAGCTGATAAGTGGGGGGCTGGGATCAAGGCAACCTAGTGTCATGCACCAAGCATCCAAGCATTGAAAAGTACCGAGCGGATGGACACACCCGAGACTGCCAAGGTCTCAGTGAGAGGGAGGTTCAGGATTGCCACCGCACACAGCTGAGGTAGCCTGTCCTGTGCCATCCTCCTGGCAGACATCACCAATGGATCATGACAGCGCACCTCAGAACCCCAATACCGCATGGTTCTGAGGTGGAAAAGTCATTCCTTATCCTAGGTGTTCAACCTGCTTCAGTAAGGAGGGGAGTGGAGTTGGCTGAGGACGGGCCAGGGCTCTGGAGTCCCCTAACTCTCTATCACTGGCCTGAGGAGAAGGAATTAGGCCCTTGGCTGTTCCGCTCTTCACAGAGGACTGGGAGGCTCAGGTCATATTTGGGGGCTCCCACTGCCACACTGGAAGGGGTTGGGGGTTCAGCAGGCTCACCTCGGCGGAGGTGGGGATAGCTACGGGTGCACAGGACCGTCATGAAGCGCGTCTCCAAGGAAGTTTTGTCTCCGCTGGGAGTGTCTGCTATCTCCTGCAGAGCCCAGTTGGGGCAAGGGTTTAGGGGAGACATGAGAAAGCCATGGTTAGTACCTACTGTCTCTGCCGAGGCTCAGGGCAGGCCGGGTGGGGTTAGAGCAGCCATCCAGGGGGACTGAGGTTGGTCCCTTCTCTCTTCAGCCCAGGAGCACGGTGGCCATCCCATCTCCCTTTGAAGTCATCAGGACCCAGAGATGGGACTGGAACTGGGTATAGGGACTTGGAGCTCCTACCCAGCCACTAGGGATCTCCCTGGGGAGGATGGACATGTGTGTGAACAAGCAAAAATGTCCTAGCCGGTTTTCCCCAGTCGGGGTCAAGGGCAAACACATTTTACTCAAACCACACAAAGGTTTCCACAATGATCTCCTAGCCAGCTATGATCTATTTAAATTCTCTTTTAAAAAACTCACTTTGGGTTTAAACACAAAATTAAAATGAGTCAACTTAAAGGCAACGGGTGATTATACAGCCTCAGTCAGGCCAGAGATGAATGGCTAAAGCTTGGGGAACACTTGCTTTGTTCTTGCCTCCTCCTTTTGAGACAGGGTCTCATGTAGTCCAGGCTGGCCTCAAACTCTCTATGAAGCTGAGGACGACCTTGAACTCCTGATCCTCCTGGCTCCACTTGTCAAGTGCTGGGATTATAATCATGCACTACCAAACCTGAACCCCTTTTAGCCAACAGAGTCCTTAAAAGGCCCTGAAGGGGAGAGAGAGAAGCTGTGAGGGGAGCCCAGAGTCACTGCCCGGTCCTGCCCCTGCTCAGCCCAGCCCAAGCACAGCAGGACTTGACTCAGAAGCTGTTCACACCCCCATGAAGAACACAACACTCACCAAGATCTCAGCAGCCACCTGAGAGCGGGGAGGAGAGAGAGGAGGGAGAGAGGGAAGGCAAGAGTCAGAGCCCAGCGTGATTGGACAGAGGACCCTGGAGTCCCAAGGCCCGGCTCAGGGTAGCAAAGGTCCCAAGAGACTCCAGGGTCACAGTGAAGGACTGGGAGGAATATTGCCATCCTCTAAACTCTGGACTAGAACTCAGAGTGGAAGATAGGCCCAGGAGTAATTAACTTTAAAACGTGGCTCCCCAGAGGGGGAATGACACCCTTCATACTCAGTAACTGAGGCCCCAGTTTATCTGACATCTAGGAGAGCCCCACTCCCCTCACTAGCCTGCAGGGCCACAGGAAAGGGACAGGGGCAGGTCCTGATTCTCTATAAAGAATCAGCAGGACTCTGTCAACTTAGCTCCTCAGGTCACAGACAGAAAGGCAGGATGGCTGAGACCTGGGGAGGGGAGGGTGGTGGTAGTCTCACAGGCTCCCAGCAGAGGTGAGGACTGCAAGCATTCTCTTTAATAAGAGCGGCCCTCGGAGTGAACACTGTGACCGGGACTTTTGTGAGCCAAGCTGCTCTGACCCAGTGTCTGGGAATAAAGTCAGCAAATCTACGTGTACTTTAGCCCTTTCCTAGGCATCCTGTCAACCATTGTATTCTCCTGAATAGACCAAAATTCTAGTGTGTGTGTGTGTGTGTGTGTGTGTGTGTATGTATGGATGTATGTATGTATTTTAGTTAGTTAATTTTGTGGCAGGGTCTCACTGTGTAGTCCGGGCTGTCCTGGAACTATATAGACCAGGCTGGCCTTGAACTCACAAAGATCTGCCTGTCTCTGCCTCCCAAGTACATTGCCGTACCTGGCTTCTTCTTTTTCTCTTTGCAGACAAGGTCTTACTGTGGAGCAGCCCAGGTAGGCCTTAAATACACAGCAATCCTCCTGCCTCAGCCTTCTGAGTTCTGGGATTATAGAAGGTGCCACCATATTCAAGCTTTAAAAAAGATTAAGGGGGCTGGGAATATGGCTCCGTGGATAAGCACAGGCACTGTTCTATCAGAGGCCTAGAGTTCCCAGCAACCATGTCAGATGGCTCAGGTGGCCCATTACCCCAGATCCAGGGATGAGATGCCCTCTTCTGGCCTCTGCAGGCACTGCACTTATGCCCATAGACACACATAACACATTTTTAAAAGCAGCTCAGAGTAAGACCCTGGGTTTGAACCGCAGCATTGCAAAAACAAGACTGATCTATATAATTTCCATAAGTCTACATGTGCATATGTATTAGACATACTAGTGTTTCTTTTATTGAGATGAAAAAAATGTTCCTATTCACCAGGAGGTTCATAAACGGAGAGTGCCTGCCTCTGAAAAGAGCGAGCGTGAGGCCAGAGCTAGGCCGCTCCTTTACCCACCCCGGAGCTTTACGACCACATTCCCCACTGTAGACATACTTTATTTCATTTTGATTTAAATGTCAAACCATAAAGATCCTGGTTTTAAGGCTTATGGGGTCTTCCCGGCTTTACATATTTTCATCCACCTAGTTGAATCATGGGGGCATTGTGCTGAGCGAAGTAAGCCCCGCTACAAGCAGACAAGCCCCTGATGTGAGGTTTGCAGAGGGGTCAAATTCAGAGACAGAAAGCAGGCTGGTGCCTGCAATGGGTCAGGGGTAGAGGAAATGAGAGTCACTAGTCCAAGGGTGCAGAGTTTCAGTTCTGTAACAAGAAGATTTCGGGGTAGTGGTGGTGGTGGCGGCTAGGCACCATGAATGTATTTGATGTCACTAAACTGTATACTGAAGAATGATTAATTTGGGCTGGAGAGATGGCTCAGTGTGCAAAAACACTTGCCATGAAAACCTGAGAACCTGCTGAGTTTGATCCCCGGAGCTCATGCAGGGGTGCACACATCTGTGACCCCAGCACCCCCACAGTGAGAGCCAGAGAAAGCTTGCAGGGCTGGGAGCAGCACCAAGGCAGAAGCAGGAGAGACCCTGCCTTGATTAGCTGGAAGGACAGAACTGACCCCTGAAAGCTGCCTTCTGACCCCATGTATCATTCCACCCTCCCTCCCTTCCTTCCTTCTGCCCTCCTTCCTTCTTTCAATAGGGCCTTTGATAGAGTCCTGAAACTCACTATGAAAACCAGGTTGGACTTGAACTTCAATGAGCCTCCTGCCTCTCTGCCTCTGCTGGGATTATAGGCATGGTTTACTCTGCTATAAAAGGAATATACATTAGGTGGTTACTACTGGGGCTAGATTCTTTTTTTGAGACAGAGATTTTTTTTCTTTAGTTTTGTTTTCTAAAGTTTCTATGAAAGAATACGTGTGAGACAAAAACTTGCTCGTTGTCAGAAAACGAGCTGACACTGTACCAGGATCTACTCCTCATTCATGGAGAAGCTACTGAGCCTCTGTCAGCGCAGGGCTATGGTCCCTCCAGTGCGTCTACCCTGGTTCTCTCTCTCCCCTTTCCTTGCTGGGCCAGGACTACCACTGTCCCACTAGCATGCAAGGCAGCAGCATTCCCTGGGGATGATGTTGGGGTTCAGGATGGATGTTGGGGTCCAGCTGCACCACGAGGCTGCTCATGAATACTGAATAAACACCTGTTGGATATGTGTGTGAAATGTAGGCTCAGTAAAACAAAGTGGGGTTATCCCGTGACTAGCTCCCACGAATGTGCTCGAATACAATTGAAAATACCCTGTTGGCGGGGACCCTGAAGCTTCTGACAAGGTATTCCAGAACAAGACTGGGCATCCGGACCACAGCTTCTTGAGCAAGGAGCTGTATGGGAGATGATGGTGCTGGGTCCTGGAGGGTATTGTGCAAGGCAGACTAGAGTCAGGTGGACCTGAGTGCCAATCAAAAACTGTCCCTGTGGGCAGGTTTAAGGCTGCCCTTCCTCCAGGAAAAACAAGATGGTACGTAGAATAGTGTTAATACCCGCTCAGTGCAGAGCATACCTTCTAAACTCTAGAACTGAGGTTTGCTATTATTATTCTTCTGGAGACACGGTTTCAGGAAGCTGAGGCTAGGCTCCTGAGCCTCCTGCCTCAGCACCCCAAATGCTGAGATGTGCCTAACTTTTCAATTTCGGCTTAGCCAGGTCGCCCTAGGGATGGCTGAGCTTAGACACTGGTGTCTCAGCCATGTCTGCTAGTGAACCTGGGGGCTCAGCAGCTGGTTCTGACCCTGACTCTCAATTTGTCAGAGCTCTTTCTTATGACAAGCTGTAACCCCAGCATGCTAGCTCTAGGGCTGGCGGCATCTATGCTCATCTCCAGCATGGAGGAGCTCTTGCAGCAGGCAGAGACCTGGCTCAGGTTCATGGGGACAGTAATGAAGACCCCATAGTGCAGGGAAAGTGAACTTGAGATTGCCCAGCCTCTAAGTGCAGCTTCAGAGAAGCCTGAGAAGCAGGGCGGAAGCAGAGCAGCCAGGAGCCCTGTCGACCCCTCCCCTGTCACTAATCAGCAGTATCTGGTCAACACTGGACACAGGGTACCTGGGACATTATCAACACTGGTGAGTGATAGCAGCACCAGCCTTTGAGAGCATGCCAGACTTTGCCAGGTCACTCTCTTTCACTTGGGTCTTGTTTTTCCAAACACAAAACCTAGACATTTAGTTCTCAGGCCTCTTTCCCAGAAAACCCCCACTCTTTCTGGGTCAGTTCTCCCCGGGCCAGGCTTGCTGTGTGATTTGTAATTTCGTCACCCTCTCTGACTTTCCATTTCCCCCTGTGGGCTGAGAGGTTTGACCTGGGGCATCTGTGATGGCTTTACAGTTCGGAGGATCCCGCTGTCTACATAGGAAGTCCCAGTGAGGCCCGCTCCCAAAAGCCCATTCTGGAAACCCTAAAGGGCTGGCTTTGCTTCTTTGAGTAGAGGTAGAGGGGGTTGATCTAAGCATCTGTCAGTCAAACCAGCGGTGACCCAGCCAGGAGACTGCCCCACCTGACAGCCAGTGCCTGGCAGGGACCCACCAGATATCCAGTGCACACGGGTAGGAATCTCACCTGGGCATCTTCCCGAGCTTGCTCCCGGTTTTCTCCTCCTTCCTCGCGATTCCCCTGTCACAGGACCACAGAGAAGTCAGTCCCCAAACAACCTCTTACATGCAACCTTCAGTCACCCATGGGCCTAATCAGTCACTTCCCTGCACTCCTTTATCTTTTACAAAAAAGAAACAATTCCAGGGTAGGCTACTCAGCCCCTGGGTATAGGAACTCAGTGACAACACAGGACACAGGGTCACCTGTGTGGCTTTGTCCTATAGGAAGGAGACCTAAAAAAGTCAAATACTGGCCATCAAAAAGGAATTCTCAAAGATGGCAGCAAGCCAGCTTTGAAAAGGGAACAGGCTGGGCAGATGGTGGCGCACACCTCTAATTCCAGCACTCCCGAGGCAGAGCAGCGGATCTCTGTGAGTTCAAGGCCAGCCTGGTCTACAGAGTGAGTTCCATGACAGCCAGGGCTGCAAAGAGAAACCCTGTCTTAAAAAAACAACACAAAACAACAACAAAGTGACAACAGAGATTTGAGGTTGAGCCCTGAGGAGGCAAAAGGGCAGGGGTTACGAATGGGCCTTAGAACCATGAATCCACTCACTGTGGCCAGAGAAATGAGGATCCTTCTGAAATGGCCAGATGTGTCTGAGCTCAGGGCATCCTCCAGGGATTTGTGATAATCTGAGATAGAAAGGAGGGTGTAAGTAGCTGCAGGCTGTGAGGATTGGAGAGCGAGACTTGCACCTGAGCCAGGGCCACATCAGCAGGAGCGGTGGGGATGAAGGAGTTTGCATCTAGCTATGTTCCTGCTGATCACAGGAGGCAGCTGGTACTGGTCCCAGCCCCTCCACACCCCTGCACCAGCTCCCCATCTCTCCCATTCATTATCCTGCTTCCCCATTAATTATCCATTCATTTTGTTGCACTGTTGGGGATTAAACCCCAGACACTGTGCATGCTAGACAGGGAACCAGAGCTACGCCTCAAGCCCTCACTACCCTCCAACTTCCCTGCCCCCACCTCGCCATCCCTCCTAACAGCAGCTGCCAAACCCAAAGTACACGAAGCCACTTTCTCATCAGCAGGCTAGATGCCTTCTCTTTTGGCTAAATTCTATCTGAATTGTCTTCTACCACCAGGACTTTGTTCCTGCAGCCAACTTTCCCTAGATGCGGAGCTGGGTATACCAAGAGGCTTGTCAAAGCCTCTCATAGGAGGGCTGGGAGACAGCTCAGTCAGTAAGCGCCTGCCACTCAAGCATGAAGACCTGAGACACACATTCCAAAATCAAGAGCCAGGCATGGCGGTGCACACCTTTAGACGCAGCACTTGGGAGGGAGAGGCAGGCAGATCTCTGAGTTTGAGGCCAGCCTGGTGTACAAACAGTGATGCTGTCTTGGCAAACAAACAAACAAAAAAAAAACCAAAACAATAATAGGACCCAAAAGAAGCCAGGTGTGTGGGGTACATTTGTAATCTAGAGCTGATGAGGGGGAGAATAAATCCCTGGGATTGATGGTCAGCCAGCCTCGCCAAACCGGCAACCCCTGGACCAGTAAGAGACCCTACCTCAAAAAGCAAGGTGGGGCCAAGTAGATAATATAACAGGTAAGGGTGCTTGCTGCCAAGCCCGATGACCTGAGTTCGATTCCTGGAACCCACATGGTAGAAGGCGAGAACTGACTCCCACAAGTTGTCCTCTGACCTACATGCGCGCACGCACATACAAATTATAAAAATAAAATAAAATAAGGCTGGGCCAGCCCTCCCATACTCACCCTCCTTGTAGGCCTCATTGATCGCCCGGATTTCGGCATTGGTCCGAGTGGCCAGGATTTCAATAAGCGCCTTCTCATCCGTGCCAGCTCCCTAGAAGGTCCACACAAAGGATGTCACCTGCAGCTCTGACCTTGAGTACCAGACACCCCCCCCC
>CM053757.1:41835758-41847006 GCA_028658305.1 Pachyuromys duprasi
TTGCCCTGACTACTTGCTTTCTTCTGTCGTGCCACTGGATGGGATATAAGTACAACCAGGTTGCTGGCAGGCACTGGGTGATGAGCACCAGGTTGGCAGTTGGGGTGGCAAGCAAAGGGTTGGGTGTCCGCCTCTGAGTTCTGATCTTGGCTCTGTCAATGGCTACCTAGCTTGTCTTGGAGAGTTTCTTTCTTTTCTGGGACTCAGTTTTCACTTCTCTACCATGACTAGAGTAGAGTAACCACTAAGGGACCCTTCCAACTCTGTAATCTCAGCTAATCAGTGCCTGTATTTCCTTTGCCTTCAACTCCCTGTCAGTGACTCTCAGGTCCCCCTAAGCATAGCAGATTGGCTGAGGGCATTGGAGCATCACCTCCTGCCTTCCAGGTGAGTGCCACCAACCTCAGGCCTCACTATACCCCTGGCTGTCCTGGAACGCACTCTGCAGAGCAGCCTGGCTTCTGACTAGGATCAATGAATGGGCATGCGCCACCACATCCTTGGTGGGATCTGATTTTCAAAGCGTTTGCCCCTGTAGTCTCACAGTTACGGAGATGCCAGGTGGGTATTACTCTCATGAGAAGTCACTGAGACTCACATGGCTCAAGACCCCTTGGGAGCTGCTGCTGGGCATGTATGGGTGGAAGAAAGACGACAGAAGCCAGCTTCCAGTCCACCTCTGCCTACCCCCGTCTCCTTCCCAGCAAGGGCTTTCCAAGCATAGGCTCAGTTGGGTGCAGGCAGCTGACCATCCAATCACATAGTGGCTCTTTTCACTATCAGCAAACTCAGCCTGGAAGAGCCAACCATTGCAGGGCTGTCTCCCAGCATGGGGCTTTTGGGTTCTCAAGTCAATGGACCCTTACTTAATGCAGTGGGGAAGTGGGACCCAGAGCTGTTTAAATGCTTGTCCAGAGGGATACTGAGTCACCACCCAAGGCTTGATGACCAGTATCTCTTCCACACCAGGCTCCTGCTCAGAGGCAGGGGGACAGACATCTTGGTGTCCAGGAAAGACTCCCGTCGAGCTCATTCCAGATCCTCTCATCTCTCTCTCTCACCTGAGGCGGAAGGAAGCTCCCACAGAGTCCTCCTCATCCTGCAGAGCCTCGCTGGAGGCTTCAATCCCCTTCCCCCAGACCCTTCCTGCCAAACCTGCCCCCCGGGGGTCTTCTACGGTCCCTGCCACCCTTACCAATTCCCTTCATGGCTTTCCGCAGGGCCTTGGCATCAGCATCAGGGTTGAAATCGTTGGCTGCGCACACGGTACCCTTCAGCTGTGAGAAGGAGAAAGAGGCTCAGCAGGTGTCTGGAGGCTCCTGGAGAGCCAGGTCCAAAGAGGAGCATGCAGAGTGGCAGGGCCTTTCCAGACTGAGTCCCAAGCCAAGCAGCCTGGGGAAAGAGGCACAGCAGACAAAGCCCGCCCAGGGCTGAGAGAGCAGAGAGTTTCAGGCCCGGGGACAGGTGAGTGCTGGACTGGGAAGGGGGCAGCTCCTGCCATTGGACTCTGTCCCAGATCTAGAGGCTGAACATTCCATAGGAGCCCCTCAGCATCCCACCTACCCTGCAGGCATGGCTCCCCATAAGGAGCCCAGAGGACTCCGAAGCAGAACAGTTTCCAGATTTTAGTCTTGACCCAATGATGTTGATATTGCTTTCCGTATTTGCTATTTCTTCACTTAATTTCTTTTTTATTTTGCTCAAGAGGTTTTTGGATTTTGTACTTGTTTTATTTTGTTTGGAGATAGGGTCTCACTATGTAGCTCTGTCTGGCCTGGAACTCACTATGTAGACCAGGCTGGCCTGAAACTCAGATCTGCTTGCTTCTGCCTCTCTGAATGCTGGGATTAAAGGGCATCATCATGTCCCACCTTTGCTTAAACAGTTTTATTTAGAATAACTGGGGGAGGGTGTTTGACATACTAAGCAACATCCCAGCTTCGATAGATCTATTTTGAAGTACAGTTAAGTACTTGTAAAAGGCTTTTTTTTTTAGGTTTTCTCTGTGTAGCCCTGGCTGTCCTGGAACTCACTTTGTAGACCAGGCTGGCCTCAGACTCAGAGATCCACCTGCCTCTGCCTCCCAGGTGCTGGGATTAAAGGCATGCACCACCAAGTCTGGCTTTTTTTTTTTCCCCAAAGACAGGATCTCATGTAGCCCAAGCAGGTTTCATAGTAGTAGAGGTTTACATTGTAGTAGAGGCTGGCTTTGAACTTCTGATCCTTCTGCCTCCACTCCCAAGTGCTAAAATTACAGGCATGTGCCATCATACCCTATGTGATATTTGTCTTTTTTCCCCTTAAGATAGAGTCTCACTATGTAGTCATGGCTAGCCTGGAACTCACTACATAGACCAGGCTGGGTTTGAACTTACGGAGATCTGTCTGCCTCTGCCTCCTGAGTGCTGGGTTTAAAGGTATGTGCCACCAGGCCTAGCCTTATGTATTTATTTTATATATCCTCTTGTGCTAACAAGTGCCTGACACAGAGCAGACATTCAAAAGATACTTATCAAATTAATAATTGGATGAAAAATATTTTTCAATGGTAGCAGCTTCATGCTTACTAGGCAAACACTAGCTCTGAGATAAAAAAATAATTTTATACTTTATATGCTATCACAAATTAGAAAGCACGTATCCCATGTCATTAACAGGTGATCACTCATAAAAGGAAGTGTAATGCCTGCCCCCACTCAGGTTTAAGGTCACCAAATTTAAGATGCTATTGCTTGCCTAAGCCACTGAACCTTAGGCCAGCTCCCACGGCTCTCTGTGTAAAAGGGCAGCTACCTCACACAGCACAGATGTGGCGAGGAGCCCATTTCTCTTTACCTATCTGAAAGGCTGGCGGAACTGAGAAGGAGTAGGCTCTCTCTATGAGGCTGGGTGTTAGTTAATGCCTTGGGAGGCACCTCCCTCTGCCAAGCCAAGATCATTCCTCATATAACCTGAGACCTCTTACATTTGCCTTCAAATTTAGAAAGAATAGAACATCATTTAGAGCCTTTAGGGTGCCAGGGCTGCCATGTCTGACCCCGTCACCTGAAAGGTTCAGGCACAGAGGCCACGAGGAGGGTGAGGATACAGAAGTATCAGAACAGTTTGCCAGGATCCCCTGTGAAACCTTTCATCCTGTCCTGTGTGGACCCCTGAATCCTGCAGTAGCACATCTAGGGGTGCCCTCTGCTCTCAGCATGCTAAGCCCAACTGCCAGGCCCAGGATGCAGAGGCCCCCATGGAACGGGTCTCACGGAGGAAGTCCTGTTAGTAGAGAGCAGGCAGAACACTTCCCAGGCCGTTAGAACCAGTGCAGGGATCTGGAAGCTTCAGATAGTAAGTCCTCAGCTCAGGTTGGCCACCAGAGGGCAGCTGGGGGCCAACCAGTGCAGCAGGGAAAGGTGCAAGCAGAAGGGAGAGCCAGTGATCAGTAGGTCAGGCAGGAAGTGGAGAGGGTCTGACCTCGACTCGGGCCACTGCACTAAGTTCCCACATCTGATAGGCCACCTGTGCTGCCTCCGGGAAGAACTGGCCAGCCGCACTGGAATGGAGGGGTTTGGGGAGAGGACGGGAGGGAATGTCATCATGGGCAACACCCCATGCCTTCAGCACACTCCCACGTCCAAGACACCCATGCAACCAACACACACACAACAAACAAACACACATACAACCAACAAACACACACCAACACTAACACAAACCTGTCTGCTTTATTTCTGCTCTAGCCTGAGCTCATCAGAGGCCCCTCTAGCCACTTTTTGTCCTTAAGCTCCCTCCAACTATGCAATGGAGCTTTCCCCAGCAGCCTTCTTGGTCCAGGCCCAAGTAGGATAGTCCTCAGCCTCCTCTTTCCTCCTTAGAGCATGAGTGACTTCTGTCCAAATCCCCTCTCAAATAAGCCAAGGACAGGATATGACTGCATCATTCCTGTATCTCTTTGTGCAAGGCATCTGGACACGTGAGGGGCAGCGTGTGTGGCACGGGGTTTGTGGTCTCCATGGCACTGAGTGCAGTCAATCCAAAGCTCTCATGTCCCTTCCTTAACTGACCACTGAACCCTGGAGGAGGAACTCAAAGAACCCACAATTTCCTCTGTATAAATTCAGTTGTGCCATAGCAGAGTCATCTTGTTTAATATCCTAGGAAGGGCCCCTGTAGCCCACTGACCTCCTCACCTCCTTCCTGAGCTGTCCACAGAACTCCACGGCAGTCATGGGAAGAAGGCAGGCCAATTCTCATCCCCAGGCCTTCTTAGAGGTGGTTTCTTGAGACCCACATCTCTTGGCTCCTCCCCCTTCCACTTCTGAGACAAGGTCTCACTACTCAGTCCTGGCTGGCCTGGAATTTGCTACATCCATCAGGCTAGACTCACAGAGATCTGCCTGCCTGTGCTGTGTGCCACCATACCCAGTTTAAATCCCCTGAATTCTAATTCCTGGTCCAGATGCCCAGGCTGACTTTCAGGTTCACACAGCAGAGAGTTCCACAGACAGTGGCCACACTTGTTCAGACACACAGACCCCAAGACAGCAGAGGCTGGAATGCTGAAGGCCTCTTTTCCCCACTTGGCATTCCAGCCTTGGAGGAGACGTAGCTTCATGCAATCCACCCATCCACAGGGGTGGGTACCCGAAGTGCTAGGCCATCTCTCCATCCTGGGACCTCGAAGCCACTTACTCATCGTCTCCTCCACACAGCTTCAGCAGAGCCTTCTTGTATTCACCAGAGGTATCATTCTGTGGAGAGAGAGAAGACGTAAGGTGACCTTGAACACAGCCCCGGCTCCTCTTGGACAAGACAGGGAGGCAGAACGCTCCCACTGGCCCTTCCTCTCCGCCTGCCTGCAGCGGCTGAGGCCACCAACAGAGCAGCACTGGTCACTATCCAGCAACCAGCTCTCCGGGAAAGACAGGAAGAAACAGGTCTCTGGTGTGTGGGGACACATTTCCTGTGGTATAAATACTTCCCAATGATTACAATTTGCTGCCAAGCTGACGTCACTAAACATGGAATTCCAAGAAGCTCGCTCGTTTTCCCATGCCATCCCACTGCCCCACGTTCAGGACTTCCAAGGGAAGAAACATTTCACGGAAGTACAGTTCCATGAACAGACCCATAAGGGAAAAATGCTTAAAATCAAATATCTGGTCAAGCCATGTGTGGATATAGATGTCTTTTCCCCTGAGGCTTCTAAACGGACCTCAAAATATTAACAGCTGCAGGAAGTTCTAACGTGCAACAGCATCTTTGCTTATTCTAGACTTTTCCAAACTCATTTCTCCACGGAATTTCCAGTGCATGACACCCATGAAAAATCTTCTGTGGATACCATTTATGAGTTCAAACTGGATCTTCTTCCCCTGTTGGCTTATAAAATTATTACATCTGATGATCTCTTAGCAAGGCCTCATGGGATGGCCACCCTTGAGACAGTACTAATCACCCAGCAGGCTCCAGGGTTCTCTAATTAATGCTCACTGTGTTCTTCAATGAACTTCTCTGCAGAGACTGTGCATACCCACTGCCCTTGGGACAGCATCCTGGCCCTTAAGTCTATTTGCAAACCCTGCAGGATCCAACAATGTCTTCCTGTCTGTTGTCTATCTATCTGTCTGTCTGTCTATCTATCTATCTACCTGGCTTTTTGAGACAGGGTTTCTCTGTGTAGCCCTGGTTGTCCTTTATTTACCTTTTTTTTAAGATGATTTATTTATTTGTTATGGCTAGTGTTCATCCTGCATGTACACCTGCACTTTAGAAGAGGGCACCGGATCTCATTGTAGATGGTGGTGAGCCACAACATGGTTGCTGGGAACTGAACCTGGGTCCTCTGCAAGAACAGCCAGTGCACTTCAACAACTGAGCCATCACGCCAACCCCCATGCCTTGCTTTCTAGCTGCTCCTGCCACCAGCTCCCTTGTTGCTTGAATTTCCTCAAAAATGCACTAAAGCAAGAGCTCTTGGAATGCTCAAGACCTAAGTGTAGAGGTTCCTGAGACCTGGATGGTGGTGGAAGCTCTCTGCTCCTCTCCCCACCCACCACAGCCTGCTCACCTTGATCATGCTGTAGAGAGATTTCTCGTACTTGGTCCGGAAGATCTCCCGAATGTCAAGCATGTCCAGCTCGCTCCTGGAGACCATGATGCGAATCAGGGTGTTGTCTCGAGTTCCCAGGCCCTGGAAGACACAAAGGCATGTGGGACAGCACTCAGAGGCTTAGGTGACAAGAGAGACCAGCGTGGGCAGAACTAGCATTTTCATAAGAAAAAAATTCAAGCCAGGTACAAAGAAGGCAGACGGTGACCCTCACTTTGAAGCTCCACCGGTCTTATCTTCTCATCCTGGTTTCCGCACTTGAAGCTCTGCTCGCCCTGCCTTGTCACAATCCCAGTCTTGCCCCTTCATATGCTGTTGCCACACTTGAGTGTCCTCACCATCCCTAAGCAGCCCACCCTCACTCTGGCACCAGAGCATGGGGAATGTCTGACAGCCACTCTTCCCGGGGACGGCCCGAGCTCCTGGATCTCTCGTCACAAAAGTCCATTTACTCTGATGTGCCATGGAAATGTCCCAGGTGTCTGTGTCATTCGAGTGAAAGCCTGTGAAACGCTGTCCTTTGAAACTCACCCACCCAGGGGGAAACCAGCCGCCTGGTCATAACCATCAGCATTATGAATGTGGAAAGATTACCGACAGATGCCAAAGTGTTTGCTAAAGTGGTCTGATATGCACAGGAATTTCTGGTTTGATAGTTAGTTTTATGGCTTTTTAAAAAGGATTTTTATTTATGTATCTACATATATATATATATATGCCTTATGTGTGTAGGTGACTGCAGAGGCCAGAAAGAGCACGAGATCCCATGGAGTAGAGTTAGAGGCAGTTGTGAGCTGATACAGGTGCCCTGGGAACTGAACTCAGGTCCTATGGTAGAGCAGCAAGTACCATATCTCTAACTCACAAAACACTGGGAAAGTGTGTGGAAATCAGAGGACAACCTTTGGCAATCTGTCGTTACCTCCCACTATGGTGGGCTGAATGAAGTTGTTAGACTTGGCAGCCACACCCCACTACATACCTTCATGGCCTTGAAGAGCCTTTCAGCAAAATATTCTGGGGTACTGCGGATGCACTTCACTGGGGGAAAAGGAAGGAAAATGGAGAAGAGGAAGAGTTATCCCCATTGCCTCAGAAAGGGGAAGGCACGACCAAGGGGCTAGCTCACTAGCTTGCTCCTTCCCTCCCCTCTGTCTCTAGCCCTGGGTGTGCTGGGGAGTGCTTCACAACTGAGATACAGCCCACATCTTGCCATTACTTTTTATTTTGAAACAGTATTTTCCAATTTGCCCAGGCTAGCCTCAGATTCACTCCCATAACCCAGGCAGGCCCTAAACTTGCCTAGTGATGGGATGGCACGTGTGTATGCCTCAAGTTGTTCCTAACTATTAGAGACCACCAAATTTAAAGGCAGGAAGAATCCTAGATTCTAATGGCCCTCAGTGTCAGAGTACCTCTAGCTTTAAACACAAGGGAAGAGGGGAAGATAGAGAGAGAGAGCAAGAGACAGAGACAGATAGAGAGGGAGAGAATGTAGCTCAGCTCAGGGGCACAGAATGCTTCAGTTCCTCAAATAAGACTGGCATGGTGTCCTACATACACACAGTGGAAGAGGTAGAAAGTCAAGGGTCAGCCTCAGGTGACCTCATAATTCAAGACCAACCTGGGCAAAATGAGACCATGTATCAAAAACAAAACACAGCTGGGCATGGCGGCTCATGCCTATAATCCCAGCACTCAGGGAGGCAGAGGTAGGAGTATCTCTGTGAGTTCGAGGCCAGCCTGGTCTAGCTAGTTTCAGAACAGCTAAGGCTACACAGAGAAACCCTGTCTTGAAAAACCCAAAGCTAAACCAAACCAAACTTAACTAAATAAACAAACAAAAACAAAAACAAAACAAAACCCAACTCACTTGTGGCTTAGCTATGCTAATTCTTAAAATACCAGACTAGCCAAGACCTCAGGTAAGTCCAGCCAGCCCTCCTACCTTCATTTAACAGATGAGGAAAACAAGGCCCAGCTAGGCTAGGTGATTGGCTCTAGCTGAGTGGGATATTACGGAGAGGCCCAAGGTTTGAACCTGGACTCATCAATCAAGGTAACGCTGATCCATTACAAAGCCATTCCTTGACAAGGGACTCATCCTTTATGCAACCCAGTTTCTTCTGCTAAGTGGAGATAGATAATGGTGGCGCTAGCTTCTGCCCTCTAAAAACAACACAGCATGGTGCCTGGCAAAGGCCCACCAAGGTCTTTGGTGAGCATTATCCCAACCTGAGGTGGATATTTTCTACTCTTGTCACATAGCGCAAGGCATCAGTGTTTAAGGCTCAGTTCCTTTCCCATTCCCAGCCTCAGCCATGCTGTTCAACCAAGCCTCTACCACCTGTTTTCCCTAAGTCCACACAGTAGGAATCCCTTTCCTATCCCCTTATATCTAGGATGACATCCCAGACTCCTTTGTGGCCCCCAGTACATACCCACGGCCAACATCAACTTCTCAAAGTCTCCAGAGAGCTCCCCTCGGATACTGGCTTCAATGGGCTTCCCCGTGGTCTTCAGATACTCATCAAACACTGAGGGAGACAGACAGACAGACATGACATCTATCAGTGTTGCCATAGCAACAAGAGAAGAACAGAGACTTTTGAAGGGGATGGCGTAATAGCCAGGAGTCAAATGCTAGCAGGAGGCTGCGGCTGGCACGTTGGTGTAGGGGCTGGGAGCTGACACGG
Source organism: Pachyuromys duprasi (assembly GCA_028658305.1). Lineage (NCBI taxonomy): Eukaryota > Metazoa > Chordata > Mammalia > Rodentia > Muridae > Pachyuromys > Pachyuromys duprasi. Next base: position 41,844,555 of record CM053757.1, read on the forward strand.
TTGTGTCATGTGTGCTGTGCAGGACTCTTATCTTGAGACAGGGCTAGTACTGGCCTGATAATGACTTAGGTAAGCAACGACACCACCCACAACAGGGCTAGCGTTTGGTTTGGAAATGATGTGGCTCCCGTGCACCATCAGCAGAAAAGGAAAAGAGAAAAGCGGTTCTCAGCGTCACAAGAGGAGGTTTTCAGGAACTCACCCAACCGTAGGTGCTGTTTGCTACGGTTACCCAGGATATAAATGAACTGGGCCTCGTCTGTTCCCCATTTCAGTTCCCCGGCCTCATACAGGTCCTGAGAAGGAAGAAACGAGAGACTTAGCAGAACAAACCTGGAGGAGACAGGACGCACTGGCTGAGCCACTCAGAACAGCTGCTTGGTCCTGAGCACAGCAGTTACCGCTGACCCCTTCACCCTTGACCATTCCCATCTTCCTTTCCGTGGAAGCCCCCACAGCTCAATCTTTATTGCCCCCTTTCTTCCAAAAACACCCCTGTGGTCTGTCAGATGAATGCTCTTTCCTTCTCTTCCTTCCCAAAGCTGCCATAGTTTCCTCTTTCTGTGTGTGTGGTGGGGGATGGTGTCAGAGGTCAGCCTCGGGTGTTGTTCCTCAGAGACTCTCCACCTTGGTTTTAACCCAAATGGTTTACTACCATTTTACCTCAAAACACCTGTGGATTTAACATGCTGTGTAACCCCTCTGATAGAAACCTAAATCCTTTTCCTGATGAAGCCCTATAAAGCCACACTGCAATTCAGGTATTTCTAGTGCTTGATACAAAAGATTTCGTCTCTACCCCATCCCAAGGCCCCTGACCTCTCCCCTCCCATAAGGCTCCTGGCTGAGCCATGGCGACCTCCATGAGCATGATTTACCTGGACATCTTGTTGGACCAAGTCCTCGCTCACAACATCGTCATTCTCCCGGGTTCCCTGGAAGGAGAGACAAGGGAATGTGTATTTCCAATGTATGGAGCCAGGGGGAGGCCCAGGAGTATGACTGAATTAGGAGAAATGCCCAACGTTTATTTTGTATTGAGTCACAGGGAGCCTCTCTCTGACTAAACAGGAATCCTGGGAATGACCCCAAGGTCCTTCTGGTACCTCTATCCCAGGGCAGCAAAGAAAAGCCCTGGACTTTGAAGACAGAGCTCTAGATGGCAAGGCACTCTCTAGGTCACTTCATGACAATATGCCCAAGGAGTAAAAGATGGCATGGGGTCTCTCTATGTAGCCTTAGGCTGGCCCAGAACTCACTACATAAACCAGGTTGGCCTAGAATGTACACTGATCCTCTGCCTCTACCTCTTGAGGGCTGGAATTCTAGGCATATAATCATGTCCAACCTAGAACTGCTAATGTTAGGGTCTCCCACTCCCCCTAACCCAAGAATTTACCCATGAGGATTTGGGACTTGGATGCTAAGTTCTGAATCCCTAAGCTGTGAAATACTAATCTTCCTGATTCTTTTATTGCACTGCCCAGGCCCTTGGCCCCACCCAACAGAGGGAGCTTAGCAACTGGAAGATGCTTGAAGAGGAACTGGGCTTTAACCCTGCCAATGCCAGGCCTGCGGCTGGCCTCTTCCTCTCTCGTTTTAGGGGCTCAAAGCCCTCACTCTTGGGGACCGTGGCAGAGCAATCAGCGCCACCTCACTGTTAGTTTTGAGATAAGGAGGCGACATCCTTGACTCCAAGCTACAGGACAGGAATCTCCTCTCCAGAACATGTAACATGGGAAAGGGGGCAAAGGTCACACTTCCCCAATCCCCATGATCCCCTGGCTGGTTAACATGGGGTGTAGGCTGTTATGGTGACAGGAGGAGGCAAACTGGGGGGAAAAACAGTATACAGTGGGGAAGGGAATGACCACAAGGGCAGGAAGGAACAGAGCGGTGGTCTGAGTCATGTGCAAAGCTCCACATGGTTTGCACCTTGGGGTTGGAGTTCAGTCACAACAATGCTTGTCCTTTCGGAGTCTGTAGTTACAGCCTACCTATAAGGCCAAGCAGACAAAGGACAGAGCAGGGCAGGCACAGGGGGACATGCTCTCCGGCCACTGCAGGCTTGTTGTAGCAAAAAAAGTTCTTACGAATTAAAGGAGTCCAGAAATCTGGCCTTTGAATAGAATCTCCCCTTTTCCGAATATCAATAATCAACATAAAGCTGCTCTTTAAGATTTTAATGACATATATATGATTATGATCGTATGTGTGTGTAGCATTGGAGGCACACACCACCATGTGAGGCTGTTTTGTGTGTTTTTTCAAATGCACAGTGTAGAAAATGAAAGAAAAAAAAAAAACCCAATCCAACACAGCAGGCTGGATTCAGTCACGGTGGCGTAGTTTATAGCCTCTTTAGAACCCCACCCCCCACCCCGATCAGATCAGAGAATCAGATTTTGGCTGCTGTAGGCAGTGCAGGCAGGTCCCTGTGCACGGCTGAAAC
>CM053757.1:41847106-41954117 GCA_028658305.1 Pachyuromys duprasi
GCTTCAGAGCGGTCTCTCAGGCTCTAGAGGACGACACAAATGTGACGGGCAGTGAAGAAGGCCATAGCGTAGGGGTGGCCTGTGTACTCTGTTGTCCTCTCCCCGGGGCCACTCGTTTAGGAAGCAGTTAAAGGTGCCCGTGGCACACATGGGGAGAGCTGCAGAAATGGGCCTTGTGCTGCACACAGACCCACCTGGAGCAGTACTACCAGCATCTTCTGGAAGTGGCCGGAAGTGTCTCCAATGATGTCAGACTCCAGGTCCCGCTCATAGGCTGTGGAAGTAACAGAGGGTCTCTAATCTCATCCCCCAAAGCCTCCGGGATCCAGAACAGAGGTCCTTTGCTCTGCATCCCGACCCCGACCCATAAGATTAGCTATTGTTATGAACACCAATCCAATCTGCGTGGCTGCCATGAAAAGGCATATGTGTCTCTTCACAGCGGCTGGCACTGTGACACAACAAAGTGGAATCTTCCTACCTTTGACCCCTTGTGCCACCCCACCGTGTCAGCGACCCCACCAGGACAAAGGGTTCTAACCACAGTGACAAGGGATCGGTCATAACACCCATATCTGATTGTAACACCAGTTTGTCACTGGACTCTGAGGAAAAGATCACCTCTCTTTGGGCTACAAAGCCCTCCACAGTGCTAACCTGCCCTCTGCCTCCCCAGCTTCATTCGGGCCACCTAACTCACTTCCGCAGAGGGGTTTTTATGCTGCTGTTCCCTCTGCCAGAAGGACCATTTGCCTCCCCATTCTCTACACAACAAGCTCCTCACTTCCTCTTAAGACAGGCTTTCTCTGACATAGGCCCTCTCTTGGGAAAGTCTGGCTCTTGTTCATTTCCTTTGCAAAATCTGACTGCTGTGTGTCATCATTATTTTTTTCTCTGAGACTCGTCGTTATTTTATGAGTCCACAAGTCCCAGCTGGCAGAGACTACACTGTTTTTATCTAACACCATATCCTGAGAACCTGCGTACTGTCCAGTACAGAGCAGGTACTTATTGTATTGATGGACAGAAGGATAGTGGATAAATAGAGGGATATACGGGTAGATGAAAATGCTGAGTAGATGGATAGATGAGTGGGTGAATGGATGGACAGGTGCGTATGTGAACTGGAAGATAGATGGGTGTTGGATGGATAGAGGAACAGTAGGTAGATGGTAGATGGAAGAATGGGTAGATGGGTATGTGGTAAATGATGGGCAGATGTCAGATGGATGAGCTGATGGATGATGCATGGGTGGGTAGATGGTGAACGGATGGATGAGTGAGTGGATGGGTGATGGGTGGATGTGTGAGGAGAAAATGGATGTTGGATAGATGGGTGGGGCAGTGTGATGATGGATACAGATGGGTGGGTGGATGGATACCAGATGGTTAGTGGGATGGATAGGTCAGAAGGAAGGCAGATGGTTCGTTAGTCTTGCTGTCTCCACCCTTGCAGGCTGAGTGTCCTTCCTGTCCGTCTCACCATCTTTGTATGCGGCCACCAGCTGGTGCATCTGCTCATTGGTCCGGGAAGCCAAAATCTCAATGAGGCACTTCTCATCTGTACCAATGCCCTGCAGGAGAGAAGGAACATGTGGGGCAGAGCAGGATGGGAAGTTCTTAGCCACAGGGGGTGCCCAGAGCAGCCTGGACCATGACACCTCCTGCACCCACGGTGTCTTCAGCTCAGGTCTTCGGCATCACTTGGGAGATGCCACACTGAGACTCAAGGCATGGGTTCTAGCTCCAGCTGTACAGCAGCTGTCATGACTTCTCATTAAGAGATCTTGGGGCTAAGGATGTGGCTCAGTTGGTACAGTGCTTGCCTGACATGCAATAAGGCTGTGGGTTTGACCCAGCACTGAACAAAAACAGGCATGGCAGGCACACAGCTCTAGTCCCAGCACTTGGGAGAAAGGGGTGGAAGGCTTAGGAGTTCAAAGCCAGCCTGGGCTACATGATACCCTGACTCAATAAATAATAATAATGATGATAAGTCAATACAATCCTGTATTTTTTTTTCCTCCTAGAATCACAACAGAAAGCAGATGGGCCATTGGTGTATTCCGTGGAACCATCTGTGGAGACTGTGACAGGGATGGACATTCCTGCCATGTTAGCACAAGTCCTCACAGCCTGATGGGAAAATAGAGCCTCAATGTGCATTGACAGAGTTCAGTCCAGAGAGGACACGGTGTTCTTTAAGTTTGACTGGGTGATCTTTGAATGCATTTTCCAAGTTACCCATCCAGTGAAGGAAACATGCCAGCACTTTGTACATAGAATGAACATTTATAAAACCTTCAGCAACAACAGCAATGACGATGACTTTGTCTTTCTGGCCACAATTTTCTCATATGTACAGTGGGAAAGCTCTTTGTTGCTCTGCCAAATTCTAAGGCAGACTGAGAAGGCAGTAACTTCTCATGTGGCCAAGTGTATCCACTCGTGAACGAGTCTATGTGTGGGAACTCAATGGTGGCAGAGGTCACAGACTTCATAAACTGTAAAGTGCCTAGTGTAATCAAGGGCTTTTGTCTACATTTGTTTTAGGGTGCCAGGGATGAAATCCAGAGCTTCAACCATGTAAGCAGGCATTCCACCACTGAGTCACACACTCTAAATCGGGGCCTTTGTGTGCGGAGATCAGAGGTCATCTTCAGGGGACTTCTCTTATCACTCTCATCTTAATTTTTTGACCAGGGTCTCTTACTAAACCTAGAGCTTGCTGTTCTCATCAGACTTAGCGCCTAAGACCCAGGGTCTTGCAATGAGGAATCTTCATTGTGCTGTCAGTTTATGCTATGCTACATAGCATTTGTCTCCAGGACTATAAATCCTGGCAGGGGGATTGAGACCAAGGCCCCATTTTATAAGGCCTCCTTTCCCCTAACATCTGCCAGGCTGGAGAAGGCTAGGAAGCCCCCCTGGGACAGGCTGCCTCATGAAGCAGGACACATTTGCTGGTTGGGCAGGGGCTGATCGGAAGCATACGGTAAAGAACTTCCCCACCGTCCACATCTGCAACCCCCTCCACCCCCCCCCCCCGTGCATGCCTACATTCTTACCGAGATGGCGTCTTTAATCTCTTTGGCATCGCAATAGGCAAGCGGCCTCATCAGGTTTACTATCAGGCGCTCGAACTTCCCTGTCAACTCGTACTTCAAGTCTGCGATGAGGTCCTGAAGGTGGGGGATCACCATGGTAGGAACAAGGGATAAGTGGGTACTTTCTCTGCCCAGTTCAAGGCTTAGTCACCTTGCTGAATCCTGCTCTTAGGAGGAGATGCTACCATTGTTCCTTAGAGAAGACTCTAGGCCAGCGGTTCTCAACCTTCCTAATGCCACCACCCTTTAAAACTGCTCCTCATGTCGTGGTGACCTCCAACCACAAAATTATTTTCATTGCTGCTTTGTAACTGTAACGGTTTTGGAGACAGATGGTTTGCCAAGGGGTCACGACCCACAGGTTGAGAACCACTTCTCTAGAGCCTTCAGGCCACTGCTCCAAGTCATGCAGGCAGCAAGTGGACAGTAGTTCAAGCCCCCAGCCCTTCCCTTCCCTACTGCTGTCTGTTCCTACTCTCTGTCTCTCCCAGAATCCAGAGTGTAGAGAGCTGGCCACAGCACTGGTCTGCTTTCTCAGTGCAGGCCCAAATCCTGTAGAGTGCCCAGCATAAGGTATTTAGATGACATGTGAGGGACAAGTAGGAACAGAGGAAGAAGAGCCGGCATGCAGGCAGGGCCGGAGAAAAGTGCTGGGGAAGGAGCCTGAATAACAAGACAGGAAGCACCCTTTCCACATTGGCCCTCCAGCTGCCATTACTTACCTTGCCATAGAGGGACTTGTAACTCTGGCAGATCTCCTGCCTCTGCTTGTTGCTGCGGGAGGTGATCAGCTCCAGGATGGCCTCCTTGTCACTGCCTAGAAGAGTTGAGGGCATTTGTTGTTAGGGACTAAGACAAGGTGGTACCTTCAGGTTCTGTGTTAACGTGCCTTCAAAATGTAGTTCTGAGGGGCTGGAGAGATGGCTCAGAGATTAAGAGCCCTGGCTGCTCTTCCAGAGGTCATGAGTTCAATTCCCAGCAACCACACTGTGGTTCACAATCATCTATAATGAAATCTGGTGCCCTCTTCTGGCATGCAGGTGTACATGCAGACACAACATTGTATGCATAATTAATAGATCTTTAGGGAAAAAAAAATGTAGTTCTATTTTCCACTAAAGCTCCAAGTGGAGCATTCCCAGAGAGGTACTCATGTCACTTTAAAGTGAGCATGTGAGCTGGTTGGTGGTGGCCGGTGCACGCCTTTAATCCCAGCACTAGGGAGGCAGAGGCAGGTGGATTTCTGAGTTTAAGGCCAGGTTGGCACGGTCTACAGAGTGAGTTCCAGGACAGCCAGGGCTACACAGAGAAACCCTGTCTCCAAAAAAACAAAACAAAACAAAAGGTGAGCATACTTGAGACTGTACTCCTAACGTGAGCAGGACAGTGGGGCTGTGGGTGTGTGATCTGTACAGGCCTAATATGAGCAGGACTGTGGGGCTGTGGGTGTGTGATCTGTACAGGCCTGCATTAAAATCCCCATTTGGTTTGTTCAGCGAGAGCACTGGCTTGGAAATGACTGCCAGGCTTTCTTGCCTGCTGCAGATAATGTATCTTCCACTCAAGCCGCTGTTTGGCTTATTTCGACTTCCCCTCCACAAGATACAAGCCTACTGCATTCAGTTACCCTGCCCAGCCTGCCACTGGGAAGCCCCCCAAAGCTGCTTCCTTGCAGCACTGCCAGGAATCCACAGAGGCCTTCCCCGCTCAACAAGGAGGTGATAGCAGTGGTTCTCAGCCTGCGGCTGGTGACCCACTCAAGGGGTCTCACATACCAGATATTTACATAACAATTCATAACAGTAGCAAAATTACAGTTATAAAGTAGCAACAGAAACAGCTGTATGGTTGAGCGTCACTACAACATGAGGAACTGTACTAAAAGGGTCAAAGCACTGGGAAGGTTGAGAACCGCTGGTCTAAAGGGACTTATAAGTCCCCACGCAGAGCGGGTCATGGCATTCACAACAGCTGAGCTCAAAGGGTCCCTGATTGTGCTCTCTGAGGCACAAATGAGACAGGTAAGGATTTCCAAAAGGCCTCACAGCACACTTGACTTAGAAAAACCTAGATGTGTTCATGCCCAGCACAGTGTTCTTCCAACTGCAGGCAAGCAAAGGTAGCAATAAGCACAAATTCAGGTCATTCTGAAGAGAGGGAAGTTACCAAGAGGGTGCCAACTGACCAAGGCCTGTTCCTTAAGCTCAAGTCTATGGGTGAGGCGTTGGTATTCTTTATCATTCCCTAGTAGTTTGACATTTTACTGCAAACTTAATAAAATATAAAAAGAGGCTTTTTTTTTTTTTTAGATTAAATAAGCTAGTCATAGGGCTCAGATGCAAAGTACTTATCTAGCACTCCTGAGGTCCCAGGCGCAATCCCCAGCAACAGGAACAAAACGAAACAAAAGTGCATTGCAACAACCCAGGCGCCTCCCCCTCCCCCCACCGCTGCTGAGTAGTCTCCCATGGAAAGGAGATAATCTTTCAAGGATGGTGGACGAAGGCCCTTAAGATTTAGAAGCTCATGAAATTTACAAGGCTCGGACGCTCAGGGACTGATACGTGGACCCTACGGCCCCTCCCCAAGGTTATTAAAGCAGGAACAATGGCTGGGGGAGGTAAGGCTGTCCAGTGGAGGCTGTCCGCAAGCTGGGCAGAGGGCGCTAAGGTCTAGCTTTTCCTGGATTCTCACCCATGAGTGGGTTTTTCCTTTTTTTTCTATTATTTTTTTTTTAAGTTTTGCAACTGTTTTGGGGTGACCTATGCTCCTGTAAATAACCCCGATGAACGCACTGGCTCATCGAACCAGGCAGGCAGAATGGTTTCTTGGGTTTGCTGTTGGCACCCTAGCTGGATAGGCCACATCTTCCATGCACCCGCTCCCGGCAGGGCCCACTCTCGGGTAGCCCACACCCACCGAAGCCCTTCATGGCTGTGTACAAAGCCTCGGCATCCTGGTTTGCGTCAAAGTCTGGGAAGTCGTGGATGGAACCTCGGTACATGGCACCCTGCGGAGAGAGAAGCAGAGGGTGAGTTTTGACCTCTGACCCAAGACTCTGGCTCAGTTCTGTTCCCCAGAGAAAAAAACAAGTGCTGAGGTCACCTGAGGTCATCTGGCCTACCAGACACAGGTCAAAGGACAGGGCCATTCCTCCAAGGGAGGGCAGCTTGGCCAAGGCTCACAGCCCTTCATTACCTGGCACCGCCAGAAGAGGTTAAGACTGGAAGTGATCCCTGTGAGTGACAAGGGCTCCCCTCCCCCACCTGTGATGTGGTGGTGTGTGGTAGGTAGAGGTCAAAGGTCAGCCAAAGGTCAGGCGGCACCTATCTTGTTTTTTTGTTTGTTTGGATGTTTGTTTTGAGATAGGGTCTGGCTGTGTGGCCCTGGTTGGCCTGGATCTGCTATGCAGACCACACTGGCCTTGAACTCAGGTTCTCAGGCTGGTGTAATGAGCATCTTTACCCACTGAGATCTTGCCAGACCACTCATCTTGTTGTTTTTGGTTTTCTGAGACAGGGTCTTTCTACATAGCCCTGATGTCTAGGAACTCACTATGTAGACCTAGCATGTCTTGAAGTCACAGAGATCCACCTGCCTCTGCCGGGACTAAAGGAGTGCACCACCACACCTGGCTCACCTTACTCTTTGAGACAGGGTCTCTCAGCGGCCTGGGCTCACCTATCTATCATAGGTGGCCTGTGTCTGCCTCCTCAGCACTGCACTCCCAGCACCATGCTCTTTTGGGGTGCCTGTGGATGGGGGAGCTGGATTCTGAAGCTTGAACTAATGTTTTACCTAGCAAGCACTTTATTGTCTGAACCATCTCTCCCTAGCACTCCTGTTTTTTGCAGCATGTTGCAGTCTACAAAGCTTTTCATCTCTATTAATACAATTATATTAGCAACTGTGTGAGCGTTTAAGGTTAACCAAACCCTGAGAAAGAGTCCCACAGACCCCAACCCTTTTCCCTGCTCCCCTCTGTCCTCAGCAGTACGAACTTCATAGCCACCAGCTACTCAAGGGGACCCAGAACTGTTTTCAAGTTCAATGCCAAGAGGAGTACTGGTCCTGGGGACCCAGTAAACTGAGCTGTGAACTGGCATGCGTCTGAGGGCAAGCTGGCAGGGTCCTGGCAGGCCAGGAGAGGAGGGCAGAGAGCCAGGAGACCTTAGACATCAGATCTAAGCTAAATGCACAATGGGTTACTTTCACGGAAGACTCAGATGTGGGTCAGCCATACAGTATGGAGAAGGATAGGGTCTGAGAGAACCACAGGTGATTCCAATGGAAAAGGGCTGTCACCGGGCAGACACATGGCACGTAATCTGTGCCAGGCCCTAGGCCAAGGACTGAAGATTCAGGAAGAGCAAAGAGCTAATTTTGTTGAGCCCCTCACCCAGTGGCAGGGATGAGCCATAAATAGTTAACACCTAAAGAGAGAGGCAAGTTACCTAAAGAGAGAGGCAAGTTACAGAGAAAACTTCTAAGCCCAATACCAGCTCCAAAAAGAGATTAGAAAAGGCTTTTTAGATGGAGGAGGAGCTGGAGTCCAAGGAGCCCACAAATTGTGCCTTCAAGGAGTAAGACATGGATAGACAAAACACAAGTCCTCCCGCAACCCTGTGTCTCCTGATGGCTCCTACCACAGGGCCCAGCCAGACATCTGTCTGTCCTCTGCCTTCGGTCACAGAAGCTGGCTCTTCAGAGGTATGCATGCGTGGGTGCAGGGCTGCTATTTAAAGCTCTCAAAGGGCAAGTGACCAGAAAGGGACACAGCCTTCTTCCCGCCATTTGTGAATCCCCTGCAACCTGATCTCAGTCCTGGGCAAGGAAAGAGCAACAGGCCAGAGAGCAGACCAGGCAAGGGATGGCGTATGCTGGCCCTACCTCTCGCCTTTGCTCCCTCTGCTCTCTTCAGTCCTTCTGAGGCCTGCTTCATTTGCATTGGCATAGTGCCACCCTGGATAGTCTGATCCAGGGATCTGAGGTCCAGTGTCAGGCCTGGTCTGTGCATGGCTCAGAGACCGACGAGAAGAGGCCCTCAAGTCCCTGTTATCAGAAAAAGAGGCAGTACCCTGCTAGAATTTTATGGCCTAACCATTTGGTGTTTCTCTCTATATCCTGGTCTAGCAATGTCAGAAAATAATAACCAGCTTTTAGAATGGAGAAAAAGGGGACAGAGGGGATAGAGCAGAACGCCTGCTTTGCAAAGGATCTTAAAGAATTTTAGTCTAACCTTCCTCTTGATCTTTTTGTTTTTTGATTTTTTTTTTAATATAAGGTTTCACATAGCCAAGGCTAGTCTTGAATTCACTGTGTAGCCAAGGCTGACCTTGAACTCCTGATGGACCCATCAGTACCATATGAGTACTGGGATTATAGGCATGTGACATCACATCTCTTAGACTCTACACTACAGGCGCTGTAATAAGCTATGGCTGCATAGGAGAAAGTGGATCCCCACACCCAGCACAGGCTTAGCAGTGGAGACCAGAAAGGGCTTGCTAACTGTAAATGAGTTGAATGAAGAAATGAAGATATTCTCCTTTGAGGTAGAGAATGCTAAAGAGGGATGCAGGCAGAGGAGGGCACAGTCTGACTCCTTAGCATGGATTCCTAGCACCATTGCTCAGCACTGGGGATGCTGGGACCTACACTTGGAGTGTCCAGCTTTGAAATATCTTTCTGGGAGCCAGGTCCTCTGGGGTCTGTCTGGGGAAGCCAGCTGTGGCCATGATTCATGATGATTTCTCTCCACCTGCCTGAGCCCATTTGTCTGTCATCTCTCTAGCTTCAATCTCCTTGCCACTGATCCTGGGGCTCACTTGGAGAGGAAGGAAATGTACTTTAAAATTCTAAAGAGCCAAAACAGAGAAGACAACTGACATGTGACCAGTTAGCATGTCAGAGGCCTGATTGGGAAGGCAATGGATCCCTGTTTTTAGCAAACCAAGCCTTCTCCCTTTCTGACAGATGTCAGGATGGCGTGGCAGATCATAAGGGAAGAAGTGACCATCACGTAGCCTAGGGCTTCTTCCTCAGCTAGTGACACCCACCTGCCTCTCCTTGAAGACTTGGGTTATTATATAATAGAACATTATATAATATTATATTATTATCTGCCTCCCCTGCTGGGATGGCTGCTTTCGGAGACCTGTTTCTCTTTGTGCCATGCTGACTCACTTTCAAGCTATAAACAGGCGCCATCAGCTCCCCACCATGCCTAGACCCCAAAGGCTTCTCACACACAGACTCTCGTTTCTAGGGAAACTAGAGCCACCCACTTATCCATCAGTCTTCCATTAGCTTATCCACCCACCAATCCAGCCATCTGTCCATTTATGCTGCAGTCTATCCTTCCATCCATTTATCTGTCTGTTCTTCTGTCCATGTATCTATCAGTCTGTCTATCTGCCATTCCATCTACCCACTTACCAAGCTACCCATTTGTCTATCTATCCACATGCCCATCCATCCACCCAACTACCCACCATCCACCCATCTACCTGCACACACATGCATCCATCCATTTCTCATTGAGAATCTACTAAGTGCTGAGCCCAGGGACCTGAAAGAACTCGCAGTCCTGTGGGAGCTGTACAGTAGCACATGCAACCACAATCCAGTCAGTTAAGTCCAGTCCAGGGGCTGAAGAAGAAACCCTGTGAAGGCTGGGATTGCACCTGTCTTGCTCACTGATTATGTCCAGCCCTTAGCACATGACCTAGTACAGTGGTTCTCAACCTGTGGATCATGACCCCTTTGGGGGTTGAAAGACCTTTTCACAGAGATTGCACGTAAGATATCCTGCATATCACATATTTATATTGCAATTCACAACAGTAGCAAAATTATAATTATGAAGTATCAGTGGAAATAATTTTATGGTTGGGGGTCACCATAACACAAAGATCTATATTAAGGGGTCACACACTACATTACGTAGGTTGAGAATCACTGACCCAGAACATCTGGACACACATCGGTATTTGCTTCAGAAATAGACGTGTGGATTACTGAGAGTACATGCTGAGCTGATTAGAGCTGACTTCCTGGAGATGATGTCTGAGTTCCTGTGAGTTCTACAGGATGAGTAACTGCTGCCCTCTGTGCTGAGGAGAGGCTGTGGAAATTACCACACAGAGGAGACACGGCAGAGGCCTGGTGTACAGTGAGGACAGGGGGGGAAAGGATCCCCAAGTTACAGTGCTTAGGAGCTGATGTCCAGATGAGCATGAAGCAGAAGATGGGTTGCAATGATATGGAGAGCCTGCCTCCAGGCCTGCTGGCTGCTCTGAGCATGCCTCCTAAGGCAGGGCACCGGCAAAACAAGGCTCTTGCACCTGGCATTGTCGTCTCTTTACATTGAACAGAGATGCTCCTCAGGATACTGTCTCCAGGGTTTGGCTCTTATTTTGTTTTATTTTATTTTTTTTATTTAGGAAGTTTAACTATATAAACCCACCTTCTGTGTAGGTTAGAAGCATTCAAGCTGCAGCAGTTTCGAACTGATGCCTTTCTCAAGGTCAATAGTAAGGATGCCTTAGTTACTTTTCTGTTGTGTGATAAAATACTTTGAACAAAAGCAACTTAAGGGAGAGGGGGCTTATTCTGGCTCATGGTTCAAGAGCGCAGTCCATCGTGACGGAGAAGTTAGGGCGGCAGCTGGTCATAGTGCTTCCACTGTTAGGAAGCAGAGAACAAGCCGGCGTGGTGGCACACACCTGTGATCCCAGCACTCAGGGAGGCAGAGGCAGGTGGATCTGTGAGAGTTTGAGGCCAGCCTGGTCTACAAAGTGAGTCCAGGACAGCCAAGGCTACACAGAGAAACCCTGTCTCAAAAAAAAAAAAAAAAAAAAAAGCAGAGAACAATGAATGCTTGTGCTTAGCTCACTTTCTCCTTTTCATACAGTCTAGAACCTCAGCCTACGGAATGGTGCTACCCACAGTGGGTAGGTCTTCCTGCCCTCAATTAACCTAATTAAGATAATCCTCCCAAGCTGGGCATGATGGCACACTCCTTTAATCCTAGAACTTGGGAGGCCAGCCTGGTTTAAACAGTGAGTTCCAGGCCAGTCAGAACCACATAGCAAGACAAGACCCTGTCTCATTTTTAAGATGGGGGTGGGGAGGGGGAGGAAGACTCCTCTGCTAGAGATAACAAGAGGACCATTTCCTAGGTGGCTCTAGATCTCATCAAGGTGACAACTGAGATTGCTCATTACTGGGTATGTGTCAGAGGTAACAAGTGCCAACACAGATTCTGAGAAGGTTCCTGAAAGCTCATAGTCAGCTCTTCTGCAGCCTGGGCAGGTGCCTCTCTTGTCTCTCCCAGCCCCTGTAGGAGACAGTTTTCCACCCTATGATCTTGGAGAGTTTGGGAATCCTTGAGACAGAAGACAGAGCACCAGGTATGCTTCCCTCCCTATTTTGGATATTTCATCTCTGCCCTTCTTCCTCCATGGATAGTGTGGGTGGGCTCTGGTGCTGTTTGGGCTGAAGATGAAACAGTCAATGTGACACTGGGGAAAGATGGCTGATGGCCTACACAGGCTAAAGTATTCATGGAGAGGCAAGCTAAGAGAGGATCTGGTTCAGTGTCCCAAGTAGCGCTCTGCCCAAGGAGAGAGAAATCTTTTCAGTGCTTGCCTGCCAGCCCTGTGCTCCCGCCATGGGCACTGTAAGCAAAGTGGCGCTTAGCCCTAGCCATTAACATAAAGATAAAGAAACAGTCCCTCAGAACATCTGGGCTGAGCTCCCACAGGTCATGACTCACCCCACTGTGGGAAGTTTACATTCCTAAATGCCACCTGTGCAGCTGCCCAGGCCACCTGTAATCGGACTGTCACACCCCATGCTGACAGGATCCTGGATGCAGATAACAAAGATGGACGGAATGGAGAGAAAAGGGCTTTCCACCCTGAAATATTTAACAGGCCCTGTCGTCAGGTGGTGAGCAGCCTGGGCCCTGGGGGCTCCCACCTGTGAGGCCCCACCCCAGCGGCTGTCCTGGGCCTCAGAACACAGATAAACATCCCCTAGACAGAAGATTGGCGCAGAGAGGAACCATAACCATCTCTGAAGCCCACTTCATCCTGCAGCTGCTAGGGTCCCAGGACATGCCCGCTCTCTCTCCCTGTCTGCAAAGTGTTTGATTATTGTTATTATTATTATTTGTCACCCCCCCCCCCCCAGACAAGGTGTCTCTGTCCTGGAACTCACTTTGTAGGCCAGGCTGGCCTCGAACTCACACAGATCGGCCTGCCTCTGTCTTCCTGAGTGCCGAGATTAAAGGCGTGCACTGTCATGCCCAGCCTGCAAAGCCCTTTTATATTCATTATTGCAAGCCTCACTATTGAACAGGCCACAGAGCCGTATCTCCCGGGGCATTCCATGGAATCATATTCTTCCTGCCTGCCTTTGGGTCCCAAGTTCATCTCTGTGGAAGGTGACAGGAAGGACCAGTCATCATGATGGAAGGAACTGGGGTTTCTAGACCTGAGGAGTGTGAACAGTGTGTTGTGTGTCTGCAAGGGTGTGTGGGTGTGCATGTGTGTGTGGTACACTGCAGATAGTGCTAAAGGCAGGCAATAGACTGGTGGTTCTTAACTTGTGGGGCGTAACCCTTTGGGGGTTGTTGAACAACACTTTCACAGACCACTGGAAAACACAGATATTTGCATTACAATTCACGACAGTAGCAAAATGACAGTTATGAGGCAGCAGCATGATGACCTGTGTTAAAGGCCCCCAGCTTTAGGAAGGTTGAGAACCACGGCAACAAACAAACTTCTTTCTTCACATCTTCCTAGTGCTATCTTCTGCAACCTTCTCCCTACTGAGGCTGCTGCCAACCAAGCACCCGAACTACCCTCTGTCCCAACTCCACTGCATTCTTTGTTCCAACTGCACTGCGTTCTTTTTTGGTTCTGGCCCTCTGATCAAGCCAGTCTGCCGCAGACCCTTCCTGTTTCCCAAAGCCGTTTAACCCAGAGGGGGCCCTCCTGCCAGCCCAGACCTCTTTCACGTCCCACTAAAGCATGGTGCTCCAGGACGAGAGAGACTCCCCTCAGGCCCAGCCACCTTGAAACTTGCTTGCAGAGGCTCTACGAGCCAACTGATCTTTTGGCCTGACCTGTTTGCTTGAGTCATTCAGAAATGCCTCTCAGTTCCTGCGTGTGCACACATAGGAAGGGGGGGGGGGGAGCAGCAACAGCTCCCGTCCTGGAGCTTTGCCCACGATTACGACTACTCTTCTTGATGAACCTGATCAGGAGAGGCTGTGGGACCGGGCATGCTCCTCAGGGGCGGGGAGGTAAGCTGAGCGAGAGCTATTTTGAGGATCTGTCTTGCATCATATAAATGCTACTCTCTGCAAGCTGACTGTCCCTGGTTCCCTGCGTGTCATGTTACAAGGGAAATTGGCTCTCAGTTCAGCCATTGGTTAAGAGGTCTGCTCTGTGACTGGATGGGAAACCTCTAGAGATGGAGTAAGCAACATAAGGGGGGCAGCTGGGGTCCCTCAGTTTATCCTCCCCTTCCAATGCCAGGTTTGCAAGAGAAGGGTAGCCAACTGGAAATTTTTCAGACAAACTGTCACACAGAGGGACCCCTCATAGCAACCTTAGCCACAGAGGAGAGAATGCTTATTTGGCCAGGAAAGCTTAACCGCAATGGGTATGGCATGGACCACACCTCTCCCGGGCATAAGCGACCCTCATTGTGATTTAGTGTCTGTCCAGTTGCCCATTTCCCTTCCACATAGTTCTGATGGGGTCAACTCAACTTCCCACTCCAAATGGCATGCCACCCAGGCCCAGCCAATGAGGACAAAACCTGGAACCACTGGAAATAAGCTACACTATTTTATCCTGGTCTGTAAAGATAGGAGAACCGCAGAACGGAAGCCTGGAGGTGCTTGATGCCCATATGCCAGGCAACGAGGGGCTCTCAGGAAAGAAGCAATCTAGAAAACGGTGTCAATAGAAACAGAGTCCTCCTCACTCTATCATCCAAGCTCTCGGATCTAGTCAGTCCTGGAGCCCTGCATTTTCCAGTCCTTGAGCCAATTCACTCACATCCTTTTGTACTTCAGATATTATGTGACATCATTGGTGTCTTGCTCATAAAGAGCTATGAATTTAGAGCTGCCTCTGCGCCTTTTGGGCTGAAGGTGAGGAGTTACCAGAATTATCTGAAGGTACTGGGGGTTATCTGAGGGTACCAAGGGTTAGCTGAAGGTACATGGCTTAGCTGGAGGTACCTGGGGTTACTCTAGCCTACTGATGCTAGGGTTCCCAGGCCCAAGGGCAGGACCTTGAGGAGAAAGAGGAGGGGGAGAAGGAGGAGGAGAAAAAGACCCTTACCTGTGCTGTTTTGGCCATGGTCTCAGGTTCTGCAGCAGAAACCACTGTGGAAAGACAAAGAGAATTTGAAAGATGCTCCCAGGACTCTAACTCTTCCTTCTTCACCTCTTGTTTACCCTCCTGCTGGTCCCATATCTAGAGACCTGGTAGAGCCAGGAACTTTGTTTTTCAGTTGACAGTGGCTGGATTAGATAGTGCACAGTCAGTCACAGCACGGTGGGGAAAGGGACCAGGAGGAGAAGGAAGGCTGGACATGGCCACTGACCTACCACTGAGCCAGGCTGTGCAGTTTGCCTGTTCTCTCCCCCAATCCTTTCAGCAGTCCTTACAGGCAGCAGATGCCCTTTGTAAGAGAAGGGAAACCAAGGCTGGGTACCACATCTGACCCATGTCAAACCACTAAGAACCCCAGAATCCTGAGTGCTGCCTGGGGGTCTGTGTGACCTCTTCCCAAGCCACTGAAAATGGCTTCCCAGCAAGGCCTTCTTGGCATGCAAATGCAGAAGAAGCAGGAATTTCCAGGTGCCTCCCCCCCGCATCTTCCCCCCCCCCCCCGTCCCAGTACATCATCTCAGCTCGGGTCTGTTGCATTCACCTATTATCTACTCTACCCAGCAATGCTCTGTACCCTGAGACCAAACAGGACACATTCAAGACTGGGCAGTCCAGTTTGCACGGGTCCCAGTGATAAACGCATCCCCCTGTGGATTACAATAAGCATATGGAGGAAAGGCAATGTGCAGGACAAGAGGTATCAGGATGTAATCCTGGGTGGCCAGTTAGAGGTCTCATATAGATGCCCAGGTAAGAGGCAACAGAGAGCCCCTATGGCTAAGGTGGTAGCAGGATAGTGACATGATGGCCGAGCCAGTGCCTGAGGCCACTGTGAGGACCTTACTCTGATGGAACAAGGCCATCACCATCAGGGGGGCGGGGGGGGATTTAAACAAAAGGGATGAAATATCTCATTGAAACTGGGTAAGGACTATGGGCTGGAGGTGTCAGGGACAAGAGCTACAAGGAAGGCAACAGGGACACAGGTGTATTACCTATAAATAAATGAAATAGGGAATCCAGATGGTGGGGCAGCGCTGAGCTGAGCTCACAAGCACTCAGCAGAAAGGCAGGAGATGCGAGTTAAGCAATCAGGACCACTGCACTCCACCAGAAGCGGCTGGTGTAAGCTTAAAACAGCTCTATACTGCTTTGTAAGAGTAAAAATAACTTACTTGCAAGGAATGAACTAGAAAGGAACTACAGAGACCTGCAACTCAGCACTCTCCAGCCCTATACATCCCCCATCTTAGGAGGTCCCTCTGTTGGGGGATGGGACCTGGATTACTTCTAGCACAGAGTAGGCAAATCAGTGTTGGTGGTGGTAGCCATTGCAGGGGGGGGGATGTTGTCAGTTTGCTTCCATGTCACCAGTGTCGGAGTACTGTCTCCCTAAACTGCAGTCAGCACGGGGTGGTCATCTCATGATGCCGGGGTAGGGAGGGTAGGGAGGGTGGGGTGGAGGACAGAGATCAGACAGCAATCGCAGCTCAGCTGCAGGAAACCCTGCTGTTGTCCTGGCAACCAGGGGCCCCTTGGTATAAAAGCACAGCTCTCACCAGGAAATGGAAACCTCACAGGGAAGGGGTGACATCTAGAATTGGGTCCAGAACCAGCTCTGGGGTTTCCCCAAGCATGGAGGCTCAAGGGCCAGTGGGTAAAGGAACCCCCTCAACCGCCAGAGAGACCCAGGGGATGAATGAGGCCAAGGAAGTGAGCTGACACAGGGAGGGAAGGCTGGGCCTTGTCACTTGAAGGCTGAGGCACTTTCCTTTGGCCCAGTTGCTGGAAACTTCAGCAGCTGGCTGGCGCCCAGGCCCATCTGGACAAGAGCCCCTTTCCACACAGTGCTCACTCCAAGGAGGGGCCCTGCCATGCCTTTGGGGGAAAACTCCAAGGACAGTTTCTGTGTGCCTGGTATGCAGAAAGAGTTTCTTTGGTAATTTAATGTTCAGATTGCAGTTCAGAGGGTCAGTCTGGTCCATTCCAACAGGAAACCTGGAGGCTGAAGCGCAGAGGCTAGCTGTCTGAGCACTGGGGCCCTCCCGAGGCAACCTACATTCCACAGCCTCAGGTTGGCTGTGCGGCCACTGGCCCATGATCCCAGCCGAGGCCTGGACCATCCGTCCTCCAAGCCTCTCTCTAGATGGCCAGGACTTAGCTAGCAGCTCTGCCTCAAAGTCCCAGGTCACAGCAGGCTTCTACCCAGATGGGGAAAGACCCAGGGTATGTGATTCCAGCTGGGTTCCATCTCTGGGCCTTAATGAAATAAACTCAGTACACAGCTGCCATCTTTGGGAAGATCCATAATCAATATGAAAAAACTTTTCTATATTTCAGTGAACGGTTTTCACAACAGAATGCTGGGAAGGCTCTCCCCAGATTTTAGGACTCCTCAGCCCTCCTTCAATCTCTAAGTTTCACCAACTTACCTAAAACAGGTACCTGAGACTGGTAAAAATGGCCTCTCTCTCTTCAAGGCCCTAAGTCTGTTTTGATCTGATCACCCAAGCAATTGGTTCATTCCAGAACAGCGCCCCCCACTCTCACCCCTGGGCAACGACCTAGATAGTTTCTTTTTTTTTTGGGCAACGACCTGGATAGTTTCTTTTTTCTGGGTGGCCATCATCACTATTGACTTGCTTGGTAGCTTGTGACTATTGTGGTCTTTTGTTGAGGGCAGAGTCCTACTGCCCAACCTAGTGAGTGGCCAGGGCCACTGTGTCCCCTGAGCTTTGACTTACGCAAGATGTTTAAACTGAATCTCAGTTTCTGCAAAGACATATTGGAATTCCAATGTGAACTACGAAACAACATATGAAAAATGCTTAGTAAGACTGTCTGGCACATAGCAAAAAACAAACAAACAAACAAAAAACCAATTGGTCATTTTTATTGGGATGAGTTTAACATGGCAATAAACAAAGGCTTTGAAGTCAAGATCCCCAAGTTCAAATCCTGACACTGCAAACACCCACTTCAGGACTTTGAGACCGTTGTGTCATTTCTCTTTGCCTCAGCTTGTATCAGAAATGGGAAAACTGTGAGGTTTTCTTAGGATATTGCAATGTAGTGTGCAGAAACCACACCTTCTTGTGGGCCTCTAAAACAGCCCGTGTGAAAGTAATTAAAAAATTTTTTTTAGGTTTCTTTATTTTATATGTATGGACGTATTGCTTGTAGTAGGTATGTGCATCACACATGTGTCTGTGCTTCCAGAGGTCAGGAGAGGGCATCAGATCCCTGGAACTGGAGTTACAGAGAAGATAGCTGGGAATCATACAGCCATGCAGACGCTGTGTCCTCTGCAAGTGCATTAAGTGCTCTTAACCACTGAGCGGCCTCTCCAGGAAAAAGTATCTTTTAAAATATTCCTTTTCACTTATGCTTTTAAAAAAAATGGTTTTTTGAGACAAGGTTTCTCTGGGTAACAAGCCCTGGCTGTCCTGGATTCACTCTGTAGACCAGGCTGTCCTTGAACTCAGATCTGCCCGGCTCTGCCTCCTTTAGTGCTGGGATTAAAGGCATGCACCACCGTGCCTGGCTTTTTATGGTTATATGATTATGTCCATCCAGATGCATGTGTGCCACCCATGAGGAAGTGTGTTGGAGATTAGAAGAGGGGGTTGGAGTTCCTAGCACAGCGGCCCTCAACCTTCTTAATGCTGTGACCTTTACAGTTCTTCATGTTGTGGTGACCCCCAACCATAAAGCTATTTTCACTGCTATTTCATAATGGTAATTTTGCTACTGTTATGAATTGTCATGTAAATATCTGTGCTTTCTGATAGTTCTAGGCCACCCTGTTAAATGGTTGGTTGACCCCGAAAGAGGTCACAACCCACAGGTTGAGAACCACTGTCCTAAGGGCTGGAATTATAGAAGTTGTGAGCCAAATAGCCTGGGTGCTAGGAACCAAACTTGGGAGAAACCTCTGGAAGAGTGCTCTTAACCACTGAGCCATCTCTTTGTCTTCAGACTGCTTGCTTTCGGGTCAGTTTTGTTTTATTTTTATTGAGACAGAGTCTCTTGTCTGCCAGGCTAGTCTTGAGCTTACGAATCTTCAGATGATCTGACCCTCAGGCCTCCACCTGCCAAGTGCTGGGATTACGTGTGTGCTTATCTGCACCCAGTTCATATGGTGCTGGAGACTGAAGCCAGCGCTGACTTCCAGGGTGCTAGCGAGCAGCCTGGCAACGGAGCCACACCCACAGCCAGCCAAATATATTTCTGTGGCATATGTCAAGCTGGCCATTCGGAGGAACTGCAGACCTCTGCATAGAACGCGGGCTCCCCGGGGACACATCAGTAGCCAGCAGGTACAGGCAGAGGCATTTCTCATAACCTCCACCCCCCAACACTTGTCTACAGGAGGACAGTGGAGGTCTGACTTGTCCAGCTGGAAATAACCACAGGTTACCCTGACCTGAGAGACTTAATTTGTGTTATAAGCCTAGGCCACTTCTTTTCCCCTAGAAGCCTGAGCCCATCCCTTTGTTTACCTCACTGAAAGGCTCCATCAGCCTGCCCCACTTTATCATTTTTGTTGTTCTGAGACAGAATCTTATTATGTAGTCCAGGCTGGTCTAGGACAGGAGACCCTCCTCCCTCGGCCTCCTGCGTGTTCCTCCAGCAGCTCCCTTGCCTCTCTTTGAGTGCCTAGCATTAGTGCCTATACATATTAATGCAAGTACATAATTATGTAATTATGTACTTATTTCCCTTCTAAACTGTATAACTTCAGTTCATTCCAAAGATGAGAATGATTAAAACTGGCAGGTAGAAGCAGGAGTTTCGGCGCACACCTTCACTCCCAGAACTGGAGAGGCAGAAGCAGGCAGATATCTGTAAGTTCAAGGCCAGCTTGGTCTACACAGTGAGGTCCAGGACAGCCGGGGCTATGCAGCTTTACTCTGTCTCAAAACCAAACCAGACCCTGGCCAGTAAGACGGTTTCACAGGTAAAGGCGCGTGCCATGCAAGTGTGGTGACCTGAGTTCAATTCCGAGATGGAAGGAGAAAACAGACTCCGCTAAGTTGTCTTCTGGCCTCCACATGTCTCTCTCTCTCATAGCACTGGTAATAAACATTTTCAAATCATCGGAACCTTGGAACAGTCCTCCACCTATCTGTGTGTGTGTGTGTATGGGGGGCGGAGGTTGAGGGGTTATAGCCTGTCTCCCTCCCTAAGCTAGACATGCCCTCCATTATTATTTACCTATCCAACCTTCTAGAACCCAGATAAGCGTTTCTCCGTCCCAGCTTTATCAAAACAACCTGAGGACTCTGCCGAAAGGCCAACCCCAAAGACTGATAACGTTTCAGGGCCAGCGTGGCCAGTGAAGTGACTGGTTTCTGTAAGATTCAGCTGCTACCTCAACAGGGAAGCCAGGGAGATCTCCGTCCCAGCAGGCTCCACATTACCCTCCCCTCGCCCCGGCTGGTGCTCAGCCACTGAGGATTTGCCATTGTGCGTAGCTGGAGGTCACTGGCCTCTCATGCACTGTGGGGCAGAAAAAAGAATCTATCTTCAAAGAAAACCTCACGGGATTATCTGATTCTAGTTTCTCTGTCTTCAGGCTCTTTATAGTTCAGCAAGCTGTAGATGACTAATGTTCACACACAGTCATTCTAATAAACCGGTACATTCCACTGTCTCTCCCCTCCCCCTTGGGTGGAAAAACCAGTTTTACCTCTAAGGGCATATTCCTTTCAATATAAAGGTGGCTATTGATTCCGTCTGGAGCCGTTTACTAACATCTGCTTGGACTAGCCATTGATTACAAGTAGAGTAAAATCTTAGGCAAAAGAACATTTTTATTTTATTGCATGTGATTCATGGCTTGGCCCTGTTTGGGGACATTACTGCATAGCTATCATGCCCGCTGTAACCCTCTGGAGAGGTTAACCTCTGCCTCCAGCCTCTAGGCAGCCTTCTTGTATGGGGCTAAGAAACCAATCCTTCGAGGATGCTTTTCCTCAAGAGCACAAGCCTTACTCTGCTCACAAGGAAACTGACTAAATGCAAGGTCTAAACTAAACCCTGCCACCTCCATCTCCATCTGGAGTCTGTCTGTCTCTTTTACTCTGGCTGAAAGTACAGAGCTAAGTACCATCCTGAACCTCTCCTCTGGCATCACCTCGGATCCCTGAATTCAGAACAAAACTGTGCAGAACAGATCACCCTGTAAAAGGGAACTCGTTCCATGAGGGCGAGTTGCACCCTGGGGCAGAAGTGGTCAGCCAGTGGGATCCAGACTGAGCTCCTAAGCAATGGCGTTGATAATGATGACAGATGTAAGGGCTTCTAAGAACCACCTAGAAGAACCAGAGCGGAGATAAAGAAGACCAGGACTGGTTGGCAGTGAGCATCTCTTGCCTCAGCTCTTCCTCTATTCAGACCTAGGGCTCACGTCAGTATCCTAAAAACAGTCTCCATCTCTCTGCCTTCCTCAGTTTGTTCTTCCTCCCAACTTGGTCACATTGGATAAACTTCCTTTTAGCATTTTTTTTTCCCACCATTACTGGTCTCTAACTGGCTTGTTGGGACCAGATGGTTGAGCCTTGCTGGCTAGGGCCGAGGACTGCGGAAGCCCAGGTTTATACGATAAAACCCCAGTTACCGCCACGAGAGGTTTCTTCAGTGACACCCTTGGGAAGTCACAGGGGGTGGGAGAGGGAGGAATGAAACCGCTGAACCAAACTGCTTGGCTCTCCATGCTGCGGCCAGAAGGGAAATGACCTGAGAAGTTGGGTAACTTGTCCAGGTCCATAGAGAGAGTTACTGATTAACTGGGGACTCGTGAGAAAACAAAACAAACAAAAAACCCTACCAGCAGCGTAGGCTCAGTGGTGGGAGCTGGAGCTAGGACAGAAAATGGATGGACCGTGCCCCTGGCACTGGCAACCCAGTGCCGCACGATGCTGTGGTCTCCCCGCACAGATTATAATAAACTTGTCACCATTTTCAAAGAGGGGGACAAACACGCGCTGTGGGATAGCTCGTGACAGTTTGGTTCTTTCCTTCTACCATGTGGGTGCTGTGTGAGGATTGAACTCAGGTCATCAGGCTTGGCGGCCAGAGCCTTTACCTGCTAAGCTTTCTCTACCCTTCAATCCACTTTTAAAATAAATAGAAAAAAAGGACATGTTGGTAGGTTGGGGGTATGGCTCGGTCATTAGAATACCTGTCTGGTATGCACGAGGCCCTGGGTTTGACCCCTAGCACCACATAAAACAGGTATGGTAGCACATACACACAAGCAACCCCAGCATGGAGGAGTACAAATCCATCATCAGCTACATAGCAATTTCAGGGCCAGCCTGGGCTACATGAGACCCTGTCTTAAAACCCTGTCTCAATTTTAATAGCAGAGTCTGAGAACTTTCCTTTCTCCAGAAAGCTTTGGTGCCTTCTGGGGTTAGTCAACTACTTAAAGGCTGTGATCTTCAAAAATCCCTTTCATGTTGGATATATAATTTAGTGTAAATTATTTATCTTGCATGTAGAAGTCCTTGGGTTCCATCCATACACCACCAAAAAAAAAAAAAAAAAGATTTAGAAAAGTCTTCTTCCTTTTCTTACGGGCTCCCCTCAGCCAGAAGGAGCAGCTCCCAATCCTCGGCTGATGAAGTAGGACATAACACTCCTGTCCCTCCCACCCCCCCGCGCCATACACTCAGGTTTCTTCGAGAGCAGTGTTTTCCAACTACTGACCTACAGTCATTGATCCCCAGCTGGACAGGGCCCCAGGCATTTATCCGGCTGCCCCAGGATCAGAAATGGCCTGACTTGGGTTTGAATCCCAAGTGAGGTCACTATGTGAACGGCCCTAAGGTCTAGCACCTCACAGGGTTCCAGGAATCCCAAGATCAAAGCCCCAAGGTTATTTAGAATCTGTGTGGTAAGGTGTGAAGGGCCCGAGTTCAAATGCCCAGTACCCAAGTAAAAGCCCTGCCTACCATCCTACTGCAAGATGGCAGGCAGAGACAAGAGGATCCGTGATAGTTCAAGGGCCAGCGGCGAACAAAGAGGCCCTGGAAAACAGGGGGTAAAAACAGCTGCAAAATGGCTCAGCAAATAAGGCTGATGACCCACCTTCCATCCAGGACCCACAATATGGAAGGAGAGAACCAACTTCTACAAGATATCCTCTGACCTCTACATGCATGCCATGGCACAAATGCACATACACAAATAAATAAATAAGTGTAAATAAAAAATATTTTTAAAAACCCATAAAGGTTATGGTCAAGGTGTAAAGAATAAAGACAAACTTTTTTGTTTGTTTGTTTGTTGTTGCTTTTAAGACAGGGTCTCTCTCTGTATGGACCAGTCTGGTATCAAACTCAGAGATCCAACTGCTTCAGCCTCCTGAGTGCTGGGATTAAAGGCAAAGGCAGGGACTACCACACCAGGCAAGAATGAAGATGAGTGCATACAATGGTTCCTTGCACAGAAAGTTTGTGCACAGGGGTGCTATGCAAGGGCTTTCAACTATTCTTTACTTTTCTTTGGGGATAGGGTCTCCTGTATCCAGGGCGACTTTGAACTTCCAGATCCTGCAGCCTGCACCTCTGAGTGCTGGAATTACAGATACGCAGTTTATGCCTCCCTGGGGAAGAAACCAGGGCTTCCCCATGTAAAGGAACAGCCACTTCTTTATGTTTGAAGGCTACGGTGTCTCTCTCTGTGTAATGGTCCGATACCAGCATTTAACAAAGCAAGGGTTCCCCGAGTCTGCTTGGCTGGAAGGGTTCCATCAGTGACAATGATGGCTTTAGGACACCAGCCTTGAGAAAGAGGAACCTGGGGCTCAGGTGGCCTCCTGAGTACCACACCCTTCTGAGGTTACCACAGCAACACTAGCACCTCCACACACAGCACCCTACAGTTTACAAGGCACTTTCATATCTGCGGGCTCCATACCACAAAAAGGTATCAGCCCTCCTTTTACAGATGGGGGAATCTAGGCTCACAGAACCCTGAGGTCAACACACACAGCTCTGCAGGGGCCAGTCTCAGTGGGATCTTCCCAGTCCTCCAGGAGAGGACATTCCGAATACAAATGGAATGCAGGGTGTAAACAGAAGAGGCTGGATTCTAAGCCAAGAAACAGCAAGCTAGGATACAACCCCCATTGCCCACCCTCCACATAGCAAATCTGTAGAGCCCACATCCTCAGCGTTGACCCCACCCCGGAAGTCTCTTGAAGCTGGCTAGAGGTGTATGAAGCCACCACTGAACCTGAAAGGCGACGTAAAGAATCACCACCCAGGCCCAACACATCTTACCAGCCGGGGGCCTAGGTACAGGTCTCCTCCTCCAGGGAGGAAGGAATCAAGGTGGGGAAGTGTGCAGCTTGTGGGTGGAGGGGCAGAGACGGGTGGAGCTAGGCCTGGTGTTCAGGACTCCTCTGGGAGCTGCAGTGCAGATGTATGTGCGGTTCCTGGCAGTTCTCCAGTGCTGCAGTCCCTCGCTCCCAGCCCCACCCGGACCCCAGCACATCCATTCTCAGGGCAAATCCATGTTCTGTCCAGCAACAGCTGCATCCCGAGCCCAGAAACAGCAAATAGGTTCAGGATCCCAGCAGAAAGAGAGGCTCAGGAACAAAGGACAGGAAGTAAAGGGACATGGTTGGTGAGCGACAGTTACAGCTGCAAGGGGACGAAGGCCTTCTCTTCCCTCCATGCCCAGCCACACCCAACTCCCAAATCTGAGAATAGATGAATGGGGTGGGGTGGGGGTGGGGGGGAGAAGAAGCACCGGAAGTAGCAGCCACCTCAGCAGACTGCTATGGGGGAACAAGGGACCAGAGAGAAAAGTGATCCATCCAAGGGCCCCGGGCAAGCTGCAACCCATGGACACAGGAGAGGAGTGCCCAGGGACTTCAGTAGGGCTTAGCGTCTGCGCCAGAACATCAGGGCGCACAGGGTTTGAAACGGTTGCAGAAGAAGCAAGAAAGGCTGAGGAGTCGGGCTATTCTGTCTGGGGTAGGACAGCAGCTTCAAGACGTGATCTGGCGAAGAGAAGGTGGAAAGGAGGGCAGATTCTCGAGAGAGGGTTGGGGGGTGGGCACCAAGAGCTCTTACAAACCCAAGAGCCATATGCCCAAATTTGGAAGAGTCTGGAAGACCCACCAGAGTTTAGACAAAAGGAACGGGTGGGAGGAAGCAGAGGCCAGATTCACTCTCCTTAAAGCAGCTTTTCATCGCCCACACCTGTACTCAAGATTCCCTAACCAGCAGCCAAATCAATGTACTTTCATAGGACTGCTTATCTAAAAATGAGGAGGGGATTATCAGCCCCTGGGAGAGGGAGGATCAGAGAGGGAAAGCGACCAGCTCAAGGCCACACTGCAAGCTGGTGGTGGGATCTGAATTCGAGGTCAGTAAGAAACATTTAAGGCCCTGGAGCATTGAGAAGGCACGGGGTTGACTTAAGAGAAGCATTAAGAAAGAACGCCTCTGCATCCTGCTAAGAGCCTCCGTGGCTCCTGGACAGGTGAGCAGCTGCAGTTGGGGCTGGTCCATCAGAACCCCTCGGGATAGACAGCTGGTCCTTCCTCGGTGGCCAGCAGGGAGACTCTCTCCGGGACCACACCACGAGAGCCGTCTGGCGCGCTGAATTCCTCAAGCCTCCAAGTTGGGGAACTCACAGCCTCCCCCCCCCATCCCATGGTCCCTAGATCCGCTTTCCCGGTCTCCCCAAGTTTTTCCACCAGTTAACGCAATTAGGAGCCCCGGGCCTTGGACCACACCCTCGGCGGGGCCGAGTCTCCACCAACTCCCCTTCCCCACAGGGGCGCTGTCACCCCGCTCCTCGGGTTCCCTCCTGGGACACACCCAGCCGCAACACCCCCGGGTAGCCGCATCCTAGCAGGGGCCCAGCCAGGTGCTTGTCCCTAGTCCCTACAGTTCTGGACCCTGTGCCCTGCAGCGACTCTGCACACTCACCGCGCTTGGGAGGCCTTGGGTCAGAGCGGACAGACAGACGCAGCTCGAAGCCCGTTAGTCCAGCAGCAGCCGCAGCGCAGGCTGGCGCACGGTGGCGGGGGACACGTGGCGTGCACGGGCCAATCGGGCTCGCCTGCTGCCCGCCCCGCCCCGTCCCGCCCCACCCCAGAGCTTCACTTTTGGAGTCTGGGTGTCACCAGCTGCAGGGACAGGCGTAGGGGAGGCGCCCTCCCGGCGAACCTGCAGCCTCCTACCTGGGTCTGTTCTGACCCCAGCCCTGGCACCTCCGGAGGAAAGGGGACTAGCCAAAGGCCACACTGCCATCCAGAATTTGAAGTCAAGTTAATGTCCTGTTCTGGACACTTTCTCCCACATTCCTGCCACTCACCAAAGGTTTGTTGAGAAACAAAATCGAGGCTTGCCAAAATTGAGACCTTTCCGCACTGATGAGATTCCGCGCCTTCCTGTCCTATTGCGTCACCTACTTCGCAAGGAAGGAAAGGCCAGAGGAGACAATGCCTCGCTCAGGGTCGCACAGCTTGCAGATTTTGGGGCTGGGAATCGAAGTTAGGGCAGGTGGCTCCAGAGGGATCCTTTGGCCGTGGGGTATGAGTCTGGTCGAAGTGGAACCTACAAGAAGGCCAGAAATTGTTTTCTAGATCTGTGTGGGGACTCGGCACAATCTCTTGAGAGTTCCTAGGGAACAGAGGGTCTAGCATTAACAGAGAAGGCTCTGCTGCTTGGTGGCCAGAGTGGACAGCAAACTGCTGTTTATGAGCAGGTTCTTCTCTGAGTTTTTAAAAAGGGGAGGGGCATCATCAGGGGCCAGTGAGCCAGCTCAGCAGGCAGAGGTGCTTGCTCCCAAAACTGGGTTTGATCCCTGAGACCCATGTCCGGAGCACACTTCCCCGCTCTGATAAATAAATAAAATGCACTTTTAAAAGTTAAAAAAAATTATCCCTGGAATCTGTTACTAGTTCAGAGAGTAGTAAGCCTCTAATAAGATCTAATTGGAAAATGTGTCCTCCATCTTTTCATTTCACCCAGTGAACATTTATTGAGCACTTGCTGCATGCTGGAGCAAAGTGAACAGGTGGGGTCAGCTGCCCTGCTCCACCCCTGGAACTTCCCAAAAGACAGAGGTTTGGATTGTTTTATGGGAAGCCTGGGGCTAAGGTGAAGGAAGAAGCACTTGAGGTAGGCATGTTGGGCAGGCTAACCTTTGGGATGAGAAAGAGGAATAAAATGATGCAGCTGCAAGTTTTGAGAAGAGCCGGCTCAAGGGGGAGTCAGCAGAGTCTGTGTCCCAGCACTTAGAGGCCAAAGCAGGAGGATCAGGAGTTCAAGGTCACCTTTGGCTTCGAACAACTTCAAGGCCAGCCTGGGTTACCGCGAGACTGTCTCAAAAACATACAATAAAGGCTGTGGGATTGTAGCTGAGTTTGTAGACTGTTTGGCATGCATGAAGCCTTGGGTTGAATTGCTAGTACCACATAAAATCAGACTTAGTGGTACACACCTACAATCCTAGTTCTTAGAAGGATCAGAAGTTCAAGGACAGCTTGGCCAGTCATGACTCTCTCTCAGAAAACCAAATAAATAAATATAAATAAGAAAATGAGAGGGGGAGGGGGAGGAAGAGAAGGCTGGCCCTGCCATGATGGGGTCAGTGGTCTCCTTGCACACAGTCATAACTGCTGTCATATACTGAGTATTTCCACGAGTCACAAGGTTGCATACTTCCCCTTTCTTTTAAGTGAATGTACTTGTGTGTACACATGTGTGCATACACTCACCTTTGAGCACAAGTGCCATAGCATCCATATAGATGTCAGAGGCCAACTTGCAGGACTTGGATCTCTCTTCCACCATGCAGGTCCTGGGAATAGAACTCAGGTTGTCAGGCTTGGGGTCATGCTCCTTTACCTGCGGAGCCATCCTGCCGTCCCTGTAGACCCTTTAATTACAATGTCGTATCTAATCCCAGCATTCTGTTGATTGGATATTTATTTAGTCAGCACCTACCATGTGCCAGGCTTTATCTCAGAAGGTTCATCAACAAACCAAGATCTCTGCTGTCATGGTGTCTGCATTCCAGCCCAGAGGAGATAGATACAGTATAGCAAATATGACAACATGTGAGCAGGGGGCAAAAACTGAACAAAGGGAAAGGCAGGTGACATGTGTTCACTTAGGAGGATGTTTAGCCAAGGCTAAATTAGAGAGATTTGAGAAAGACTGGAGGAAGTAAGTCAGCAGAGCAGACGCATGTTTGAAGAGTCCAGGCCAAGGAAATAGCAATGGCAACAGGGCTACAGTGCTTGGAGACCAGAAGAGGTCCTGGGTGTTCAGCCAGCAGGAAGCAGAGACGGAGGAGGGAATCAAGTCATGCAGGGCCTGGCAGCCTTGGCCCAGGGGGTGGGGGTGGGGCTGCTGAGTATTGGGTAATGGATAGATGAGGGTTTAGTGTATCCACAACTGTGTAAACGATGTGTCTAACTCTGCCATTTCTTGACTGCATAAAGCCAGTATCTTCTCAGCAGCCACTCCCCATCACTCCTGAATCCAAGCACCAACTCACTTCCTCCTCCTCAGCCCTTCCTTGTCTTTTTTTCTCCTCCTCTCCCTTCACTTCTCTCCTCCCCCATTTTTGGTCTTTAGAGACAAGGTCTCATGTGTTTGAGGCTGGCCATGAACTCCACATGTTGAGAATGACCTTGAACTTCCCAATCCTTCTCCCTCCCAAGTGCTATGATTACAATAGAGAACCACCACACCTCCCCATCCCACCCAACAGGTTTGACTTCTATCTCTCTGGATTTTTTTTTAAACCCAGTTCATTTAAATGGAATGATACATATGTAGCCTTTGGGGTGTGGCCTTATTGGGCACGCTTTAGTATAACAGGGCCCCAGACCTTAGCACAACTGACTCCATGATGGGAATGCCATTTGGGCTGTAAAACTCAGCACATAGACAAGAACCAGCTGCCAAAACGAAAACAAAGGCCGAATCCATCAAAGCCCATACAGTTCTGGGAAAGTCTCTATGTGTACTAACCTTGCTCTTTGGCTTCTGTAGTTCCGTTTCTGGCTAACTGCTCTTGTTAACCGAAGTATATCAACCTAGGACATGGATTTCGTGCTTAAAAGCTCATGCCGAGAAAGGCTCATTAGGACCCGACACCCCTCGTAGTCTCCCGCCAGCTGGAAAGGACTTTCTGCTGGCAAAAATCCGTGTCTGAGCAGTCTTCTCTGGTGGATTTCCCACCCCAGTTCATCTACATTGCAGCATGTGTCTTGATACTTCCATTTTATGGCTGAGTAATAATCTGTTGGGGGAGTCAGCTGAATTTCGCTTTTCAGTTCATCTGCTGGGGTTATTTAACTCAGTTCAGCTTTCTGGCCATTGTGACTGAGCCACTGCAGTCCACTGTTAACAGCTGGGAATACCGACTTGAACGCCACTGTGTGGGTCCCCTCATGTATTTGCCTAGAAGTGAAGCTGATGTGGCTATGTGATAATCTCTCTTTCTCTCTCCTCACAGTGTTGAGCAACGAAGGCAGGGCCTAATGTGTGGAGGCAACACCCTCCCATTGAAGTACATCCCTCCACCGTTAGCTTGCCAAGGAACCACACGGCTGATTTTCACAGCGGTTGCACCATCCGATATTCCCACAGCAACGCACGGTGTTCAGACTTCAGATTTCTCCACATCCTTGCCAACACTGTGTGTATGTGTGTGCTGCTGGGGACAGAACCATGAGCCTGGCATGTATTAGTCAGCTTAACCTCTGCCCAACACCTGACCTCTTTAGGGTCTCAGCTAGCTCAGGCTGGCCTTCACTTTGCAAGGTAGCTGAGGATGACCTTGAACTCCTGACTTACCTCCACCTCCTGAGTGCTGTGATTACAGGTTGGCATCTGCATCCCCGATGCTTGGTGTATGTGGGCTGGAGGTCTCACCTAGGTCTCTGTGTATTCTGGGCAAGTACTCTACACTGATAAAACGCAGTCCAGATTTCCCACTGTCTCTATGCACATTCTCATCCACACACAAAGAGACTCTGAAAACCAAAACAAACTTCATGGTTGAACATGGTGGCACACACCTTCGCCCGTAGTTTTAGCATTCAGGAAGTAGAAGTAGGAAGATCAGCTCATCCTCAGCTACATAGTGAGGCCAGCCAGGGATATGGGAGACCTTAGAGGGGGTGGGCAATTGATGGAGAAGAGGCAGGGAGGAGTAATGACTGGAGTGATGTTGTAGAAATGGGATAGCGTGTATGAACCTTACAAGGTCTTACTGTTCAGCCTGGGCTCTTGAGATCCTTTTTGTATTGGCCTACCGCACACTGGGGTTATGTGTGTCCATCACCACACCCTCGTTATATTTTACTATAATTGTAAAATTTGATTTTTGTTTTGTTTTCTTGAGACAGGGTTTCGCTGCGTAGCCCTGGCTGTCCTGGAACTTGCTCTGTAGAGCAGGCTGACCTTGAACTCACAGAGATCTGCCTGCCTCTGCCTTCCAAATGCTGGGATTAAAGGTGTGTGCCACCTTGCCCGGATTGATTTGCTCTTTTTCTTTTTTAAGATAGGGTTTCTTGTATCCCAGGATGGCTTCAAACTTTGTATAGCCGAGACAAACCTTGAATGCCCGATCCTTCTGCCTCCATCTCCCCAAGCCTGCATGGCCATCAGCTTCTATTTAGTATTCCCGACTTGCTGTACATATAATCAGAACAATCATTTTTGCCCAAAGTCGGCTGAAGAAGCTAGGCAGAATTAAAGGTTCCTCAGTCAGTTGGTGGTGGTACATCCCCTTAATTCCAGCACTCAGGAGGCAGAGGCAAGTGGATCTCTGAGTTCGAGGCCAGCCTGGTCTGTAGAGTGAATTCCAGAACATCCAGAGCTACACAGTGAAACCCTGTCTGGAAAGCCCAAAACCAATCAAAAAAGCCGGTTCCTTTAGCTGCAAAGTTGAATCTCGGGAGCAGAGGTACAGAGCAAGAAGGAAGGCTAGTTAACGCTACCATTCCTTTCGGCTGAGCTCATTGTCTTTGCTTCTTGGAATGGGTCCTGAGAAAACAATTTGAAATACGAGAAAGCTCTGAGGGAAACTCTGTATTTTTTTTTTAAGTACAAAGAGGAAGGCCCCTCGGTTGTGGAAATGTAAGTAAGTAGGTGTCGCAGCCTTGCAGGCCGATGGAAACAAACCCTGGAAGGAAGCAAGCATCAGACGGCATCACGTTTTCGGCATTTTCTCAGGCTCCTTCTTCCACAGACTGGCCCCTCCAGAGGGGTCGTACAGGAGAGGGCGAGATGCTTGACTCAGACCAGAACAATGCATCCGGACTGGGGATTTCCTCAACTGGCCTTTAAATTAAACCGGCAGTCCCTGGAGAAGTGGAAGTGGACACATACTGCCACCTGCTGGCTAGTTGCTGGATGGTGGCCAGGCAAGGTGGTAGCTTCTGGCTCCCCACCTTGAGGTGGCCCCAGGAATCCAGCCTGCTAACAACTGGGGAACGGTCCTCAAAGCCCCTCTCAGGGCCTGCATAAGAGTTTAGAATCTTAAATGGGGGTGTGGAGCATGGGGCTGGAGAGATAGCTCAAGATCAGTGGTTAAGAGCACCTGTTGTTCTTCCAAAGGACTTGAATTCAATTTCCAGCACCCACATCAGGCGCCTCAGAACTACCTGCAACTCCAGCTGTGGGTTGGGGAGAGTGATGCTACTCCCTCTTATGGCCTCTACCATCACCGATACACAATATGTCATATACACATAAATAATAAAATAATTTTAAAAAAATTTAAAAAGATATGAAGTTATAGGTAGGGAGGTGGGGTAGATATGGAATAGTTACGGGTCAACATGATAACAACGAATTGTATAAAATTCTCAAAGAATTAATAAAAACACAATAACACTGATGGAACTAAAGAGTTAAGGACTGATTTTCTCCATAGTTCCCAATCATTTGGCATGAAGATTACTTCCTGCTATGGAATCCCAGCCATATAAAGATGCTCACTTTGGGACAGGCGGTCACTCTAGGATTGGGATCTGCCCAGTTGGTAGAGTGCTTGCCTAGCTCCCATGTGGCCCTGGGTCCCATGTGGGCCCAGCTCCCATGTGAGCTGGGCATAGTGACCCACACTGTAATCTCAGGACTTGGGAAGTGGAGGCGGAGGAAGGATCAGAAGTTCAAAGTTATCTTCACTTCACAGCAGGTTCAGCCTAGGACGCAGGAGACTATGAAAGTAAAAAAAAAAAAAAAAAAGCCACTTTAGAGAGAAGCATCTTCAAACCTATTGGAGACAAAGACTCAGTGGTTTGGTGATGTGTGGATGACAGGGGACACATGTATGCAGACTCACAAGGCGTGTGCCATGATACCTACTGCGGCTAGCAGACAAGCCTGTGGAGGGTGTCACTATGCTGGATGACACGGGCAGTTCTGACACAACGATACCTGTGAACTCAATATACAAGAGAAGAAAGAGGTACACATGTTATGTGTTATTCTTATCACTGTGACCAAACCCCAAGGAAGATGCAAGGCAAGGAGGAAGGATTTGCATTCACGGTTTGAGTAGATGCAGCTCGTCCCAGGGAGGAAGGTGCGGCGGCTGGCCATTCCTGTCCCCAGTCTGGACTCAGAGAGAGGGATGGTGGTGCTCCGCTTGCTTTCTCCTTTTTAGCCAGTGCAGGGTCCCAGCCTATGGGATGGTGCTCCCACCTTCAGAGTGAGCCTTCCCACTTCAGTAAGCCTTTTGGACACGCTCACAGACACACCCTCAGGTGTGTTTCCATGTGATTGTAAATTCAGTCTCATTGACAATAAAGATTAACTACATCATAACAGTAGGATGGGAATGTGATATATGGGGCCGGAGAGATGGCTCAGTGGGGTAAGAGCTCTGGTGGCTCTTCCAGAGGACCTGAGTTCAATTCCCAGCACCCACCTGGCAGCTCACAACTCTTACTCCAGTCCCGGGGGATATGACGCCCTCTTCTGACCTCCTCCAACCCCAGGCAATCATGAGATAGGTAAGCATAGACATACACATGGGGAAAACATTCATACCTATAAAACTAACTAATTTTAAAATGCTATAAAAAATTAAAAATGGGGCTGGAGAGATGGCTCAGAGGTTGAGAGCACTGGCTGTTCTTCCAAAGGTCCTGAGTTCAATTCCCAGCAACCACATGGTGGCTCATAACCATCTATTGTGAGATCTGGTGACCCCTTCTGGTGTGTAGGCATGCAGACAGAATGCTCTATAAATAATAAATAAATAAAATTAAAAAAAATTAAAAATGGAGCCCGGTGGTGGTGGCGGCGGCGGCAAATGCCTTTAATCCCAGCACTTGAGAGGCACATCTCTGTGAGTTCGAGGCCAGCCTGATCTACAAAGAACGAGTTCCAGGACAGCCAAGGCCATACCGAGAAACTTTGTCTACAAGCAAACAAACAAAACAATCAAAAATATCAAAAATGGGTTGGGCATGACGGTGCATGCTTTTAACACGGCGACAAAGAAGGGCAGATCACCGTGAGTTCCAACCAGGACTACACAGTGACAGCCTGTCTCAAAACAAAACAGCATCCTCCCAAACTCCCAGGTGGTACATCTGAGCTGGGCATGCTGGCACCTGCTTTTAATCCCAGCTCTGGGGGTGGGGAGGCAGAGCCAGGCTGATCTCTGTGAGTTCAAGGCCAACTTGGTCTACATAGTGAGTTCCAGGTCAGCCATGGCTACATAGAGAGCCCCTGTCTCAAAATAATGATAATAAAAAATAATAACAATGAGGGACATCTGTACAGGGTACACCCAATGGAGAGGGCTCCAGTGTCAGAAAGCAGATGTATGTGAGCCATGGACTTTATGAACATTCCTGGGCTATGTTGTTTATAAAATAACATTTTGCCAGGTGTGTGATGGCACACGCTGTAATGCCAGCACTCAGGAGGTAGAGGCAGAAGTTCCAGGCCAGCCTGGGAAACTGCTATCTTACCTGGAAGTTCTTCAGGACAGTAGGGAGCTGTCACCTCCTGTGGCAATGCCTTCTGTCCTGAGGAACTTGAGGGTCCTCCTAAGGAAGAGTCATTGCTGACATTTGTACTTGGTGGGCTGTGGATATGGCTCACTGAGTAACAGCTTTGCTTGTACAAACTTGGTGACTTGAGTGCTATCCTGGGGTTCCACGGTGGAAGGAGAGAATCGATTCCCCATTCTCTGGCCTCCACACACCTGCTGGGGTATGTGTAAATGCCCCCAATAATACATACATACATACATACATACATACATACATTTATTTACTGTAAGCAGCTACTACTCTGTGGACTTCTCTCTTTTAAGGGGAGTTGATGGTATTTTGGGGTCCAGGTCCCCACACTTTTCCCAGATTTTTTTTTTTTGAGATAGGTTTCCTTTGTGTAACAGACCTGGCTGTTCTAAAACAGTGTTTCTCTGTATAGCCTTGGTTGTCCTGGACTTGCTTTGTAGACCGGGCTGGCCTTGAACTGACAGAGATTCTCCTGCCTCTGCCTCCTGAGTGGCGCCTCGACCGCCTGGCCCAGGCTCCCACGTTTTTGAAGTCTGTCTGAGGTCTACGGGTCTGCTGGAATTTCCTTCCTCTGTTCTTTTACACGAGACAGAATCATATTCTTTTTACGTAGCTCAGGCCGGCCTGGTACTCACAATGGCTGTCTTGCTTCAGCCTCCCAGTGTGGTAAGGCACAGCCTACCATGCCCAGCTAGAGATTTTCTTTGTGGTTCTACAGTTTCCTTCCTCTTCTTCAGTTATGTGCTCCTGTTCTGGAACTATCGAGTCCTTTGTGTTAGTCCCTCAGGAGCCAGGTTCACGAGCTCGGCAGTGCCAAGCGTAGTCCCACCCAGGGTGAGGTCACTTGCCAGCTCAGCCACAGCTAGTTGATTTCTTCAGTCTCCTCCCCCTTGGCAAACCTTCTTCTCCCAGATGCCATCCATGCCTTGCTTGGTGACGTCACGGGAGCCTAAGCAAGGCTCTGGATGCAATCACTGGTGTTGGAATTCTTCTAGAGACGCGCCAGAGCTCCTGCTCTTTGACTGCAGCAGCAGCAGCAGCAGCAGCCGGGCAAAGGTCCTCTAAAAGGAGTGGCCTTCAAAGCTGCAATCAGTGCCTATCCACGGGCTGGATCAACGTGGTGGCAGTGGACAGAGGAATGCCAAGCTCATCAGGGACTGGGGACACAGCTCAGTTTGTAGAGTGCTCATCAAGCTTCCTTGAAACCCTGAACTCAATCCCCAGTGCTGACATAAACCGTATGGTGCTGCATGACTGCAATCCCAGCATTTGGGAGGTAGAGAAAGGAGGATCAAGAGTTCGAGGAAGGCTGGGTGTGGTGACACCATTAATTCCAGCACTCAGGGAGGCAGAGGCAGACGGATTGCTGTGAGTTTGAAGCCAGCCTGGTCTACAAAGCAAGACCATGACAGCCAAGGCTATGCAGAGAAACTCTGTCTTGGAGGAGGGAGGGAAAGTTTCCTAGGTCATGGTGTCTCTTCACATCAATAGAACAGTAACTAAGACTGAGTGACCCTAGAACATTTGTTAACTGCCTTTTTTTTTTTTCTGAGGAATCCAGAGGCACCAGTCATCCAGCACCAACTAGCTCTTGGCAATGAGACTAAATACAAGCACTGAGCTCCTGATCCTCCTGCTTCTGCCTCCCTAGTACTGGGGTTGCAGGTGGGCCCCACCATGCTTTCATGTGTTGTCATTTTTGTTCATTGAGCAAAGGTCTGGTCCCTTCATAATGGGAGGTGGAAGTTCTGCTGGGTTCTATGACTTTACATTTTCACATACATAGTAGGAGAATAAAATGAGTTTGATCTTAAGGTTCCTCTTGTTTTCGTATGATAAAGCTGGAGTTTTGAATATTCTAAGGTTTCACTTACTCCTTGGAGAACCTATGACTCTTAGCTCCCTGCTCTGGGATTCCAAGAAACCACAACACACTCAAGGGTCTAGTGAGAGACCACGTCTCCTTAAATTGTCCTGCGGGTGGGGGTGAAAGTTCTTCTAAACTGGGAGACAGCTCGGAGGTTAAAGCACCTGCCTTGCATGCATGAGGACCTCAGATTGACCCTCAGAACCCACATAAAATCCAGATTCAGTGGCATGTGCCTATAATCCCAGGGCAGGGGAGGCAGAGATGGGAGGATCCCTAGGGTTAAATAGCTAGCCAGTCTAGCCTGACTGTGAGCTTCAGGCCAACAAGAGACCCCGTTTCAATGGAGGTAAATGACATTCCTATGGAAGACACTCAAAGTTGTTCTCAGGCCTACACACACAGACACACAGACACACACACACACACACGACTTCTTCTAAGCCTGGATGCAGCTTGCCTGACTAGGTTTTGTCATTCATTTATGCTTTCTTCATGATCCATTCATTGTTGTTGAGATAAGGTTTCACTATGTAGCCCTGGCTTTCATAGAAGTCGCTATGTAGAACAGTCTGGCCTCCAACTCATGGAAATCTACCTGCCTTTGCTTCCTGGATGCTGGGAATAAAGGTGTGTGTCACCACACCCACAATGATTTCTTGATATCAACAAATACACGACAAATGAAAACGATGTATCACTTCCAGAACTTGAATATTCCAAGATAGTTTATTTCCAAGGCTGTCTATTCCAGCCACATGTTCCCGACCCCCCTGACTCACCCCAGAGTAGACACAGGAAAATAGTGACTTTTCCAATTTCATAATGTAGCCTGAACCACTTGTGCCCTGTTCTTTTGTCCTCATCTATCCTTTGTCCTTTTGGGAACCCTTGGACTAGAAAAGGTGAAGCTATGATCCTGCTGTTGAAACCAGTCTGCGGAGCTCATCTATTCATCCATGCATCTCTGCATCCTTCCATCCACCCATAAATATACTAACCCACATATCCTTGTATCTATCCACTCACCAATTCCGTCCATCCATTTACATATCTATCTATCTATCTATCTATCTATCTATCTATCTATCTATCTATCTATCTATCCA
The DNA here is from genome assembly GCA_028658305.1 of Pachyuromys duprasi. Taxonomy (NCBI): domain Eukaryota; kingdom Metazoa; phylum Chordata; class Mammalia; order Rodentia; family Muridae; genus Pachyuromys; species Pachyuromys duprasi. The sequence goes on from CM053757.1 coordinate 41,883,649, forward strand.
TCCATCCATCCATGCATCCATTAATCAACTTATCCATCTACCCACTCTTTCATCTATCCCCCAAGCTAGCCACCCAGAATCCATTTCTCTATCCACTCATCCATCTACTCACTTATCCATCCATCCATCCCCCAATATGTTTCTAAGATCATAAAGTGCCAGGTGTCTTGCTAAGGCTTTGGCAATCAAATATGAGTAATCCAGGATTGGTCCAACTATGAGAAACATTAAGCTCACCCCCGAAGGACTAGAGACAATGGTCCTGGAGTGATCACACAGGTTCTTATACAGATGTACACTGTGAAAGTTACAGTGGGATGGAGAGAAACAGGTGCTCTGAAAAATTTCAAGAGCTCAGGCTAGACCTAGTGCTTTATGGCACACTCAAGGACATAAAGGGTCATTCCCCAGGGCCCTGAGCAGATCCTGCATGCCGGATGTCTGGGAGACAGGGATGTTATCCATGCAACGCTTATCCCTTGGAAACCATCAGCTTTTGTGGTCTGGAAAAACCTTAGCATCCCTTTGAGAGTGTAGAGTCTGAGGCAAGAAGCTAAACCACAGCTTCCCAAAGCTTCTTTCAACCCTGTGGGATCAGACGCTGAAGAATCAGAGAACCTGGATTTGGCTGAAGCCTTCCTTGGATAGGGAACCTGGGCCTCAGCCAGGCATGCTCAGCCAGCAGGCAGCAGAGCAGGCAGTGGGCCAAAGCCGAATGAGGTTGCTCTTCCCCAGGCTGAATGTCCTGCTCTGCAGAGGGAACTCTATCTCCCCGGAACCCAGGAGGGATTCTCCAGGACAAGGCATCCTTATGTGCAGGGAAACAAAATTCTAAGTCTAAAAACAAAAAGCCCAAACCCAAAAAACATAGAAAATATGCGAAGTATAAAGCTGTGAAGAAGAAAAGTGAGGGGCTGGAGAGATGACTCAGAGGTTAAGAGCACTGGCTGCTCTTCCAGAGGTCACGAGTTCAATTCCCAGCACCCACATGGCATCTCACAACTGTCCGTGACTCCAGTACCAGAGGACCTGACACCCTCACAGAGACACAGATGCAGGAAAAACACCAATGCACATAAAAAAGTAAAAGGAATCATTTGTTAAAAGATTTATTTATTTTACATATATAAATGCTCTATCTGCAGGTCACTATAAGAGAATATCAGATCCCAGTATAGATGGTTGTGAGCTACCATATGGTTTCTGGGAATTGAACTCAGGACCTCTGGAAGAACAGACAGCGTTCTGTTAACCTCTGAGCCATCTCTCCAGTCCCAAAAGAGGAATCATTAAAAAAATTTTTTTAAAAGAAGAAAAATGAACTCCTTAAACTATGTCATAGCCCATTCTTTTATTTGTTTGAGATGAAGTTTCATGTAGCCCAGGCTGGCCTCCAATTCATTATGTAATCAGGGAAGACTTTGAACCTCTGATCCTCCTGCCTCCTTGTCCTTAGTGGTTAAGGTTACAGTTTTGTGCTGTCTCACCGAGTTTATGCACTGCTGGGGATGGAACCTGGGGCCCTGTGTATGCAAAGCAAGTGCTACATCACAGTATTAGTATTAAGGTTTTTCCATAATTGTTTTTATTCCCCCCATGGGATTTGCTGTTTGAGAAAGTTCTACCTATGTCATTTAAGCAAAAATGCTTTTAGGGACATCAGCTTTGAGAACAAAGGTCAGTGTCAGCACAGTCTTAGGCTGGATGAGCCCAACTTCTGCTGCAGTATAAACACACAGACAATACGTGTGGACTTGTTCCAAGATGTCATTAACAGATGCTGCAACACGGATTTCAGATTCCTTGTCACCAAATCCTATACTTCCTTCATTTGAAAATATTAGTTTGGGAGCTGGGGAGATGGCTCAGAGGCTCCTCTTCCAGAGGTCCTGAGTTCAATTCCCAGCAACCACATGGTGGCTCACAATCATCTCTGAGATCTGGTGCCCTTTTCTGGTATGCAGGCACTGTATACATAGAACTCATAACACTGTATACGTAGTAAATAAATAAATCCCCCCCCCCAAAAGCACACACCTGTAAAGCAGTATTCTGGGAGGCAGAGACACGCAGATCTCTGTGAATTTGAGGCCAGCTTGGTCTACAAAGCCAGTCCAGGACAACCAAGGCTACACAGAGAAACCCTGTCTTGAAAACAAAACAAAACAAAAGCCACCCTTTAATCCCAGTACCCAGGAGGCAGAGGCAGGCAGATCTCCATGGGTTTGAGGTTAGCCTGGTCTACATAATGAATTCCAGGTTGGCCAAGAATACATAATGAGTTTCTATCTAAAAAAAAAAAAAGTTAGTCAGGAGGATTGGAGAGATGGCTCATTGGTTAAGAACTCTTCCAGCTCCATCACAGGGCTGGAGTTCTAGTCCCTCCACGTTGGCAGACTCACACCACCTGCAACTCCAGCTTCAGGAGATCCAGTGTCCAAGCACACCTCAAGTGCATGCACAAACATGTACTCCCACACACACACATACACATACATTTTAAAATGGCACGCTGGCTGCTCTTTCAGAGTTCCCAGCATCCATGCCAAGGGACTTGCTACTGTTTATGACTCCAGGTTCAGAGCATCTGTCACCCAATTCTGGCCTCCCCAGGCACCTGCATAAACACGGCACACTCTCACACAGAGGCCTATGCACATACACATAAATAAAAATAAACCTTTTGTTGTTGTATGAAGTAGGGTTTCTTGGTGTGTAGCCCTGGCTGTCCTGGAATTCACTTTGTAGATCAGGCTGTCCTCGAACTCACAGAGACCCTCCTGCCTCTGCCTCCCTGAGTGCTGGGATTAAAGATGTGTGTTAACACCCGGCAAAATAAACCTTTTTTTAAAAAGTGTGTAGGTCCCCTTCTGCAGCCCACTGGAGGTGACCCTTGTGACAAATTCAGTATAAGAAAATGATCTGTTCAAAGACGACTATGTAAGATATTTCAATTAGAATTGTCTTAGGGGGTGCTCAGATTGTGAAACCACCCAGATACCTTAGGCCAGTGCTTCTCAACCTTCCTAATGCTGTGACCCTTTAACTCCTCATGACCCCCAACCATAAAGTTTTGTTACTTTGTAGCTGTAACTTTGCTACTGTTATGAATCGTAATGTAAATATCTGATATTCAGGGGATCTGATGTGTGACCCCCAAAGGGGTCTGAGACCCACATGTTGAGAACCACTGTTTGACAGTGAAGAAACTGTGAAGCACACCATCTAAAAGATTAGCGTGTCCTGACAAGTATGTTTTGGCTATGATTATGTCCCCTATAGATTCACACGGTTTACAAAAAACAAAAAAACAAACAAACAAACAAAAAAACCCCAAAACCCCGTGGTTTCTAGGTGGTGGCGCTGTCTGAAAAGCTTTCAGAATCTCTAGGCCACTTCCTTGCTGGAGGAAACAGAGGGTGGAGGTGGGCCTTCCTTGGGCCTCCTGACTGCTGATGCCCTGGGTCACGCAGGCCTCGAACTCCTGCCCCCCTACCCCCACCCCCGTGATGAACTCTGTCCCTCCGGAACCCTGAGCTGAAATAAGCCCTCCTTCCCTTAAGTCGCCTTTGTCACAGCACAGCCGAGACGACAGACGATGAAATAAATCCTCACTGTCAAGAACGTGAAAATATACTTTTATTTTTGATAAAAAGACTTAAATCTCACATTAAGACCTTCGATAAATACGATTAAAAATATTAACAGTGTTTAGCTCTACGGCAGACTCAGCCCTTTATCCAGCTGGCTGTGGTGGCGCATGCCCACGTTCCCAGCGCTCAGGGGGCTGAGGCATAGTGATGTGGAGTTCAAGGTTAGGCTATGTGTTGAGACCCCACTCAACTGTGTTCCTTTTTCCTACATCCTGTCTGCCTTTTACAGGTTTCCTCTGAGTGAGAGTTGTGGGTGTGGTAACAACAACTTGATGGGTCAGTGAGTTGTCAGCAACGGGAGTGGGGCTGTCCCCTCCTTGTCAGATGGTGCAAAGGGCTCCAGCTGCCATGGGAGAAGATTTGAATGCCCTCACGGAGACAGTGAAAAGGGGAGAAAGATAACTCTACTTGCTTGTTCCCTATGGGAAGGCATTTCTCGGGGTGGTCCTGGTCATCCAAACTTCCCCAACAGCGTTGCTGGCTACACACATCTCCTTCCTACCTTCTCCATCCTGGGAGGAGAATGGCGTGGCTCATACCCTCTTCTCCATAGAATCTTTGGAGGGAGTGGTGAGTCTGAGAACCATGGTGGACTCAGGCCTTGCAGCCTGTACACCGAAGACAGAGGCCTCTGCAGTGTGGCAGAGGGCAGGATAAGATGGAGGAGGTCCTGGCCCCAGGGACTCAGATGGTTCAGTGGCTCCTCCGTCTGCTGCCACAGTGGCCATTTTGTGACTCCTTTTCCAGGTCCTGAAGTAGATCTTTCTGGAACTGCCTGTGGTACGAACAGAGCAGGGGCTGCCTGAGGCTATTGCTTGAACCAACCTGCTCTCCCAGGTAGCCTTCCTGAGGTGAGGTCATCATGTCCCCTACCCCATGCTGCCCGCCTGTATGTGAGGGGTGATTCTGTTGATCAAGTGCCAAAACCTCACGGGTGAAGCTCTGGGTGGCTCCAGGCTGAGCCTCACTGCCTAGCTGGGTCACTTCGGGTGACATGGAATTTCAGCTTCCTCATTGGCAAATGAGGATAACAGAACCCAGCTCTTAGGATCCGGAGGAAGACGCCACCAGAAAATATGTCACGTAATCAACTCTCCGTGACATGGTACATCAGCGCTCACTTACACAGCCTCCGGACTGATTCGTTCCACCCATGCCTGCTCAGGTGCATTGTTTCCTGTTTCCTCTTTCTCATGATGAAAAACTTGGCTTCCTGAGCCCCAAGGAAAGAGGAGTCACATTCCCAAAACAAGTCCTGGGACCACTTGTCAATCCAGTCCTCAGGCTCTTCCATGTCCCTCCCAGCTGGAGGTTTTGGCAGAGGTTGGGGTTGGGGGAAAGGGATATGGCTACCTTGACATGGCCAACCTGTTCCCAGCTTGGAATTGTAGGTCCTCAATCTCCTGCCGCAGGGTGGTGTTTTTCAGAGCTAATATCAGGTTTTTTTCTTTCTGTAACAAAACAAGAAGGAGCCTGGAGCGGAGCGGCTCACTCACTCGGAAGGCACAGTGGATGGCAGCCATCACCTCTTCCGCAGACACTGCTTCATCCTGGATTACCATTTCATCTTATGGAGTAAGAAGCTGACTGCAAACAAGGTCAGAGTTAAGACGGACTGTCGGCTTGACTTTTGCTATTGAAGAATGTTACAAACAAAAGTCAGTGCTGGTAAGATGGTTTAGTCAGGGCTGGAGAGATGGCTCAGTGGTTAAGAGCAGTGGCTGCTCTTCGAGAGGATCTGGGTTCAGTTCCCAGAACCTGCATGACAGCTCAAAACTGTCTGTAACTCCAGGTCTAGGGGCTCTGACACTCTCACATACACATATATGCAGCAAAACATCAATCAATTCTCATAAAAATAAAAATTTAAAAATCATTAAAAAACAGTTTGAAAAGACAACAAATAGGTGTGGTTCTACCTATTTTTTAAAAAAGAGAGAGAGAGAAGAAAAAACAGTGCTAGTAAGATGGCTTAGTCGGAGCTGGAGAGATGGCTCAGTGGTTAAGAACACTGGCTGCTCATGCGGAGGACCCAGGTTTGATACCCAGCACCCACATGGCTTTTCAAAACTGTAACTCCAGTTCCAGGGGATCCAGTACCCTCTTCTGGCCCCCGTGTACATGTGGTACACAGACATCCATGGAGGCAAAACATGCACACACATAAAATAATAAAAATAAACCTAAGAAAAGGTTAAAGAAAAGAAAAAAGATGGTTGGAGGGCAGAAGAGTGTTTTCTGCCAAACTGGACTGTCTGAGTTTAATCCCAGCCACCCACATGGTGAAGGGAGAGAACTCACTCCTGCAAGTTGTCCTCTGACCTCCTCCCCAGGCGTGCCATGGCATGCACCCACCCACCCATCCATAGACAAAATCAATCAATCAATAAACAAATAAGCAAACCTAATAAAAACCCAAACAGACCAATCCCACATTTTGACAGGACCTAACGGTGATGACGTCCCAGGGTTCTGAGACCTCAGTTCTGTGTCTTCAAAGTGCCTTGGCTCTCCAGTTTCCTTTATGGAGGCTAGCCTGGCCTATGGGCCTCACCTCCTTCCTTAGCCCCTGCCTGCATCAGGCTGCTGGGGAAGAGGTGGAGGGAGTGGGATGGAGGAGTGGGGGTGGGGGGAGGGCTGTCCTAGTTATAGCAACCTGAGGGCCCAAGAAGAGGCAGGAGTCAGGTGACCAGGAGCTGCTGCCTGACTCAGACCAGATTCCTGCAGGAGCAGCAGAGCCAAACTGGCAGGGGCCGGGTGGGGGCTGGGGTTGGGAGAAAAGCTGGCAAATGCCCAGAAAGCAGCGGCCTGCTGCCGTCCTAGCACTGACCAGCATCTCCAGGAGAAAGAGCTGCTTCTCCAGCTCGTGAATTCGCTCATTCTTCATCTCAATAACATGGTGCAAACTCTCCAGCTCTTGCTCCCAGAATGGGCCAGGGCTCCCATAATCCTAGAGAAGGACAAAGAAGGACCCCCCATCAACCAGCGTGACTCCACTCCTGCTCTTCAACCTGCCAGAAACTCACTGCATTGGTCTTGTGTGAATTCCTCCCTTCCACAGCCCATGCTGTATTTCTCTGATCTCCTCCCGGGGACACTCTTTGAGGCATGTGTCTGGTGGGTACACAGGTGCAGTTTGGTAGGCTGACATGCTACCTTACACCAGGTTTGTTAGTTGTCACGAGTTCTCTCTGGACCTATAGAGCTGTGTGCTCCACCATGTGTCTGCCTATCTCAGTGTGAACTGAGGACCCTCTTGTTTCCGGGCTCTTGGCAAAGGGGAATTTGTCAGGTTTGGGGCTTGCCGTCTATGGCTGCCTGCCTGTGACCTTCGCACAGCATCAAGGATGAAGGCCTGCCAGTGCTCTGCACCTACCTGAATGTGGTTCTTATAGAGTTGGCTAAGGAGGGACCCGTCCACCTTGTTCGCCTTGGCTTGGCTGGCCTCCTGTGGTGAGGCCAGTGTCGCACAGGTGTTCTGGAGAAGGGAGCAGGAGGGAGATAGCAAAGAGCCTGGTCTGTCAAGGTGATTCTTATTGTGTCAGTGGAGAAGGGCTGGGTTCCATCACTGTGATTCTGACCCACACCACACACTGCACAACAGAACAGACCGAACCCACTGCTGCGGTCTGAAACATCCCAGGACCACCTTTCACCATATAGCGTTTAATGGCGAATGCTGACTGCTAACTTGACAGGATCTAGCATCACTAAGACACAAACCTCTGGGTGTGCCTGTGAGAATGTTTCTAAATCAGGTTAACTGAGGTGGGAAGAGCCACTTTGAATCCGAGTGGCACCGTGCCATAGGCTGGGGGCCCAGACCGAATGAAAAGGTAAAAGGGAGCTGCACAGCTGTGCTCACCAGTGTCTGCCTCCTAACTATGGCTGCAGCGTGATCAGCTGCCTCGCCTTCCCACCATGACGGAATGATGCAAACCATGAGCTGACATGCACTCTTCCTTCCCTCTGTTGCTTCTTGTCGAGTATTTGAAAAGTTAACTGATCCCTTAAACTCTTGGGATCATGTCCTGGTTATCTAAGACCAAGGTCAAGCTACATTCAGCCCAGGCATGCTGGGCTCTCTCTGCTTGCCATCCTCTACTTCTCCTGTGGCTCAACATCACACTATACCCCAAACTCAGAGCCTGCTCTCTCTGTACTGTTCCCCCTGAAAGAGATCTCCTCAACCATTCCCTTTGTGGTAGAGTCCAACCTCTTCCTATGTTCCCAGGCTCAGTCCCACCCTATGGCCATTGCCTCCACCTACCCCTGGCATCCTGGACTCCCTTAGCAACCTGCTTCCACCTTTTTCCCCATGCTTTTGAGCAAGTTGCTTGATGCTGCCTAGGGCTTCCTTCCTGCTCTTCCTCATTGATGCAACCCAAGCGTCTTCCAGGTATAAACCTCATCCTTCTGGGAAGTCTCTCTGAACACCTGCCTCCATGACACCACAGTCCCTTGACCTCAGTGCCAGCCTCATCCTGTAGCTTATGCCATGTCTAAGACCCTCCTGACAGACCTTGGTAAGTGCTCTATTTTCACTTCTGTTGCTATGCAATAAAACATCCCAACACAAAGCGACTTAGGGGCAGAGAGGATTCATTTCAGCTTAAAATTCCAGGTTGCTGTCCACTGTGGGGAAATCAAGGCAGGAACTTCAAACATCTAATCCCAGCATATTCACAGTAAAAAACAAAACAAAACAGACAACAACAACAACAAAACTGAGAAAATAATGTATAAAGGCTCACTTGCTTGCTGGACTGTGTCATCTTCATGTCTCCACCCTGATGTAGGACCCTCGGAATTCCCTGGGTGTTGGGTGTTACCCACAGCAGGCTGGGCTTTTCCACATCAGTTAGCTTAATTGAGACAATACCCCACAGGAGAACCCAACGCAGATAATTACTCACTGAGACTTTCTTCCCAGACTACTCTAAGTTATGTCAAGGTAACAATGAGTAAGAAAGCTGATGGGTTGGAGATACAGCACTTCCTTCTTTTCTAGAGGAGCTAAGTTCAGTTCCCAGCACTCACATGATGGCTCACAACTGTCTGTAGCTCTTTCTGGTGTATCCAACCCACCTCTTCTGGCCTCTGAGGGCATCAGACACACAAGTGGTCATAGACATACAGACAGACAAAAACATACACATAAAGTAACATAATAATAAAAAATTAATCCCCTCCCTCAAAAACAAAAACAAAACAAAAAACTCCAAAGCAGATAAACACCATAGGAAAGAAAGCCAACCTTAATTAACCAACCGTCTGGTCACATCAAAAGGCCAGGACACAGGAAAGGATGCACCTACAGGCATCGTTTTGGGCTGCTTTGGGGCTCCATGTGGCTTCCTTGCCATTTCTCCACCACCTACACCCAAATGGCCAGGCCCTTCTCACCTGCACTGGAGCTTTGGCCTCTTGGACACAGTCACTGAGTGTGTCTTTCTCCCGGGCAAACGATGTCTTCAGGACTGTGAAGAAAGGAGATCTCTATAAACCCAAAGCCTCCGTTGAGTTCCTGGAGGTCTAGAAGGTCTAGAAGGGTCCACAGGTCCCAGGAGCTGAGCAATGGTCTTCATGCTTCTCTCTCCCAGGTTGGCTCCGGAGCTATGCTGGTTAGTTTACTGTCAGCTGGATACAATCCAGAGTCACTTAAGAAAGGGGAACCTCATCTGAGGAATTGCCGAGGTTAGATTGGCCTGTGGGTACATCTGTGGCACCGCTGCCTTGACTTCTAATTGATGTGGGAGGGCTCAGCCCACCGTAGTAGGGCAGATGGCCTGGGCTATGCAGGAAACTAGCTAAGCGTGAGCAAGTGAGAGCCAGAGAGCATGGTAATAATCAGCGTCCTTCCATGGTGTCTGTCTCCAGTTCCTACCCTGACCTCCCTCAATACGGAGTATGACCTGGAAGTATAAGCCACATAAACTCTTTTCTCTCCAAATGTCTCCTCCTGAGGGTATTTCATCATAGCTCCAGGAAGAAAAGCAGGCCAAGAGTCAGGGGCATTCATACGGGTTAACAGATCCCTGGGAAACAGAAACATCTTATTCCCGGAGAGAGTGAGCCCTATCAGAGCAGGAGGGTGCTCACATGTCCCTGAGGCTCAGATGCAAGGACCCTGCAAGCAGGCATGATGGCAGGCTAGGAGAAAGGTGTGCAGCGGAGGTTGGGCTGTGAAGTCATAAAAAGGACAGAGACCCGAGGCAGGCATCCCCAAAGGCCTGCCTCCTCTTCTTCGAAACTGAGAAACTGAGATGAAGACAGCAAGTGGCCCAACGTCCCTCACCTCAGCTGTGAAGCAGGGGCAAGAAGCTCCCCCTAGTTGTCTCTAAGGGCAGGATGCAGGGGAATGAGATGTACTAGGTCTTCCCAGATGGGCAGCGCAGAATGCAGGAGGTCAGCCAATCCCACGGTGGGTCTCATTAGACTTACCACTCCACCTTCCCAGAGACCCTCTTGGGAAAATTCCCAGTCTTATCAGATGGCTCACTCAGAAATGGTCAATCAATAACCAGGCAGAAAAATACAACAGGGGTGATGAGAAAAGGGAGTTAATGTCAGGCAAAAGGCCAGAGTCAGAGAAAGCAGCGTCACAGAAGAAGAGCCAGATATGGTGGTTCACACCTGTAATTCCAGTAGTTGCAAGGCTAAGATATGGGGATTGCCAGAAGTTCTATAAGCTTAGCTTATAGAGTGAGACTTTGTCTCAAGAAAACCAAATATGACCAGCAGAGTAGTGCACATATTTTATCCCAGCACTTGGGAGGTTGAGGCTGAAGATTTTCAGTGAGTTTGAGGCCAGCCTGGTTTACATAGCAAGTTTCAGGTTGGATAGGGCTATCCATCGAGACCTTGTCTCAAACAATGACAACAACAATCAGCAACAAAAATACCAAATGAATTTTTGTTTGCTTGAGTTAATGTCTCGCTAAGATGATCTGAGTTTGATCCCCAAGACCATGTGGTAGGAGAGAGCTGATTCCCACAGTTTGTCCTCTGACCTCTGCATATGTGCTATGTTATACACCCCCACACTCCATATGCTTACACTCCATACACAAATAAGTGGACAGAAAGAAAGAAAGAAAGAAAGAAAGGGAAAAAAAAGGAAGGAAGGAAGGAAGGAATTAAAGACAGGAAGAAATTCTGACTATTGGGAAGATGACGGGTATTCCCCCTGGCCTCCATAGTGGGCCACTTTGCAGCTATATATTTATTAGACTACATATTATTAAACCAATGTCCACAGGTTTTCCCATGTAGGTAGAGAAGGTGGATTTCTGACAAAGTGGCAAAGATGCAGGTGCTGAGCTTGGTGTTAAGCTGCTTTCCAGGGGTTCTAATTCTTTGGCCAAACATTCTGCACCAATGTCACACTGTTTCAAGGATTTGAAACTTGTTCAGACCTCTGTCCTAGTTACTATGTTTCTGGGAATGGAAGAATTGAATGCCAATGGAGAAGTAAATCTTCATGAAAAAGATCACTTTTAAGAATCAAATCTAGCAGGGCAGAGCAGTGCATTCCTTTAATCCCAGCACTCAGGAGGCAGAGGCTGGTGGATCTCTGTGAGTTTGAGGCCATCCTGGTCTACAGAGTGAGTTCCAGGGTAGCAAGGGCTATTACATAGAGAAACCCTGCCCCCAAAAGCCAAACAGACAAAAAAAGAATTATTCTAGGAAGTAAGCCACATGTATTATGGTCTAAATTTGCTTCTTCTTCTTCTTCTTCTTCTTCTTCTTCTTCTTCTTCTTCTTCTTCTTCTTCTTCTTCTTCTTCTTCTTCTTCTTTTTTTAATGAGTTGGGGTCTTACCTTGTAGCCCAGACTGGCCTCAAATTCCCTGTCACTCTTCTGCTTCAGCTTCCTGAGTGCTGGATTACTATCAGCCTTCATTTTTGTAGTTGTACTTGGTAACCCGCTTGATACAGTGTCAAATGAAAAAACAACAAAACAAAACTAAACGAAAACAAGGGCTATAGAGAGGCTCAGGGTCAGGAGCACCTGCTGCTCTTACAGAGGACCAGAGTTCAGTACCCAGGACCCACACAGCACAGCTCAGAATCTCTTATAACTGCAGCTTCAGGGAATCTGATGCCCTCTTCTGGCCTCTGAGAGTACACATGAGTACACACACACACACACACACACACACACACACACGCACGCACGCACACAGGTACAATTTTAAAAAACAGGGTATAAAATTTGCACATGAATTTTAGATGCTCATGACAGCTTATTTAAAAAGTAATTTGGAGCCAGGTATGGTAGCTCATGTCTTTAACTCCAGCACTCAGAAGGCAGTGGCAGGTGGAACTCTGTTAGTTCAAGGCTAGCCTGGTCTGCATAGTGAGTTCCAAGACAGCCAAAGATACATAGTGAGACTTGGTCTTGAAAAACAAAACAAAACAAGAAGTAATTCTAGAGAAGGGTAAGGAATCTGTATGGTTTTTTTCCAAGGTCAATTTCAATGCTGTTAAACACACAATAGCTTTCCCAAAGTAGCTATACAAATGCCAACAGTACACAAAAAGATGTCACTCAGTTACTAGCTAGGAAAATGCAGATCAAAAGTCTAATTAAACCAGGCATGGTGTCACACCCCTAGATGCTCAGTACTAATGAGGCTGAGGCCAGGCCAGCTGGCTAAGTAACATCCCCATCTAATTCAATTACATTTAATTCCAATATTCAGGAGGCTGAGGCAGGAGGGTCACTGCAAACTGGAAGCCAGGCTGGGCTACTAATAAGTTCCAGGCCAGTCAGGGTTACACGGTGAGACTATGTCTCAAACAACAGCAAGCAAACCGATAAAAACAAATCAAACACACATGCACAATGAGATGCTACCTCATGCTCACCACGGTGATGACAGCAATGGACAAACAGTACACAGTGACTAGGCTGTGGAGGCCACTGGGACCCTGGCACATTACTAGGAGCATGAAGTAAGACAGCTACTATGGAAAAGAGTTTGAGAGTTTCTTAAAAGGCTAAGCATAGAAATACCGTATTCTATTCCTATGTGAAAAGTGAGGCAAGATGAAATAAGTCCTTGGGTTAGCGGTATTGTTCACAGGGGCTGGAGGCAGAGACAGCTTGAATACCCATGATGAATAAATGAAGCACGGCGCAGTCCTGGCGTGTGTTGTAACATGGAAGCATCTTGCTCGGTGAAGTAAGCCAGGCTGTCTGATGCCATTTGTATGAGTCTGATACCATGAAATCACGGAACAGGTTAGCAGTTGCTAGAGGCTGGTGGGAAGGTAAGCAGTGACTACAGCTGGGTGTTTCTTTTTGGGGTGAGGAGAATGATCTGGAACTGAGTGGTAGTAATGATTTGCATGCGTTGTAAATGCACTAAATGTCACCAGTGTCACACATACCAATGTTGTATATGTGTTTTACCCATCTGAAAAAAATATAGATACATGAACTTGGTCATTTCAATTCTAAGTTTTACAGAAACTATGAATGTGACAAAAAAAAAACCTATTTAATTAAAAAAAAAGTGCTAATTTGTGTGTGTTCGTGTGTGTCTGTTTCTCTGTGTGGGATATATGTGCATGACTTTAGTACCTGTGGAAGCCAGAAGAGAGCATCTGATCTTACAGAACTGGGGTTACAGGAGGTTGTAAGCTTCTAGATGGGGTGCTGGGAACCAGATTCAGGTCCTCTGGTATCACAGTACATATGCTCAGCTGCTGAGTCATCTCTGCAGCCTTTGCTTCATTTTTTGAGACAGGTTTTGCTCTGTCTCTAAACTGACTTTTTAACTCACCATGTCACGCTGACTGGCCTTAAACTTACAGTGGTCCTCTTATCTTTAGCCTTGTGTGCAATGGAATTTCATGAGCCATGATTGGCTATCTTTTTCTTTTATATTTGTGTGTGTTTATGAGTGTGTGTGTTTGTGGGGGTGTGTGCTGAGCTCACAGACACATGCAGAGGTCAGAGGATAATCTCAGATGTTGATCTGGTTTGCTACTGCATACATTAGGTGAGTTGGACAGTGAGATTCTGGGGAGTTCTTCTGTGTTCGTCCCTCATCTCACCAATACGAGAGCAGAGATTAATTTTTGTGGGTTCTGGGGATCTGAACTTGGGTCCTCACACTTTACCCATGCATTCTAACCATTGAACCATCTCTCTAGCCCCATCCTAGATGCAACATTTAGACATCATCATTGTAGGGATTTGTCTAGGTTTCCTAGTCCCTGGCCCCTCCCTTTTTGAGACATGATGTAGAATAACCCTGAGCAGACTTCCGCTTTCTGTGTAGCATAGGCTTGCCTTGAATTCTTGACCCTCCTGTCACCGCCATCTCCCAACTACTGGGATTATAGGTGTATGCTGCTACGCCCACCTAAGGTGGGTAGACTTCTGTGGATGCTTTTAAAATGAAGGAGAAATGGGTGTGGCGGGAGGATGTTCAAATAAAGGAAAGCAAAGCATGGTGACAGAATGTTAAAGGCACACCCCAAGGGAAATCCCAGCACCCTCTGATTCTAAGGGCCCCTCATGAGGAGCCTCCTGGGGCCTCTCAATCCTTACCTTGCCCAGCTTCCTCATGCCTTCCTTCCAGGATCCTTCCCTCCTTGTCTAGCATCTCCAGGAGTTCTGTCTGTGTCTCTTCCACCTAGAGTGAAGAGTAGGGTCAGGAGTGAGATTGGACAGGCTAAAGCATGCTGTCTCTCAACTGCTCACTACATGCAGCCTGGAGCTACTTAGAGTTGGGTGATCGGCACCCCACCTCATCTACGACTGATGGGAAAGATGGTGAGGCAGGACAGAAGCCCTCTGAGACACAGCAGGCCCCGGAGGTTTTGTCATAAGTTACCAGAGGACTGTAAGAGTAGAAAGAGTCTTGGGAGTCTTTCATTGCTGATGATCCACGGAGCAGGACAGGCCTCTGCGGCTCTACACGAAGCACCCCTCCTTCACGTTGTTTCAAGTTCTAAAAGCCACAGGTCATTTCTGCCTTCTGCTGTCAGGTCCCTGATCTGTCCTCTGGGGTCCCATGAGTCAGGGGACCCCCGTGTGCCCCAAACAGGCCCGCAGAGACCAGAGAACAGTAGCAGTCCCCCTTCCTCCAGACTGATGCCTCGCAGACAGTCTCACTGTCCCGACACCTGAGATGTGGGGCAGTCCCACTGCCCTCTGAGGGCAAGACTCAGATGACAGAGTTCCTCCACAGTTTCCCCAGGCCAGCCTGTGTGCTGGGGCAGCTCCTTTTCCCTCAGGCACTGGTGTCCCCTCATAGAAATGAGTGTTATAGTTAAGGGTTCTGTGGCTCATGTATGGCGCCAGCAACATCAGGACAGTTGTGTTATCAAAACACACTGTAGCCCCACAGACCCATCCTCTTAGAAAAGACATGCTTCTGGTAAGTTCATCTAAGCAAACAGCATTCTAATATACTCAGGGAGCTAAGGGAGGGCAAGACTCCCTTTCTTCCTGGCACTCTCTGAGGCAGCACTGTCTTGTCTGACTAAACCAAAAGAGCCCGACAGAAATTATTTTCAAAGAATCTTCACGGGGCTGAGAGATGGCTCAGTGGCTGAGAGTCCTCAGTCTTCCAGAGGACCCGAGTTCTGTCCCCAGTACCCAAACCTGGTGTGGGACGAGGGTGGCCCAGGATTAATGGGGTAAGGATGGAGAAGAGTATCAACCCCGGACACCTCGTGTGAGGAGGGCAGCCCTCGGCTCTCTCCCCTCTCCCAAACTGGTACCAACCTGTCCCACTATCAATCCCAGTAGAATCTGCAACCCTGACAGTTATCAGGCTTCACTCCTTGTTTGACCGAAAAATGTTTTTGTTTTCCCTCTTGGACCCCTAGAATCTGAGTTTGCAGATGACGTGTTTTTCAATGCCCTTACATGTCCACACAAACATTGTCCCAGAGACCTTTCCCATCTCCCCAGGGACAAAACCCCCCCTCCAATAAACTGAACCAGTTCTCTGAAGCTGTTCCCAGGTATGTGTATTCTATGCCCACACACTCACTGCTGACCCAAAGCTCTGCATTGCTCCTACATGCCCTGACTAGGTTTTCCCCTCCTCCACCCCAATCTGGTTCATGAAATGGACTGGCTATCCCGAGGGAGAGAAACTGACACAAAGCAGCAACCTGGTAGCTCTCAACCACATGCATCTCTCCTCCGGGAGATCTGATACCCATTTCTGGC
The DNA here is from genome assembly GCA_028658305.1 of Pachyuromys duprasi. Classification (NCBI taxonomy): domain Eukaryota; kingdom Metazoa; phylum Chordata; class Mammalia; order Rodentia; family Muridae; genus Pachyuromys; species Pachyuromys duprasi. The sequence goes on from CM053757.1 coordinate 41,899,502, forward strand.
CTCTACAGACATCCTGCATGCATGCATGTTTGTGTATGTCCTCATGTACATAAAAGTTAATCTGAAATTATTATTATTATTATTTTGGTGTGTATGGGATTTGTAGAGGTCAGAGGTATCAGCCCTCACCTCCCACCTGGTTTGTGGCAGGATCTCATCTCTGGTGCATCCTCTAGGCTAGCTGGCCTGCAAGACTCCAGGATTTCCCAGTCTCTGTCTCCCGTCTCACCACAGATGTCCTGGGATTCCAGATGTGTGCCACTAAGTCTGTCTTTGCCTGAGTTCTGGGAGCCTGAATGCAGGTCCTCACGAATGCACAGCAAATGCTTTATCCATTGAGTCTTCTCTGCAAACTCTTACTTTAAATTTTAAAGTAACGTTTATTAGGCTATGAAGATGGTTCACTGGGTAAAGGCACCTGCCACCAAGCCTGACAACCTGAGTTTGATTCCTGGGAATCAAAACAGTGGAAGGAGAGGGACAATTCTTGCAGACTGTGTTCTGATTTTCACATGTGCACTGTAGCATGCATGTATCCCTTTCCCCACAGAAATAAAATGTAATTAAAATAACTTTTATTTCTCTCTCTCTCTCTCTCTCTCTCTCTCTCTCTCTCTCTCTCTCTCTCTCTCTCTTGCTCTGTGTGTGTGTGTGTTATGGTGTCTCTGGGTGTGCATCAGCCATGGTGCATGTAGGGAGATCAGGGAGCAGCTTGTGAAGTCAGTTCTCTCCTTCCATCCCTTGGGCTCTGGGAACTGAACTCAAGTCTTCAGCCTTGGCAGCAGAATCTTCACAAACTATGTTTTCTCGCTGGCTCCTGCAGTTCGTTTAAAAAGCCACCCTGGGGGCCTGGAGAGATAGCTAAGTGGTTAAGAGCACTAGCTGCTCTTCCAGAGAGCCTGGGTTCAATTTCTAGCATCCACTTGATTCCAGGGGATCTTTATCCTCTTCAGGCCTCTGTGGGCACCCATAAGGATAAGAGTACACCCTTTTTCCCCAGATGAAAACACAATAAGCAAAATAAACATTTAAAAAAATAAAGCCTCCAGTTTAAAGCCAGACATGGTGATGTTTGCCTGTAATCCCAGTACTAGGGCAGTAGAGACAGGAGGTCTAGAAGTTCAAGGTCAACTTTGGTTATATAGTGAGCCTGAAGCCAGCCTAGGATATATGAGCAAATAAGCAGATGCCACCCAATATAATGAAGCAATCCGTTTCGAGCTATGCAGGTTTGTTCGCAGAGATTCAAAATGTCAGAACTTAGTCAGGTGAGATGGTACATGTCTACAATCCCAGCACTGAGGGAGTTAGAGGCAGGTGGCGTCTCTATGAGTTCGAGGCCAGCCTAGTCTACAAAGTGAGTCCAGGACAGCCCAGGCAACTCAGAGAAACCCTGTATCTAAAACAAACAAATCAAAAAATTTTCAGAACTTTGAAGACTGAATCTGAGTTTATTTCATATTTACAGTTAGAAAGACAGCCAGTTGGATAATAGTGAGAAAATACTCATTCACCTGCCTAAGCTTTTCCTTACTGTTTCAACAGCAAGGGAGGAAATTGAGGCAGAAAGAAGGGCTCACAGCTGATCTGGGAAGGAGGAACAGGAAGTCCAGGGCTGTGGCTGCTTGAGTTGGCTTTAATCTGAATTTCCTGTACCACTTTCCTCATGCTCCATGACCTTGATCCCTGACTAACACAGCCTGGTCATTGCAAAAAACTTCCTGCATGCTTTATTTCTAGATAATAGTTCAAGCCTCCATCTGTGCCATAAAGACCTCTCTGATCTCATATTTACTATCTATTCTGGACCTTCAAAGCCCTCTAAACATTTCCCAGCATGCCCCCCCCCCAAAAAAAAAGAGTTTTACCAGTGATCTACATCCAAAACGTTTTATAAAATCACTTTACGCTTTATTTAGCAGGTATGGGTACACATGTGTCTCACAGGTATGGAGGTCAGAGGTCAATTTGGGGGAGCCAGTTCTCTCCCACCACCAGGCCCTAGGGACTGAACTCAGGTCATCAGCCTCGACAGATAAGTAACCCTCATCTGTTGAGTCAACTGCCCAGCCTGTTCATTTTATTTTTATTTGTGCATATGTGCCTATGTGTGAGTGCATGGCACATACATGTGGGTGCTTCTGAGAGCCAGAAGAAGGTATTTTATCCACAGGAGCTGGAGTTGCTGACAGTTGTAAGCCTTGAGTTATGGATGCTGGGACTTGAACCTGGATCCTCTAAGCAACTAAGAGCAAGTGCTCTTAGTTGGAAATGATCACTGTAGCCCCTGTGATTTTTTTTTTTTAAGATATAGTCTCATTTCTCATTAGATGCTGAAAAAGCCTTTGACAAAATCTAACACTCCTTTATGATAAAAGTTTTGGAGAGATCAGGGATACAAGAGACATACTTAAAAATAATAAAGGCAATATACAATAAGCTGATGGCCAACATCAAATTAAATGAAGAGAAACGAAAAGCAGTTCCACTAAAGTCAGGAACGAAACAAGGGTGTCCACTCTCTCCTTATCTACTCAATACAGTACTTGAAGTTCTAGCTAGAGCAATAAGACAACTAAAAGAGATCAAGGGGATACAAATTGGAAAGGAAGAAGTCAAAGTATTATCACTATTTGCAGATCATATAATAGTGTACATAAGTGACCCCAAAAATTATACTAGGGAACTCCTACAGCTGATAAACACCTTCAGCAAAGTGGCTGGGTACAAGATTAACTCAAAAACAAAAACAAAACCCAGTAGCCCTCCTATATACAAATGAAAAACAGGCTAAGAAAGAAATCAGGGAAGCAATACCTTTCACAATAGCCACAAATAATATAAAATAATCTTGGTGTAACTCTAACCAAGCAAAGGAAAGACCTGTATGACAAGAACTTCAAGTCTGTGAAGAAAGGTCTTGGAGAAGATATCAGATGATGGAAAAACTTCTCATGCTCATGGATCGGTAGAAATTAACATAGTAAAAATGGCCATCTTACCAAAAGCAATCTACAGATTAAAAGCAATCCCCATCAAAATTCCAATACAAATCCTTCAGACCTTGAAAGAACAATACTCAGTTTAATATGGAAAAACAAAAAACCCAGGATAGCTAAAACAATCCTGTACAATAAAAGAACTTCTGGAGGTAGCACCTTTAACAAATGGTGCTGGTCTAACTGGATGTCTGCATGTAGAAGAATGCAAATAGATCCATATTTATCACCCTATACAAAAATCAAGTCCAAGTAAATCAAAGATCTTAACATAAATCCAGAAATATTGAACATGATAGAAGTGAACGTGGGAAATAGCCTTGAATGCATTGGCACAGGAGACCACTTTCTGAACAGAACACCAACAGCTTAGGCTCTAAGATCAACGATTAATAAATGCGACCTCATGAAATGGAAAAGTTTCCATAAGGCAAAGGATACCATCAATAGGACAAAACAGCAGCCTACAGAATGGGAAAAGATCTTTAGCAACCCCAAATCTGACAGAGGGCTAATTTCCAAAATAAATAAAGATCTAAAGAAACCAGACATCAACAAACCAAACAACCCAATTAAAAAATGGGTTATGGATATAAACAGAGGAATCTCAAATGTCTGAGAAAACAAATGTTCAACATCCTTAGCCATCAGGGAAATGCAAATCAAAACAACTCTGAGATTCCATCTTACACCTGTCAGAATGGCTAAGAACAAAACCACAAGTGACAGCTCATGCTGGTAAGGATGTGTAGCAAGGGGAACACTCCTCCATTGCTGTTGGGAATGCAAACTTGTACAGCCACTTTGGAAACCAATATGGTGGTTCTTCAGCAAATTGGGAATCAACCTACTTCATGACCCAGCTATACCACTCCTGGGCATATAACCAAAGAATGCTTCATTCTACCACAAGGACACTTGCTCATCTGTGTTTGTAGCAGCTTTATTGTAATAGCAAGAAACTGGAAACAACCTAGAGATGTCCCTCAACCAACGAATGGATAAAGGATATGTAGAACATTTACACAATGGAGTATTATTCAGCTGTTAATAACATCATGAAATTTGCAGGCAAGCAGATGAAACTAGAAATAAATCATCCTGAGTGAGGTTACCCCGACCCAGAAAGACAAACATGGTATGCATTCACTTATACGTGGATATTAGCTATAAAGGATAACCTTGTTACCATCCGCAGACCCAGAGAAGCTAAGTAACAAGGAGGGCTCAAGGGAGGAATGTATGAATGTCCCTGGGAAGAGGAAACAGAATAGATATCATGAGTGGATGGGGTGGGGTGGGGACAGGAAAAAGAAGGAGCAGGTGGGGGAAGGATGGAAAGAGAGAGTGTACTGAGAGAGACCACTGGAGCGGGGTAGGGGACGGATTTCAGGCTGAGCTAGAAATCTAGTGCAATGGAAACTCCCAGAGATCTTTGAGGGTAACCCTAGCTGAGACTCCTACAGAGCCTGAAAGCAAGGCCTCCAGTGGAGGGAGGGGCTGGGACACCAACCCAGCCACAAAACCTTCCACCTACAATTTGCCCTGCCTACCAATGTACTGGGGTAAAGGTGGTGCAGAAATTGTGGGAGTAGCCAAACAATGATTGGTCCAGCTTGAGACCCATGCCAAGAGAGGGGCCACCCCTGACACTGCCTGGAGAGGGGCCAGAGGCTGGAGAGCCCAGACACCCAGTATACAGCCAAACATGAAGGTCAGTAAAACGATTCCTGATGAGATTCTGCTGTACTCATAGATTTGCTGCCTAGCCCAACTGTCATTAGAGAGGCTTCACCCAACAACTGATGGAAACAGTTGCAGAGACCCACAGCCAGACATTAGGAGGAGCTCAGGGAAGCCTGTGGAAGAGGAGGAGGGACTGTAGGAGTCACAGGGGTCAAGGACACCACAAGACAGCTCACAGAGCCAACTAACCTGGCCTCATAGGGGCTCACAGAGACTGAACTGACAAGCAGGGAGCCTGCAAGGGTCTGACCTAGGCCCTTTGCACACATGTTACAGTTTCATAACTTGTCTTCTCGTGGGACATCTAAGAGTGGGGGCAGAAGCTGCCCCTGACTTTTTTGTTTCCTTTTGGGACCCTTTTCCTCCTACTGGGTTGCTTCATCCAAACCTTAATACGATGGGAGGTGCCCAATCTGACTGCAACTTGACATTCCATGTTTGGTTTATATCCATGAGAGGCCTGCCCTTTTCTGAAGAGGAGGGATGGATGTGAGGTGGAGGGAAAGGAGGAGGAAGGGAGGGGCTGGGAGGAGGGGGGAGGGGCAACTGCGATCTGGATGGAACATAACAGAGAAGAATAAATAAGTAAATAAAAGATATGGTCTCGTGTAGCTCAGGCTGGCCTTAAACTAAGGATCTTTCTGCCTCCAACTCCCAAATCCTCAGATTACGGGTGAATACCACTATGCTCAGCGGTAGCTATATTTAACATCTGATCTTTTGTCTCAGCCAGAAGACATTAAATGATGTGGCCACACCCACATGGCAAAGGGGCTTCAGGCTGAGCATTCACTATTTATCTTAGACTAAGAGACCTTGAGTGTCTTGAACCAACCACTAAAGATTAGTGGGAAGCCAATGGGCCAGAAGTGATGTGTCCGGAAGTGATTCTGGTCTTTCTCTCACACCTCATCCTCTGGCATTAGTTCAACAACCCATTCCAACCACGCTGTGGGCATAAAAAGCCACTGATTCCGTCAGTGCTGTGACCGGCTCTCTTCATCACGACTCTTGGTGAGAATGGCTGCTTGCTCTGCGTAGCATACCCCAAATCAAGCGCCCCGAGATTGTGGACTCCTTTCTTTTCCTTTTTTTTTTTTTTTTACACATATTTGTTTCTATTCGCATGTGCATGTCTGTGTGCGTGCCACATTGCATGTGTGAAAAACAGGACAACTTTGGAGGTTTTTCCAACCATGAGTCCTGTGGTCATCAATCTTAGAGGCAGATATAGTCACCTCCTAAACCATCTCACCAGCTCCAAAGGCTCATTTAAAAAAATTCTAATTAAAATATCTATTTATTTACGTATTTATCTATTTAGCATGTATGAGTATTTTGCATGCCTGGTGCATGCTGTGCATCAGATCCCCTGTGCCTGGAGATATAGAAGTAGTTATGGGCTGCCCTGACTATTGTGTGACTTGAACCTGTGTCCTCTGAAAGAGTAGTTAGTGCTCTTAACCAATGAGCTATCTCTCTGGCCCCAAAGGTTTTCTTTTTGGCAAATTATTATAAGATGTTTATAAAAATAGCCAAAGTAGGGCAGGTGAGATCACTCAGTAGGTAAAGGACTTTGCTGCCAAACCTAACAACCTGATTCAATCCCCAGATCCATATAGTGGAAGGAGAGAACCGAGTGCCCTAAGTTGTCCTTTGACCTCCACTCGTGTGCCATTGTGTGTGTGCACGCAAACACGCAAACACACACACACACACAGAAACACACATACAGAAAGAGAGAAAGAGAGAGGGGGGAGAGAGAGAGGGAGGGAGAAGGAGAAAGAGAATCAACTGTGTTTTGAAGTTCTGAAAATGGCAAACAAGGAAACTGAGGCCTCAAGGGAGGCATTTCAAATTAGGTTGCACCTTGACAGAGTGGTCCTGCATGCCTATAATCCCAGCACTCTGGAGGCTAAAGCAGGAGGATTGGAGGTTCGAGGCCAACCTGAGTTACACAGAGAGTTCAAAACAAAAATAGGACTAACCCAGAGCTAGAGAGAGGCTTGGGGGTTAAGAGTATTTGCTGCTCTTTCAGAGGACCAGATTTCAGTTCCCAGCACCCACATCCAGTAGTTCACAATTGCCCTTAACTTCAGCACTAGGGCATCTGATGCTCCCTTCTGGTCTCCATGGAAACCTACTTTTATGTGACATTCAGTTATACAGACATACACTTTAAAACTTAGCCAAGCACAGTCCTGCACGCCTTTAATTCCCGCACTTGGGAAGGCAGAGGCAGGAGGATCTCTGTGAGTTCAAGGCCACCCCCATGAGCTCAGAATGGTAGAAAGCACCTTCAATATCCAGCACAACCCAAGAGCTCAGACTGCAGGAGGTTCTTGCTTTGTGTCTGAGAAACACACAGCTCACAGCGCTAGGGTGAGACACACTAAGAAGATAAATGCAGGCCCTGAGAATGAGAAGCTGCCAAGCTCTTGTGAGGTGTCAGTTACTCAGCTTTACAGCACAAGAGCCTTGACTCTTCCTAAGGCAGCCTTTGTGTGTGTGTGTGTGTGTGTGTATTTTAAAGACAGGGTCTCATGTAGACCAGGCTAGCTACCGACTTGCTATATAGTGAAGATGACATTGAGCTCTTGATCTTCTTGCCCCCTACCTCCCCAGTGCTATGACCATTGCCATGTGCCACCATGCCTGGTCCACCACGAGCGTCAATGCTTACAACTTTTGAAGATGCCCTCCTCCCCCCAACAGCTTGTTTCCAGGCAGAGAGTACAGACTTCTTTTCATTGTATGATCTGTAAGCAGGCATGTCAGGTGTAGTAGTCCCTGCCACCCAACGATGGGCAAGCTGGATTCAAAACAGCTCTCCTGTGCAATCAGTTTGAACTTTATCAACATTTTAGACTAGCATTATAGAGCCTACGAGCTGACAGGAAGCTTAGGCTCAAGCATAACACTGGTAGAGGCGAATGTGGGTGCGTTTATAGGAGACTGGGGCATGCCGGGCTCTTAGGGAAAGATTCTAGCCTCCTGTAAATTTGAACAAATTTAAAAGGCAGAATTAAGAACATGTATGGGCTCAGAAGGCATGCCACCAAAAGTTGCATCTCAAAGACAATGATTCCTAGGAACTTTTTTTTTTTTCTGAGTCAGGTTGTTAAATAGTATAGCTCAGGATGCCCTCAAACTCACTAGATGGCTGAAAATTCACTTTTAACTCTGTTTTCGAGACAGGGTTTCTCTGTGTAGCCCTGGCTGTCCTAGAACTCATTCTGTAGTCCAGGCTGGACTCACATTCAGAGATCCACTTGCCTCTGCCTCCCAAGTATTGGGATTAAAGGCATAGGACACCACTGCTCGGCAACTTAGAACTCTTTGACTCTCATGCCTTCACCTCCTGAGTGCTAGGACCACAGGCAGGCACTACCACACCCAGTTCTATGAAGCGCTGGGGAATGGAACCCAGGAACCTGGGTATGTATGCTAAGTAAGCACCCTCCCAGATGGGTTGCGTCCCCAGCCCCTAATCCCCAGGAATTTTTCTAGTGCATCTTAGGTTGAAAAGTCTAGCTGTAAAACACAGAGGCTAAACCCCATGAGTCTTTAAGAGAGCTCTGTGTATGGAAGCTTGCATTGGATCCATCCGGAATGATTTATGGAGCATTATTTTCTGGGTAAAAAACATTAGCTCAGAGGTCATGTGGATGCCGGTGTGATGTGTCAATGATGGCTGGGGCAGAAGGTGTGGGGACAGCTGCTGCATGACCAGGCAGGCAGCTCCTCTCTGACTAACATGCCTTTGGCAACCCCCCCCCCTGGGGGCGGGGAGCTCAAATGTGCCCTGTATTTCTTTCTTCTGCCTGGGACAGTCCCCTGCGTACCATGGTTATCCAGTGAAGGTCTCATCCCTACCCACTGTCAAATCCCAACCAACATACCATTGCTTGTGTGACTCTTTCCGATCTAGGGCCAAAGTTACTGTGCTCCAGGTTAGGAGGAAAACAGGAAATTCATAACTAGCAAAGGTGGAGGGCTGCAAAGAACCAATGCGCACGCACACGCACACAAACACACACTGGCTAAACAAGAAGGACAATGGTCAGGACCTTAGGCAGCCATTTAACAAAAAAAATCTTTCCGCAAACTATTTCATGTGGGAAAATGCCCCTGAGGAGACCATAAGATAGCCACATGCAATATAGCCCCAGCTTTAGGGCTGGAGAAATGGCTCAGTGGTTAAGCAACACCTGCTGGCGTTCCAGAGGACTGGAGTTCAGTTCCCAGTACCCATGTTGGGCAGCTCCACAATCTTCTGTAACTACGGAGGATCTGATAGATGTGTGTGCAGGGTGCTGGCACACAGTCCCTTTCCCTCCTCCTCTGTGCTCTCTTTCTCACACACACACCCTACACCCCCAAAATCTAAAACAACAAACAAGCAAACATTGCTAGATTTTTAAAAAGTAATCACTATCACTTATATGAAATATATGAAAAAATCCTTTTACTTTTTTGTTTGTTTGTTTTGGTTTTTCCCCAAGACAGGATTTTTGTATGTAGCCCTGGCTGTCCTGGCACTTGCTTTGTAGACCAGGCTTGTCTCGAACTGACAGATCCATCTCTGCCTCCCAGTCGAGTCCTGGGATTAAAGGTGTGGGAAACCACCACCCAGCTTAAGATATTTCTTTTAAATATCTTATTAATCCTTTGAGATTTCCATCCATTTTATAGAGGCTATTTCTTAGCAGCGAGCTTGGAAGCAATCTCCTATTTTCTCTCTACCTTTCTAAATTTTGAAACTTAAGTTTCAAAAGTGCTATGACAAGAATAACTAGATTTTTGTGATGGAGTTGTAAATGCGTGCTATCCAGAGGAGCTTGTGTCACCTCTGTTATTCTTACTCAAAAGGTACCTGGCCTCTGCTTGAACCCCTCTAGTAATGAGGAACTCACTACCCGCCCCCTCTTTTTAACCACTTCCGAACAAGAAATGGAAATTTGGCTCCCTGTAGCTTCTCTTGGTGGCCATGATCTTTCGTCCTAGCTCAGCAGAGAACAGATTTCTTTTTACTCCCTGATAACGGAGGTTCCAAGGCCAGATCTGGGCTGCACATCCCTGGCACCTGTCCATCTAAGCAAGCATTATGTCTTTGGTCCTCCCAGACTCCTTTGTTTCTTTTGGTGAGCCACAGCAGCGACACTGTTAGATCACAACTCTAATTCTATGTCTTGCTGGGTGGTGGTACACACACCTTTATTCCCAGCACTTAGCAGGCAGAGGCAGGCAGATCTCTGTGAGCTCAAGGCCAGCTTGGGCCACAGAGCAAGTTCCAGGACAGCCAAGGCTACGCAAAGAAACCCTCTCTCAAAAACACCAAACCAATCAAACGAAAAACATTTATTATGTGTGTTTGAGCTGGCTCAGTGGCTAAAGGCCACTGATAAAACTGACCACTTGAGTCTGATCTTGAAGAAGAGGAGAACCAACTCCTGAAACTTGTCCCCTCCACACATGAAGTGGCATGTGTATGCTCACAGACACATGGACATACATACGCACACATCTCATGAGAAGTATGTGCATAAGACATGAAATAAGAGAGAGTGGGGGAATAAAAAATTTGTTGTTACTGTTGCTTGTTTTATTGAGGCAGGGTTTCACTGTGTAGCCCTTGCCGTCCTGAAACTTTCTATGTAGACCAAGCTGATGATGATCCTGAGATTCTGAACCTCCTACCTCACCTTCCTAGCTCTGGGATTAGAGGCATTTACCACCATGCCCAGTGTATATGGTGCTGGGGATGGAAGCCAGGGCTCCACCCACTGAGTTACAGTCCTAACTCCTATTCCCAGCAGCTTGTCCTGAGATAGCACTGACTTAACCCTGGGCTGGGCCTCTTGGTAAGGTCTAGAGTACCTGGTCAGCCAAGCCACAGAGCACAGAGCTCTTCAGCCCCTCAGATCTGTGAGGGAGGCCTTAACCATTGAGATCCTCCCCCAAACCTGGGGGGCTCTCATAAAGGCTTGGCCACCTCCACTGCTATGGGCCACCCCTCTCTGCACAAACCCCATATCCTGGGCTTTCTGGAGCTCAACTTCCCTTAAGCCCTTGGCTTTGACTGGGGGAGCTCATGCCCAACTTCCCCACCCAAGAAACCTTCCTCTCAGTCCAGGGAAGCTGTCCTGCTGCATGCCAGGCTAAACCTTGGCCTGGCTCCCAGCTGGCCCCTATTGCACTCCTCAGCACCTGCTCTATGCTCTGCACAAGGCAACGAGGGGTTGGGGGCAGGTGGGAGAAGGCTAGATGGCATGTGGAAAAAGCAAGTCATATCTATATGTATATGTACATGTATATGTTGGAGACAGGCTCTATGTTATCCTGGCTGTCCTTGAAATCCCTGTGTAGGCCAGGCTGGTTTCAAACTCACAAATATCCACTTGCCTCTGCCTCCTGAGGTCTAGGAATAAAGTTTCATGCCATCACACCCAGCAAGTCTTCCATATATATTTTTTTAATTAAGGAAAACATTTAAAAAATTTTTATGTGTATGTGTGCCGTATGCATACGGTGGCCCACAGAGGCCAGGAGAAGTGTCAGATCTCATGGTACTGAAATTTCAGATGGTTGTGAATGTCATGTTGATACTGGGAATCGAACCTGGGTCCTCTGGGAGAACAGCCAGTACTCTTAACCACTGCCGAGCCATCCCTCTAGACTCCCCGCCTTCCATGAGCAGTCATCCTACCATCCGACAATCATCGCTCCTCTCTCTGAGCCTCGGGGTCCACACCTATAATGTGGGGACACTTGGTTCCACAGCTCAACCTGGTTCCCAGGGCCTTCCCGCAGCAGAGCAGGAAGTGAAAATGCTCAGGGCGTCTCATTATTTGTGGTCTGACCCTTGTGGCCCCTGAGCTTCTATTCTGGAGCCCCATCCCCCAGGGGTATTGCCAGCCTGCCTGCATGAACTGGGTGCTTAGGGCTTGTGTTGGAAATCGAGCAAAAGCACCACCCAGGAGGGGTGGGAACAGGTGGAAACTTAGCCAAAAAGCAGCCCACTGTCTTGCTAACAGGCACATGAGCAACTGAACCTGGCAAACCCACACAGATCAGGACAGATATGCCAGGCTGTTTGAAGAAACAAAGATGATGGGCTCTGTAGCCATCAAGAAGCCAGGAATAAGCCCCTGTTTATCATTTCATTGTTGGCAAGGCTAAGGAAAACTGAAAGTTTGGGGCCAACCTGGGCTACATATTGAGACCTTGTCTCAAAGGCTAAACAAAAACACACAGCCTGGTGTGTGATGGGGTATGCCAGTAATCCCAGCACTTGGGAGGGAGAGGCAGTGGATTGGTAGTTCGAGGCCAGCCTTGGCTACATATTCAGTTTGAGGCCAGTCTGGGCTTACATAAGACCCTGTCTCAAAAAAGGGGCTGGGGAGAAAAAGAGAAGAATGAAGTCATTGGAACTGTAGGGGAGGGCTTAGAGAGAAGAGAGAGACTGACAAAGGTAGAGACAGATAAACAGATGACCGAAAGACTAAAGAGCTCAAGTTTATTGCAAAAAAAAAAAAACTAGCCATTTTCATAACGGGGACTGATCAAGTTCAAGGGCTGTCCATCCCCACCGGGGATGGAGAGACTGGCAGAGAGTAATCGGACAAAGGACTAGGACTCTAGGGTCCCTGATCCCTTCTCTGGGCCTCCTGCTCCCGTCTGCAAACACCCAGGCTCCGACCTCCTGAGGCTGCTCAGACCTCAAGGGGCAGAAACCTGAGTCAGTCTCTAGGGCCCTAACCCAGCTTCAGGCCCCTGGCGGGAGGGACAGGAAGGGCGGAGAGAACTGTAGGGGACTACAGACCGCCTCCCTCTTTGGCCCCTCCCAGCTACCCTAAGGGCAGCCCACGCACCGCTCTGAGCCCTGCAGGAGGCCCCGGCTCCCTTCCCAGACTCGGAAGGGTACAGTGATCCGAAGAGAAACTCACTCGGTTAAGGGGCAGACCGTATCTAGCAACCCTTCGGGGTGTACCTGGGAGTTTAGGTTTCCAACAGGTCTCAGGTGATGCTGGCGCCGCAAGGCGCTGGACCACTCAGAGACTGCGGGCCAAGGACCCTAGCTCAAGGCTCAGAGAGGTCAAAAGTCCCGTCCTCAACCACACAGTGACGGCCTCACTCTTAAGGCCACCTGCCACGGACACACCAGTTCCCTCCCCGCCGGGACAGCGGAATCAGCTGCAGTTTGTTTGGGACAGAGTGTGTCAACTCAGCTGCCGGGTTGGCTCAGCACAAGAGGTGACAGAGCACTCCCCACCCCCCGCCCCCCACCCGGTCTCCGTGCCAGTCCCCAACAGTTGTCCGTCCGGTGTCCTCTGCCATCCCTCCGAGCGCCCCCCGAGGCAGACCTCCGTGTCCCAGCGCCCGGTACCTTCTCGCGCTTGCAGCGGCTGGGTTGGCTGTGCCTGCAGCCCATCCTGCTCCGTGCGTCCCGCCGGCTGCGACTCTCTCTCTCAACCGCCCAGAGCTGCAGCCGCGTCGGCTGTGCGCCTTAAATGCCGGAAGAGCAGGGCCTGCGCGGGGCCCGGGGCCGAGCCTGGGCCGGGCCAGGGCAGGTGCCAGCGGCGCTCCACACCAGAAGCACCTGAGGCCTTGGCAGCGGGGGGATCCCGAGGAGCAACAGATGTTTCTCAGGAGCCTCTGATGAGAAAGAGCTGAGAGGGAAAAGAAGCAAAAACAATTAAACCAGGCGTGGTGGCACACGCCTGCAACCCCAGTTCTGGGGAGATGGAGGCAGGAGGATCACAAGTTCGAGGACAGTCTGGGGGCATTACAGGGGTTCATGATACCCCTTGTCACTGAGCCAGCTTGTTTGTGCAAAGCAAACGGATTGGAGAGATGTCTTAGCGGCTAAGAGTGCGGACTGCCCTTCAGAAAACTGTGGTTCAACTCCAAAGACCCACAGCACATCGGCACCCACATTACATCGGGTGGCTCGCTACTGCTTGTAACTTCAGCTCCAGGGTATCTCTTTTAACCTCTGAAGGCACTGGTGGTGAGCGCCTGTAACCCCAGCACCCAGGAGGCTGAAGCTGGAGCATTTCTATAGTTACAGCTCTACAGTGTAAGACCTTGTTTAAAAAAAAAAAAAGCCAACTAGAAGGTAAAGGTAGTTGCCTCTGAACCTGACCCTGAGCCAGCCGTGTCTCACACACACTGTTCCCACCTTATACATAAATAAATCTAATTTTCTTTTAAACTGAAAAACCAGTCAAGGTGGCTCCCATTTGTAGTTCCAGCTCTTGGGGGGCTAAGCCAAAAGGACAGCCACAAGTTGGAGGTGAATGTAGGCTACAGGGTGAGACCTTGTCTCAAAAGAAAACTAATTAAAATTTAAAAAACGGGCTGACAAGATGGCTCAGCGAGTAAAGGTGCTTGCTACTCAGCCGGTGACCTGTGTTCAATCCCTAGGAACCATATTGTGCAAAGAGAGAGCTAGCTCCTAAAATTTTCCCTCTGATCTCCATATGTGGGCCATGCATGTACCTATGGGCACAGACACACACACACATGCACGCACGCACGCACCACACACTCTGAATAAATAAATGGAACAAAAACATACTTCAAAGAGGGACAATGCGAGCAGCAAGGCCAAGACCCTAGGGAGAATGCTCCCCCAAACCTGGCTTTTTTTTTAACACCCCTGCAAGTAAATGGCACCCACTTTCACTGTAAGGCTTCCACAAGGCTGGGTCAGTAGCTTTCCCCACCTCACAAGATCTGTGACATACTCTTCTCTCCTCAGACACAGCAAGCTTGCCAGCAGACACGTCGGATGCAGCAGGAATAGGAACAATAGGGTCAGAATCTAGGACAAGGAACTCCTTCCTATCCGTCTTCTCTGCGCTGCTTGCTGAGAGAGGGATGTGGGAAGAAGATAAAATAGCTTTGAAAACCAGCGCTCCAGAGTGCTGGGTACTAGCCAGAAAATCAGTGTCAGGGCCACAAACTCTTTGGAAGGTGTGTTGATGGAAGAGACCCAGCGCAATGAATAGCACAAGACCTCTCAAGGCAATGCTCCTCTGAAGAGCATAAAACAGTAGTGAGCTGAGCATGGGGGTTTATACCTGTAGTCCAATCACTAGGGAAGCTGAAGGTGTGTGTGTGTGCGCGGGGGAGGGGGGAGATCACTGTGAATTCCAGACAAGCCTGGGCCACATAATGAAACCTTGTGTCTTAGTCTCTGTTCTATTGCTGTGAAGAGACTATGACCAAGGCAACTCTTATTAAAGAAAGCATGTAACTGTAAAGCCTTCTTATAGCTTCAGAGGCTTACTCTGTCATCCGCATGGCAGGGAGCATGCAAAGGCACTAGGGTAGTGGCTGAGAGTGCTACATCCTGATCCACAGGCAGCAGGTAGAGAGAGAGAGACAGAGAGAAAGACGCAGAGAGAAGGAGAGACAGAGACAGAGAGGAGACTGGGCCTGACATGGGTGTTTGACATCTCAAAGCGCAACCCTAATGGCACACTTTTCCAACAAGGCCACACCTTCTGATTCTTCCTAAACAGTCCACCAACTGAAAACCAAACATTGTGATATGTGAGCTTTTGGGGGTCTTCTCATTTCAGCCACCTCAGAGATACTTATGAAAGCAATGAAAGCATAGGCAGGTGAGAAGGCTCAGGGGATGAAAGGGGCTTGCCACCAAAGCCTGACAACTCAGATTCAACCCTCAGGACCCGCATGATGAAAAGAGAGAACTGGCTTCCCCCATAAGTTGTGCTCTGACCTTCACATGTACATCCTGGTACATGTGGACCCTAGTGACTGACCTACTTCATGGTGCTTTTTTGTTTTCTATTTGTTTAAAGATTTTTTTTTTTAGCTGTGTTTGTTTTGTGTGTATGAGTGCTTTACTTGCACGTGTGCATATGAATGGCTTTCATGCCTGGTACCCATGGAGATCAGAAGACGACACCAGCTCCCCTGGAACTGGAGATAAGAATGGTTGTGAGCTTCTTGCAGATGCTGAGAACTGAACCCGGGTCCTCTGTAAGAGCAGCAAGTGCTCTTAACTGCTGCGCCATCTCTCAAGCATCTTCCTCTCTTTCCAGTAAAAGGGCATTACCGTTATCATCATAATCATAATAAATATTATTATAATGGTAAATACTTTTAATAAATATAATAATAATAGTGTGTGTATGTGTGTGTGTGTCGGTCTTGAATCAGCTTGAGGGAGTGAGTCAGTTCTCTTTTGTCATGTGGCTACTGGGGAATGAAGTCAGGTCATCAGGCTTGGTGGCAAGTTCCATTACCCACACAGCCATCCACTGGCCACTTTTTGTGTTTTTGAGACATGTATCCCAGGCTGGCCTCAAAGTTACTATGTAGCCAAAGAGGACCTTGAACTTCTGATCCCTCTGCCTCTGCTTGTTAAGTGCTGGGGTGATTGACAGGAGTGCAGCATCACCTTTGACTTCCAAAATCATCTATGTTTTCAACAGAGGCTAGGAATTTTTCGTGAAACAGTGGTCTGTCTTTCACACGCGCCCCTCCCCCACCATCTCTATCCCCAGCATGCAAGCTGAACAAAAAAACTTGAAGGAAGTGTCATGGCATCTGGTCCAGGTGGACAGATGATGGGCCCGGGCCTGGAAAAACACCATGGAAGCAGAGGGAATGACTAAGCCTGTCTGGGAGCAAGAAGGTTGGACAGCTGCCCCAGCATGTGATGGCTGCACTGGGCTCTGCAGATTGAGTATGGGTTCTTCTCATCCATACGGGAAAGAACGTTTCTCAGCCAGTTGCTGAGAGGCATTTTCTAGGGGTCTCAATGGCTTGGGGTGGCCAGAGTGCTGGGTGAATTAGGCATGCACAGAGGACACATGGAGATTCCCA
Organism: Pachyuromys duprasi; assembly: GCA_028658305.1. Lineage (NCBI taxonomy): Eukaryota > Metazoa > Chordata > Mammalia > Rodentia > Muridae > Pachyuromys > Pachyuromys duprasi. The sequence goes on from CM053757.1 coordinate 41,916,112, forward strand.
GTGGCCTTGGTGATCTGGGCAAGCTGTTTTGACTTTATCTTGTAGTCAAGGGCAAGATGTGCCAGACGGGTATTACTCAGGGTCACTGGGGAGGAGGGAGCAGAAAGTGCTGGCTGTGAGTGGTTGAGCAGTTACCTGAGTGGCTGGGAAGGGAGTTGGTGAGGGTGCAGAAGAACTGCCTCCCCTAGGCCCACTCAGACCCCCGTCCTGGCTGCTGAGCTCCCAGCATGCAAGCTGCGGAAGCTCTTCTCTCCACCCTCAGCCTGGGAGGAGGAGCCAGGCAGGATATTGTGGTTATGGGGCCTCTGGTTACAATATGTTTATTTGTTAAAAAAAAAACATCGCAGTATCTCTTAAATCAGGGTTCTGGACAGGCTCCAAGGACAGTAACAGGGACCAGCCCTGTGGGAGTGGGTGGGGGTGGAAGTGGGCTGTGATTCAAAATGAAGTAACTGCACAGGGAGAGAGCCTTGGCATCCTAGGGAGCTGGGGGACACCAAGTTCAGGTGCGATTTGAAAGCTGGGCAGGGTTGCAAGGAGAGGAAGCCCAGTTCTGCCTCCTCAAGTCACTTTGTGTCTGTGTCTGTTCACAGGTGTGCTGATGTGTGGAACCAGAGAGCAGCCTTAGCTGTCATTTTTCAAGCATTCAACATTGCTTTTTGAGGCAGGGTCTCTTACTGGCCTGGAACTGGCCCAGGAGGTGGGGCTGGTTAGGATCCATCTGTCTCCACCCCCTTAGTGCCAGGATTACATTATAAAACACCGTACCCAGATTTTTAAATCGTGGGGTGCTACAGATCGAATTCAGGTCCTCGTTCTTGTGTGAGCTCTGCCTGAGCTATTTCCTGCTCTCACTCTTTAAATTTCCATTTATTTATTTATTTATTTATTTATTTATTTATTTATTTATTTATGAATGACAGAGTCTTACAATGCAGGTGTGGGTGGCCTAGAATGCCCTATATTAGACCAGGCTTTCTCTGCCTCCTGCGCTACCACTAGGCACCTTTGGCATTTGATGGCAATGTAGCATCTTCCAAGCTGTCTGGAAGATCTAGGAGCAGAGGGTAGAAGGGTCCTCTACTTCCCATCCCATCCGCTGCCTGAGACTATTCAACCTGTTATTGATTCAGGGGTGTGGTGTGACAGAGGGTAGTACTGAGATGTACAAGCAGAGGTGAAACAGGTTCAGGGGTAAAACTATGCAGGAGGCTGCTTGGGGAAGTCTCCCCAGGGAATGGATAATCAGAGCCATTTAATCGGGATTGGACAGGGTTTTGTGTTTGGTCCCTTTTCAGAGGGAGATATTTCTCCTTAAATAAGTCAGAACTGGGCTTCCAGAGAACTACATTCTTGGGGCTAGGGAGACGGCTTAGTGGAGAAAGTTCTTGACATGCAAGAACTTTTTTTATTGAAGAACTTTTATTTTTATTGAAGAATCTCCTGTCTCAATGTTGTGTAAAAAATTGTTCTACACCATCTCTGGTCAATAAACAGCTCAACAGCTTACAGTGGGCAAGAGAGTTAAAGCGGGACTTGCAATCCCTGTTGGGGGTTCCAGGTGAGAGAGAGCACAAGAACAAGGTTGTTGGGCCATGAGGGGGTCACCATGAGGACAGAGATGGAACAGGAGCAGCCAGCATGAGACTAATGAGGTTAGGGCACATGGTTGTGAAGCAGGCCAGGCTAGCATAGTCAGGTTAGAACAGATGAGAATTGAGGCTGGAGAGATGGCTCAGAGGTTAAGAGCACTGGCTGTTCTTCCCAAGGTCCTGAGTTCAACTTCCAGCAACCACATGGTGGCCCACAACCATCTATAGTGAGATATCATATCCTCTTTTGGCATGCAGGCAGAATAATGTATAAATAATAAATAATTCTTTTATTTTTTTAAAGAATAGAGGAGAATATGCCTGGCTATAGTACTTTAAAGATTATTAATAGATGTAACAGGTCTCTGTCTCATTATTTGGAAGCTAGAGTGGCCTTAGGAAAACCAAACAAAACAGAACAAAAAACAAAAAAACAAAAGTGTTCATTCAGCACTTGAGGACCAGAGTTAAGATGCCCCAACACTCATGCTGCCCTAGTTTACTTTCTATCGCTGTAACAAATACCATGACCAAAAGCAGCCTGGGGAGGAAAGGGTTTGTTTGGCTTCTGTTTCCAGGTAACAGTCATACAGGGAAGTCCGAGCAGGGGCCTGGAGGCAGGAACTGAAGCAGAGGTCATGGAGGAAGCTGCTTACATGGCTTGCTGGTTTGCTTTTTTAATATAACAACAGGACCACCCATAGGAGGCTGCACCAAGAAAATGTCCCCACCAACCTGCCTACTAGCCAGTCTGATAGTGGCATTTTCTCATTGAGGTTCCCTCTTCCCAAGTGACAAAAACTAACCAGCACACACGTAAATGCCTGGTGAGCATAGCACCTGCCTGTCACTTTAGCACGCACGTAGAGGCTGGAGACAAAGGATCCCGAGAGCAAGCCGGCCAGCTAGACTAGCCGAATTTGCTGTGCTCTGGGTTCAAGTGACAGATGATGCCTCTACATACAAGGTGGAGAGTGATCAAGAAAGATACCTTGTAGTAAGAGGAGGTTTTTACTCCCATCCTTAAGCTCCTGTAGTAACGACACATGAGACTCATTAAATATTATATAAATAGCAGAGGCAGGTGGATCTTTGTGAGTTCGAGCCCAGCCTGGTCTACAAATTGAGTCCAGGACAGCTAAGGCTACACAGGGAAACTCTGTCTCGAAAAACCAAATATATATAATTGTATTATATAATATTTGTATATATGTTATATATTACAAATAATTTGGCCATATAGCTAGGCTCTTCTCTGGCTCATAACTTAAAATAACTTATTTATACTAATTTACATTCTACCACATGGCTGGCTACCTGGGCTCAGGCACCATGCATCCATCTTCCTCACATCTTGCTCGATGAATTTCAAGCGCCTGGCTCTATCCCGGAATCCCTTCTGCCTTCCTGCCTCAGCTGTAGGCTGTAGGTGTTGCATCCATACAATATAAAAGAGATTCCTTCTACAACACCTGATGTGTACCTTTGACCTCCACATGCGTGTGCACTGACATGCACACAAGGAACAAGCATCCACACTATGCAAGTTCACACACACACACACGCACACGCATGTACATGAATGAGTACTAGAAATCTGCTGTGCAGCGGAGACAACAGCATTTTATTGTGCACTTGACTTATATGGTCTCGCATGCTAAGTGTCCTTCCTATAGAACAAAAATAAAACCAAGCCCCCAAAACAAAGCAGAGGAAAATAAAATGAGCGACTATAAGGAAACTTGGGGGACTCGGTATTGACTGTTGTCTTGATGTGGCGACTTGAGTGTGGGCTTATGTGCACGCATTAAATGCATGCAGCTTTTTGCGTCCAAATTATACCTCAGTGATATTACATCTCTGCCAGGCAGTGGTGATGCACACCTTTGATTCCAGCACCCTGGAGGCAGAGGCAGGTTGATCTCTGAGTTTGAGGCCAGCCTGGTCTTACAGAGTGAATTCTACCACAGCCAAGGCTATACAAAGAAACCCCGTCTATGAGTGTGGAGGACACAACAAAAAAAGTTTCTACTTTTTTTTAATTTTATGATTTATTTAACTTATTTCATGTGTATGGATGTTTTGCCTCCGTGTACGTCTGTGTACTTGTGCGTGCCTGGTGCCCTCAGAGGCCAGAGTGGGTGTCAGGTCCCCTAGAACTGGAGTTACAGGCACCGTGAGCCACCCTGTGAGTGCTGGGAACGAATCAAACGCAGGTCCTCGGAGGAACAGGCAGTGCTATTACCCACAGAACCATGACGAGGAAGGCACAGCAGAGTTCATGGTGACCACGACCCTCACATGGGGACTGAGCAGGAAGCGCTGAAAAGCTTCTGCAGGAAGTGGAGACAGGCTCTAGCCTTCAAGGCCTGTCACCCAGCTCGCCACTTCCTTCAGGCCTCACACCCTGATTAGTCCACAGCATCCCCAAACAGGGCCACCAGGTGGGGGGCAAGTGTTGAAACATTTGATCCAGTGGGGCCATTTCAAACCCTAGCAGCCTCTGAGCAGCAGCTCCTTTCAGTTGGCTTCCACTTCGCATGCCCACCGCCTCCCGATAGGCAGGTTAAGACCCCATCAGTGCATTCTTATCATTGATGAGGCCAGAGCCTCATGTTCTAATCACTTCCCCCAAGTCTTCTCTGCCTATTGCCGAGTGCGTGCGTGAGTCTCTGGAGAACGTCCAGATACACAGTGTGACAAAGCCCGTGGCTTCAGTCTCCAGCACCATCACCCACTGAGGCTCTACCTTGATGGGCCAGATTCTTGATCTACTCAGTCACTTTTGATCCTCAGCACCAACCAGGAAGATGGGAGGGGTTACTATTTCCTCTGCCCTGAAGCAGCAGCTTAGATCCTGGGGCTATAGCTATTATGCTTGCCTAGCATGTGTGAGGCTCTACTATGTTTGAGCCCTACAGTTTCTGTCTAATAATAAAAAGAAAGAAAAGAAAGAAAGAAAGAAAGAAAGAAAGAAAGAAAGAAAGAAAGAAAGAAAGAAAGAAAAGGAGGGGTGGGCAGCTTGGGTTTCAAGGGGATTAATCACTTAAGAGTCATCCAGTGGATTTGAACCCAGATCTGTCGTGTTCCATGAGTTGAGCTCTAAAGCACCAGAAAAAGAAGGGACAGCATACTGCATGGTCCTCTGAGTGTTTCTCTGTGGGACCCTGGGGAAAAGAGGAGAGTCAAGTGTCAGTGGAGAAGCAAGCCAGGCAGCAGAGCATCATGGTACTGAGGACAGCCATCAAGGGCTGCTATTTCTAGCCTCCCAGAAAGGATGGTAAGCGGGGGTGGACAGGGCAGAGTGATGGTAAGAGGAGCTGGAGACCCCTCCAGCCCGCAGCCTCCAGCTCACCCTGTTGCCTGATGCCTAAATAAGGTTGAGGCTCCGTGTAGGCAGCTAAAAATAAACGCTCTGCTCCCCCTCCCGCCTGGCGACCTCCACAGCCCACAGGGCCTCCTGGTGGTAGTGCTAATCCCAAACACGCAAGGGGAAAGGCCTATCCCACAGCCGACCAATGAAAGCGAGCTTTATTTTAGAGGCGCCCGCTAAGTCAGAGTTCAAGAGAGCAGCCTTAGGCTAGCTTTCTGAGGCCCCTTTTATGAGGAAAAGCCATAGGTTAATAGACAACAGCTGTATGTGTGTTTATAGGAGTGAGGTGATTGACTGTTAGAAAAAAAATACAATAAAAATCAAGAACAACAGCAAAAGTAGCCTGGTGATGGTGGCACACACCTTTAAATCCCAGCTCTCAGGAGGCAGAGGCAGGCGGATCTCTGAGTTCAAGGCCAGCCTGGTCTACAGAGTGAGTTCCAGGACAGCCAGGGCTACACAGGGAAACCCTGTTTGGAAAAACAGCAACAAACAAACAAACCATCTATTGTTTGTTCGAGAAACAGAGTTTCACTATGTAATTCTAGCTGGCCTGGAGCTAGCTGTAGATCAGACTGGACTCAGACTTGCAGAGTTCTACCTCCAGAGTGCTGGGATTAAAGGCCTGCACCACTGAAACACTACTTGGCTGAAACAGAAACTTCCTAAGCAGAAACAGAAAGCTGTTCTTTAAAAAAAAAAAAAAATTGGCTTTTTGTTTTGTTTGTGTTTTTTTTTTTGAAACAGGGTTTCTCTGGGTAACAAGCTCTGGCTCTCCCTGACTTGCTTTGTAAACCAGGCTGGCCTGGAACTCACCGCGATCCACTTGCCTCCCTGAAAGCTGGGATTAAAGGCCTTCGCCACCATGCCCAGCTATTGGTTTGTTTACTTTCATATGTGTATGCCTGTACATGTATACGTGTGCACAGGAGTCCAAAGAGGTCCAAAGAGGGTGTTGGATCCCCTGGGACTGGAGTTACAGGTGATTGTGAACTGCCGTGTAGGTGCTGGGAATTGAACCCATGTCTCCTGAGTGAGCAACCAGTGCTCTTAACCAAGCAGCCATCCCTACAGCCAGAAGCACATTCTTGTAGGATATGGGGAGTTAGCAATAATGTGGCTCCTCAACAATGCGGCTTCTGTTCTGGTTTCACAGTAGGTCTGGCTCTCCCAATTTGGTCCTTGCTGGAACTGTAGAGGCAGGTCTCCTTGGGGATCGCGGAAACAAGATGACCGGGATCCAACGTCAGGAGTTGAGGGTCTCTTTTCCTCACTGGGATTTTTAGGGCCCGTCTGTCCTACGGACCTATTTTTAGTTCATGAAGTCTTTCATAAAGATTGCAATTAGCCGGAGAGTTGAGGTAAGGGTCTGGATTCCCTCCTGTAGTCTTGAAAAAATCCCAGGAGGCCAGATTGCTTCTGCAGAGAAGGCAGGATTTGGGTCACGGTCGCCCCCTGCTGGAAAAGGCTGTGCACTGCAGGTGTCTGTGAGCAGACTTAAATCCCTGCAGCCCTGAGGTCAACAGCCTGAGGCTGCTGGGACTCTTTGTCTCTTGTGCAATCTCAGAGCCGGATGCCCTGGTATTGCCCTGCCTGGCAAATGCGTGTGGAATGAATGAATGAGACGGGCTGCACAGGGCTCCGGAAACTGTACAGAACTCTCAAAGAAGACTCTTGGTTGGTAAATTGCTGTGGTCCGTCTTGGAGTCCAGCTCTCAGGGTTGAAAAAGGGACTTCTTAATGCTCAACCCAGTTTTTTGTAAAACAGCTCAGTCTGGGGTCGGGGGAAGACTTCTTCATAGGTAAGAATGAGAGCTAAAAATGGGGAAAATGACTAACTTCTGCCCAGGGTACATGCACCCCCCCCCACACACACATAAAAAGCACACTCATGCTCAGACATATGTGCTCATTTATACATACATACACACACAGAGACAGACTGACAGAGACAGAGAGAGATTCCCCTCACCAAGAAGAGAGCTGGGAGGAAACAAGCTAGTCCTTCCTACCTGTTGTATGCAGCGGAGGAAGGGAGGGCTGCCCAGTGGCTTTCTTTGGGAAAAAATAGTGATTTACCCAAGAATAGTAAAGCCAGTCTAACCATGAGACCTGCTACTTCAGGGTCAGAATACTGTTCTAGTCCACCATAACAGTAACAGCCTACACCCCCGTTTTAAATGGATGGTAGCTGTGTAGTTCCATTGGTGAGGGCCAGATGACATATGTGAGGGCCTGGGATTGATTCCAAGCCCTGCCTAAAATACAGCGCAGGAAGCCCACAGCTCTGTCACCCCCAGCAACTCCAGAGATGGAAGCTAGGGAATGAAAGAGCTGTCCCACACCACCCTAACCCCACCTGGACTCCATGAGACCGTATCTCAAAACAACAAAAAAACCCTTAGTTTTCAAAACAACAAAAGAAAAACTTAGATCTCACATTGAAAGACAGGTTAACCAAGAGAAAAGCACAGGATGGGGGTGTAGCTCACTGGGGATACCAAGGCCAGGCTAGATGCTCAGAACTGGTGCCTCTAAGAAGCAATGACTCCTCACATGACCACAGCAACCAGTCAGCTTGTTGGAGGCCAACTAGCCATGAAGGCAAGGCCATACCCTGAAGCAGAAGTGTAGCTTATAGAAGCCAGACTGATTGCCTCAAGATGACAGTTTAGGGCCTCCTGAAAGAACCAGAGCTGATACAATGACCACACCGTGCCCAGCATGCCACCCACCCCAGCTCTTTCTCTGCTAAAAGAAAGCCCATTTAAGTACCCACAAAACAGTTTGGGGCCACTCCCCCCCCCATTCTTTCCTCTTCCTAGTGTGGCCACACTGACTAAATCTGCTTTCCCCTTTGTTATCCTGTTCTTTCCTTCCTTCCTTCCTTCCTTCCTTCCTTCCTCCCTTCCTTCCTTCCTTCCTTTCCTTTCCTTTCTTTCTGGCTTTTCAAGACAGGGTTTCTGTGTAGCTCTGGCTGTCCTGGAACTCACTCCATACACCAGGCTGCCCTCAAACTCAGAGATCCACCTGCTTCTGCCTCCTGAGTGCTGGGAGGAAAGGTGTGGGCCACTGCCCAGCGTGTTACTCTTTTCTTAATTGGAGAGGCAGGTGGCAGAGCCTAGGGAGTTGGGGCTGCTAGAATTGGGTTTTTGCCCTAAAATACCAGCTTCAAGACCCTCGCTTAGGAGTGAGCAATGGCTCAGTGATTGAGGACACTTGGTGTTCTCCTGGAGGACTAGGGTTCAGCTCTTAGCACCCACACTTCGAGGCTCACAACTGCCTGTAAGTCCACTTCCAGGGGATCTGGACCACCTCCTCTGCCTGCTTGGGCACCTGGTACAGGTGGCATTCTCACCCCTATACAACACATCCACATAAATGAAAATATGACTTAAAAACAAAACCCTGCCTTAAACCAAAAAAACCAAACCAAGCCAAAACAACAACAAACCACAATAGCCGGGTGTGATGGTTTATGCCTTTAATCTCAGATCTCTAAGTTTGAGTCCAGACTCTTGTTCTATAAACAGAGTCCAGGAGAGCCAAGGCAACACAGAGAAAACCTGTCTCAAAAAACCCAAACCAAATCAAACAACAAATAAACAGAAAACTGCACAACCCCCGCCCCCAAACCATAGAAAATGGCCAAATGTAGGATGTAGCTCAGGGGTGGGTGTTCATCCAGCATGTGAGGCCTGTGTTCGATCTGCTACCAAATCCTCTATAAAATTGCCCAGGGACAATTGTCCTTCCTTTCTTTGACTGAGGTAAAGGATGGAGAACCATGTAGCCATATAGAGATGTGATTGAACAAAAACGAAACTACCTAAGGTGCAATATCAGCAGGACCTTGCCCTGGCCTCTCTCTGGCTCGTTGGTCTACGAAAGAATTGAGGTGAAGGCCACAGCACTGAGCTTGTAGAAGACCCATAGTTTGTTATATAGCAAAGTGAGGCATTCTCTAGAGCTGAGAGTGGACTATGACCAAAGGGGCAAAACTAGGGAGACCATTGGAATCAAAGTTTTTTTGGAACAGGTACTCTGAGGGGTGTTTTTCTGATTGGGTGATTGACAGGCCCATTTAAATGAACTCTCAAGGGAGGGACAATGGTATGTCCTTATTCTGTCCCAGAGATGCTTGGTTAGATTGTAATCCAGTTTAGAATGCCATGGCTCCACCCAGAGTTGGAGATAGGACCCAAATCCCATTATTTTGGTCAGCAATTCAAGTGCCGCATTTGGTTTCTGGCTTTACAAGCCGCTGCTTCTGAGGAGAGGGTCCATCCTCATGACCTTCAAGACTACCTAAGTCTTTACCTAGATACTTATCAGTAACAGACTGAGATGGGACACTACAAGGCCTCCCAAGTATGGTGTGAGACCCATTTTGGAATGAGGATCTTCCGATCCACCTGTCAAGTAAGGTAAGTCAGAGCAGGAAGGCAGGAGAAAAGGGCAGCTGCATTTCTAGTTTTTTTTGGCTGGCTTTGGGGGAGATACTGAGCAGAAGAAGGGCAGGAGCTTGTCAGAGGCAGAGCTGAAGCTCTTCCGGTATCCTTCAGTTCAAAGTACCTAGCATGCCAAAGTTCCATATCTTGGGGGTATGCCCCAACACGACTGAAAGTGTGGTGTTTAGTATTGGCTGGTGGCACTGTCTCATGGGGGTGTATGTGGGGGGGTTATTCATATATTATTTGTTGGTTTTTTGAAATAAGATCGCATGTAGCCCAGGCTGGTCTTAATCTCAAAATGTAGTAAAGGATGTCCCGAACTAGGTTGGGATCCTCCTGTCTTGCCTCTAAAGTGCTGGGATTACAGGTGAGAGCCACAGGGCTGAGCCTAGGGAAGATTTTTTTTTTAATGAAAATGATTAGGCACCATCCAGATTACTTAATGGCTCACTGCATTTTTAATGAGGGCATGGGTTCTCCGCACACACTTTACTTCTGTCGACAGTGAATCTTCAGATTAGGAAGCTGTTGGTATCTTCTAGAGGAATTAGAAAAGGGACCAATATAGGGTTTCAAGCCCAGGGTTCAGCTTGGGTAAGGGAGTTGTCTAAGGCCCCCTGGGTGGTGCCATAGTATAGCCCAAAATAAGTATGCGGTGCCAAGGAAGGCTCTAGAGACACGGGAGTCTTCGTGAATCAAGGTAGTGTTCCATGGCACAGGCACCTCCCACCATAGCCTCTGAGACCAAGGGGTGCTGTTCCCAAGGTTCCTTCCCCACCCTGTCTGGCCTGCTCAACCAGTCCCAAGGCATGGTCAGGCCCCTAGTGGCTCTCAGGATTCAGGCTATTTCTTGAGATGAAGAGCGTCTTGTTCTCCTGTCTGCTTTGTGGTCCCCAGATGTGGTTGAGCCGGGAGACCGGAACTTCCAGCGCTGCTGCTGAGTGACCCTGGGCAAGCCTGCCTCTGTTTCTAAGCCTCTGTTTCTTTTTCTCTAAAACTGAATAGTTACAAGATATCCCAATAAATCAGTAGTCCTCTTTGCCCCCACAGGGCCTGCTCAGGCCAGCACTCTACCACTGAGGTGCACTCCAACTCCCTTCTAGTGTTATAAACACACACACACACACACACTCACAGGTGCACCCCCCCAAGTGAATGAATGAATGAAACAGAAACTCTGGAAACAAAATAACCAAAAAAATAATTAGGTGGCTGAGTGTGGTAATTCCTGTCTGTGATCCAGCACTTGGGAGGTTGAAACAGGAGGATTGTTCATGTTCCAGACCAGCTTGGACTATGTATTGGGTTCTAGGCTAGCTACAATTGTATAGTGAGACCCTGCCTTAGAAGGAGGGGTGGGACCAGGTGGTGATGTATGCCTTTGATCCCAGCACATTGGCGGCAGAGGCAGGCAGATATTTGAAGTCAGTTTGGTCTAAATTAGTTCCAGGACAGCCAGAGCTACAGAGTGAGACCTGTCTTTAAAATACCCAAAACAAACAAACAAAACAACAACAACAACAACAAATCACATACAACAACAACAACAACAAAATAGGGTTAGAGCATCATGATGGGTCAGTGGTTTGAAGTGCTTGCTGCTAAGCCTGACATTATGAGTTTGGTTCCCAATACCCACTTGATGCAGAGAACTAACTCTCATAAGGGGTTCTCAGACTTCTACAGCTGTGCTATAGCACACAAGAGCCTGTAATACCAGGATCATGGGACCCTCAGAGACCACCAGGAGACTACTTGATGCAAGAGCAAGAGAGCTTTATTATGAGAGCGATTGTACTCGGGATCCAAGTCTCACTGACACAGCAATAGAGAAGTGGGACCCCGAGCCCTGAGTGAGCAGGGTTTTTAAAGGGAAAGGCTGCAAGCAGGGGGTTTCATGACAGCAAGCAGGGGGGCACATGTTTCCATGACAGTAAGCAGGGGGGTTCATGCCTTGACTTTACAGGATTGGGTAAAAGCCATAGGATCAAGGTGACCTTCTCTGAGGCACAAAATCACAATTGCCTAAGGCATATAATCACAATTGCTGTTCTTCTAAACTCTATCTGAAACATTGGGGAGAATTTTCCCAGCCGATTCCCAACTGATTGTCATTGATTGCTGCCAGGGGAAATTGTCTCTATTTTCTATGAAGTATTTATTCTGTGATATTTTCTGGAGGCTGTTGCTAAGAGAGTTAACTTTGTTTTCTGCCAAGTGCATATTCTGTGATATTTCCTGGTACCTGAGTTCAGCTCCCAGTCAAGATGGCTCTTTATTTCAAAATGGTGTTATACCCAGGCTAACTTAAACTTTTCAAGCCATGATCCCTGCCAATAAATAAAAGAGAGGTGTGGAGAGAGGTGGAGGAAACGTCCTTTGGATTTTCAAGATTGTCCAAAAAGAAGATAAAAAACCAAACAAAAACAAAAAAAACAACACGGGCTGGAGAGATGGCTCAGTGGTTAAGGGTTCTGGCAGCTCTTGCAGAGAACCTGGGTTTGGTTTCCAGCACATGTATGGTGGCTCACAGGCATCTGTAACTCCATTTCCAGGGGATCCAATGTCTCTTCTGAACAGGCACCTGGTTGACACACAGGCAAAACACTCATATACATGAAATACAAAAGGACACAGACAACAGTAACACCTTATTTCCCTGAGTTTGTTTGAAGTGAGAGGTGTCAGAGCCTTCATGACCACAGAGAGAATTCTGACTTAGAGAAGTAACCATTGTCTAAGGCCCGGAACTCACTATATAGCCTGGGCTGGCTTCAGATATTCCTGGCAATCTGCCCCAGCCTCTCGAGTGCTAGGATTATAAAAGAACCCCAGCACATGACTTAGAGATAAGAGCTGTTATCTAATCTTCAAGGATGAAGTCAAAATGTTGAGTGAAAATGAGGCTGGGCATGGTGGTGCATGCTTTTGATCCCAGCGCATGAGAGAGAGATAGGTGTAAATTCAAGAGTGAGAGCCTGTTTCAGAAAATCAAAAACCAGACCAAAACAATAAACCCTAAATAAAGTAAGATTTTGGGAAAATGGAGGCAAGATGGCTTACGAGTGTTGGCATGCACTACCACGCTCAGCATATATGTTTGTGTATTTCTTTTTTGTGGGGGGAGGGGAGGCTGTAGATTGATTCTACTTACCTATATCCCAGCCCCATTTTTTATGTTTGTTTGTTTTGTGGGAGTCAGGATCAAAGCCAGGCTTTCAGGCATGCTAGGTAGGTGCTCTACCACTGAGCTCCGTTCCCCAGTTCTCCTGTGTGTTAATGAGGGAGTCCCAGCTCTGGAGACGCAGATGGCTGGAGTCTGGCCTGCAGTGACACCCTGAGAACAGCTTTTTGGAGTGTTATATTGTGCAGCCCTGACTGGGAGCCGTGGCCTGATTGTTGGGACACTGGCTTTCAGATCAGCTGTTCTCTCAATGTTTCTCATTTTAACCGAGAAGAGGCAAAGTCAACGTCCCGAGAACCTTCTCCTCTGACTCAGGAAGGCAAGAGCCTCCCCAATTTGTATTACTTTAATGGGAGTTTTTGTCTTTTGGGGACGCTTGCTTGGTATCATCTTTTTGTTTTCTTTACTTATTACTGCTCATTACTAAGACTCTGGACTTGATGAGGCTGGGGTGTGCTTTGGGGGATGTGGAGAGGGCCTTTACCGTGTCCAGTTGTCAAATCTGTCAGTGAATAGATAGATATCACAGTCTCATGTATTTCAAGCTGGCCTAGAACTCCACAGTGAGCTGAGGTTGACCCTGAACTTCTGATCCTCCCACTTCTGCTTCACAAGTGCTAACATTACAGGCACGCATTCACGTCTAGTTTATGTGGGGTTATGATGGAACACAGGGCCTTAGGCATGCTATGCAAACAGTCTACCAAATGTGCTACACCCTCTCCTCCATCCTAATGATTTTTAAACCCTAATTTTGCAAAAGAAAAAAATATTGAAGTCACAGAGTTAAGGCCTCTACCCACTCTCTAACAGCAGTAGGCGGCATGGCCGGAGTGCAAGCCAGGTGAACAAGCATGCCCTATCTCCTTCCATCGTGGTTATGGCTCTGCCTCCAGTCTTTGTGCCTATAGGACTCTAGCATTTCCTCAAGGTCATTTATGGGGGAGGTAACAGCTCTATAGATCTGGAGGAATGTGTCTGCTCACCTCTAACATCACTGTGAGAAGCAACGTTCTAACTACCAAGGCCAAATAGTTCTCTGTGTGATGCTGGAGGGTGTGAGGCCGAGAAGATAGAGGGTTAGGAGTCAGGAGGAAGTGGGTGATGGGGATGTGGGGATGAAAGAGTAACTCCCAAAGGGACTTTGCCTATTTTTTCGTGATGCTCTAGCATGCACAGAGTTGGTACTGCAGTCCTACCCATCCAAGGCAAGGCTACACAGGCAACCCTTACAACCTTTTGGATCAGCCACAGTAGAAATGACCTTTCTGATCTTCACCAACCCTACATCTGACAGAGGGCTAATATCTAGTATATATAAAGAACTCAAGAAGTTAAAAAGCAACAAATCAGGTAATCCAATTAAAAAATGGGGTACGGAGCGAAACAGAACTCTCTGTAGAGGATTGTAGAATGGCAGAAAAACACTTAAAGAAATGCTCAATGTCCTTAGCCATCAGGGAGATGCAAATCAAAACGACCCTGAGATTTCACCTTACACCCATCAGAATGGCTAAGATCAAAAACTCAAGTGACAACACATGCTGGAGAGGTTGTGAAGAAAGGGGAACCCTCCTCCACTGCTGGTGGGAATGTAAACTTGTACAACCACTCTGGAAATCAATCTGGCGCTTTCTCAGACAATTAGGAATAGTGGTTCCTCAAGATACAGCTATACCATTCCTAGGCATATATCTAAAAGATGCTCAAGTACACAACAAGGACATTTGCTCAACCATGTTTGTAGCAGCTTTATTCGTAATAGGCAGAACCTGGAAACAACCCAGATGTCCCTCAGTTGAGGAATGGATACAGAAATTGTGGTACTTTTACACAATGGAATATGACTCAGCAATTAAAAATGAGGAAATCATGAAATTTGCAGGCAAATGGTGGGACCTGGAAATGATCATTCTGAGTGAGGTATCCTAGAAGCAGAAAGACACATATGGTATATACTCACTTATACAGACCTTTAAGATAGGATAAACATACTGAAATCTATACACCTAAAGAAGATAAACAAGAAAGGGGACCTGGGATAAGATGATCAATCCTCACTTAGAAAGACAAATGGGATGGACATTGGATGTAGGAAAAAACAAGTAACAGGACAGGAGCCTACCACAAAGGGCTCTGAAAGACTCTGCCTAGCAGTGTATCAAAGCAGATATTAAGACTCATAACCAAACCTTTGGCAGAGTGCAGGGAACCATATGAAAGAAGGGGGAGTTAGTAAGACCTGGAGAGGACAGGAGCTCCGCAAGGACCAAATAGATCAGGGCACAGGGGTCTTTTATGAGACTGTTTCTCCAACCAAGGACCATAACCTAGAACCCCTGCTCAGATGTAGCCCATGGTAGCTCAGTATCCAAGTGGGTGCCCTAATAAGGGGAACAGGGACTATTTCTGACATGAACTCAATGGCTGGCTCTTCGAGTTCCCCTCCCTCCCTCCCCCCCCCCCCACCTTGAGGGAGGAGCAGCCTTGCTAGGCCACAGAAGAGGACATTGCAGTCAGTCCTGAAGATATCTGATAAACTAGGGTTAGATAGAAGGGGAGGAGGACCTCCCCTATCAGTGGACTTGGAAAGGAGCAGGCAGGAGATGAGGGAGGGATGGGGGATTGGGTGGGAATGAGGATACAAATGAGGCTGGGATACAAAGTACATAACGTGTGATTATTACAAAAAAATTTAAAAAAAGAAAAAAAAGAAATGACTTTTCCCTCCACTCTGCTCTATGACATTGGGAAAGAGCTTTCCT
This sequence comes from Pachyuromys duprasi, assembly GCA_028658305.1. Taxonomy (NCBI): domain Eukaryota; kingdom Metazoa; phylum Chordata; class Mammalia; order Rodentia; family Muridae; genus Pachyuromys; species Pachyuromys duprasi. The sequence goes on from CM053757.1 coordinate 41,931,480, forward strand.
TTCTGGTCCTCGGCTTGCATTTGTGTTCGATGAAGGAGAGTTTATTATAAGAGAACGGCTGGGTGAAATATGAAGCCTAGTTAATAGCAGGGAGTCAATGTCAAGATCTCAATTATATAAAATGTATTTTAGTACGAACAAAGGGAGGAACGTACAAGCACACAAAATAAATAAGACAAAAATGTAACTTAAAAGATACAATTAAAAGTTGATAGTTTTGTCAAGCACTGGCTATTCATTAGTAACTAGAAGTTACAGTTCCACGTCTGCTAATTTGAGGAATGTTTATGAGGAAAGACAAAGTGAGAAACAAGACCCTTACTCTATAAGAACAAATTCAAGAGATTCATGAAAATGAATCAGTTTTAAAAAAACATTCTGCAGAAAGTGACATAGAGCAAAAGCAAAAATGGCTGGTGGGGTGTTGAATTGGTGGAAGACAGTGGTTTTTAAATCCCAGGCATAGAGACGTTCCTCCCCCCCCTCCCCCCCGCATAATTTGGGACTCAGAGAGGTACAATCATTGCATTCTTTTAGCATAGCTCCTCCCCAAGGTGTCCATCCTATTGGTTGGGGACAGCCTTAGCTAATGAGCATTCTGGGGCTTGAGACTGCTCCCTTTTCTGATGATGAGCTCAGAGGACTGCCTACAGCTTTCCAAGGCTCAAAGTTTTCAAAGAGCTGACAGCCATCCGCTAAGGGGAGAGAGGTGCCTTGGACCTCCTGCTAAATCTGTGAGTCTGAGAAGTTCTAAGTATAGCTCAGACTGAAGACAGACTGCAACGATTTATTTCTGACAGAAGAAAGATAGGGAAAAATCAGGAAAGATAAGAAGGATAAAGGAGCCGGGAGGTGGAGGCAGGGGCAGGTGGATATCTGAGTTCGAGGCTAGCCTGTTCTACAAAATAAGTTTCAGGACAGCCCGGGCTACACTGCCCACCTGTCTTTCGGTAGGGGGAAGGGGGAAAGAAGGAAAAAGAGCCTCTTTTCCTGGAATCTGGTTGGAGCAGAAAAGCAAGAATCCCAGCACAATTAACTATTGCTTAAGGCTCTCTCCATCCCCAGTCGTTAAGTCTACAACTTTCTAGCAGTATTTCTAGAAACTCCATTTACCAAGAAGCACACACACTCAGCCGGCTGTGCGAGTTAACTGGCTTCTGGTTTTAGCTGACCAGATTGGAGCCCTGTCCAAGACACCTCTGGAACCAACCTGTAACAGGGTTGAAACAACAAAGAAACAGGGACTCCCAGAAACTCGTGGAGCAATAAAAACTCCAAAAAGTTCCCCAAATCTTGTAGATAGTCTGAATGAGGACCCTGGAAACGTGCGAGTCCTTGAGAAGGCCATAAATCCACTCTCCAGTGTGTCTTCACTTTGTTCTGGGCACCATGTGTCTTCTGCTTAAACCTATATTAAAATATTTTTAATAAAAGCACCAATTCTGCTTCACCATGCGGCGATTTGTGAAGCCTAGTTGGACCCTCACAGAGGTCTCGAACCCCTCGGGCTGCTGCGGTGACGCTGTCTGCTATCTCTGTCCCCTCAACGCTGACATCTCTGGTACTCCCGTGTGTGTTTTGAAAAGTAAACTGTGGCTTCTAAACTAAAGACCTTGGGCGGCTAAGCGTCCCTGCCCCCTCAAGCCACCGCCCCCTCGGCTCAGCTTCAGGCGCCAGGTGCTTCCTCGAGATTAATGAGGCCAAACTCTCAAAAAAAAAAAAAACCCTCAAGGGCCTGGGGGCGCGTAGATGCAGTTAAAAGCGGGCAACCAGACTATCAGAGTCACGGCACGCGTGCTCAGAAGCGGGAAACTGGAGGGGGAGATTCTGCTTTTCTGTAGAGAAGGACCTGGGAGGGTAAAAAAAAAAAAAAAAGGAATCCTTGGGTTCCTGAAGATAACCTCCAGAGGCGATGGACACACCCCAACACTTCGCCCAGCCCCACCCCAACAGGTCCCGCCCATCACCCCACCCCCCACCCCGGCACTCACCCATTGCGTTGGCCCTGATTCTTCTGCTTTCAGCCCCGCCCTCGCGCTCGGCCCCGCCCCTTCCCCCGGCTGGCTCTGCCCCTGCAGTAGGCCGTTGAGGGTGGGGCTGAAGCGGGCGGCCCTGGGGGCGTGGCCGGAGAGGTCCCGCCTAGGGCCTGCAATCTCGGAGGCGCGGGGCGGAGCGCGGCGCCGCCAGGCTTTGCATTAGTGACCTGCAGGCTTTAAAGGCATCCGGGATTCGCAGTGCCTAGACTGCCGCGGGAACCGTCGCCATGCACCGTGTGCCGCTGCTGCTCGTGCTGGGCTTGCTGCTCGCAGGCCCCGTCGCCCCTCTGCGCCTCGGCCTGAAGCGCGTGAGTGCCCCTGATCCCTGGAGCAGGCCCTCAGCGGCAGCCGGGGGCTGATAGGTCCAGCTTGTCCTGGAGGGGCTCGCCTCCTCTGATTCGTCCTGTCCCAACCTTTTCGGGTGCAGAGCGGCGATGTGAACCCACCGGTCCCAGGCCCAGGTTCTCAGCCTGTGATGGCATTTCCCGCCCTCCTCCTTCCCCGGTTTTCTGCTTCGCTCTAGAGTCTTCCTGACGGTGGTGGTGGTGGGGAGGGGGTGTTGAATCAGGCTAGGAGGTTCAAACTTGCCCACCAGGTGGCTGAGAGCCAGCCGCGCGATCCCCCTGCTTTTGGTCGTGGGCCATTCAGCCTCCTCCCCAGCCCCCCAGTTCAAATCTTTCACTTTCCTGTATCTCTTCTGCTTCTGCACTGCAGAGAGCTGGAAAAGGGAGGTTCGGTCATTCTGAGGGAATAGCCCGGTCCCTTTGCCTTTGGCTGTGGCCGAAAGATGTAGGTCCTCCAGAACTCCTCCCTCCTGCCGCCTCGGGGAGTTTTGTCAAAGAGCCAGAAATGTCTGGGTAAAGGAAAGGAAGGGATGGACTGTGAAAATGGGGTACCTGACTACCGATTCCTTTTCCGTTGTGGATGATCTTAGTCTGTCTGTAAAATAGGTGTGAACGATGTTTGCAAAATGCCAAAAAGAATAGTGCGGTTGAGGCCAATATGGCCTTGACTCTGTTTGATCCAGAGGCAGGAAAGGAGGAAGGACCTTTAACTTCTTTTGCCCAGAGGCTAGTCAGTTTGTCTTTTGGTGTCCCCGTGTGGGCTGAGAATGCTTGTCTCGGATCCACAACTGGCCTTGTGAGGTGGACCCCAAGTAGAGGCTCTAGGCTTGGGGATAACCTCACTCTCTTGTATGTTTGCCTGTGGGTGCCATTCCAAACTTGAGGGGCTGAGATAGGCGATTTGGAGGGACTCACGTCTTTTAGGCACCAACCTCCTTCTGACTATGAGGGACTTTACTCAAGATCACTTAGTGAGTGACACTTTTGAGCCTTACCTGCTGTCAGCTCCATGTTCCCTGGGGACATCTGGGCTGGAGAAGGCTGTATTGAGTAAGTGAACCTCCCGGAACCTTGGGGTCCTTTTGTATCATTGACTGGTCTTCTGACTGGGCTGTGGTGACTTGGATAACAGCAGGATGGCTAGCTCTGTGCTGGTAGACAGTAGGCAATTACTAGACTTTAGGTTGTATCGTGTGTGTCATTTATTATATGCCCACTGTGTGCTATGGATTGAGCTTTGTACTTTTCCTCTTTTAATTTCTTTCTTTTTCTTTCTCTCTTCCTCTTCCTTCCTTTCGCTCTTTCTTTTGTTGAGACAGTGTCTTTGTAGCCCTGGCTAGCCTAAAACTCCCCTATGTAGCTAAGGATGACTTCAAGCTACTGATCTCTGCCTCTTGCACTGCTATGCCCAAGGAGCTTTCCTAATGACCTTAATTTGGAATAGTTGATAAGGATAGTATGGAGTTCTGTGGACTTACCTAATTGCCTTTGTTAGCATCCCATATTATCAGTATATGCTTGTTAAAACTAAGAAGCCAGTGCAGGTCGGTTACTGTGAACTAAACTCGGCTTTATTTGGGTCTCATCAGTTTTTCCATTACTGGCCTCTTTCTGTTCTAGCTCCTGCTCTGAGATTCCATATTCTCATCCCTGTCACATCTTCCTACTTTCCTCAGGCCTGGGGCAGAGAATTTAAATGAGCTAGGCTGCCATTAGGAGCTGAGTCCTGTTGCTTTCTGTGTACAGACATTTTACTCTGGCCACCACCCTGGCAGAAGATAAACTTATGTCCACTTAATAAATGAGGAAGTTGAATCTCCAGGGGTTAACATGCCCTAGACATCTGCTAGTGAGAGCGGTAGGGGCTGGCCTGTCCCTATATTATGGCTATGTACCCACATTTCCCTGTTACATTCTGGCTTGCTCTTCCTGTGTCTTGGTCTAGGCTGGGGATCGCATCTGTTAGGTGCCAGGTAGGTACTGCTGATTTCTGTCCTCCCTTTTCCCATGAGCCTGGACTCAGCTGCCCAGGCCCAGGTTACTACTTAGCCATTCTTTCGCTTGGGCTTATGACCGGCCTCTCCTCTGCCCCAAGTCCATCCTTCTCTAAGCATGGTGCTTTCTTTTGAAGCTGTTCTATTATACCAAGGCCAGTTTGCTCTCTTAGACTTATGAGGGCTTAAGATTAATGAGCCTGCTACCCCTCCAGCCTTACCAAGGTCCTGCATGCAATATGTCTGGCCTGTTGGTCTTTCTAGTATCAGAACCAGCTGAACTTCTACCTCTGGGCCTTTGCTTGTACTCCATGTATACTGACGGTTGACTTCTCATCTTGAAAGAATGTCTTAAATGTCACCTCTCAACCACTCTGAGTAATACCTGAGTTACTCTCCACATCACCTTTTGGCACTGGCATTACAGTGGTTTATCCGTCCATCCATCCATCCATCTAATCCTTCCTTTCTCCCTCTTTCCTTTTGCTACCCCCTAGTACTTGGGTTTGAACCCAGGGCCTCAGGCATACTAGGCAAGCTCTCTACCACTGAGTTACACTGCCAGCCTGGGTACCACTTATTTACATGAGACTATAAGTCCTGTGAGGCTGGGCAGGACTGCTTCCTATTGCTTACGTAGCCCTTAGTCCAGGGCCTGAAATAGTTGCTCCACAAATACTTGTGGAATGAAGTTTGAGCAAAATACCTGCTGGTACCTATCCTGGCCCTGCCTTTCTTAGTCACAGTGTGTCCTGTCATTCCAGGGACCAGAAGCCCATGCCAAGAAGCTTGAGCATGGACTTTAACAGACTGATAGGGATCTCATGGAGTTGGTGGCAGGAAACAGAGGCCAGGGAGGCACATGGCTGTTCTTTAGTGGCCCAGGTCATGCTTGGTGTCTGACCCTGTGTCATGAGCTCTTACATATGTGTTTTCACCCTTGTAACAGTTCCAGGAGGAAGATATAAAATGCCTCCACTTAAAAGATATGGGAATCAGGACTCCAAGGTAGTATGTGTGCCATGCGGTGATTTTTAACGTAGGTCTGTTTGAATGAAGCCTGGTTTTCCTGAGTGGCTCTCCAAAGCCATACCTGTCCTAACTCCTATAATGCTGCTTTTTTTTTTTTTTTCTTTTAAGACAGAGTTTTGTTTTGTTTTGTTTTTTTTCATCCCAGGCTGGCTGTGAACTCACTATGTATTTGAAGATGACTTTGAACTTCTAAGCCGCCTCTTGTCTCTACCTCACAAGTGCTGGGATTACAGACATGTGCCCCATGCTGGATTTGTATTGCTTTTTGTTCTTCTTTGAAGACAGGGTCTCACTGTAGTCCAAACTGCCTTCAGACTTGAGATCCTCCTGCCTCAGCCTCCTGAGTGCTGGTGTTACTGGTGTGTGGCACCTTGTCTGGCTCCTTTAGAGCTGTAGTAGATTGTATGGGTGATTGACTCTGTCCCTTTTCCATAGGGACAGTCTTAAGCTCTTAGTCTTATCCCTTCAACTTGAACTTGGTGTTGAGTCACACGTGTACATACTTAGAACCCAGCTTAAAAGTTTTGACCCATGACAGTGCCAAGCCTTGCATCATAGGGTTACATACAGTGCCACGCCTCTTGTCATAGGGTCACATAGCTTCTTGTGTCTTAATTCCAAAACTGGGCAGAGATAGGCGGTGGTCTAGTGTGGATCATGTGTTCCTTCTGGACCCCAATGGGTATGAATGGGTTAAGATGGAGGCCAGGGTGTGTGTGGGGGACAGGATTGGCAGGTTTTCAAAGGCAATGCTGAGGGTCCTTGAAGAATATGAGTGTGTTTAGGAGGGATGGAGGGAGAGGATGAAATCCAGATCCTTAGGTCCTGGGGCTGGTGGTCACGAGTTGGATCTAGGCCAAACGAAGGAAGATGGGAGAAGTGAGTGCCTCTGAGGAGGAGTGGAACGTGACTCAGGTTGGGGGTATGGCGTGGTTCATGACAGCGGAGTAAGGATGTGCTTGCGAGATGGGAAAGTCATTTCCTGGGATTGCTCATCAGTGAGGGACCCCTGTAGATCTTGTTCCCTGAAGGGTGAGGCTTGGGCCGCTATTGTTTCCCTCTGTGTTAATGTGTCCCCCGTTGTTGCTGGCCTTGGATTGGACATGGGGTGGGGCATGGGCAGGCTCCTGTATGTGGAATACAAGGGTGACTCCTCCAGGAGCTCGTCCTGTGGCAGGTCCTAAGGGTGGCTGGAGGTGGGAGGATGGCAGGGTTGGGAGCGCAGAGAAGGTACCCCCAGATGGAGGTGAGGTTAATTCCATTTTCAAAAGGAATATTTCATTCATTGACTTCTAAACAATATGTCTAGACCATACCCAGTCCCGCATCCCCTCCCCCACCAGTTGTCTAGCACAGCTGCCTACCATCCTCATCTTCTCCTCTTCCTTTTAATAACCTCCTAAGTCCAATTAGTGCTGCTCACATGTTCATGGTTTAGGGCATGGGCTACCTATGAGCATCACCCTACCCCCTGCAAAGAATAATGACTCCCTCTCAGCAGCCATGGACTGCCAACACCTCCTCAGCTAGGGGTGGGTCCTCCCTTCTCTCCTCCCTTCTCTCCTTGTAGCCCAGGTTGATCTAGAGTGACCACAAACATTCCAGCATCTTGCCCTAACTCGAGTCCTTACATTATGGGCTTGTACCACCACACCCAGCTAAGTCTTCCTTCCCCTGTCCCGGAACAGGGTCTTGTGTATCCAGACTGGCCTGAAATGGGCCATATAGTTGTAGATGACCTTGAATTCTGGATGTTCCTGCTTCCACCTCCCAAGTGCTTTCCATGTCACCACACTAGGTTTGTGCAGTGCCAAGGTTTCTAATATGCCAGGCAAGCATGCCACCAACTGAGCTACATCCCAGCCACATTAGTTTTGAAGTTCAAGGTCTGCTATAATGGACTTTAGCCTCACACTTTGAGATGTTGTCTTTGGAGTCCTGCTTGAAGAATGGGGTAAACAAATGTAAACTGTTACCATGGGGCTCAGAGGGGAATGAGCGGGCCTCCAACTCTTTTGTGCCAAAACATTTCTTTTCCTCAACTTCTCCCTTTGCTGTCTGGTTGTCCCTAGCCTTCCCGACTCGGCAGCTTCTCCTGGGATAACTGTGATGAAGGAAAGGACCCAGCAGTGATCAAAAGCCTCACGCTCCAACCTGACCCCATTGTTGTTCCTGGAGATGTGATTGTCAGCGCTGAGGGCAAGACCAGCGTCCCCCTCACTTCTCCTCAGAAGGTGAGCCCCTGACTAGCTGGAAGAGGGTTGGAAAGTGGGCAGCCAGCAGGCTCTGCATGAGGTGCACGCTCACGGGTTAAGGATTAGCTTTCACAGACTTACCCAGGTTCTTAGAGTCTCAGGGTAAGGGGATGGAAGGGAAACTCATGTGCCCGCTGGGAATCACCCATATCTGCACTTGGATATGATGGTCCACTGTTCACTACGGTCTCCTTTCTGTGTTGTCCTGTTGCATAGCCAGTAGCTATGGGCATAAGGCTATTTTATTTTTGAGACAAGGTCTTACTCTAAAGCCCAGGCTGGCCTTGAACTCATGGCAGGCCTGCCTGCCTCAGTAGGATTAAGGGCATGAGCCACCACACCTGGCTTGACACATGGTCAGTGTGAATGCAGGTAAAGCTGAGTGTAGTGGCACAGACCTTTAATTCCAGCACTTTGAGGCAAAAGAAGCAGGCTGCCTGTGAGGACAGCTTCGTGTATGTATGTGTGTGTGTATATATCACACATATACATGGACACAGACACGGACACACACACAGGATCCAGGCCAACCATAAAGAGAGAGAGACCCTGTCTCAAAACAGAAAACAAATACTACCTCTCAACCCAAAAAAAGAAGAAAAAAAAAAAAAGAAAGAAAATGTGATTGCAAAGGGAAGAAAATAAAACAAATGGACTCTCACAGCCAAATGTTCTCTCTCTATACTGCATGTATTTATTTTTAAATAAATTGGAAATAGGCAGTGCTTTGTATCTGTGTATTGGTTTTGAGGAAAGGCTGCATGTAGCCTTAGCTGGCCTTGAACTTGCCGTGAGCTCCTGGCCCTCTTGCCTCTACCCCCAAAGTGCTCAGATCACACTTGTGCTGCCTGGGCCGGACCCCAGGGCCTCTCATGCCTGCTTGGTGAACACACTACCAAAGCCACATCCAGGCTTGTTTCTGTTCTTTTGAGCCAGGGTCTTAGGACGCCCAGGCTTCCCCCGAACTTAATATAAGTACCTGAGGATAGCCTTGACCTTCTGATCCTTCTGCCAACGCCTCCTGAGGACTGAGGTTGCAGCATGTGCCACTGTGCCTAGCTTCTATTACATGTCTGCTCAGTAGCTGGTCATCGCTGGCTGTTGTGGATCCTGTGAGAATTTTCACTCACTGTATTAGTGAGACAGCATGGAAGACGCTGGCTAGGATTTGTCCTTAGAGTCATCTCTACCTATTACGTAGCTTCACGTTAAATATTTCCTATTTATTATTATTCTATTTATTATTATTATGGTGTGTGCATATGGTATGCGGTGTGAGGCACACACGATAAAGTGAGCACATACAGGTTAGAGGACAAAGTTGTTTAGTCGGTTCTCTGCCACTATTTTTTTTTTTTTAATAGGGTTTCTCTGTATAGTCTTGGCTGTCCTGGACTCACTTTGTAGACCAGGCTGGCCTTGAACTCACAGTGATCCGCTTGCCTCTGCCTCCCTGAGTGCTGGCACTAAAGGCGTGGGCCATCATACCCACCTCTCTTCCACTTTTTTGGTGGGGTCTCTGATGGGAACTCAGATTGCCAGGCTTATGTGGGAAGTACCTTAAGCTGCCAAGCCAGCTTGCTGCTGACTTGGATGCAGTTTTAAAGATATTCGGTGCCAAAATGTCTCCAGTCAACCATGTTCACACCTACACTGACAGCTGCGTTTTCTTTTCCAACACTTTTTTTTTTTTGACACTAAGCCAAGAGTCTAGGAGTCTTTGCCTGTCTTTACTATCATCCCTCATAAGTGGTCTGTTCACAGTTCACTTGCTTTTTATATTTATTTGGGAATAAGAGCTTATTCCCACCCATTGCCCATTTTTGCATATATTTATGTATGTGTGTATGGCTTCTTTTGAAGCTGTTTATTGCAGTTCTTTACTCTCTAGTTAGAATCACCACTTTTCTAAGGTAATACTATATGCCCTGCATCCTCTTTCTGGTCCAGGCCTGTTCTGGACCAAGTTTTGATCATTTAGAAGATCGTTGGGAGCCAAGCATGGTGGCACATGCCTGTGAATTCCAGCAGTTAGAAGGAAGTACATGAAACTCAGGAGTTCTGGGTGTCCTCAGTTTCAACAGCCTGGGTTGTCGGGCCCAATCACAGTTCTTCTGTCTCAGGCATTTCTTGAGCAAGAACTGAGTTAATCAGTAAATGTGGATGGTGCTTTGCTGAGAGCCTAGCGCACAGGATGTGCTCAGTTTGTGCTGGTACTTGTTGACTTGTCAATCGCTGTCAGTTTTCCTGCAGCTGCTTGGACTAGAAGACCTGGACAGGTGTCCGTGACTCTGCCCCGCTGCCCATGGCTTCTCTTTGTGGGTCTGTACACTTTCTTCAGCTATTATCCAGCAGCTGGAGGCCAAGCCCTGTGGATACAAGGACAAAGTTTGTCCAGATGGAAAAGGCAGACTGGTCACTGGGCTGAGTGTGCCAGCATGGCATGAACGCCATTTCTCTGGTCTCAGTATTGAATCTTGGGCGTGTGTGTCTGCCTCAGAATGTGTATGTGCACAGGTGTGGCCAGAGCTCAATGCTGGTTGTTCTTTTCAACCTCTCTCCACCTTAGGTGGAGTCTCACTGTGCCCGGAGCTCAAAATTCTAGCTAGGTCGCTGGCCAGTGAGCCCCAGGGTCTGCCTGCCTCTGCCTCTCGAGTGCTGGGATTAAAGGTGCATGCCACCACTGCCTGGTTGACTCTTAGGTGTTTGACCCTAGCGGGTCTCCGTTATGAACTGGTTTAGTTGTGCCAGGTGAACAAGTGCTGAGGTAGAGGATCGTGATGACGTATTTCTGAGCTCTGCTGGCTGTAGGTGGGAGACGGACAGGAGACATTGGCTGTGATCCCCTAATGGTAGGTGTGGCTGCTGCCTCGGAACTGGTTGACATCAGTGACTGCTGCTCTGGGCTTCCAGTGCTATGCTGCTCCTGGGTTGGGGAGGAGCAGTGATGGAGGAAGGACCACAGACATTCATGCTATTGGCTGTTACCCCTGTTTAGACTGTGACTGGCTCACGTCCCTCTTTGGGACCTTGGCTAAGTGAGGGGAGGAGGGTAGGGAAGTAGCTGGAGGGTTTTGTAGTCTGAGGCTCGTGTCCTCAGCAGGACTATAAAACACATCCCACCCCCAGCTGAGGAAGCAGAGACTGAAGGAAGTTGACTGACTCCCTTGGGGCTGAAGTAGTTAATCTTCCAGCCCAGACCCTCTTGCTGTTCCTGACCTAAGAAGAATAGATTTTGACCAGGGGAGGAGGCAGGCTGGAGGAAAGGTCACTGTGCAATCAGGGAGGATTCATGTTAGTTAGCAGAGCAGGCCAGGGAGCAAGCAGTTTCAGCTCCTTGCGCATGGCAGGATTCTGTGGCTTCCGGGCTGTGGAAATGGCTTAGTTGATACGTGCTTCCTGTGCAAGCATGCAGGCCTGTAGTCAGCCCCAGAAGTCACACCAAAGCCCGGCCTAGTGGCCTGTGCACCTGAGGAGGTGGAGATAGGCAGGTCCCTGACAAACCAGCCTAGATGGCTCAGCGAGAGACCCTGACTCAAAAAAAAAAGTGGATGATGCCTGAGGGACAGACAGACACACACACACACACATACTCCTGCCTGTAACCTCCACAAGAATCACTTGTGGAGTGCCGACTTCCTGCTATTCACTCCGTGAACTTTTTCCTTACTGGCTTTGGTGGGACACAGATCTGGTTCTGAGATCTGTGCATGGCAACTAGTAGAGTTAATCTTCTGTATGTGCCAAGTGCAATCAGACTGTTTGCCAGGCAGGCTTGGCTGCTTCTCCTCGGTCAGGTAGGCTGCCACTACTACAGGAGTTGATCAGGGTAGCTTGCTGTGGGAAGCACTCTCTGGTTTTCTCATCCAGCTGGGTCTCAGGAGGTCATTCAGCTCTTGTAACTAGCTGCAATAAGGACCATAGACTAATCTCAGAGGACTCTCCCTATACATTTCGGTTTGTTTTTGCAGAGTCTAGATAAGTAGACTGGGCTTGAACTTGCAGTTCCCCTGCCTTCTCCTCTAGGGTACCATGAGTTCAGATGTTCACTGCTGCACCCAGCTACATTTCCATATATAACTCTGCCATCTGCAGTAACAGAAAACATGAGTCAAGAACAACCAACATAAAGATTTTATAGCTAAGACTGGGTTTGGAAGGCGGGCCCATCCAGGACACATGGCATAGTCATCCAGCTAGTGTGATGTCAGTGTGTGGCTTCCTCTCATTAGAGAGTGACAACTGGAATATATGGCTCAGAAAGAAGGGGCATTCACATTTGATGAACAGTGCCCACCACATGCTGAGGAAAGGTGAATCCTGGGACTCAGTCAGAACCCCCCCTAGCCAAACCGTCTCTCCCCCGATGGTACCCTTCACCAAGAGAGAGAAGAGAATCACTGTAAGTTCGGTGCTAGCCTGGTCTACATCTGTGTCTCAAACAAACCAACCCATGGAAAAATATGGAGGATTACTTTGAGATTGGGCTGTGAGTCTTACTACAGCTGGTCATGAGGTGACACGAGAGGCAACTGCTGGAATGTGTGCCCTGGAGCTCACACTGGCACCCTGGTCAAATCCTGTGACAGGTGGAGCTCACCGTGGAGAAGGAAGTGGCCGGCTTCTGGGTCAAGATCCCCTGCGTAGAACAGCTCGGCAGCTGTACCTACGAGGACTTCTGTAACCTGCTGAACCTATACATCCCCCCTGGAGAGCCCTGCCCAGAACCCCTGCACACCTACGGGCTGCCCTGCCACTGTCCCTTCAAGGAAGTGAGTACTTGGGACACCAGGCATTAGTTTTACTCTTCTGTGGTAGAGTAAGAGGGGGTGTGGTCTTTGCTTCTACAGATATGAGAACCGCTGTGTTGGGGGCCGGGCAGCTCTGAGCTTAGCCATGACCACTGGTGCCCTTTCTACTTGCTCAACCTGGAAAAGGGCCACAGCGCTGCCTCTAAGTGGAACGAGAGGGGAGGGCAGATCACAGCTGTAGGTTGTCAGCAGCAAAGGCCGCCCTGACCCCCAGGTTCACTTCCTCCCCTCAGGGCACCTACTCACTGCCCATGAGCAACTTCACAGTGCCTGACCTGGAGCTGCCAAGCTGGCTGAGCAGTGGCAACTACCGCATCCAGAGCATCCTGAGCAGCGGTGGGAAGCGCCTGGGCTGCATCAAGATCGCCGCCTCTCTCAAGGGCAGATAGCCTCGCAGGCCCGGCCACAGAACAAAGGGGCACCAGGATGGCATGCCTTTTCTGTGTCCCAGGGCCCAGACCTGCCCACCTCCAGCTCCGTTCCCTTACGATTCTCTGCCCTCTCTACAAATCAGTATGTGCCCTCTCCTGGGGGAGGATGGACCAGGCGGGTCTGGACATCTGCTCGGCTGTAAGCCATGCTCCTCCCCACCCCCACCGGCTTTCTGAGAGTTTCGTTCATGTCCAAAACATTCAAGGGAACCAACATCTTTGGGAATCTTAACTTCAAACTGACCCAACCTTAGCTTTATAGAGTTATCCTCACCCCGCTCTTCTTTTCGTCACTGACTTAAAACCAGAATAACAGAATATTAATCTTTCTCATTCCACTCTAAACCTTTCCTCCAGCAAAGAGGCCTAGGTAGTCAGTCTCAGTCTGTCCCTATTAACTTCTGTGATTAACTACATTCTCTTCTTAGCTTGCCCAGCCAACACCGGTGCTGATGGATCCTGGAGAGGCAGGGCAGTGTGTGGCACAAACCCTGTGGGAGTTATTATGGGCGTGATCAATTAGGCTTGGTGACACCCATGGGCCTTTTAGGGTGAAGCAGAAGGCCTAGGGAGCCAGAGCAGTCACTTCCGAGCATGACTTCCACCTTTCCTCTTTTGGTAGGACACATACAAGGAATGTGATTCCTTATATCAGACAAGAAATAAAACCAAAAACCCAATAGCACATTTGCTCTGGTGCTAGGTGGGCTGGGGCTGGAATGGGGAGATGTGGCCAGTAAGTGCCATGTGAGAATGTTGCCAGATAGTCACAATATCTTTCTCCCTCATGCCCCAAACCCAGACTTTTATATAAAATTTTGGAATTTTTAACTCTTGCTAACATTGTTTTTTTATATACTGTGCAGGCCAAAGGGGCCCACATGGACTTGTCTGGGGAAATCTGGCTCACGGGTGGCTGGTATCTCACACCCATTCATCCTCTCAGTCTCAAGTTATCCGGCATCACCTCTTCCCTCTTCAGGGTCAAGTTCGTGGTGCCTGGCCTCAAAGAGGGCCCAGCCTGCGCTAGAGCAGGTCCACGCAGCCTCTGAGAGCTAGGCGCTGTGCCAGCCTCAGAGCCCACCGCCATCAGGGAACGGGCTCGCACCAGAGTGGGTCACCTAGCAGCCACCATGCGGAACAAGGATCATAAGGAGAGAGTGGAGCCCACCTCAGGTTGCACCATGACAACTTCCTGAGCTTTGAACAGCCCAGGTTTTGGACTGGAAGCCCAGGCTGGCAATAAATCTTTGTAACTTGCAGTGCTCTCTCCTTTTCTTGGCTGCATGCTTCATCAAGCGTGGCTGCATGTTTCAGAAGTTTGTCTGTGATGGGCTGTTGCTGTGGAAGGACTCGGCGGGTGGTACAGGGGAGTCCAGGCATCTCTAAACATGGCTGTTTGTGTTTATCTCAGCAAGGGCTAGGGCTTCTGCCTCACTGGGCTTGACAGCCTGAGCTCTCAGGCTATGTTTGATGTATGCGTTCCCTTTCCTTAACCTACAGTTTCCTGCCATTCAGTCTTACAGATTTGTTCTACATTTTTAAAAATTTTGGTTGTGTTGTGTGTGGGGGAGAGAAAGAGAAGGCCAGAGGACAACCTTGGGTATCATTCCTTAAGTGCTTTCCACATTTTGTTTGAGATGGGATCTCATTAACCTGGCATTTGCTCTGCAAGCCAGGCTACTGTCTGGCCAGTGAGTCATAGGTATCCACCTGCCTCTACTCACAGCTGGGATTACAGTTGTGTTCTACCATGCCCAGTGTTTTACAAGGTTCTGGGGACCTGAACTCTGGTCCTCCTACTTATAAGGCAAGTGCTTTATTGACTGAGACCCCTTTCCCCTGTTTAATTTTGAGACAGGGTCTCATGCTAGCCTAGGCTGGCCTCAAACTCCCTATGTACCTAAGAACAAACTTGACTGTGTCTTTATGCTTTCAGGATTACAGGCCTACACCACCATTCCCAAATCTCTTTTGATTTCTAGTTTGCATTCTGCTTTTGTTGTTTTACTAGGTGGTACGGGCTAGTCTGAAACTCAGTCCTCCTGCTTCAGCCTCCTTATTGTTGGGATTATATGCATGTGCCACCAAATCTGCACCCAAGTTCACATTCTGAACAGAACCTTACTAGCTCAGGAACTCTTCTTTTATGTATGTCATAGTTGTTAAAGTGTGCCTTGATGTCTCTTGTGGGTTAGATGTAAGATTTAAGGGTGGCATCTCAGATCATGGAACAAAGTAGGATGATGTGTTTTGAGGCCAAGAGAGAAGAAAATGGAGTCTTTGGGAGCATGCGCTTGAAGAAAGTATCAGTACGCCAGCCCCTTGTCTCTCTCTGCTTCCTGCCCACAATGAGGTGAGCAAGCCTGCATACATTCCACCATGAAACCCTGCTTCCCAGCCTATATATATCATCCTGCTATACTACTCTGCTCTGCCATACACTCTCCTGAATACTAGGATTAAAGGTGTGTCACCATGCTCAGCCTGGATGGTTTCTTTTTTTATGTTTATTTTTATTTGTGTGTGTGACCATGTCCGGCCTCTCTCTTTGATCCCAGCGCTCAGGAGCCAGAGGCAGGCAGATCAGGCCAGCCTGGCCTACAAAGTGAGTCCAGGACAGCCAAGGCTACACAAAGAAACCCTGTCTCAAAAACAAAAACAAAACCCAAAACAAAGAACCAAAAAAACAAAGCAAAACAACAACAACAACAAAACCCCTAACGGTCTTACCTAGGAAGGTATGGGGGCTCACTCGTGCAACCCAGCCCTTATAAGGATTTTAAATTTAAGGTTAGACTGGAAAAAAAACAAACACCTGTAAAATGAGCAGTTCTTGAAGGACATCTGTCATTTCTCTGAGATTCTCTTTAGAAGTGTGTATCTATAACCATGATCAGACGACCCTGAACGGCTCTTCAAGGTTGTCCAGGCCATGAGTAATAAGGAAAGATCTAGCGACAGTCCCACACTGGGAGTGTATAGTGTATAAAGATGCGCTGTGGGATCCTCCTTTCAGGGTTGTGGCTGTGGCTGACATGCAAACTGTTTCCGTCTTAAGAAGTTTTTCAAGATAAAAGGTCGTGAGACTATTTGGTGAAAGTTTCTGTTAATTTCTTTTACATTGATTTGGTGTGGATATGCATGAAAGAGGAGAGAATACAGGCACGTGTGCCGTGGTGCGTGTGTGGAGGTGAGAGGATAACTTTGGGGAGTCGTTCTCTCTCCTGTGGATTGGGGATTAAACTGAGGTTGCCAGTTTGGACCATAACTACCTTTACCTGCTGAGCAATCCCAATACTCATAATTTAAAAATTATTTTATTTACCATACACTGTCACACACTAGCACACACACTCTCTCTCTCTTCCTTTCTTAAGACAGGGTTTCTCTGTGTAGCCCTGGCTGTCCTCAAACTCATTCTGTAGAGCAGGGTGGCCTCTAATTCACAGGGATCCACCTGCCTCTGCCTCCCGAGTGCTGGGATTAGAGGGGAGTGCCTCCTCTACCCAGCAACTGTCCCATTTCATTGTTGCATTTTCAAACAAAGTTTGTTGACTCTTCCCCCTTCCCCTCCCATGAGCTCCTTCCCCTTCTAGTGAGTGCCTTTGCGTTCGGGTCAAGTGTGGTGATTTATTGCCCTCTCCACAACAAGGTCTCACGGGCTGGCTATCTCTCGGTCTCCTTTCCAGTTTCATCATTTATACCCACACAGTGCGCATAGCTCCTTCTCAAGAGGAAGAAGGCCTACAGATCTGGGCCTTCTCTTATTTCACTTCTCCCTGGGAAGGAGCTAACATGTGATGTGTTGAAATACAGAGGCTCTTGGGGAAGGCAGCAGCTCTGTCGCAAGATCTGAAGATGAGAAGGGGTTTAAGTCAGTGGTGAGAAAGGAGAAGAGATCCAAATGGAATAAATATGTGTACTCTCAGCACTGAGCGGAGCATGGTGCTTGGGGGATGGGAAGAAGGCTGGCAAGGTGGGGGCCGCTGGTGCGCCTGGAGCCTGTTAGTTCCCAGGACCATTGGACCCACTTTGCAGAGAAATCACCAGTACTGCCTCCAAATAGAGTGGCATTCATGCCACAGAGAGGCTTTACCTCAGATCAGGTACCAGCTTATGGGACTCTTGTGTAGGTCTGAGTTAGGCAACCCCTAAAAATTAGCAGCAATAAATGTTATCACTCTAAGAGAGTTATGTGCTAGCTTTATTCATTCATATGGCCTGAAAACCCAGTGTTGCCTTTATGCTATGTATGTTCACTTGATAGCTGTTTTTGGTTGTTCATTGTTTCATTTTTGAGAAAGTGTCTTACCGTGTTGCCCAGACTGGATTCCGGTGCATGATCTTCTTGCCTCACCCTCCTGAGGGCTGGGGTTACAGCCATGTGCCGCAATGCCTTAGCTTGGTAGCTGATTTTAAAAGTCTTTTTTTTTTTTTTTTTGAATCTGTATGTGTATGTACGAGGTGTGTGCATGTGAGCATGGACACTTGTGCTATGGTGTATGTGTGGAGGTTAGAGGCGACCTCAGGTGTTGGACATCTTTGTCTTCCTCCTTGTTTGGGACAGGGTCTCTGTGGTTCAGCTCTGTATGTGCCAGGCTAGCTGCCCTCCGAATTCCGGGGTTCTCCTGTCTCTGCCGCTCACCTGTCTGTAGGAGAACTGGGAGTATAGACTCATGCAACCATGCTTGGCTTTAAGTAGTACTGGGGATTCAAACTCAGGTCATCAGGCTTGTGTGGCAAGTGTCTCATCCATTGAAAATTCTTTCCAGACCTGCTAAATATTTACACACATGCACGTGCATGAGAACCCACACTATGCATCCGAATGTATTCCTAAGTGTGCATGCTTGTGCCATAGTGCTTGTGTGGAGGTCGTAGGACAACTTCTGGACACTGATTCTCTCCTTGCAAGTGAGTACTGAAGATTGACCTTGAGTTGTCAGGTTTTGTTCTTTTACTCACTGAACCATCTTGCAGATTCCTCTCCCCCCAGACCTTTAGAACAGTTTAATTTTGAGATGAGCTGTTGCTAAGTTACCTAGGATGGCCTTGAACTCACACTGTAGTGCATACACTCTCTCTCTCTCTCTCTCTCTCTCTCTCTCTCTCTCTCTGAATTTTTTGTTTGTTTTTAAGCACAGAGTCTATGTGGATCAGGCTGTCCTTAGACTGCCCCTGCCTCTGCCTCCTGAGTGCTGAGATTAAAGGCACACACCACCACACACATTGTAAACTTTTAATCCTTAACCTCCCAAGTAGCTGGAACTTTGGGCCCTATGCCAGACTCAGCTAGAAACAACATGAGTTGAGTGTGTGGTTCATACTTGAACTACCACCATTGGGGTATTTCTCTTCTTTTAGCTTTGATCAAATATCTGGCCAAAAGCAACTCAAGGAAAGGGATTTATTCTGACTCATGGTTCAGAGGAACACAGTTCCTCACTGCCAGGCAGACATAGCAGGTACGGCTGGGATCATAATATTGGCACTCCAAAAACCATAAGACATGTTTTATTAATTTGTATTCCTTTTAATAATAACAACTTGTCATTCAAGATCTCACAAACTGACCTATTCACTGTTACCGCTTCTGCTTCCTGCTCTCCCTTTGTCATTTAACATTTTTCCTTCTGAGTGTGGCTCCTTTGGCCCAGCAGCCTGATCTCCAGTCCCTGACGCTATCTGTCCACCAGTTCCTGTTGTTCCCTAATGCCATCTTCACATGCAGCCCCATCATAAGGGGGCTACAGCTCTCAGAACCTCCAGGAAGCCTATCGCTACTCCCCAACAAGTCACGACGCCTTATCTTACTGCTAGCCGGAACCTCAAACCACTGATAGCCTAGATACAGATCATGTGCTCCCCAGGAGCAAAGCATTAGCTTGGGTGGGGGATGGGACTGTTTCAGTCTCACCTGCACTTATTTTGTTATTCCAGACAACCTTGGGCTCCTTACAATCTCAAAATAACAATAGAGCCGCACTTCCAGTGAAATAGCAGAACACTCATACATTTAGGGGAGAGAAGTGGCACCCTGGATTCCCGGAAGTCTCCTCTTCCCATGACATGCTCTGAGGATAGCATGCATGCCACACATAACCCAGTCCTGGTAAACCCCCAAGCTCCTGGGGAGAAGGTGTTTTGCAGTGGGAGTGACACTAATCTTAATTAGATAGTCTCTCACTCTGTAGCTCTGGCAGCACATAGTCCTAGCTCTCACTATGCAGACCAAGATGGCCTCCAACTCACAGAGATCTCCCAGCGTCTGCCTCCCAAGTGCTGCGATTAAAGGCATGCACAACTCTGCTGGCTTGTTTATGATTATTATTAGAGACTCTCACTTAGCCCAAGCTGGCCTGAAACTATATAGCCATGGTTAACCTTGAACACCTGATCTTCTTACTTGCATTTTGGACCCTTTACTACCACATCTGGTATGGCTTGTATTTTTAAATTTAATTAATTTTTTTTTAACAAAGCTTATGTAACCCAGGTTGACCTCTAACTCAAAATCCTTCTGCCTCAGCCTCTTGAGTGCTACAGTTAGAGGTGGGCACTACCATGCCTACATTTCCCTTTCTTTAGTCTTGAGTTATTGGAGATCATTCCTGCCTGCTCCTGGAACCATTGTGGAAAGTACCAGGTAAGGAAATAACCTTCAGAGCCAATAGCATGCCCTTTACCTTATTGCTCTACATTTGGCAAAGTTTCAGGCTCATGGCCTGAACTTTCATTATTGACATATAGGTCTCACGGCACCCTGCAGGGTAGGAGGGCTTGGGACATGGTCTCAAATAGCCCAGCTGGACCTCCACTCACTATGTAGTCAATGGCGGCCTTGAACTCCCAATCTTTCTATGGTGAGTGATCTTTTTTAGAAAAGATATCTTTATCTTTTTATAAATAAATATCTTTACAAAGATATTTATGTATATGTATTTATATATGGTGGTTTGAATAGGGATGGCCCCCATAGACTCATGTATTTGAATGCTTGGCCCATAAGGCAGGATGCTATTAGGTGTAGCCTTGTTGGAGAAAGTGTCACTGTGGAGGCAGGGCTTTGAGGTCTCCTGTGCTCAGTTTCTGCCAAGTGTGGAATCCAGTCTCCTCCTGGCTGCCTGCAAATCAAGATGTAGAACTCTCAGCCCCTTCTCCCACCATGCTTCCATGCAGGCTGCCATGCTTCCCAGGATGATAATGGACTGAACCTCTGAAACTGTAACCCAGCCCCAATTAAATGTTTTCTTTTGTAAGAGTTGCCTCGGTCATGGTGTCTTCTCATAGCAACGACACCCTAAGACAGCATGCATGTGCACATGCACGATGCCTGTGGAGGCCTGAAGGGGCTGTAGGGCCCCCTGGAGTGGGAGTTACAGAAAGCATGCACTTATTCAGTTATCTATTTACTTATTTGAGACAGGGTTTCTCTATGTAGCCTTGGCTATCCTGGACTCGCTTTGTAGACCAGGCTGGTCTCGAACTCACAGAGATTCACTTGCCTCTGGCTCCCTGAGTGCTGGGATTATAGGCATGTGCCACTGTGCCCGGCTCTAGAGGAGGTTATGAACTATTCAACATGGGTGCTTGGAACTGATCTCTGGTCCTTTGCAAAGCACGATATGCCCTCAACTATTGAGTGTCTCTCCACCCCCTGATCTTTTTTCTTGTTTCAAAAATGACTCTAGACATTAGTTACATTTTATCTGTCGGTCTTCTGTCTTCTCTCTATGACATTGGTGATGGGAATTGAGCTCAACTTATCAGGCTCTGCAGCTTTATCTATTGAACCTTCTTACTGGTGTAATCTTTATATTTTTAGACAGTCTCACCTAGCACAAGCTGGCCTAGAACTTGCTGTGCAGTGGAAGGTGACCTCGAACCTCGGCTTCCACTTCTCCTGTGCTAGGATGACAGGCCAGGCCACTGATGTCACTGTGCCTGCTGTTGGTGATCCTCTGTTACTGTTGTGATTGTTTTCGTGCTCCTCGATACTCATTGATGAGTATGTTGTTCCTTCATCATTCTCCCTTAACTTTCTGTTCTTTGATATACAAAGGTGTTATAATTGTCAGGACCTAAGCTCTAATTCCCAGAGTCCACACAAAGTTTATGCTGTTTGTTTTTGAGTCAGGATTTCTCTGTGTAGCCTTGGCTATCCAGAAACTCTCTCTGTAGACCAAGCTAGCCTCAAATTTAGAGATCCTCCTGCCTCTGCCTCCTAGGTGCTGGGATTAAAGGCGTTTGCTACTATGCCCTGCTGTTGTAGTCTATCTGTAATTCCACTACTACAGTGAGGGAGAGGAAGAGCTAGGAGACTCTTTGGAAGCTTATGGGCTTCACACACACACACAACAGACACACACAGACACACACACAGACACACACACAGACACACAGACACACACACAGACACACACAGACAGACACACACACACAGACACACACACACACCACACACAAACAGACACACACACAGACACACACACACAGACAGACACAGACACACACACACAGACACACACACACACAAACAGACACACACACAAACAGACACACAACACACAGACACACACACGTACACACACACACCACACGCACGCACGCACATACACACATACTTAAAAAAATAGCCAGCTTGTTTTATTTATTGTTCTGTTGCTGTAAAGACACCATGACCAAAAGCCTACTTTTGTAAAAAACAAAAAACATTTAAATGAGCCTTGCTTACAGTTTTAGAGGCTTAGGCCCTTATCATCACAGCAGGAAGTGTGGTGGCAAGCAGGCAGACATGGTACTGGACAGGTGGCTGAGAGCTCTACATTCTGACCCCTAGGCAGTAGACGGAGCGAAACAGCTTGGTCTGGTATGGACTTTTAAAACATCTGAGCTTCCAGTGACACCCTCCACTTACAAGGCCACATCTTCTCCAACAATGCCACACCTCCTGATCCTTCTCAGAAAGTTCCAATCTCTGGTGATCAAGCTTTCAAATTTATGAGCCTTTGGGGGCCATTATCATTCAAACCAGTGCACAGCTAATAACCGCACAAAGATTTCTAAGTGGTTAAGCAAAAGAAAAGATTCACAAGTCTCTCACTTTAAATTTATTCAGAAGTGACTGCGGTTAGTGAGGAGGCATGCCACAAGCAGAGGTAGGTCAGACACCAAGCCTCTTGCAACAGACACTGAGCTAGGTTAGGAACGCAAGGGGAAAGCTCTAGAAGGAACTTGAGAGAGCCACTAGAAGCCCAGGCAGAGGTTTGGCTAGGACAGTGTTTGCGTAGCATGTGCAAGGCCCCAGGCCCCCAGGCCCAGGGCTCGACTGTGTTCACAAAGGTGCTTGTTCTGTAGTATTATTTTCCCGTAATACCTTCATCTAGTTGTGGTTACTTTTTGCTTCACTGAAGTTTTGTTTTGTTTTTTCTTTTTTATTCTTTCTTTCCTTCCTTCCTTTTTCTTTCTCTTTCTTTTCTTTTCTTTCTTTCTCTTCTTCTTCTTCTTCTTCTTCTTCTTCTTCTTCTTCTTCTTCTTCTTCTTCTTCTTCTTTTTTTTTGAGACAAGGTTTCTCTTCCCTAGTTGTCCTGGAGCTCACTCTACAGACCGGACTGGCCTCAAACTCATAGAGATTCTCCTGACTCTGCCTCCCGAGTGCTGGGATCACAGGCCCCGCTGCTGTACTGGAGATTTAACCTTGGTTTTCCGCAGGCCAGGCAACAGCTCTGCCCC
>CM053757.1:41954217-41983501 GCA_028658305.1 Pachyuromys duprasi
AGCAAGCTGTTATCCCAGGCTCTCTAATGGGGTCATTAGTTAATGAGAAATTATTTTCACACATTTGAGGAATAAATTTTGATTCTTTTTTTTTTTTCACAGAAAAAAAAAAAGTCAGCATTGAAAAGGTCTTTACTAGTCAAATACTCCAACCCTTCATTTCATAAACAGGAAACTAAGACTGAAAGTGGGGAAGGGAAAGTCCCCCCAAGACTTGGTGTAATATTTGAAGCTGAGCCAGTGGCTCCACATGGTTAAGGCTGAGACTCCTATCCAAACAGGAAGTCCATTTTCCCTCAGTGTACACTCCTTCTGTTTGTTTGTTTTTTAATTTTTTTGTTGTTGGCTTTTTTCGAGACAGGGTTTCTCTGTGTAGCCCTGACTGTCCTGGAACTTGCTTTGTAGAGCAGATTGGCCTAGAATTCACAGAGATCTGCCTGCCTCTGCCTCCCAAGTGCTGGGATTACAAGCATGTGCCACTGCACCCAGCTCAGTGCACTTTCTAAACTTGATGCTTCAGTGACAGGTTCTGAACATAGGGAAAGCAACCACTCTTGGTTTTATGTGATTTTCTGGGCACCATCGTGCATGCCATTCATTTTCTTTTTTAAAAAAATGTATTTGCTTTTAATTTATAAAAGTGTGTGTGTGTGTGCACGCACACACCACAAGTATGCTGGTGGACATTCCGGTGACACCCTTGGAGGCCGTAAGAGGGTGTCAGATCCCCTGGAGCTGGAGTTACAGGCCGCTGTGAGGTTGCCTCGACATGGGAGCTGGGAACTGAACTCAGGTCTCATGCAAGAGCAGTGTGGTAGTTTGAATAAAAAAATGCCCCCCATAGGCTCATGGGGAATGGCATTCCTCAGAGGACTAGAGAGGCCATTGTGTGAAGCTTTGAAGGTAAAGCCTGGATTGCCTTGGAGAACCCACAATGTTGGAGATGCTAGAGCCTTGAGATAACTGCTGAGGAGAACCGTTAATAGAGAGTGGAAGCATCCCAAGAGAAAGAAGTGTGTTGCCGTCAACAAAGATGAAAGGAGCTCGAAATCTTAAGAGCACGTTGACATTAGACATAGAGACACAGAGTGTGGAGTTTACCCAGCTGGTTTTCGGTCTTGCTTTGGTCCAGTATTACCTAAATATGCTCCCTCATCCTTTTTGGACTGGTATTGTATATTCTGTGCCTTTCTAGGTTGAAAGTATATAATCTCTCTCTCTCTCTTTTTCATTTTGATCTTACAGAGAGTTACAGTTAAGACATTGTATGAGTCATGGAAAAGACTTTGAACTTTTGACTTTTAAACAAGTCTGAAACTGTTATAGACTATGGGGATTTCTGAGGTTGGACTAACTGCATTTTTCATCACGATATGGCTACAAGCATATAGGGTCAGAAAGTGGAATGCAGTGGTTTATATGCAAATGGCCCCTATAGGCTCATAGGGAGTGGGCACTATTAGAAGGTCCTTGGAGGAGGTGAGGCTTTGTTGAGGGAGTGTGTCACTGGGGGTGGGTTTGGAGGTTTCGATGCTCAAGCCACGCCCAGTGGCGCTCTCTCTCTTCTTGCTGCCTGCAGAACCAGATGTAGAACTCTCAGCTACTTCTTCAGCACCACGCCTCTCCCTGCACACTACCGTGCCTCCCACCATGACAATAATGGATTCAGCCTCTGAACCGTCAGCCAGCTCCAGTTAAATATTTCTCTTGTAAGAGTTGCCATGGTCATGATGTCTCTTCCTAGCAATGAAACTCTAACTACAATTGCTGTAATGACAGACAGCTATTGCTGTTAATGACGAGTCATCTCTATATTCTCACCCATTTTCTGTCACCGCCCCCCACCACCACTTTGGTTATATGTATGTGGTTCAAGTAGTTATTGGGGTTAGTGTGTGTTAATGTGCATGTATGTGCACGCAGAGGCTGAGGTGTCTTTTCTTGATTGCGTTCTTCCTTTATCTTTGAGAGGAAGGGTTTCTCGGTGAACCTGAATTCTGGTTTGGCTGGGCTGGCTGGCCAGTGGGCTTCAGATGTCCATCTCCCTCCACCTGCCTCCCCTTCTCTCTGGCATTGGAACTACAGGCATGTATGGCTTTTCCTGGCTTTCTGAGGCTGATGGTATCAAAGATTTTATCTGATTTTGTTTCCAAGGCAAAAAAAGCTGTCTAAGAAACCCAGAACCAATAAACTAGAGCCTCTCAGGGATCAGCACCAGCACCCATCTTCTTTTGGCATATAAAGAAGCCACTAACTAATTGACACAGACCCCAAGAAGATAAATAACAAGGAGGATCCAAGGGAGGATGCATAAATCTCACTTGGAAGGGAAGACAGAATAGACAGAGGTAGTGGCTAAAGAGAGGGAACAAGGTAGGAGACGGGACACAGAGAGCTAAGAGGCTGGAGATCAGACCTGGGGAGAGTGGGGACAAGAGGACCGAAGACCTACAGAAAAAAAGAAAAATGGAGGGTGAGGGTATCTTCTGTGACAAGCTGGAGACCTAAGTCAGGGTAGGCCCCTGGGAGGAAATGAGGGGGATGTTCAAGCAGTGACTCCTAGTAGCAGAGGCCATAAAGACTGAAGAGGACACCTTCTAAGTAGACTAGCCTCCTAGTATAGGGAGGGGAATTCCAACCCACCCACAAAAACTTCAACCCCAAAGTTGAAGTTTACCCTACCTACAGATGCGCAGGGATAAAGGTAAGAGCAGATAGAACAGAGATTGAGGGAATGCTCAATCAATGTCTGTCCCAAACAAAGACCTACCTTATGGGAGAGTGCCAACCCCTGACACTATGAACAATACTCTGCTAAGCTTGCAGACAGGAGCCTGACAGATTTGTCCTCTGAGAGACCCTCCCTAGCAGTGCCTCAAAACAGATGCTGAGACTCACAGCCAAACCTTGGGTGATGCTTAGGGCGTCTTGTGGAAAAGCGGGAGGAAAGGGAAAAGGACCTGGAGGCGACAGGAGCTCCACAAGAAGACCAACAGGGCCAACTGACCGGGGCCAGAGGGGCTTGCTGAGATTGAAGCTTCAACCAAGGACCATGCAAGAACTAGACCTAGGCTCCCTACAGAGAGGTAGCAGATGGACAGCTTAGGCTTCAAGTGGGTACTCTAGTAAGGGAAGTGGGGACTGCATTGGACATGACTCACTTGCCAGGGTTTTGATCACCTTTCCCTGGCAGGATTGCCTTGCCAGACCACAGGGAAGAGGACATGCTCAGTCTTTATGCATCTTGATGAGCTGGGGTGGATGGGAAAGAGAGCTCCCCTTTTCTGAGGAATAGGAAAGGAGGTGGGGAAGGGAGGGAGATGGAGCTGGGGCGGGAAGGGATGTAAGGTGAATAAAAAATTAATAAATTAAAAAGAAGCTACTAATTAACATACGGCACTGGGTTTGATGAACACATATAATGAGAATCCAACAGAGGATGAGAGGAAGGAAGAGCTATTCAAATAAAAATAGGCAATTATGTGTGGATCCTTGTAGAGTTGGCCATGGAAAAGTGGGCCTGCAGGGTCATCTCATAGAGGGCTTGGTATGTCCCAAATACACATCCTAACAGGCCCAGGATGCTGATCATGATGTCCTTGGCAATGGTCACACAGCTCATGTTCTCAGAGTAAAATGTGGCAATCTCCAGCAGGGGCGGGATGATGAGGGCCAGCGCACTGCTGCTCACGGAGCCCACCAGGGAGATGACCAGGTCCAGGCGAGGGATGAGGACGGCCGAGAAACCTGCAGTGAGAGAGGAAAATAAACTCACAGAGTGCCTCAGAGAGGAGAGCCCTCAACAAGCATGGCTTTGTACTTTAAGGATTAGGCTGGGCACCATATATCTGGACCCTGTCTCATACATGAAAACCTCATAAGTATGGACTCTGTACATAAAAACAATCTCCCTCCCCCGTGTGTGTGTGTTTTTGCACTCGAATACCTGTGTGAATATAAAGGCTAGAGGAGGGAATCAAGCGTCCTGTTCTATCATCTGTCAATCACTCCCTTCATTATTCCCTTGAGACGGGGTCTCTCACTGAACTTGGAGCTAAGCTGGCAGCCAGCACCTCATTCCTCCATCTAGTACTATAATCAAACTCCGGAAGACCAGTGCTTTCACATCTCTGGGTCAAACATTCCCCAGTTATTTCGCTTTTTTTTTTTTTTTTTTTTTTAAATCCTGGGTACCTCTTCTGACCCTTGCTTCCTGGAATGTGCCAGAGAAAAGATGGCCCAAGCCCTTCTTCCAGTGTTTCTTAAGCAACACCTTCTGGTCAAACAGGTGGGTGAATGAAGAGAAAAGAGGGAGGAGAAAGTCCTGAAATAACCCCCCAAATCTTTAACAAGTCAGCCCTTGGTGGGGGGTGTTTCTCTACACTCAAACAGTGACCTGATGAGAACAGGACTGGACCATACGTAAAATGGGAAGGACACAGGTTCCAGGAGGCCAAATCCCTGTCCTGTCATGTGCTGTGGGGATGTGACTTAATTTTTCTGGGCAGGCGAGTGGCTGAATGGGAAAGATCCTGCCTTCTCCCGTGAACCAGTCAGCACTTACTTCCTAAGCGATAGGACCGGGGGCAGCTTTCCTCATGTGTCAGTTTTTCTAAGCCTGTTTCAGGTGATGTGGTGAGACGCAAGGAGACAAACACCTTGTGGATCACAGACACCAGCGGCAGAGCCATGGCTGCTTGGGTGGGCGCTACACTGAGGTACAAGTCTCGTCGTAGGTCTGAGCGAGTAAGCACCCTTTTCCCTACTCACAGGTCAGGCAGACCAAGGCTGTGCGAACCGTCAGGTCTACGAACAGAGCCCAGTTCTCAGACACTCTGGAGACCACGAAGGGAACGATGATCTCGGCTGGGATGTGGAACTGGAGGGCGTAGGTGAAGAAGATGCCAACGGAGTACATCAGCTTCACTGACTGGTACAGCCTGCAGACAGAGCGTTGGAGGGACATGAGATGCTCCCAAGCTTTGGGGAAGGTGGCCCAGGACTCATCGGAAGCCTCGCAGGTCAGAAGCCAGTGATTGGGGCCATACTGGCTCAGACGGGACATGGGAGGCCTATGGGAGCACACGTGCCTGGAGGTTCTGAGGCCGTGGGAACCTTACGTCTAGAAATTTATAAATTTAATAGCTGTGTATAGTACAATTCACAGTATAGCAGCCATACAGCCAAGACCATCTTCCCCATCCCTGATCCTCACTTTAGTTCCCTCAGAGTTTTCTAGAAATAATCTATGTACAGAGAACCTTTAAAAATCTTTAAATGTGTGTGGTGCATGCCATGTGTGCTTGCCATGACTCACATGTGGAGGTCCAATGATAACCTCAAGTGTCTGTTCTAGCCTTCTACCACATCTGGAACAGCGTCTCCCGCATTTCTGTTACTGCTGCATATGTCAAGCTAGCTACGCCACAGACTTCCATGCGTTCTTCTGTCTCTGCCTGTCTCACATCGGAACTCGGGGATTACAGATGTGCACCACAATGTCCAGCTTTTCTAGGGGTTTTGAGGGTTCTAAGTTGGGTCTTCATGTTTGGGTGTCAAGCACTTTACCCACTGAGCCATCTGCCCAGCCCTGTGCCCACAATCTTAAGCAGAAAGTGGGGGGGCTGCACATACCCCTATAGGTGCACTGTGGCACGTCTTTCTGAATTGTTGACCTGTAAGTTGTTCCCTGTGTGTACGCATGCCTGGTGTTTCTATTTAACAGCATAGAGATTTTTTTTTAATTTTAGCTTTTCACCTGCTCAGCAGTTAGTGGGAAACTTATTCTGCCTTTTGCCAAGAAAACAATGCAGCAAAGACTATCTTTCCATATATCAGCACACAGGATGAATACTCAGATATCTCAGCATATATGACACCGACCCACCCACATAACCCACATCTGCTTATCCCAGCATCTACCACGCACATCTATGTGTTCCTCTTCTACACATCAACTCCAGAAGTAAAAAATGAGTTTTAAATTATTTTTTTTCCTTGACACTGGGTCTCACCCTGTGCAGCCAACGATGACCTTGGAATTAGTGGCATGAGCCACCACTTTGGTTTATGCATTGCTGGGAATTGAACCCAAAGCCTCATGCATGCTAGGTAAACACTCAACCCCTGAGCTACGCACCAGCCCTCAGCTATGATTTTACATTTTGATGCTTATTGACACACTGCCCTCTTGTCCTAGTCTATGAAGCCTCCAGTTACCAAATAGTGTGTGAATCCTGTCAGCCTCTGACACTGCAGTGTGTGTGTGTTCTGTGTGCACATGCACACCTGTGTGCAGGCATGTGAGGTGAGGAGCTGTCACCTTGTTTTTGATGAGGCGTCTCTCGGCGGGCCATGGGACTTTCACTGAATCACGTTAGGCTAGGTTGGTTGGCCAGTACACTCCAGGGATCTGTCTGTCTCTGCCTCACCAGTCCTAGGATGGCAGGCATGTACCTCCAAACCCAGATTTTTATATGCGTTCTGAAGGTCAAAGTCAGGCCTCATGCCCCTGTGGCAAGCACTTAACTGAGTTCTCTCCCCAGCCCTAACATTGTAATTTTTTAAACTGGCATTTCTTTTGTATGCTTTGAGGATCTTTTAGCATATAAAATTGTGATTTTTATATACCTATCAGCCCCCTACACCCCTCTTTTTTTCTCTAATTGTTGGTTTTTTTATTGGGAAGGGTTGTTTGTTCAAGACTTCCCTCGAGAGTGAGTTCCTTTTTCGGCTGCTCACCCGTACTAGCTCACTAATACACACTCATACTGACTGGAGCTCACTTCCACCCCGGGTAATGAAAAGGCTCTGCCCAGGATAGCTAGAGGAGGCGCAATCAGACAAGAATAAGAGCAGCACATTAAGATAATATCTCCCTTGCATGAAGTAAGGCACAACTTCAAAGAATTCCATGTTCATGATCTCATCTGTCATTAGCAATATACAGCGAGGAGGATGAGGCTGGTGACATTTTCCTCATTTTGCTGCTCTGGCTTTGGGGAACATGAATGCCAGGGAGTGCTGGAATTATTGTGCTGTTTCTCAGCCCTTCCCTGCTCGTGGTGGGAGATATGACAGGAGGGGCCGCCTCTTCTAGCTCAGGTTAGACAGTTAAGCTGCCGCCTCTTCTAGCTCAGGTTAGACAGTTAAGCTGCTGCTTCTTCTAGCTCAGGTTAGACAGTTAAGCTGCTGCACCGGCTGCCTGGGAAAGGCAGGCAGCATTCAGCGGCTCTGCCACGACAGCCAGCAACACCGTGGAGTGTGGCTGAACCATTAGAATGAGAGCCAGGGCCATCCCACGATGGGTTGGTGTGAACAAAGAGTCAGGCACCTAGGTGACTGCATCATGAAGCTGTCCTGATTGATATGAGGAGGCACGGGGTAAGCCTTCCTGTACGGACGGGTGGGAGGCTCCCTCACAGCCATGGAGGAGGCAGAATGTGGAGCCTGTTAGTTAGCTTTAGAATATGTGCTTAGTCACTAAGAGTCCATCACCTCCGCCAAAGGTCCCACCTACAGATGTCTCCTGGATGGATGGATGAAAGAATGAATGATCGAAGGCAAGGACACTATGCTGAGTTCCAGCTGGGAATACTCAGCGGACTAAGTAGCAGCCTAACATTATCTATCTATCTATCTATCTATCTATCTATCTATCTATCTATCTATCTTTACCCAGGTATGGTAGTGCATACCTGTAATCCCAGCACTGGGGAAGCAGAGGCAGGTTGAATGATTCCAAGGCTAGCTTTGGCTGCAAAGGAAGTTTGAGGTTGTCCTGGGCTAAGTGAAACCCTCTCTCAAAGTTAAAATAATTTTGTTCTTGTTATCATCATCATCCAACCTACGGCCTCAGACAATCTGCACAAATGCTCTACTGTGAAGTTTTCACTTTCTGTTTCCACAACAGCCTTACATCACTCATCTTAGGGTCTTTGCATTTTAGGGTTGAACTTGGACTCAAGTCTTCTCTCCCACTAGGCAGTGTGGGTTGGAAAGGTCACTGCAAACCTCTAATGTTGACATCCTCGTTTGTTCCATGAAACCCTCAATGGTAATGCTTAAGGCCGCTGTGAGAAACTGAAAAGGAACACAGGGCCTAGTCGTCAAACTCACCCATGATCATAACTAACATTACTCTCCACAGTTCATTTCCTCTGCTAAAGGAACGTGCATGTGAGCCTGCCACCAAGGCTTGCCTCCCACGCCTCCCTGTCCCACTTGAGGCAGGCAGGTTCCTACCAGCAATTGGGCAAGTTGAGAGTGATGCTGGCCTGAGTGTTTGAGCCAAACTTCATGTAGCCCAGAGTCCCCAGGCAGATGTAGAGGAAGATGACAAAGGACATCCCTACATACAACACGGCAGGAAACTGTTGTGGACTCTTCATCTGGCTTTTGAGAGGCAGAACCTGGAGGCAGAGGGTTTCAGAAAGACAAGGTTGAAAGAAGTGGCCCCAATGGTGTAGGTGTAGATTGCCTTACAGGCTTCTGAGTTCTTGTGGTGGGTGGAGTTAGCAAAGAACCCCTCCGCAAGGCCACACCCCATCCCTAAGGCTGCACTCCTGCACAAGGCTACAGCCCTCCACAGAGCCACACCCTCCCCTAATCCACGGTCTCTAGATTGCCTTATTACTCCAATGGCCACGCCCCTCCCCACCACCATCCACAGGGCCACGCCTCTTTACAAGGCTAAATCATCCACGTCACCATTCCACACGGTTATACCCTCCACACAGCCAGGACCTCACAGAGCCATACCACGTGGGGTGCGCCTTTCTATATCATTATCTCATGTGACCATGCTCACCACGTGGGCACATCAGCTTTATGGCCACACCCCTCCACGTGGCCACACCCCCTCCGTGTGTTCACTCATCTTGTCTCACGCTTGCTATTGCCCCAACACCCTGCTCAGTGTGGACTGATGAGTAAATTTTCCATCTTTGTCTTTGTCTTGGGAGTGTGAGGTGGGGTCTGGTTTGGGAGGTGCCCTCGTCAGTGCAGACTTTCTCTTCAGGAGAGAATCGTGCTGCGCTGCCCACAACAGTGCTAGGGTGACATGGGGACGCATAGCTGGCCGTTCAACAGGACACTGCATCCTTCTTACCATCCCCACTCCTTCAAAGGTGAAGATGGCCGTGCCAAAGAACAACAAGAAAGTCTTCCAGTTTGCAACCAGGGGCAGGTTGCTGTGCCGTGGGAGCTCCTGAAAGAGAGGAAGGGCGCTGGCTTAGCAATGGGGTGATCAGCTCGGGTAACGTTGATGACAGAGGTAGTGTAAAGGGCGCTCTTACTTACTGTCTTATCCTTTTTAAAGTGTTTTAATTAGCCAGTTTATTCCAAGACCGAGTCTCGTGCAGTCCAGGCTGACCTTGAACTCTACCTGTCCCTGAGGAAGATTTTGACTTCCTGATCCTCCAGTCTCCGCCTCCACCCCCCTGAGTGCTGGGATCACAGGTGTGCAGTCAGGTATGCTTTTATGCTGTGTTGAAGATGGAACCCACCTCCTCCTGCATGCTAGGGAAGCACTCACTTACTGTTTGAAACATTCATTGTTTCAAAGTCACACCAAACTTTCCATTTAGTCATTTTACTCACTGTGTATATTCAGTCTTCGACATTCCCATCACTACTGTTCATCACCAGAGCCTTGTCAACCCAAACAGAAACTCAAAATAATTCTTTGTTCTCCATCTCTTAGCAACCCCTTTGTATGTTCTGCCTATATGAACATGGCTGTTTTAAGTACCTCCTGTGAGTGGGAGTTTGTAACTTTTGTGTCTGGCTTATTTCACTTATCTTAACGTCAGATAAGGGTCCTAAAAGAGAAAGAGGGGCATGGTAGAGGAAACCAGGCTGCATCGAGGGAAGACTCAGCCTACTGTTGCTGGTTAACCATGGAAGGGCCATGCACCAAAGCATGCTTGGAAAGGCAAGAAAGCAGGCTCTACTAGAACCTCTGGGGAAGGGTATGGACCTGCTGATTAGCTCAAGGAGACCTCCAGAATCATAGAAGAAATCTGTATCGTTTTAGGGCTGGGGTTGTAGTTTAGTTGGTAGGGCACTTGCCTAGCGTGCATATAGATCTGAATTTGATCCTCAGCTTTTCATAAATCCAAATGTGCTGACACATGCCTGTAAACCCTAGCTCTTAAGAGGTAGAAATAGGAAGATCAGAAGCTCACGCTCACCCTCCAATACTTAAAAAGTTTGAAGCCAGTCTGGGTTTTGTGAAGCCCTGTTTCAAGAAAAATACCTTGAAAGCAAAAGAAATAAGCTAAAACAAAAACAATTTTAAGAAAATCTTAGCTAATAGCTCAGGTAGTAAAGTGCCTGCCTAACAGGCTCAAAGCCCTGCATTCAATCTCTAGCTTGGCATAAGTTGGGTGTCATGGTGCATGTCTGTACATCTGACACTCAGGAAGTGATCCTCTGATCACAAGCTCAAGGTCATCCTTAGCTACAAAACCCAAGTGGGCTAATGAGATCCTGTATACAAACAAACAAACCCCCAAACTTTCCAGATGTGTGGTTATTTGTTATAGCATCAACAGGACACTAATATAATTCCAAAGACTTTCATGATCAATGAAATGAAGCAACAATGGTGGAATGTTAGTAGCACCAATGATGGGAGGTAAACCAGTTGGCCCAATCAGAAAGATCTGCTCATCTGCTGCCTCTGTTTTTCAGTGTCTTTTTTTTTTTTCCTGGAAACTAGGATAGATATGGTATTTTGTAGTTGTTTTATTATTTTGAAGATCCAGGAAATTGTTTAAAGTCCTTGGTACTAAATAGATCAAATTTCTTTATCATCTCTCTCTCTTCAAAATTTTTAAAAATACATTTATTTTATTAGGAAGGGGCAGGGTGGGCATGTGTGTCATGGCGTGCATGTGGAAATCAAAAGATATCTTGTGGGGAGTCAGCCCCCTCCTACCTCACTGTGGATTCTGGGGATGAAACTCAGGCTTGCAGGCAAGTTTCTAAGCCATCTAGCCAGCCCTATGTATTTCCTGTCCACTGAGCAGTGCTGTATCTCCCATGTGTGTTTTTGTGTTTTATGTATGTGTAGATGTGCACATACCCATGCCCGTGCCTGTGGAGGCCAGAGGTAGATAGCTGATGTCTTTCTCTATTGTTTTCTGCCTTATTCCCTAGAGCCTCTTATTGAACCCAGAGTTCCCCGTTTCAGCTAGGCTGTCTGGCTAGTGGACCTCCACCCACCTTTCACTCTCTCAGTCCTGGGGTTATGTGTGTGCCCCACTGTGTTAGGCTGTCATATGGGTACTGGGGGTGGGAACTCAGGTC
This sequence comes from Pachyuromys duprasi, assembly GCA_028658305.1. Lineage (NCBI taxonomy): Eukaryota > Metazoa > Chordata > Mammalia > Rodentia > Muridae > Pachyuromys > Pachyuromys duprasi. The sequence continues at coordinate 41,965,531 of CM053757.1, forward strand.
CTCATGCTAGGGCAACAAGCATTTTACTAAGTTTTCTCCCCATCTCCCTATGGTGGTATTTCTTATTTGTTGAACTGATGGAGACTGTGACATTCTTCTTTCTCTTGTTGTTGAGCCACAAAATCTCCAGCTTCCTGAACAACAGCTGGATCACAGAAGGCATTCAGCAGCTAAATTCCTAGTGACTCACTGTTATTGGACATGACCATGATGCTGAAGACGAGGGTGTTGATGATAATGATGCCTAACTTTTACAGCTTGTGAGACAGGAGTATTACTAGAAATCACCTATGCTCAGAGCAGGGGGCTGGCCACCTTCCTCACCTTCACCTTCCCACCATGTCCACGACCCTGCCACCATGCCTCAGAAGCTCTGGACCCTGACCCCCTTCCGGGTAGTTCAAGACACAGACCTGGATGAGATACATGAAGATCAGAGACAGGCTACCCAGGGTGGTGATAGTGGCCAAGGTGGAGAAGATGGACAACACTTGTGGGTTCTGGATGAGTACCAGCAGGATGAGGAAGGGCAGGATGGTGACCATGTAGAAGCGAGCATCCAGAACAGGGGTCATCACCAGGTTCTGCCTGGGCTCGCAGACATCGGAGGTGAAATGAGCTTCTTCCATGATCTGCCGAAAGGACACAGCAAAAGGCAGAATATCAATCATGAATCACCAAGAGTCATTTCTATTAGGATTTCAGCTGATCAACTGATCACTTTCTGCCCCAGCCGAGAAAAACATATTATTCATGACGTATGTGAAATTTCAATATAGCTAGATGTCTTTAGAAACTTTTCTTGGTGGGGGCCATAGAGAAATGGCTCAGTGGTGAAGAACATTGGTTGTCCTTACAGAATCAATTCCCAGTACCCACATGGTGAGTCACAGTTCCAGGAGTACTGATACCTTCTCCTGACTTCCATGTAGTGCATATACATACCTGCAGGCAGAACATCCATACACATAGAATGAAATAAGTGAGTCCTTGAAACAGTTTTAGACTTACTTAATTTTATCTACATGAATAGCCTCATATGTATGTAATGGCATCATGCTCACAGCTGGTGCTGGAAGCAGTCAAAAGAGGGAGTCAGATTTCCTGAAGCTGGAGTTATAGATGGCTGTGAGCCACCACATAGGTGCTGGGAACTGAACCCAGGTCTGGATCTTTTGAGAGAGCAAAAGAGCTCTTAACTAGCGAGCCATCTGTCCCGCCCCACAGTTGAGTGTCTTCTGGGTATCTGTGCACTTATGCAGTGTGCCTGGGGGTGGGCTCTGGAGGACAAAATCAGTGTTGTTCCTAAGGTTGTTGCCTGCCTTGTTTTTTGAGACAGGGTCTCTCATTAGCCTGGTACCGGGCAAGTTAGGCTAGGCTGACCGTCTAGTGAGCAGCAGGTCCCATCTGTCTTTGCCTCCTGAGCACTGAAATTACAGCTGCAGGCCCCAAGCCCTGCTTTATGTATATATATATGTCCTGGGAAATGGAACTCAGGCCCTGTGCTTGCAAGACAAGCAATTTACTGGCTTAGCTATGCCTTCACCCCCTACTTTTAGAGACAGGGTCTCGTGTATCCAATGCTGGCCTTACCTCAGACTTGACTATATAGCTAAGTATGACCTTGAGTTTTTGATCATTCTGCTGGTACCTTCCAAATGTTGGCATTTATGGGTGTGAGACATCATGTCTGGCTTTAAGAGTGGCAAACCTAGCCACCTTAACTGTAGTACATGTGATTCTAACGACCGAAAATGCTGGGCATCATAAAACCCCAAAGGCCAAAGGTCTTTTGTTGTTGTTGTTCTAGTAGACAATCTCTTCTTCCCTGTGAAGTAGTGATTCTTCCCCTCACATGACTAGAAAAGGGTTTCAGTTATGTAAACACATCCTTTACAGACTTTGTGGTCCAAGTGGGGCGGGGCTGGGAATTGAGTAGACTGTGCCCCAACAATCCCTCTGTTACACGGCCTCACTGTTCTTTCTGGCTGGCTGGGTGTGTGCGCCTCAATCTCACAGGGGCATAAAAGAATGCTCTGACTGACTTGTCTCATGTTGGGAACGTGATGAGGGGAAGGTGACCGATTGTTAGACATCTCAGATGGGACAATGTGAGACGCTTTTCGGGAGAACAAGGGGATGGCTTTGGCCTTGCTCTGGCCCCAGCCATTGTCTAATATGGGGGAGACAGGGTTGAGTGCTATGTATGGTTCCACAAACAGTGGAAGGCCACTCTCCTCCCACTCGGCCTGGAAGAGCCCTCGTCACCTGTTGTAAATTGTCTGCCATAAACATGAAATACACGATGCAGAAACCCAGCTGGGTGACGATCAGCAGGAAGCTCACCACGTACCTGAGGAGGAAGACGGGGAGACATGGTTACCATTTAAGGATGGGTCTGATCTTCAAAACAGTTATTTCTGATGCTTGTCCCGGGAGAAATCCAGCCCCTCAGAAAAAGTTGGTAGTACAATAGAATTAATATCCATAAACTCTGGCTTTAGATAGTTTGGTTTTTCAAGATAGGGACTCATGTCGCCCAGGCTGGCCTCTGATTATCTAGGTAGCTAAGTGTGACCTTGAACTCCTGCCTTTTAGCTTTCTACCCTGATAGTGCTGGCATCACCACAATCACCCACAACCACACATCATGAAACTTATTCGTAGCTACCTTTGGCCCCGAATTACATTACGTGTACATGCACACACACACACACACACACACACACACACACACACACACACACAGAATGATTTCAACGACAAATTCAGAAGCCATGAACTATCCATCTGAAATGCCTCAGGCAGATTTCTCTTAAACCTCGATAGACAGAAATCAACTGGCATCAAATATATAGTCTATATTTTAGATGTCTTGATTATCTCACAAACGTACTTTTTGGGGGGGTGGGAGGGCATGTTCTCGTGTAGCCAAGGCTAGCTTTAAACTTCCTGTACAGCTCAGGCTGCTCCTGAATTCCTGATTTTCCTCCCTCTCCCTCCCAAGTGCTGGAGTCACTCTATCTTGTGTGTCACTCTATCTGGCTTAACTTCATTCTCTGTTAAAATTTTTTTCCAAAACTGTATGTTATGTTTGCACCCCTGTTGTCTTTTTTGTTTGTTTTCAACGTGGAATATTTTTGCATGAGGATGACCCTGTTTTATGTTAGGTCATTTTGGAGAGTTCAGGCTGGCCTTCAAGAACTGTCCACATGGTATGTTTGTGTGGTTGTCTCCTCCAGATTAGACTTCTGGAAGCACTCACTTTGACAAAGGCCGTAGCGCTCTGTTCCTCTTCTAACATGCTGGGGAGGACAATGGCCTCCTGTCCTGTGGTTTTGGGTCTTTCTTCATACATGTACCTCCTTATACCCAAGGTTTTAGAATTTAGTGACACCCACATTACAGAGTTGGTTCCAGGCAAGCCCAGGCTTTGCACTTAACTTTGAAAAATTAGAATATTCTTCCTGCTCTGTGTTTTTGTTTTGTTTTGTTTTTGAGACAGGGTTTCTCTGTGTAGCCTTGGTTGTCCTGGACTCACTCTGTAGACCAGGCTGGCCTCACACTCACAGAGATCTGACTGCCTCTGCCTCCCTGAGTGCTGGGATTATAGGCCTATGCCACCATGCCTGACTTGTTCTGTGGGGTTTTGTTTGTTGTTTGTTTGCTGTTTGCTTCTTGCTTTCTGGTACTGAGGATTGCTTTCTGGTACCAGGGCTTCATGTATGCTAGGCGGGAACTCTAATCTTCTGGTTGTTTTTTGTTTTATTTTTTTTCCAAGACAGGGTCTCTCTGTGTAGCCTTGGCTGTTCTGGACTCATTCTGTAGACAAGGCTGGCCTTGATCTCACAGCGATCCATCTGCCTCTGCCTCTCCGAGTGCTGGGATTACCGGTGTGCGCCTCTGTACCTGGCTAGGTGCTCTACTCTTAACCTACATCCCAGACCTGTTTTCATTTTTTTTTTCTTGCAGCTTTTTACTCTTTGGTGGTAGCTGTGGTCGACAGAGCATCTGTTCAGCTGGGATATCCTTTTTTTCTAGGCCTGTTCGATGTTCTTCTGGATCATTTATCTCCGGCTCCCATCCTTGGGTGTTTCTTGTGAGCTGATCTCAGGTCCAAAGGTTTGATTAGATGACATTTCTTCACTGATTTTTTTGGTAAGAGAATTTCAGACTGGATCTTTATGTCCTCTATTCTGTCCTAGGACACCTGTGATTTGGGCTGCTGTGGGCTCAGCTTGGGACCCCGGGCAGGGCACCACAGCACCCTCCTTTAAAAGGTTCCCCACCAGTGGCTCTCCACCTAAAGGCTGAGCCTCCATTGGTGATTGCTGCCTATGTGGGGCAGGCAGCTCTTACTCAAGCCGCTGAGTTCCTCTCAGTGCACTGAAAATGAAGAATCGCTGGTTGAAGCGAGACTCTCCTCCCCCTTCCCCGACCCCCAGGGGTTTCCAAATTTCCTCAGTTACTGATTTCCAAAGAAATGGGACAAGGGAATCCTGGTGGGTGGAAAATAGGTATCTTGAGTTCTAGTCTTTGCTCTGACACTAAACTCCTGTGTGGCTTTGAGCAACTTGACTGTGTTCTCTGAGCTGTGTAATTTTCCATCTCAACAGGCATGGATACAGTGACCTCCAGGGGCTGTTACTGCCTTATCTATCTACTTAAGACATCATCAGACACAGATCCTGACCTCACCTGGCTGATAACTAGAACAATTTCTATTGGGACATAAGGGCTTGATTGAGGAGCCCGAGGCAGGCGCTGTGGAAGGGACTGCAGCTGCAGAGGTGTGGACTCACTGCCCGGAGATGGACTGTTAGAGAAGGTCACATGGCGGGGTCTCTAGATGTCTTTGTTCCACTGTTATCAAGGTCTTTTGTACCTTTGACGTGTTATTTTGTCCTGAGAGCTCTGCTCACACCTTTTTTCCAGGGCAGTGTAATCTCATGCTGGAGTCCTACTCAAGATTGATAAGGTGATAAGGCATGCTCAAACAGGAAAACATTTTTGAACAGCATCAGCTTGTGTGTCTCTGTGTGTCTGTGTGTGCTTGTGGGCAAGTGCGTGCGTGTGTGTGTGTGTGTGTGTGTGCATAGGTGCTCAAGGGAGTGGTGATGAGGAGCTAACTCAGGACTTCCAGCCGTGCACAGTCTCACTCAGAAGGGAAAATAGAATAGGCAGCAGAGGTAGTTGAGAGGGAATAGGGTAGGAGAGGGAGTAGGGAGAGAAATGAGGGTGGAGAGCAGACTTGGGGTGAGCAGGAGCGGGAAGACAGAGGGCATACAGAGAGAAAAGAAGCCGGGCTGGGGGCATCTCTGTGACAAGCTGGAGATCTACAACAGGGTAGGCTTCTGGGAGGATATGGGGTGATTCTAGCTGAGAATCCTAGTGGCAGGGCTCATGAAGACTGAAGAGATGACCTTCTAACTAGACAGGGCTCCTAATAGAAGGAGGAGAACACCAATTCACCCACAAAAATTTCAACCCCAAATATGCCCTGCCTACAAGATGTGCAGGGATAAAAATAGAGAGCAGAGATTGAGGGAATTCACAATGCCTGGCTGAACCTGGGATCCACCCCATGGGGAGAGAGCCAATCTCCGACACTATGAATGCTAAGCTCGCAGACAGGAGCCTAGCATAGATGTTCCCTGAGAGGCTGTACCCAGCAGTGGACTGAAACAGGTGCTGGGACCCATAGCCAAACACTGGGAGGAAAGCAGAAGACTTGTGGAAGAGTGGTGGTGGGGGTGGGGGAATGATAGAAGAGAGGGGGCAAGAGCTTCACCAGCAGTGACAACTAACCAGAGCCCATAGGGGCTTATGGAGACTGAAGCACCAACCAAGGACCATGCATGGCCCGGACCTAGGCACCCTGCTCAGATGTAGCCAATGGGCAGCTTGGTCAACAAGTGGGTCCCTAGGAAGGGGAGAGGAATTTATCTCTGACACGGACTCTGTTGCCTGGTCTTTGATCACTTTCCCTTGGCAGGGCTGCCTTGCCAGGTCAGGGGGGAAGAGGACTCGCTCAGTCCTGATGCAACTTGATGTGCTCAGGAAGGTTGGTGGAGGTGTGTGTGTGGGGGTCCTCTTTTCTGAAGAGTAGGGGGGGGATGAGAAAAGAGGGAGAGAGGATGAAACCAGGAAGAGAGGAGGGAAGGGGCTATCATTGGGATGTAAAGTGAATTTAAAAAAACCCTGGCAGAGGGGTCTCCTTACATCACTAAGTCTTGAATTCAGGCAGGCTTTGGGCTCTGGGTGTTTCTGACAGCCTTCTGGGAAAGTGGCTGTCCTAGCTTCCTCCATTGCTGTGATAAAGCACTCTGACCAAAAGCAACACAGGAGAGGAAAGGATTAATTCCATCTTACACCCCCAGCTCACAGCCCAGAAAGGTTCCTGGGAAAACACCCAGCCATGTTCTAGAAACTCAGGGTTGAAATGTCCTTGCTAATTGCATGTTCTTGGCTCTTGTTAAACAGCCTGCTTGCTTCCTTCTGCAATTACCAACCAGGATGCAGTTTCCTGTGTTCTTTGTCTCTAAAAACGCCCTTTAATATCCATTCTTGGGCTGCTCTGTGAAGGGTTTCTCTCCACGCAGTCACCAGCAGGCTTAATACAGAGTCTTGATTCGAACTTGGGTCATGCTGAGTAGTCCCTGGGTTTTACCCCGTAACAAAGGGAACAAACCAAATGTCCACCATAATGAGATGTGTCTTGTGTGTCCCAAGATGGAAAAAAAGAGGGATTTTTGCTGTTAACAGGACATAGAATCATAAGGAAAACAAATTTTAGGGCACGTCTGTAGAATAAGTTGGCCAGGCATGGTGGCACATGTATTTAATCCCAGCACTCAGAAGGCAGAGACAGACAGATTTGCCTGGTTTACATAGTAAGTTTCAGGACAGAGAGGACATGTAGAGAGACGCTGTCTCAAAAAACAAACAAACAAAAACAAAACCCAAACAAACAAACAAAAAGAATAGGTTGGCTAAGGTGGGAAGGCCCACTCTGGAGGTGGGTAGTACCATGCTTTGTGCCGGGGCCTGGAGCAAGTAGAAGGAAGAAAATGAGCTGAGCACCAGCACGCATCTCTCTCTGCTTTCTGCTGTGGACGCAATGTGACTAGTTGCCTCCCGTCCTGGTTGCCATGCCTTCCCTGACTCTGTAGACTGTAAGCGGCTGGAATTGTGAGCTGGGATAAACCCTTTCTTCCTCAGATGTTCTGCCATAGCTACAGGACAAGTGACTGATACAAAATAAATCTAATTTCCGGCTAGTTGTACAGGTGCTTGCGCAGAACTTGGCAAGAATGAGGAGGGGTCTGGTTGAGGATCATCTTGGGCTACAGAGCATGTTTGAGACCAGCCTGATGTGCAAGAGACTCTGTTTCAAGGGAGCAAGTCAGTAAGCAAAATGAATTTAAAGTTTACACCTATGATTTTAAATAACGTACAAGAAAACATAAAATGAACCAGGGCTCAAGCTGGAGCTCAACTGGAAGAGTTCTAGCCTAGCATTTATGAAGTTTCATTGCGTGTAACACAGCAGAGTATATGGGAAGTTCAAAGTCATCCTTGGCTTCTGAGCTAGCTCAAGGTCACCCAGGCTATATAAGTTCTTGGCCCTTTTACGCTCACACACGTCTTGCTGTACTAAGGTGAAGAAGGAGGAGGGACTGGGGCCGTGGAGAGGTGCTCTGTCTTGCTTGATGGTTTCCAAAGAGAGCCTGTCTGCTTAAAAGCAAGCAAGCAAACAAACCGTGCAAGCAGGGGCTGGAGAAATGGCTCGGTGGCTAAGCAAACATATACTCTTGGAGACCTGGACCCAGGTTCAGTTCCCAGCACCAGGGGCTGTAATTTATAATTATACCCCCATCTCCTGCACTATTTTCTGCCCTCCTAAGGGAACATGCACTCATGTTGCTCATACTCCCTTACAGACACACGGATAGATCTAATTAAACATAAAGTAAAATCTTAAAAAAAAAAAAGGATGAAAATCCTTGTGTGAGCAGACATGAAGCTAGAGCAGGCGGCGATTCTGTCATGGTTCCATCACGGTAATTGTTAGCACTTGTGCAACTAGTACCTGCCCCACACTGAGTGCGTTCTCAACCAAGGATTTGGGCATGTTTCCAGGCTGTACATTGTAGTCTCTTCATAGTTCACAAGATTCCTCTGCAGTCTAGGGCGAAAGGATAAATGATGCATAAGTTAAAACACTTTTGCTAAAAGTATGTGCCTAAGCTGGCGACTGTCGTATTTGTGTGAGGCTGGAATGTTCTGTGAACTTTCTAAGAAGAGCAACTCTTCTGAGAGTTGCATTTGTGCAACTCTCTGGAGTTTGCTTATTAGTTTATACAGTTTTATGCATTTGTGCTTTTTCTTTTTTGTTTTTCTTTGACGGGGTCTCAAGTAGGCCAGGGTGGCCTGGAACATGTGCAGCTGGAAACAGCTTTGAACTCTTGCTTCTTCCTCCACCTCCTATAGGCATGCACCCAGCAACATGATTTAAACACAATATTTAGGCAGATTTCTTTGGTCTTGTCCTTTGGAATAAGCAGCATCTGTTCATTGGTTTAAATAAGCAAAGCAGGAGAGGAGGTGGAGGCAGAATGGGCGTGGCCAGCCAGGGTGGGTCTTGGTTTATACTGAGATTTTGAAGCCCTTCCAGGGCGCTATCTTCCTTTCTAACGGGGAGTAGGTGGCTCTGCAGTAGGACTCTTCTGGTTCTGGGTGGGATCAGAGAGGAGCAGCTGCTGCTGGCCACATGCACAGTGCTAACTGCACGGCTGGGGGACTGTGCAGGACTTTACAAAGCCTTCTAAAAGCAGTGTGCCTGTCATCCCAGGACTCTGCAGGTAGGTGTGGAGATCTGGAGGTCAAGGTCATTCTGGACTCCATAAAGATTTAAAGCCAGTCTAGGAAGTCAGCAAAATAAAAATGGCAGAAGGCCCTAGTTGGATAAAAGACCATTGTTCTGAAATGTTGATGTCAGAGAGAAATGAAAGATGCCATCAGCCAAAGGGCAAAGCCAGACTGATGCAACTGTTGGCAGGTTGGTGCTTGCAGGAGGTGTGGGGACCCGGAGGGCTTGGCATGGGGCCATTCAGAGAGTCACGGTGGTTAAGGATGAGTTTAACAACAGGAAGGAAGGAAGAGGAAAAAAGAAAAGGAAAGGAAAAGAGGGTAGTACAGAGTTGGGAAGGTATGGAAGGGAGTGATATGGAAGGAATTGGGGAGGAGGGTGAATGTGATTAAATTACTTTGTATGAAACTAAAAAAAAAAAAAGTGAGGTCTTCAAAGCCCAGCTCTGCCATTTCCCAGCTGTGTGACTCAGGCCAAAGCGTTCAAGCCTAAATGTATTCATCTGTAAAATGTGATTAAAACCAGTCCCTCTCTCAGGAGGGTTCCTGGAAGGAGTACAGAAATCTTGCAAAGCCCTTGGCTCAACTGATTCACACCATTTACATCACTGCAAAACCCTTATGTGTGATGTGATTTATGAGCCGAAAGGGCGCTCTCACCAGCACACACTCCAGGTACATCCACTACTTAGGTTCTGTTTGTTTGGCTTTATGATGAGTTCAGACACTGAACTTGCACGCCAGGTGAGTCCTCTACCACTGAGCTACATCCTCAGCCCATGAAAACTTTTACTCTATACCCTTACTTCAGAAATGCTCATGGTACAGACCAGGCTGGCCTGGAATTGGCTCGCCTCCTGCCTCAGCCTTGACTTTGGTATAAGGCCTTTTCTCGCTTCCAGGGACACGCTTGGACCTGAATGTAAGCAGAGTGGCTGTTTCCTGAGGAGCTTAGTATTCTGTATTTTCACTGTAATCTCTTTTCATCCTGAGAAAGAAACCACTGAGCTATCTCTACAGCTCACATCATGCTAACTATCTTCTTCATTTGTATTAACATTCCTTGAAAGGGTTTTCCTTGAACAAGCGGTTCTGACAAAGCAGCTGTATTGGAGTAGGGAGATGAAAAGAAAAAGAAGGGCATGGGACTGCAGCTCGTTTGGAAAGTGCTTTCCCAGCGTACCTCAAGGCCCCGGGTTCAACCCCCAGCACTACATTAAAGGGGTGTGCAATCACATGGCTTTGTTACTAGAACTTGGGAGGTGGAGGCAGGCGGATCAGGAATTCAAAGTCATCTTCAGCTATATCGTGATTTGGAGGCAAGCCTGGGCCACCTGAGATCCTAAATCAAACAGAAGGGGAGATAGGGCTGAAGAAATGGCTTAACGCTTAAGAGCATGTGCCGCTCTTTAGAGGGGACTAAGAACCCACATGTGGTGGCTCACAACTATCCGCAACTCCTTTTCAGGGGATCTGGTGCTCTCTTCTGGCTTCAGGGGGCTCCTGCATACATATGGTACACATAAACTCATGAGGGTGCACATACACATACAGATAAAATAAAATTTCAAAACCAAATAAAAACCCCAAAGTGAACAAACCAGGAGGATGTCTGAGGATCCCACACATACCCAGTACTTCATAGGGCTCCTTTGCACATCTTGCTACCTTTGGTTCCTCCAGGTGAGGAGGGGTGTTGGAGCCAGCGCGGCTTCTAATTCACTAACTGCAGCATTGGTTCCACACCAACACACTTTATTAGCTTCTTTTGGAGTTGCTAGGGATGGACCCAGGAAGCCTGTACCAGACATCGTCAGGGCCTGTCTGTATTCTGGTGTAACTGAATACCTGACATGAAGTAACTTGAAGGAGGGAGGGTTTATTTTGTCTCACAGTTTGAAAGGATACAGTCCACCACGTGGAGAAAGGCATGGTGGAGTTCATGGAGTAGGAGTGTGGGACTGGAGATCCCCACACCAAATCAGGAAACAGAGAGTAGACAGGAAGCACAAGGCCACTTCCTCCCACAAGCTCCACCCCTTAACTTTCCACAGCCTCCTCCAACAGTGCCACCAGCCAGACCAAGTGTTCAAACACATGGGCCGATTTGGCTCCTCAAATGATAAAACAGTTTCTGTTTGAGACTCTCTTTGAAACCTCTTTGCCACCTCTGGAAGATCCAGAGGAGCAGGTGTGGGAGCCTGGAGAAGCAGCCCTGGGATGGAGCCTTCGGGGTGAGAGCTGTGGGCGCTGACCTCTGGGTGAGGTGGCTGGCACAGTTCAGCAGGATGTCCATACAGTGCACCGTGAGGACCCCGATGGCCAGGAGGCTGACAGGCCCCACCTGGAGGAACAGAACAGGAAGACAGTGAGACGAAAAGGTGGCCGCGTCCACAACCTGGCCCCCGTGCAGTTAGGACAGCAGAGTTCTTAGAGTAAAAATCTCTAGATGGGATGTAGCTCAGTGGCGAGGGCTTGTTGAGCAAGTGTGAAATCCTGGGTTCCATCCTAGCACTGGCCCAAGCAGACAGAAAACTAGCTGTGTATGGAGGCACATGCCAACAATGCAAGTGCTTAGGCTGACGCAGGAGGATCACTGTGAGTTTGAGGCCAGTTTGAGCTATGTGGTGAGACCCTATAACCAACCAACCAACCAACCAACCACAGCCAAACAACCAGCCAACCAACCAAACAACCAATCAGCTAACCATCCAATTATCCAACCAATCAGTTAACTAATCAGCCAACCAACTAACCAACCATCCAAATATTCAACCAATCAACTAACTAATAACCGTACAACCAATCAGCTACCTAACCAATCAACACCAGCTAATCAGCTAACTACATAACCAACCAACCAACCAATCAACCAGCCAGAAGTTGTCCATGCTGAGCAGTTAGCTCAATGTCCTCTGCCCTGGGTCTTATTTAGTGTCACTGCTGAGGGTCTTTCCCACACTGGCTAGAATTCTCCCAAGGACAGAGAGTCCACCATCCCACACAGCCCAGGCCTTTTTTCATCTGCCTCCAGGTATATTCTTCCAGAATCCCCAATGGTAAATTTATCTCCTTCACACATCTAAGTCCCAGCTCTCCTAAGATCCTTACAGACCAAGGTTCCGACGGTTAATCAGCAGACTCCAGGGGCACTGTGGCGGGTGAGTCTGTTGAGGCCAGTTTGAGCCACTCTGTGCAATGCAGGATGCCAGGCAGGGCGGCACCCCTGGGCAGGGACCTTCCCCCAAGACTTGATGATCAAAAACTGTCCCTGGACATGGCGACTGTCGGAGGAGGGGTGGCAGCTGGTGTAGAACACTCTGCCCTGTTGAGGGTCGCTACTCCAGCAAGTCTGCTTGTCAGACCCCATTTTTAAAAGCAAGGCTGATTGTGAATCACAGTCTTCCAGACATGACTGGAAGGGCACAATGTGACTTTATAGCTGTGCCCTAGGTGACATTATTTTGTCACAAAGAGACAAATGCGGGGCCAAGACTGGGGTTAAGCCTCACTAGGGGGCAGCCTCCACGTGGCAGAACCTCTCGTCTTGTTTACAACCTTTAATCCTGGGGGGCTGGGCACACCCCGAATCTCAGAGGTAAAGAGGACAGTCTAAAGAGCTCGTGAGGCTTCTGGGAGCACATTGGCAGAGACAGTCTGGCCGGGGCTACACGGGTTTATTGCTCTTCTGCAGACATCTATCTAGGATCTAGAGGGCTCTGAAGGAGAGGGTCCTTCCTCTGACTGGAGCTGCTAGACATCAGAAAAGTCAGGAGGGAGGAAGCCCGGAGCCACTTAACAGGCCCGGAGAAGACAGCTGACTAAAGAGACCTTCTACACATGGCATCACCCAAACCCTACAGCCACTACGAGGGCTTTCTGCGCGGCAGGTCTCCAGAGCTGGACTGTGGGGAGGAAGGGGAGCCATGCCGTTTGTTATCGAGGATTCAGAGCAAGTACATCAGTCTTTTGCAAACTCCCTAGGATTCTAGGGAAGGCCCTTGTAAGGTGCAGCCTTCATGCTCATAGGACACAGTAGTTTTCGAGAGGAGGCATAAGCCAGGAGGGAGCATCAGCGGGGTGTAGGGGACATGAGGATTGGTGGGATAGCCTTAGCTACACGCCTGGCCCCTGTCTCACACACCATCAGCTGTTTTTATTCTTATTTTTATTTCCAAGTGCTTATGACCCAGGGCTTCATGCAACCAATCTTTGATTAAGCCACATTCTCAGCCCTTGTGGGTTTTCTGTTTGTTTTTTATTTTTGAAGCATTCTTGCTATGTAGCTCAGGATTCTTGAAACTCACTCCATAGTCTAGGTTGGTCTTGAACTGGAGAGCCTCTTGCTCTCCAGTGATACTTGGTGCCTTATGAGGTGTATGGAACAGGAGTCAGCCACACACGCACACACACACACACACACACACACACACATACACATGCAAGCTTACAGGGAAAAAGTGTGATGTAAAATGGGAAGTCGGGGAGACTGAGCAGGTGGGTGGAAGTCAGGGAGACTGAGCAGGTGGGTGGTGAGTGGAGATTATGCATGTGAAGCTGGGCTCCGAGCAATGGCTGCCCTCTCCAGGAGTGCCAAGTGTGCTTCCTGGTTGGTTCTAGGGACTTGATGGGCACAGCTGCTATTGCAGAGCCCAGTCTCCAAGAGTCACCCATCACAGAGGTCTAGAGATGTATCTCTTCCCACCCCAACTTGGATGAATCTGATTTCTAACCCATGGTGCCTCTTACCAACAATCCAGCATTTTTCACAGCCAGGGGAAGTCCCAGGAACCCTGTGCCAATGTTGCTTTTCAACAGGTGGATAAAGATTTGAATAAACCTGTGGTAGGGAAAGTGAGAGAAGAAGCTATTGTGGGGAAGGGAAGGGGGTGAGGGGTGCAGGAGAAAGAAGCGGAAGAAAGCAAAGGGAAGAAGAGGGAGAATGGAAAGGCGAGACAGCACTGTCTCCTAGCATCCTATTTGTGTGTGTGTGTGTGTGTGTGTGTGTGTGTATGTGTGTGTTGTGCAGAGGACAGAACTAAATGTGTAAAACCTGGTGTGACTCCCAGTCCCAGGGTGCTGTCCTGGAACATGTGACTCAGGGCTGGTGCCAGTTCAGGAGGCTCAACAAACAGGAAGCTCTGAAGGTGAAGCAAATAGAAATTGCCACCATTTGGGAGATTCTGAGGTTTAGTCTCCCAAATAGTAATCACTGAGGCCTACTGTACTTCTAACGCTTAGAAAGGCAGTGAAGAACAGTAACCACTGCTCTAATTCATACAATATTTGTTAATCTAAAAACGTAAAGATTTTTGTCATTTGAGACAGTCTTATGTAACCCAGGGTGGTCTCAAATTTGCCCAGGATGACCTAGAACTCCTGATCTTCCTGTTTCCACCTCTCAAAGCTGGGATGCCACCATGCCTACTCACTAGGTCATTAACTTACTAGAGAAAGTTCAATAATTGTATAGAATATATAAAGTATTTGCTTGATTCTATTCAGCCCTTTGTATATGACTTAGCCAATATTCATTTGAATAAATACATACAGATCTCCATAGACACACAGTATAGACTCATGCTGTGCCCTGGATAACAAAGCTTAACAGCCGTTGCTACTGTGCACAGCACTACAAGTACTGAGTACTGAGTACCCAGAGAGTGCTGGGTACCAGGGTTCCAAGTGTGCTTTACACCTGTATCAGCCGCTGCTGGCCAGTCTGGGAAGAATGGCGGCGACAGGCCTGTGAGAACAGAGTCTTGGGTGACCATTGGACTTCCCTGAGGAGCAAGCAGGGGCTGGTTTAAATGGCCAGTGGCATATGCATGCAATGACAAGGCTCCTGGAGGAGGCCGCTGAAGATTGCCAAGCACCGGGCCGAAAAGCCCTCTGCTGCCAAGGGGCCTTCCTGGCGGAGGCCGAAAGGATGCACAAACCACACAATAAATCCAACAGAAAGCTCCTACCTCAGGGTGAAAGCCGCAAGTGACCCAAACCTATTTCTAACATCTGTCTACCAACATGGGAGAGACATGTTCCTTCGTCTGCATCGCAATCTCAGTTAATTCACAGCAAGCCCGGGACACCTACAATTGTTGGAAAATGTGTCACAGCCTCCTCCCACTTAGGTTTTTCCCTTTTGTCAACTCCTCAGTCTTCTTACAGGCTCTCCTCCCTTCTGTGCTACCACATAGCACCGGCCTCACTTGTGCCTGACCTGGAAATGATGAGGCATTATGGAAAACCATTGCATCTTGGGTCACACCATGCTGCCTTGGGTCACAGGGCCTTGGACAGCACACATAGGCTCGGGGCTACGCTGAGACATTTAGGAAGGTAAGCTTTCTGGTTTCCCCTTGAAAACAGTACATTGCTACTGTGAAGAATGTGCCCATGACTCATCCGTGACAGATAAGCACATTTGTGGCTTCTGGGTGGCCATCCTATTTGTGTTTAAGTGTGCAGGATTTCTACACAAGGGCCTGTAGCACTTGCAGGGTTTTGAATGAATTTCCTCATGAATGATGGTGCTCCACGTTTCTTGGTGTCTATTGAGCCACTCCATATTATATATATGAGCTATACTTGAAACTAGACTCATTGAAAATGATTAAGAAGTTAAAAGAAAGCCTATCAAAGAACCTTGGGAATAAATGTTGCCTTCCTGTCTCTCAGCCTCCCATAGCTCTTCCTCAGAAGTCATGGTCATGGTTGCTGCCTGGTGTGTGTGTGTGTGTGTGTGTGTTTTACACGTTTCTTTTTCCCTTTGTCTCCCCATTCCACCCCTCCATCTCTGGAACCCAGGTCCTTGTGCGTACTGGGCAAGGGCTGGAACCCTGTGCTGTATCTCTAGCATGTGTATGTGCTTTCAAAGACATATCAAAAAAATAATTGTCGGTTTTACATAAGTGGCATTTTAGGATTGGGTATAAAACATCACCATTGCTTGCCAGGGTTGAGGCAATCCCGTAATC
Source organism: Pachyuromys duprasi (assembly GCA_028658305.1). Taxonomy (NCBI): domain Eukaryota; kingdom Metazoa; phylum Chordata; class Mammalia; order Rodentia; family Muridae; genus Pachyuromys; species Pachyuromys duprasi. The sequence goes on from CM053757.1 coordinate 41,981,379, forward strand.
CCAGCACTGAGAAGGCTGAAGCAGGAGAACTGCAAATTTGAGGCCGGTCTGGGTTCCAGAGTGAGTCTGTCTAGAGAAAACTCAGAGTCTATGTCTGAGTTTGGGGCAATAAAAAACGGGGGCATGGGTGATCTGTTGTTTATCGGAAGATCTATCTCTGTTGGGGGAGGGGGTGGACTAGGATAAGACAGGGCAGAGAGAAGCATCCTCCTGGTGCCAAGGATCTGCTCTTTGCATCAGGCAGCTCGGCTTGGGAACAGCTGCTCTACCTGGGTTCTTTGCAAGGATTGGGCAACATGACATCCCCCCTCCCCCCCATCAACATTCTTAGGTTCTGGAGCTTCGCTGTGCCATCTGGATACATGAGGAAGCCCTTAGAGGCTGAGGTCTGGCTGTACTTGCCCTGGAAGGGTGATGGGACCACTCACAATAGTGCATTGGCTTCCCCGTGAGGGTCTTTCTGCCGGGAGACGCTGCTGCTGCCCTTGCTGCTGCTGTTGTTGCCGCCGCCACTGCCTTCACCACTATCACTGCTGCTTGAAGAGGCTTTAGACCCACCAAGCAGATTCTGCTCACTGTTGTCTTTCCTAAGCAGCGATGGCTTCCCCATGGTGGACAGGTAGCAGAGGAGTGGCCCTCAGCCGCAGCAGACCCTCGATGGGCCTTCATCAGGAGAAGCCATCCAGACAGCTGCTCTCAGATGCTGGCTTCTGACTCGTGGATGTGCCTTCCCTGGGTAAAGCCCAGGATGGTGGTGGCTGGAGAAGCTGGGGTTGAAGGTGCCTCACCAGGCTCTCGAGGGAGAGTGTGACCGGATCCCCCTCAGGACTGCCTTGACATCTGTCAGGACTCACATAGACTTTCAGCCTCTCTCCCAGCTCAGCCCTTGATGCCGTAGTCTGTGGGGAACACTGAGTGGGAGCAGGAAGGTATCATTAGACCGGAAGTTCTGGTGTCTGGCTGTGGGCTCAGTCTCAGGGTTTGTTGCCTCTCAAGGAGCAAGCCACAGCTACCTCACAATGGAGGCTGCCCAGGATGCAGAGTGTCACCTGCAGTCCTAGCGGCCTCTAGCTGCAGGAAAAACAGTGGCTGTGCCAGCTAAAATGCAACTGCTCAGATCCTCTGCACAGTGTGGCCCACCACCTAATTAGGAAGGGGTTAAAAGCACACTTTTAAAAAGTCGTTTGTAGGTTGGAGAGAGGACTCTGTTGGTAAAGCACCTGGCTGGTGAGTGTTGTTTCCAATGTGAAAGCCTAGAGAATGTGCTGATGGGCTTCAAATGTGACAGAAAAGAAAGGGAGTAGCCAAGGATCGCCCCAATATTTGGGAGCCCAAGGAAGAGGAAGAATGGGCGGGGCCTCAGCACGGACTGGACGGAAGCTGCTTTCCCAGAGCTGATGCATTGTGTTTTAGTCGTGTGGTCAGCGTGCTCTGCATATGATGCCATCATCACGGACTTCACCAGTGAGCTGTCTCCTCACCATGACAACCTTGAGGAGCCACTCGTCCCCCGTGAAACCTTTAATCTGCCACAAAAGGCAACTCTGGTCCTCTTTTACTCCTCAGTGGCCAAGGAAGTCTCTCTCTCTCTCTCTCTCTCTCTCTCTCTCTCACATACACACCTAGCTGAGGAACTACTGGCGGTTGGTGGCTCCTGAGGGAGGGAAAGCCAGTTCTACAGCCATGACCTTAACAGAGTGAACACGCTCCAGCCGACAGCCCCACGCCCATGATTGTATGGCTGGCTAGAGTTAGACTCAGTGGGTAATTTTTAAAAAGAAGAAACGAGGTTGGGAGGAAGTGGAGAGTGAGCGTGGATCTGGGAGAACAGGGTGTGTGTGTGCTGGATAGTTTTATGTCAACCTGACACAGGCTAAAGTCATCTGAGACGAGGGAACCTGGTAAGAAAATGCCTCCATAGGATCCGGTTGTGAGACAGCCAGCATGGCATTTTCTTAATTAGTGATTGATGCTCGAGGGCCCAGCCCATTGTGGTGGTGCCATCCCTGGGCTGGTGGTCCTGGGTTCTATAAGAAACCAGGCTGAGCAAGTCAGTAAGCAGCACCCCTCCATGGCCTCTGCATCAGCTCCTCCCTCCAGGTTCCTGCCCTGCTTAAGTTCTC